>CM028340.1:27745000-28491250 GCA_016647705.1 Eucommia ulmoides | reverse complement strand
GTTTTTATGTTTAATTTGGTAATTTAGAATTTATTTATTTTTTTAAAATATTTCCTAGGCAATTGTTGGAGCCTTCGTGCATTGGGCTGCCTTTTGCAATTTCTTAGGCAGAATACGCATTTTCCTATTTAAAAAAAAAAACAAAAAAAACAAAAAACAAATAAGCAAACAAGTTTTTGAGATGGTTTTTTCCAGACTTGCATTTGGAACTCCAAAAGCACTTTTGAGGAGGTCAAAGCTCCTCAAAACGGACACTTAGAAAGCGATATACTTTATTATTTGTATCGTGACCTTTATGCTGCTTCCTTTTAGGTATCCATCATATTGTGGTTCAAATTTATGGCCTCATAATGCTTTGCCAGAACTTGAAGCAGGTATGTTTATGGGATATCATATTGAATTTAATTGCTTCTAAAATCTTACTGAAATTTCTGCATGTGTTGTGCGTTTCCTTCACTAGGCTTATTTGATATTGTTCTTATGTGTGAAAAATAAGTAATTTACTAAACAACATGGGAAACAACCATGCACATAATTCTATGAGATCTTATAAGCTGTTATAAATTGATTGTCATCCTTGAGGCTTAACTTGTGTTTTCTTATCATGTCTATAACTGTACCACATCCAGTGGGCATGTTGTCTTTAAATGAAGTTCCCATCATAATACTGACACAAGCTTGTTGGTTGTTCCTTTCACTGCCATATATCCCTTGATATGTTACTTTCGACTACTTTTATTTGTTTTTTAGAACCTTTTTTATAGTTGCTAGTCTTCCATGCTTTGCCAAATACTGTTTTTGCTAGTCTTTCTGTCTCTTGTTCCTGCAAGTTACAGCCTTGACGGATTATATTCGAATTACTACATGTCTAGCGTTACCAGACATCGTAGATGACGCTACATGTTTCATGTTTTTTTCTGCTTTCTTCTTGATTTTCTGTTCACTAGTACATTTCTCTGATAACATATACTGATATTTTGTGAGTCATGCTAGCTCGATGTGACAATCAATTAACTTACCAATGGATGTTTGTTTCTGGTGAGCATTATTTTCTCCTTTCCTTGGATATGTGATTACTAAGATTTATTCTTGGCATGTAGCGTTTAAAGCTCTTGGAAAGCTGATATTGGATGTTGGGTTGATGCTGTCATACCACTGTGATCGATATGGTAAATTGATCAACTTTTTGCTTCATGTTCTATCTAGCACAAACCACCAAAAGAAAAAAAAGAAGAAAATTCCTCGATCTGAACAGGTTTGAATTTTCACTCCAGAATGTTTGTTCAAGCTGTGTGGCATCCCTTGGGATATTGATTTTATCTTGCACCTTATTTATTTCTGCAAACTTTATACTTTCACAGAAAAATAGGAAGGTATACTGCATGTGGGAAATGATTGAAAAGAAAAAGGGAAACAACAGAGGGAGTATGTAGGTCAATTTCATGCGTGGTCTAGGGAGAAGTAAGAAATCTGTTTATACTTCCAGGACTTTTGAATGGGAAAGACTGATCTTGAAATGGAATAGATATAAATGGCAGTGTAGAAGGTAACAAAAAATGAAATTGCGAAAAAAGGTCACTACTGTTCATGCCCTACTTAAAATACCAGTCCCGCATACAAAATATACCCCAGGAAAAGATCTAACCGTCTCACCGCTGCTGGCTCCGTGATGCAGCATGGCAGGCACCGTGTGCCACCATCGCCTGCTCCTCGCCCAACAGAGCTGGTGCTGCGGATCACCACCCTCACCGTTGGTGCCGCGTTGCGCTGCGTGCTTCCACAGCCATGCACCACCACCTCTGGTGCTGCGTGCTACCCACCGTCGCGCCTGTGCGGATGGTGCCGCCATGCTGCCGCTATGTGCTGGGCCACGCACCACCACTGCTGGCACCGCCCTGCCGCCTCAGCACGGCAGGCACCGAGCAACCACCTGTGCCGCGCCACGGTGCCACCGCTGTGTGGCCGGACTTTGGCCACTTGCGACGAATTGTTGGTAGCCGTATTTTCCATTTTAATATATACGTATATATGGAAATAAATATATACGTGAAATATAGAAGTATGTAGATATATTATGTAAAGTATATATGTTATATATGGAAGCATATAAATATATTATGTAATTATCCGTTTTTATAAATTTAACCTTAAATATAAATATACCATATTTAATATCTACACTCTACACCCTCAATCTTTAATAACTACTCTATGCACCCTGTTTACTTTTAAATATTAACGCCATTCATTCCCTTTACTTGGGATAATTATTCTGTGAATCCCTTTATTTTGTTAATATCATTAAATACACATTTTAATATTTTCCTTTAACAAACTACCTCTCGGTCCAATACTTGTAATGTCCTCAATATATATTTCCTAAAATAGCCCTTAGCACTTTATGATCTTTAATATTTTGGCAACTACAGTCGGGGATAATCACAAAAAAAAATGGCTCCTAGCAAGAAGTGTACAAACACGAGTCAACTTAAAAGTGTGCAAGAGGAGGGTTCCGAAAATCGGACCAACTTTGTGCCACGTGAACAAGATCCTTTGAATCCCATAGGCGGTGAACCAATGCCCGTGGGACCCATTGATTTGGCAGGATTTGTTGAAATTTTCGCTTCTAATGCAAAAGGCCAGCATGGCATTGATTTAGGCACTGAATGCCATCTTAGAAACTAGCCACCCAGTCCCAGAACGAACTCCGGTGGTTAGCAACCCTGACAGAGCCCCTGGTTAATCGAATTTTGGCGTTACAATCGATCATGGCACTGAACAGCTGCAATAACCAAAGGTTCGCGGGCCTGCTAGTGAGAAATATTAGCTACCTCTAATGCAACCTTCGGTTGTGCAGTCACCCGCTCCGCCAAGTGCCGAATTTGCTACACTAGAGGTGGTGAAGGCTCTTCTTTGGAGGCCCTTGTTTTCCACTAGTGATTTTGACTTCCAACCAAAGTACCTAGAAGCTATTTATCCTGAGCTGTATCCGGTTGATTTTAATCCTCGAAATTCCCCCTTTACGATGGAAAATATGGAAATCCCAAGGAATACATTAATTGCTTCGTTGATGCGTTTAATACATGGTAGTGATCCTAACATCAGACTCTGAATGCTCAAAATCGCTAACCGATCATGCCTACAGTTGGTATAACAAACTGTCGTCTGGATCCATCTTATCATAAGAAGACCTGATTGCCCATTTTTACGCTAAATTGTTCCAATTCGAGCAGGACTTTACATTTTTAACTCTCACCAAAGACACCCAGAGATTGGGCGAAAATGTTGTCTCATATCTTTCTTGATTCCGCGATCTAGCACTAAACTGTCACGAGTAGTTGACGAAAGCCTCTTATTGCGTGTGTGCATTGAAGGCATGCTGAGAGAATATAAAGTGCATCTCATCAACCTCGAACTTTCGACGTTCAAACGCTGATGCCGCTTACAAACTCGATGAGATAGTTCACGTATAATTCCTAGAGGAACCCGACCGGTCACAAGCCTGTCATGGTTGTGGCCGTGCAGTTGAAACGATGGGTAGATTATCTCACAAGCAACAAAAACCAACGGCAACAGGACAACCCACCTGAGTTCCCTTGCGACATGGCCAAAGTTGAAAAATTATTGGCTAATTTGATCAAGTATGGGGAAATCACGTTGCCACAAGTGGAGAAAGTACCAATGCATGAGAAACAAGCATGGGGGAGTATTTTTCCTTGCATTGCAACATAACACACCCCATGAAGGATTGTAGGACTCTTCGACAAATATTCAACAATCGCCTCTAAGAAAAGACCAACCCAACGTAAATGAACAACCATTCCCCTAACATGATTAACGTCATACCATGCTTATGGTGTTCTTCCATGACGAAGAAATCATGCAAAATTATAAATGTCAAATAGAGGACAGGCATACTTTATGAAATATCATTTGCTATCCCATTCAATTTTTACTTCATTGCAAAAATGCAACATAGTATTTAACATGAGGAAAAATCCAAAAACAAATAAAAAATCTTAACACGGTCTAGCGATGCCAAAATCTGAACTAGTGTCGCCGTATGATCATTGCTGCTCTGCCGACCAGAGCCAAATCAAAAGTCTTTGAGGCTGGCCAACATCCGTTACAGAGTTTCTCTGAATAACTCCATCGATCCTTTACGCAAAATCATGACGCACAAAGTGCACATTACCCAATTGACAGTGCATTCTCCAACTACTGGTTTAGTTGGATCTCTAACTAAGAGAGACCTAATTCCCGTCAAGAAAGATTGTGATTGCCCATTTGCTATCTCAAAGATTTGATGACCTCCGAGACTGTGCCAATGTAAGTGAGCGCCTGACGTAACTACTACCCACCTGGAGGCTTATGCTCTCCAGAAATTCACAATCCTTAGCTCATGCGCTGTATTCACTTACGAGTCATTTTTATAACAAAAGTTGAGAGGAGACGGAGGGCTTGGTAAGCTGCCACGTCCAAAGCAACACATTGGTTGGCTAGGTTCACATGGTAAAGCTGACCAAGACCGAATAATGGTCTGATTGTATCCCCGCCAATACTGGCAAGACAGGAAAACCCCACCATGATGCGCGGGTCTTGTCATACAGGGATTGTGCCCCAGGGGTCATCCAATGGAGCCAATCCTAGAAACAAGTCTATATATTCTATTCTATAGCCTAGTTTAAACTTTATAGTGAATCACTGCAACAGTTTCATCCATGACATATTAGCCAAATGTGGAAATCATCTTCATTCATCAATATACTATTCTACAGCCTAGTTTAAAATTTACAGTGAATCATTGCAAATCATCTTCGTCCATGACCAAGTGTGGAAATCTACTTCCTCTAAGTTCTTGCCAGTTACACAGTAGTAGAATATTGCCTCTTTGGCATTGCCTTTCCATTCACCTATACAATTTTTATTTTTTTTGAGGAGAAAGTTAATAATATTTCTTTGAATTTTTGAACAAGTGAGCAACTCAAATGTCTACAAGTCAGAAATGGAATTTATTAAATTATATCTTGAATCACATAAATCTTCAGTGGTTTTTTTCCCTTTAAAATTTGCATGTAGAAGCATTACTTATCTCAACAAAAACAGGTCCACCAACATCTCTTTCATCTGTAGCTTTTTTCTTTGTCTGAACAACACAGACATTAAATAAGTTCTCATCTTAGAACCAAGATGCTTCGGATGGAATAGTGTGATCCTTTTTCTCCTACAATCCATGCATCATTAAAGTCGATCTCATCGATTAAAATTAGATCAATATTAGGTTTTCTTTGATATTTCTCATTTTCAGCTGCGTGTTGTATATCACATAAACTAAAGATCTTTTATGTTCAAGTCAATTCCTCTTATTCTTATGAATCTACAATAATTTATAAGTAAGAAAAAAATAAGTGTATGGAATTAGAAGGGAAAAAAATAACCAAAGGAATAACAAAATATTGATAGTAAAATTGGTAAACTATACCCCCCTGAAAAGTGCTCCAATTCCTTTCACACTGTGAATCATTATGAGGCTAAGAGTATGCATTGCAAATTTAGTCAACTCGGGTGTTTTACTACCAGATCACATCCACCAATCAGCTAAGAAAATATATAAGACTGAAAAGTCACTTGAAAGTTTACAAACTTCAAATTGAGATAGTATTGAATGGGAAAAATCATAAGCCTCTAAAATATACTTGGAGAATGCAATTTCCCGAACCCATTGCTAATTGAAATATAATTTAGAGGTATTTTTTGAATTTTAAAATTGTCAGTGGATTGTTACAAAAATAATATTTATTAGAATATAAGTAAGGCTATTTTTGACTTTTAGAACTTTTTTGTGTATTTATTAATTTTAAGTGGAATATCATTCAAAGTTATTTGTTCAAATTTTAAAAAAAATCGGTGGAATGTTATGAAAAAATAAATTCAATCAAACATAAGTAAGGGTGGTTATGACATTTTGAAATGTCTTGTACTTTTGGTATTGTCAATGGGATTTGCAAGGGCCAAAGAGGTTTCAAAAATAAAATTAATTGGAATTGTCGCTAAAAAAATAAATTCAGTGGAAATGTTATCAAGGGTATTTTGGATATTTTAAAAATATTTATACTTCTCGTCCGTTACTAAGTCAACATGGCTTAGATAGAGAAAAACAGTTTATGTATGACTTGTCACCAATAAACCCTATTTTTTTATGACTAGGGTTTTGCCTATAAACATTTAAAGCTCTCATTTCTCTGAAATGTACCATGGGCAATCTTAACTTTTTCTTCACTGAACTACTGTTTGGAACGGATTTTGGTTTAGGGTTTTTTCTTAGGTAGTGGGTGGCGGCAACTTAGGTAGGATTAAGGCCTGTTTTGATGTCATACTTTGAAACCAATTTAAAAGGGAAAAGTGAGGCGTCTGACATAACCTCATATATATAACAAAAGAGTATGAGCAAAATAACACGCCATTCTAGCATAATCACAGTACTAGAAAATTAAAATGAAAAATCTTACTTTATACATGGGAGCATGTATGCTGGCATAATGACTGAATCATTGAGTTGTCTGCCATTCCTTTGCTCCTTCTTTCATTTTGAACTATATTTCCCGTTAACTTCAGGAAATGATTCTTTTTTCTTCTCTCCATTTTATTGTTTTTTTTTTTTTTAATTTATTATTATTTTAAATATATGCGGTTTGATCTCATTTATATGGTCTGTGATTCCCAACTTATCAGTATCTAAGGGGATAAAAAAACACGAGGATAAAGGCATTGAACAGATACTTGCTCGCTCTCGGTGCCATAAAGGTCGGCTACTATATTATTTTCCTTCAAATGAGAGGTAACTTGTTTTTGTTATCAATTTTCCTTTTTGAATTGAATATTTATGGTTTGGTGCCCTCACTTGATGCATTGCCAACTCAATTTGTGGTTTGCGGATTTTTTCTTTTTCTTTTTTGTGTTACCATTATATACCAGGCTTGGAATATTTTGATTTGTTCTATACGTGCATCGACCTTTGATATACAAATTTGTCAGCTGTTTGTGCGTGGGATATATCCCGTGAGGGTGAGCTAACTCCAAAAGCTCGTGCCCTGTTCGGATTGCAGTCTGCAACTTGCCTGCATGAAGCCGGAATCGCTAGTAATTGCCGGTTAGCCATACAGCGCCAACAGATGTCCATAAGAGGGTCCATTGGCTGCTAAAACTGACCCCTACACGGCTACACTATAGGTTGTTGGTTCAATACCCCTTCCCATCTCCTTGTTTGGGGAATAGGATACCCTTCGGTGTACCAAGAAAATGGACCAAGGGGTTTGATGATGAAGTTGCATGTTGTTAGCATATGACTATGGCTAGCTAAAAACATGAATACATATGTTGTAGATTGTCCTTTGTAATTATAACCATTTTTCATATGCGGAAGTGTATATGGAATATTGGAACTTGAGAAACGATATGTCGACATTTTAGTAAAGGAAATCCCTTTACAAAACCACTCTGAGTTTTACATATCAATCTACTCAAGGACATGGGTTCATCCAGAAAGGTGGCTTTAGATTTGGGGTTTGCGAGAGGTTACCTAATTGACGATATCCCCATGGAACTATGATCTAGCTTATGTGTAACTAATCGTGAGTCTGTGGCGAACTAGATAACTTGGTGAACTGGAAAGGACTAAACGAACTCTCTCACTCTGGAATTTTATAATTTCCTTTATTTATGTGTTTGCTTTATAAGAATTCATGGAAAGTTTTGGTACTCTTACATGTATTCTTATTTATGTAAGTGCCAATCAAGCTAAAGCGAACTATGAACCATAAAATAAAAATGAAGCATCTAAACCAATCTTTTCTATGCCACGATTTGATGAAAGTGTCGTATCATGAACCCAAATTCATACCGTGAACCTAAACGAACCACGTTCCAAGTAATATTGGGGCATAGTACTGCTGTCATATAATGTTAATATTCCTTTTTTTTTTCATTGTTAGGAGCTTCATGACTATACTTCATTCCATTTCCCTTGCTTATTGATCATCATAATTTTTTTGAATGAACCAAATTTCTTATAGTCGTGATGGTTTGACTATGTACAGGTAGATATAGTAAGTTTTCTTTGCTGTGGAAATGGCTAGGAATACAGACTTGCCACAATAAAAATTGAGTACAATAAAAGAGGAACGTGACTTGTGGATGAAAGGCACTCACAATTTTCCAACCAAGCATAATGATCCATTGCTGACTTAAGTATTAACTTGCACTTGACTCTAACTAGTAACCATCTTTACATCCAACAGTCATTCGCATGCAAAAAAAAATTTGATATAGATTTCTTGTTATATGTACTATGAGAGCTTTGCAAGCCAAGTGTCACGGGCTCACATTCCCGACGTGTTCGTTGTGCGGGGATAGGCCTGCCTTCTTTGTACGATACTGATTGGTTTCGTCCTGTCTTGGGCTCACACTGGGAGGCCAAACCCCTCTTCTTTTGTTAAGTCCATGACCAGCGACATAGTCTCTGAACTTAAATGGGTCGGTATGCCTCGACTCCGAAAGGACGCCTTGTTGTTTTGATTCCTACCTGGCTAGGAGCCGTATATATAAGCACTATAACCCTTCAGCCAACATGTTTGTTCTTTTTGATCGCCTTGTCAATATGCGGTCCATGACACTCTCCTTCACCCAATATCACAAACGTCCTCGTTGCGATGCAAATAACTCTCAATGTCGCACCCCTTGACGTGCCTCCCCACTTTGCGCGACAAAGAGAAAGGTGAGGTGCCCCAGATCGCACGATCCACGTGAATCTTCGACGTGACGCTCCTGACTTGTTGCCTGCCCATCCTCCGACTAGTGCTTGGTGAATTATGGTTGCAACTCAACTCCTTCTCCAAGAATTGCCGTCCCCATAGCTCGAGCGAGTCCTTGGTGGAGCTAATCGTGCCCTGCTCTGATACCACGTGTCATGAGCTCACATTTATGTATCGGCATCTGCCCGTGCGGCGCCCCCGAAGCGCTCGTTGCGTGGGGACAAGCCTGCCTTCTTCATACGATTTTGACTGGTTTTGCCTTGCGGTGGGCTCATCAGGGGAGCGGCACCAATTCCCAATCAGTTTGTGGAGGGGAGGCCAAACCCTTCTTCTTTTATCAAGTCCTTGACCAGCGACATAGTCTCCAAACTTAACCGGGTTGGTATGCTTCAACTTTGAAGGGACACCTCGTTGTGTTGGCACTTGCCTGGCTGGGAGATGCATATAAGCGCTACAACCCTCCAACTAGCATACTTGTTTCTTCTGACCTCCTTGTCAATACGTGGTCCCTGACATCAGGGTCAAAAATGACGAAAAAGCTTTTTGAAGATGATCTCCCCATAAAGAAATTTTCTTGAGGGATGAATGGATCCTGATTTGGATGTAGCGTTCATGATATATTTTAATTTGCTAGTCCCTATGTGTTGCCAGCATTATTGTGTTACCTCTTGGATTCAGTGAAGTCTGTGAGGCACTTTGGTTCTAGGAGACAGCTCAAAACTCTATACTTGCTATCATTTCTTTCTTATAGTTCTTGAGCTACACTGCTACTGGGATACATTTGGACATAGACCTTTTTCTTTATGATATATCAGTTGGTGACTCTTAGTCTTTGCACATTTCTTATCTTGCTGGGCTTCAAGTGATAGTAGCATTATTGAATACAGAAAAACAACTTTATTGTAGTTCTCCCGTATCTTGAGTGCTCTTTGTATTGCAGAATCACTTCAGTTTGTTCATTTGTCCTGCACCAATTGCTTTATGCCCTTCTATATTATTAAGTTGTACGGGAATATATCATACCAATAATACTCTTTAACTTATGTTAATCCTGGATTGTACTTTAACAGACGTCTGCCTCCATACTCATCATGACCAAATACTCTTTTTATATGGAACTTGGTATCTGCATATTTAGGTTGTGCAGATATCTTTGTGTATCTGTGATATTTCATTTTATAAATTCTATTCTTCCCTTTTTCATATTTAGAACGAATGTCATTTTTCTCTCCTTTTGTGTTGTCTTATGGTTTGACTAGGGATTCCCCATATCTTAAGGCACTATATCGATTTTCAAATTTTTAAGTGTAAAAAGATAGTAAATTTTAAATTTTTTTTTAATTAAACACAAATGTGAAACTTAACGGGTAAACAATATAATTTAACTCAACCGCCTTGGAAGTGGGGATGTGAAATTTTTATACGAGAATTTTTCTCCTAGAAACTTATATAATCCAGTGTTATCCATCCATTTTCCTCAAATCAATCTCAACCTTTAATGAAAAGATATTTCAAAAACCGGCCTAGATAGTCTCAATTTGGCTTAACAATGATTTTAATGAACTCTACTTGAACTAATCCATATAATAAATCAGGATGGTTTTCTGAATCTGGTTGATATTTTAGATAATTTATTGGTTGGGATGGATTCGAGTTAAATGAAGGGTCAAAGCTCTTTTTTGAGAAAATTCCTTTCCCCCTCAAGCTCCCTTAAGGGCCTTAACGTCTGTTAACAAAAAAATAAAAATAAAAATAAAAGTTGATTCCCCCATCTCGCCTCCTTAGCAGCAACCCTCTCTACCATACATCTGCTAACAAAAATGAAATACCTTTGAGCACCATGTTTATAAAAATCACACTACTACTGTATCATACTCGCACCAACTTAAAGGAAAAATCAACGAAGGGTTTGTTTCATAAAACAATTAAATACTTATAGTTGGATAAGTTCAATACAATTAATTTGAATAATCAATGTTATTAATTTTCTAATTGTACAATGAGACTACATATAGGAGAAATTAGGAATAAAAAAGGTAATTAACTATTAACTAATAATAACTTTCCTAATCTACATATTTGACTTTCCCTATGTACAAATAATAATAATATCGAATATTCTAACATTCCCCCTCAAGCTGATATGAAGACATATTCCATTGTCAGCTTGCATATTAGATAGTCTAATCTCTTCTTCGGTAATCTTTTTGTTAGAATGTCTGCGATCTGTTCGGTTGTCGGTACATATGGCATGCATATCTGTCCACTCTCGATTTTTTTCTTGATGAAATGCTTGTCCACTTCCATATGTTTTGTTCGATCATGTAGCATAGGATTGTGAGCAATTGCAATGGCTGATTTGTTATCACTGTAGACTTTCAAAGGTGCTGAATTAGACATTTTCAACTCTTCTAGTAATCTGTTAATCTATAACACTTTACAGATACCGTGAGCCACTGATCTGTACTCCGCTTCTGCGCTACTTCTAGTTACGACATTTTGTTTTTAGCTCCGCCATGTGACGAGGTTCCCACCAACAAAGGTGCTGTAACCGGAGGTCTATCTCCTGTCCGTGACACTCCCAGCCTAGTCTGCATCGGTATATACCTCTACCAGTTGGTGGCCACATTTCTTATGCAAAATTCCCTTTCCGGGTGTACCCTTCAAGTACCTTAGGATTTTATAGGCAGCTTCGAAGTGTTCTTGTCCCGATGAGTGCATAAATCAGTTGACCATACTTAAAGCAAAAACTATATCCGGACGGGTATGTGACAAGTAGATTAACCGTCCCACTAGTCTTTGATATTATTCTAGGTTTATCACTGCTTCAGGTTTGGCCAGTTGTAGCTTCTCATTCAGTTTGCTTGGAGTCTTTGTAGTTTTGCACATGAGTAGCCCTGTTTCATTCAGTAGGTTGAGTACGTACTTTCTTTGACTCACAAATATGCCTCCCTTTTATTTAGCAAATTCCATTCCAAGAAAATACTTCAACGAGCCTAAGTCTTTGATTTCAAAGTCTTCCGTAAGTTTTCCTTTAAGTCTTCCCAACTCGTTACTATCACTTCCTGTTAAGATGATATCATCTATATAGACAATTAAAATGACAATTTTACCATTAGTTGAGTATCTATAGAACATAGTATGATCTATTTGGCTTTGTTGATAACCATAACCTTTTACAGTGGTTTCGAAGCGTTCAAACCATGCTCTAGGAGACTGTTTTAGGCCGAATAATGACTTCTTTAGCTTGCACACCTTTCCTTGTCCTATCTTTCTTTCAAAGCCTGGTGGTAAACTCATGAACACTTCTTCCTCCAAGTCTCCATTTAGAAAGGCATTTTTCACGTCTAATTGGTGTAGGGGCCAATCAAAATTCACTGCTAGGGACAATAGGACCTGAATCGAGTTTATCTTAGCAACTGGAGCAAACATTTCTTGGTAGTCTATCTCATATGTCTATGTGAATCCTTTAGCCACGAGCCTTGCTTTGTACCGTTCTATGTTTCCATCTGCCTTATACTTGGTGGTGAATACCCACTTGTACCAGACTATCTTGTGTTTTTTGGTGAATCAATTATTTCCCACGTACCACTCCTTTTAAGAGCATTCATCTCTTCCAAAATTTTTAGCTTCCAACCTGGATCACTTAGTGCTTCCTCAATGTTCCTTGGAATAAATAGATTAGTAACTTTAGAAGTAAAGGCTCTATAAGGTTTAGAAAGTTTTGTGTAGGATACATATCTAGATATGAGGTGATTGGTGCATGTTCTGACTCCTTTCCTGATGGCTATAGGAATATTGAGATCTGAAGGAATACTAGAATGAGAAGGTTCATTAGGAGGTGGTAAAGAGATAGGATTACCTGGGTGAGAGGGTTCATTTAGAGATGGTAAGGAGATAGGATTACCTGGATCATTGCTTGGGGGGTTTGATTGATCTTGTGTTAGAAAGGTAGACTGGTCTGTATTCTTCTTTGTACCTCTTCGAGTATAAGTATAAACCCATAATTCAGTATGTGATCGTGGTATTTCTTCATCTGTTCGTGAGAGAATTATGCTCGGTACTAGTGTACTAGTAGGGATCCCTTTTTATTTTTCAATATTTTCATTACTTATTTTTGACTGATTTGGAGTAAACATTTCTAAGACTATGCTCGGGAGAGAATCATTAGTGACCCAAAAATTTGCTTCCATTAGATTCTCCCCCTAAAGGGGATTTTTGTCAAAGAAAGAAATATTTCCCAAAAACGTGACATCCATACTAACATGATTTTTTTTTTGTTTGTGGATTGTAACACTTATACCCTTTTTTATTTGGTGTATAACGTATGAAAACACATTTTTCTGCTCTAGGATCAAGTTTAGACCGAAATTGGTTGGGAATATGAACATAGGAGGTACAACCGAATATCGTAAGAGGCAGGTCAGCTGATATTCTAGAAGCTGGAAAATGTGTTTTGAAATTATCAAATGGTATGGTGTAGTTTAGAATACGTGTAGGTATGCGAGTGATTAAATATGCAGCTATTAAAAGAGTATTGCCCCACAAATATTTTTGAATATGCATAGAAAACATGAGTGCACGTGCGACTTCGAGTAAGTGTTTATTTTTTCATTTAGCGATTTCATTTTGTTTTGGTGTGTCATGACATGTAGATTGATGTAAAATACCATTTGTTTTCAAAAAACTTCCTAAACATTCGTTAAAATATTCTGTGCCGTTATTTGTGCGAAGAATGTTAGGTTTCATTTGAAATTGGTTTTCGAGCATAATGCAAAAATCTTTAAATAAAATTTCTACATCAGATTTTGCACGCATCAAGTATTGCCAACATAAATGTGTGTGATCATCAATAAATGTCACAAACCATCTTTTTTCGGATAGTGTTATGATTTTTTAGGGATCTCATACATCGCTTTGAATTAAATAGAAAGGTTTTGATACACGATATGGTTTTGAAATATAAGAAGTACGCTGACTTTTTTGCAAGCAAAAAACTTTCACAATGAAAAGAAGAACAATCTACGTTCTTCAATAAAGTCGGAAACAAATGTTTAAGATATTGAAAACTTGGATGTCCTAATCTAAGGTGCCAAAGCATGATTTTATCATGAACAGACGTTGAACTCATACCACTGGGGCCGTGAGTTACTTTATTCTTTAAAGAGTGATCATCGAAGTAATAAAGGTCATCTACCAGTCTAGCACTGCCAATCATCTTCCCCGATCCTTGGTCCTGAAAAGGCTGAAATAGACATTGAGATTCAGAGAATATGGCGTGACAGTTAGAATATCGCAATAGTTTACTTACAGAAGGTATAATACTGAAAAAATGGGGGACAGTTTCGAGGAATGTAACATTGAGAGGGTGATAAGTATGACGAGTGACCGGATCGTAGCACCTATATATTTTTGACATGGACAAATAACCGAGAAAGACACCGAATAGATTTATCATTTAACTTGGTTGGAGTAAGGCTCCGATTCTTTACAAAACACATACAACCAAAGACACTGGGTGAGATAGGAAAAAGGGTTCTAGTGGGTTGCTGTATTTAAGGGGGATTTTGCTTATAAGGGCACGACTCGGGGTGCGATTAATAAGATAGGCGGCAGGAAGAACTATTATGTTCCAAAAATATTTTGGAACATGCATAACTCGTAAAAGACAACGTATTACAAACATGATATGCCGGTTATTATATTCCGCCATACCATTCTGTTCAGGGGTGTAGGGACAAGTTGCTGAAGGATTCCTTGCTTATTAAGCTTAGTTCGAAATTCATTGGATAAGTATTCTCTTCCGTTATCGGACCTGATATTGCACACAACTGTTATATTAGGTTTTTATCATTTGAAGAAAGTAGGTGAAGTGAGTGTAGACCTCTGATTTGTGCTTAATCAAATAAACCCAAGTATATTGTCTATAATCATCTATGAAGATGACATAGTAACAGTGTTTTGGAAATAGCTGTAACAGGAGAAAGGGTCCCCAAATATCAGAGTGGATAAGATCAAAGGCCTAGGAGGCGCGGTGCATGTGAGGAATGTAAGAGGTATGTGTGTGTTTAGATAGTTGACAAACTACACAATTAAAATTTAAAATCCTTGCAAGCTTTATTAATCGAGGGAAACAACTAACATAAATACTGAAACTTCATATGTCCCAAACGGGTATGCCACAAGTTTAAATTTTTGAACAAACAAATTGAAGAATTAAAAACAGGTAGCACAAAAGTTTGCATACTAGAAGGTGGTATGACTGGAGGTAGAGGATTTCCAAAGCAATATAGACCATTGCGTTCATATCCCTTGCCAAAAATCTTCCTCAAAGTCAGGTTCTGCAAGAAGCAATGGTCATGCAAGAAAACAACAGTACAATTAAGATTATTAGCAACTAACAGGTAGAAGATTATAGGCAAATTTAAGAACATATTAAACAGAGTGAAGGGTGATATTGGTGGACAAACAAGCATCTCATTGGCAACAAATAGAGATAGAGGTACCATCTACAATGCACATAGATTGATTGACTGATGAAACAAGAGAGGTAAAGGTAGAAAGCTCACCAATCATGTGATTATTAGCCCCGGAGTCCAGAATTCAATTAGGACGGTCAAACTTACAATGAAGCGTAGTAAGAGTATCCGATGCAAGAGTAGCTATGGGGCTGGAAGATGATGCCAAATGGGTTAATTGAGCCTGAAGCTGGGCAATTTGGGCCTGAACCTGGGAAAGATATAGGGGAGGTGGTGGATTTGCTGGATCGGGAACGATATCAGCAACAACACCAGTATGTGGTGCTAATTTTCCTTTCATTCCTCCTAGGTTTCGAGATTTCAACTCTGGATGGAGATAATAACAACGGTTAATGTGGTGACTAGATTTTCAATAGTGCTGATCGAAAGGCCGTAATCCTGAGGGATAATGACCGGAGGGGGCGCAAAGGCCATCTGCTCAAGGACAGAGGCAGTGACTTTAGGTGGGAGAAGGAGTTGACGTTTTGAATCGTTGTCAAGAATAGAGAATGCTCCATATATATCAGGCATCGGTGATGTGTTTAAAATCTAAGTGCGAAGATTCTCATATTTTGGATTTAATCCCACCAAGAAATGGTATTTGTGATAATGATCCTGGTGCTTTGAGTCTATCTCAGCGGCATTCTCGGAGAATTCGCTCAAAGGTTCATACTAAGCAAGTTTCTCCCACCAAGTTTGAAGGTACACAAAGTAATCTACAACCAATAGTCCTAGGGATGTCTGGGAGGCATGGGAGATCTCATGGTTGAGCTCGAAGATCCGTGATTCATTACGATAGTGGGCATACATCTTCGTAAGTGCAAACCATAAACATTTGACAGTCTCGTGGAATATGAACATATTATAGGTCCGTTCCTCTATAGACTTAAAGATCCACCTGAGGATGGTACAGTTATCCGTATCCATGTGAGCAAACTTGTGATCGTTGATATCTGGCTTTAGCTTAGTGCCTTCGAGCCATTCAGTCTTACGTTTTGCACCAAGGTAGAGACGGAGGGAGCAAGACTAGGCATTGAAATTCGGTCCATTGAGTAATGCGATTGTGACATGTTAGACGGTGGAATCATTCACACAAGTAGGATCTGAGCATGTAGGTAGCTGTGGAGAAGGAATGATCTGAGATTGGATATCATCTTCTTTTCCGAATGCCTTGGATACAGATGAGACAACATTGTAGCAGTGAAATAATCGGAAAACTACTACGGAAGACTAATCGGGCTCCAGAAAAAGAAGGTATGATGTGAGGAGGATAACTAGAGATGTAGCTACCTAACCATAAAATAAAGAGAAGAAACTACTGTGTATTTAAGACATCCGGAACACTGACGAATGGAGAACGACGGCGACGAGCAGTAGAGATTGGCGGACAACAAACAATTTGCAACTTGCGGCAGTGGACAAGAGCTAGACGGCTGCCTGCGAAGGTGTCAGACGAATAGCTGCGGGTATTGGCGGCGAACAGAGTGCAACGATGCGTGATTGATGACTGGTTCGCGCGAGATGGTGCGCGAAGCTAGTGTTGGTTTGCGAGGGACTGGTTTGTGAAGATGGCTTGTGGGGTTAGGGATTCGCGAGATTCTGGTTCGCAAAGCTTCTTGGTCGTGAGGGTGCTGGTTCGTGAAGCTAGGGTTCGCGAGTGGCAGTTGGCTTCACGCCTGTGCAGAGGCTGGGTTAGGGTTTTGCGAGGCTGGGCTAGAGGTGGCTGCAGCTGTTGCGAAGCTAGGGCTTGCGAGTGGCAGCAGGTTTCGCGGCTATGCAGAGGCTGGGTTCGCGAGTATTCTGGCGTTCATGGAGGGCTAGGGTTTCGCAAGGCTAGGCTGGATGGCGGTGGTTATGCGGCTGTGCGGAAGGTGGTTCGTGAGGCTGGGTTAGGGTTTCATGAGGCTGGGCTGGAGGCGGTGGCGACTGTTAAGGTTAAATGGTTTGGGTGGGTAAAAATTAAGCTTCAGATACCAAAAAGGATATATAAAAAAAGGGGAAAAATATATTTTGGTATTTTAGTATCTTCAGAATGAGTTTCTATTCTCCTAATTATGTAGCTACGGGAGCAAGTTAAGTTAGAAAAGATATCACCGGAATATATGGGCTAATAAAGCCCTACAATAACCATATTAAAACTAAAAACAAATGTATAAATGTCGTATTTCAACACATATATCATTAGCTGTGTGAATCCATCCATTAACACAGCCACAAAGTCTCTGTCCTGGTTCATTCCACTAAAACAGAAATTTCATCTTTCTTTTGAAAATATGCGAGTTGAATTTGATTATTAGTATAAGTGAACTCCACCTCTAAATTCTGCACTACACCAAGTAGTTTATGTTCATCATTTTCTATGTTTTGCTTGACAGACAAGGACATTAGTTGAATTTCCACTGTGGATGGTCAAATTCAACTAATATATGTTGTATAAATTAAATTTAATGGCTTGAATTGATATGACAAACTCTTAATTGAATTCCACAGTGGGTGTAACGTGTAGCTTAATTCACCATGTATCTTAAATGATTTAAATTGGAAATAGAAAATCCCATTAAATAAGGTATGATCTTTTTGCATAAATTCTTTTTCCCCCAAAACCGTAAAAGAGACAAAATTATCCGTTTATTTATCCCATCAAATGTGCCAGGACCCACACACACCCAAAAAAAAAAAAAAAAAAAAATTCGATAGAGAAAAAAAAGCTGGATAAAAAGCTTCCTTGGTCCACATTTAGATTCAATTTGAAATTTCTTTCCTTTTTGTTGTCATATGGTTCCGTTAGCCCATTTAATTTTGCCAAATATTAGTGAATTCTACCTCGTGAACTAACCAATAAAATATTACATTTGTTTCAGGACATATGTTGAAGATGGTGAATCCATGTCATCGTGGTGTGGCTGGCATACTGACCATGGCTCCCTCACAGGTGAATTTTTTTCTAACCACAGCTCACCACCATAGTATTCTATCTTGTTTCAAGTGATTTATGACTGCATTTCACGAGCTCTATTGACCTCCTCCTGGATGCTTGTTTGTCTAAAGTCCCTTTCGGCTTCCTGCATCCTTAATTATGCGGACAAGAACTTTGTAATAAAATTCTTAGAAAACCATGTTTTTGCCTACTGGTTAACATTGGACATCATTGACAAAGAAAAATGTGACAGAATTGAATGGTCCTTCCTAATATTTTCTCAAACAAAATAAACAACAAACTGTTAACAGAAGTAAGCATCAAATTAAAGATGATAAGAAAGATTAAACTACTGTTTGGGGTGGGGGTGAGCAAAGGTGATAACCAGTCTTCCTGAGCCTTGTTTTCACAGTGAATCACAGCTTGAATGTGGGACATCATTCCTGTTATTGGCCACTGTTTTGGAAAAGCTGAAAAATAAGCACAAATTAACAATAAGTATGATTGAGTTTGGTGCCTGTACTCAATACAACGAAGATCAGATTATGCACCATTGCCTGATGTATTATAAATTGATCAGGCTAACAATTGAGACACTTAGAGCCTCCTGCACGATATGTTAATTGGGCCACATTGGACATGACATTCTAGAGAGATATTACGACCTCAAATAATATTACATCACATTGAAATTATGGCTTTCAGATTTTCATCTTTATTAGTGCTTTATAATTCGTTCAATACTTTTATCAGAAATTTAAGTCCATATCAACTTTTTACTTAGAATCTTTTTCCTCCAGTTTATAATGTTTATTTTCAATTTTATATATTTTTATTTGGAAAAATTGGCAAAAAATAAAAAAATAAAAAAATTGGAAAATAAATTCCATGTCAAGTATAAGATATAGAACTTCCAAGTTAACCATCTCCCAAATCCTGGTTCTAGGAGGCTTGGTAAAGGAAGAGTGGCTTCCAAATCATCTCGAGAGGATGGGGCAGAAAAGTAAGGAGTTGACTCAAAGAATGTGACATTTGCACAGATGAAAGAGCGATGTAAAGAAAGACTATAACATAACTTTTTATGTGCGAGAATAACCAAGGAAAACACATTTTATGGCAAAATGATCAAACTTATCCTTATCGAGAGTCAACTGGTGAACAAAACAGACACATCCAAAGATATGGGGAGGTAAAACAAACCAGGGTGATTGGGGAAAAAGAATAGAATGAGAAACTTTGTCATTCAAGGTAGAAGATGGCATTCTATTGATCAAGAAGCAAATTGTAAGAACTGCATCTGCTTAGAAGTGTTTCGGAACATTCATCTCAAACATCAGACGTTGAGCCACTTCTAGGAGATGTCTATTCTTATGCTCAACGACTCCATTTTGTTGTGGTGTGTTACAAAAAGACGGAAGTAGTACACCAAACTGTGACATGAAGGAAATAAAGGGTTGAGAAAATATTCTCGAACAATATCACTACGAAGTATACGCACAGGCACATTAAATTGAGTTTTAACTTCAGCACAGAAAGTAGAGAAAATGGTGAACAATTCAGAACGATCTTTCATTAAATAGAGTCATGTAACCCTGGAAAAGTCATTGATAAATGTGACAAAATAACGACAGCCTAATGTAGAGGCAATACGAGAACGACCCCAAACGTCTAAATGAACTAAAATAAAAGGACTCGATGTGAAACTGAGCTGGGGAAGTAAATAAAGTGCGATGATATTTTCTCAACTAACAAGATTCACAATCTAAAAATGACAAATGACGTAAACTAGGAATAAGTATCTTTAGATTGGCAAGACAGGGATGACCTAGGAGACAATCAATTTAGTAGGCAGATGCAACAACAGGACATACAATGGGCGAGATAACAAGTGTCTTGTCATGATCGTCAAAGTAATAAAAGTCATTTTTCTCACGCCCTAAGCTAATCGTCTTATGTGTTTTCAAATCCAGGATAATGATAGAATCGGGAAAGAAGCAAATAGAATAATTAATTTGTTGAGTAAGCTTACTAACTGATATCAAATTAAAAGTAAAAGAGGTAATATACAAGGCAGGGGATAAAGAGAAAGAGGGTGAAAGTTCCAAAGTGCCAATACCACGAACGGGGATAGTGGAACCACCAATAACAATATAGGGGACAATGAGGGAGATGATTGAATATGCATAAATAAAGAAAAGGTACTTGACATGTGATCAATGGCAGCGGAGACTATGATCCAAGGTGTAGAAGGGGAATGATGAAAAGAAAGACATTCCGTAGGGTTATCTCGGAGCTAGCAAAGTAATAGGTGTAGATGTCTGCTTGGACGCCTTAATCTGAAGGAACTGGACAGACTCGTCATTAGAAATTACCTTGGGAGTTGAAGAGTGGATGATGAAACGGGGGCAAATTGATTAGAAGTTGTCGCATGAGCATACGTAGGAGAACGACCAACTATGTACTAACAAGTATCTTAGGTATGATTTTTCTTGCCACAAAGTAAGCACTGATGATGTTAACCACGATAATGGCTACCTCGGCCACCCCGAAAGCCAGTACTACGACTACCTCGACCACTTCATTTCCCTTGATCGGTAATGGCAACTTGTACAACTTTAGACCCATTCAACTTATGAGTGGGTTACAATTGAGGTGCCACAATCGACATTAATAACCAGTTAAACGAATAAAACAATACACCCCAATACAACAACTAACAATGATGGTCGAGGGAAACCACGCCCCCAAAAAAAAAAAAATTAAAAAAACGAATAGAACATATAAACAAATAATTTAAGAATGAGAACTTCATTTTTTTTTTTTTTAAAGAATGAGAACTTAGCTTAACGCAACTAATTGAGAACTTAGCTTAAGGTAGCTCATGGAGGCAGCTCACATTGACGATGGCAGTGGCAACATCGGATCGTCGCTCGGATCTAGACGGTGGCGGCTACGACAGTGACTACGGTGTCGCAAGAGTTCGGTGACGCTTCAAACGAGGTCACGAAGTTTTGGATCTGGATGACGAAATGTAGCGACGGCAAAACTTCAGTGACGATCGGCGAGATTGGAAAGTGGTTGCGGCGGAGGTTCGATTGGTGATGGCAAAGGTCGGAGCTATAACGACAAAGTGGGATCTGGCCTGGACGGCACAGGAACTGAGTGGTAGGTGGATGGCGACGAGATAGGATTTCAGCGGTTGCAAAGATGTGTAGGCTGGAAATGTGGGTTCTAGAGTTTGTTTTGTGTGTTCTTTTTTTTTTCCCCCTTAATGGAGGGACGGAAAAATTAATAAAAAATTAAATCATGGTTGAACAGAACTACAGGATTAGGGTCCCATAACCTGCTCTTGATACCATGTTAAAGATATAAATGAATACGAAAAGAACGAAAATGCATAACAATTGTGTTGACCTCTCCCTCTATTTATAATAGTAATTAAGGAACAATACCAGAAACCCTAAATAATATGGGAAACCCTAAACAGTACTGGAAATACATAATTAACCCTTTAACAGTCTTATTATTTCTCATCTTGCTTTTGCAGATGATGAGAGAGAAGTCTAAGGAAATTGAAACTACGGGGTATAAGTTGCGGTATATAGGGAAGGAGAAACAACGAATTGGGGTGGGGATTATGGTAGATATTAGGAGAATAGGAGATAGGATGCTAGTTTTTTGAAAATGGTTATAGGAGGGGAAGAGAATGGTAATGGGGATTAATATTGGGTTGCACAAAGATGTTAGACAAGAATTTCAGGAGGAAACGGATGGAGTTGTTCAAGATATACCTGTCCAAGAGAAAATATTTATTGGAGGAGATTTGAATAGCCATGTAAGGAAGGATTTGGGATATATGACAGAGTACACGGTGATTATAGATTTGGGAAAAAGAACTCAGTAGGAGAAAGGGTTTTAGATTTTTCAATGGCATATGATTTAGTGCTTTTGAATATATGTTTTAGAGATAGAGATGAGCATCTCATCACATTTAAGAGTGGACTTAGGTGTATCCAAATAGACTTTGTTCTTGATAGAATAAGGGATCGTTGAGTAAAGGATTGCAAAATAATACCTGGAGAGACCATTGCAACTCAACAGAGATTGATTGGAACTGATTTAAAGTTTAAGAGTAGAAACGGGAGTTTCAGGTAAGTCGGCAACCAAAGATGCAATGGAGAGATCTAAAAGGAGAAAAGAGAGAGTAGCAAAGAGGATTTTTAAACCTCTGGGAGTATGTAGAGGAGTAGGCCACAATATTAGAAAATTTGGTGGTAGAATGAGGAGGTTCATAATGCAATTCGTGATAAGAACATATCTTATAATGAGTCGCAAAAGTGTCGGAGTAGTGAGAGTACGGAAAAGTACAAACAGGCAAAAAATTAGGCAAGAATAGCAATTAGAAAACCTCAGCATAGGGCTTATGATGATTTGCATAAAAAATTGGAAACAAAAGATGTAGAGAAGGATATATATAAGTTTGCTAAGAGACGTAAAAGGAAGAATAGAGATCCAGGAAGTGTTAGATACATCAAAGACGTGGACAAAATGGTTTTAGCAAAGGAGGAAGAGATTATGGAACAATGGTGAAGTTATTTTTATAGTTTAATTATTGACAGCAACGTAGGGGAATCAAGTGTAGAACTGCCCATTTTGCCTCCAGGTAGAATCCATAGGTTCCATAGGAGGATTAGGACTTCGGAAATTAGAACAACATTAAGGAATATCAGTAATGGAAAAGCAATGGGGGGCGGTATGAGATCCTTGCAAAATGGTCAGAAGTGGAGTATTAAAGTGTCTATTCACAAAAATAAAGGAGATGTCCAAAGTCGCACAAATTATCGGGGAATTAAGTTCATGAGTCATACAATGGAACTTTGAGAGAAAATGATAGAATATCGAATAAGATATGAGACAAGTATAGAAGAGAATCACTTTGGATTTATGTCTAGCCGGTCAACCATTGAAGCCATATATTTACTTAGGCACTTGATAGAGAAATATAGGAAAAGGAAGAAATATTTACATATGTTTTTGTGGACTTGGAAAAACCATATAATCGGGTATCCAGAGAAGTTTTGTGGTGGATTCTATAAAAGAAACAAGTATCCAATGATTATATTAAAGTGATTAACAACATGTATGAAAGTATAGTTACTAGTTTTCAAACCTTAGGGGGTGATACTTATGCAATATATGTTTGCATCAAGGATCACCTTTAGTCCTTACCTTTTTATTACAGTGATCGATGAACTGAAAAAACACATTCAAGATGAGGTACCATGAAGTATATTATTTATGGATGACATAGTATTAGTTGATGAAACTAGAAGACATCTTAACATTAAGTTATAACACTGGAGTGAAGCCCTAGCACCTAGGGGATTAACGATCACTAAAAGTAAGACGGAATTTATGCATTGCAATTTTGGAAATACTCGAAAAAATGATAACATGGTAAAAATTAGAGATCAGGAGGTCCTTAGGGATGATTTTTAGATACTTAGGTTCTACACTTCAGGAGAAGGTAGTATACATAGAGTAAAGGCAGGAAGGTTAAAGCGGAGAACTGTTATTGAGGTACTTTGCAATCGTAGGATACCATTGAAATTAAAAAGAAAGTTCTACAAAACAGCGATAAGACTAGCGATTCTCTATAGTTCAAAATGTTGGGCGGTAAACACGAGGCCTGTTCAAAAAGTAGGGACAGTAGAGTTGAGGATGTTAAGATGGATGAGTGGTAAGATAAGGATGGATAAAGTTAGGATTGAGATTTTTAGGAAGAGGTTAGGGATGGCACTCAATGAAGATAAGTTGAGAGAAAACTATTTATGGTGGATTGGACATGTATAGAAGATCTGAGGATGCACAGGTGCAAAAATATGATTTAATTCAAGTGGAAGGTGCTCCAAGGGGGGAAAAGTAGACATAAGAAAACGTGGGATGAGTCAATTAGGAATGATCTGATTGATTTGAGGTTAACTGAAAGGAACCCTTGAATTATCTATATGGCGTAAAAGGATTCATGTAGCCGATTCTACTTAGGTGGGACAAAGGCTTTGTTGATGTTGTTGCTTTTGCAGATGATGTCATAACATTAATAATAAGAAATCCACTCTTTTGAAAAT
Organism: Eucommia ulmoides; assembly: GCA_016647705.1. Taxonomy (NCBI): domain Eukaryota; kingdom Viridiplantae; phylum Streptophyta; class Magnoliopsida; order Garryales; family Eucommiaceae; genus Eucommia; species Eucommia ulmoides. Next base: position 28,466,877 of record CM028340.1, on the reverse strand, counting down.
TCAGCAATCTTTAGAGGCGTATGAACGATTTTCTGGTCAGTTGGTGAATAAGGGGAAGAGTGATTTTTATGTTTCTAAGAAAATGCCCAGTGTTAGAAGAGGGGTGATAAGTCATTCTATTGGCTTTACAAATGCTACCCGGCCTCTGTGTTACTTGGTCTGTCCTCTAGTAATAGAAAGAAAAACAGTGGGGCAATTTGCGGCTCTTCTGCAGAAATTCAGCAGTAAAATAAATGGTTGGGCTTCTAGATGGCAATCTACAGGAGGGAAAGTGAGTTTAATTAAGCATGTTCTTCAAAGCTTACCTGTATATCTTCTTTCTGCGTTAATCCCTCCAAAACAGGTTGTTAAGGTGATGAACAGAATCATGACGGAATTCTTTTGCGGTAGCAATGAATATGAGAAAAAACTACAATGGAAAGCTTGGCAAAAGCTTGTTATCCAGTCCAGGAATGTGATCTTGGTTTCACAAGTTTCTCAGATATGGAGGCAGCCTTGCATTGTAAATTATGGTGGAAGTTCAAAGAACAAAAAAGCTTATGGGCAAAGTTCATGTGGCATAAATATTTGCAAAGAGAGGTGAGATACTCTTCTGATACATGGCAAGCTATGCAAACAGTGAAATCCATGGTTAATGATCATGTAATGTGGATTGTGGGCAAAGAAGACATATCCTTTTGGCGTGAGCCATGGCTTGTAGAGGTGCCTTTGGATGAGATGATAAATTGTTCCTGGTTCTGTATCTGATTTAGAGATCAAGGAGGTGAAAAATGGCGCAGGGCAAAACTTGGAGATGCTGGCAAATCCGGTGCCTCCTGAGTTTAGAAATAAAATTTGTCAACTATACTAGACTGAACTTTAATAAGGAAGATGTACTGATCCAGACATTTCAACTTAAACAGGCCTGCGATATCCTTAGACAACATCAGAATGTGCCTTGGTTTATGCCCAAGTTTTGGAATGCAATCGTTCTCCTGGAAATCTTTCTTTCTCTGGAAATGCTATTTCAATTGCATACCTGTGGATCAACTGATTTAGCAAAGAGGTATTACTCTAGCTTCTAAATGTTTTTGTTGCTCCAATCCTTGCTTGGAGTCTATAGACCACATTCTGTTACATGGTGAGTTTGCAGCACTGATCAGGAATTACTTTGGGTCTAGACTTAGAATGCCTCATAATGCTTAATCACTAATGCATCTTTTTATTTCTTGGTCGCATGCTCCTAATGCATCTCATATTCAGAAAAAATTCCTCCATTTAGTTCCTATATTTGTGGTTTGGGAAATGTGGAAAGTTAGGTGTAAGTGTATATTTGAAGGCACTGCTCCTAATTTGCAAAACGTTTGTCATGGTGTTATTACTTACGCTGCTGCTATATTAAAAAAAAACAAAACAGCCACACAGTTCTACTTCAGTATTCAACTATTAGTTGTTGCAGTTTTTTTATGTTCAGTATTCCAAGATACTAAAGAAAAAACCATCAGTTATTCATTGGCAGCCTCCCCCCGAAGGGTTTTTTGTTCTTAACTCTGATGGAGCTTTAAAAGGGAATCCCGGGACGCTGGCGCATGACGATTGATTCAAGATGATTCAGTTGTAGATTGGTCTATGATTTTGCCCTTAAATTTTGAGTTTACTAATATTTGGGCCGAGATTGAAACTTTACTATGCAGCCTAATTGATGTGTTGACAGTAATATGGTGGTGTCACAGGGTTAATTTCGAGCCTGGAATTTTTGAACCTGTAATGTCCTGATTGCCCGCCAATCAGTAAGCCACGCCTACTGTTCCGAGGGACCAACACAATCTTTGACGACCAACGCACGCACATGCACTAGACAAGAGTGTAAAACGCACCACACAAACCACCGAAGCCAACCTTGCTTTTATTACTATGGGAAAATAAGGAAAACACACACTATTCTGGCCAAGGGGTACGGGAACAATAAACTCGCTGCTAAATCTTAATACAAATCCGAAATTTTTACAAGAAGTCACTTGACACCCCCAACTACTAGAGACATGGGCTGAAAACTGCTAGACAGGTGTCTGGCCAGGAATGGATGGAAGTTACCCTGCTGAATTTGTAGCCAGATTCATGTGACTACCCCCACACGTCAGACAAATGTCCCAACTGTCCTTAGCCAAATTCGCGCACGCTAGTTAAGGCTGAAAACTGCTAGAGACATGAGCTGAAAATTGCTAGACAGGTGTCTAGCCAGGAATGGATGGAAGTTACCCTGCTGAATTTGTGGCAAGATTCATGTAACTGCCCCCACATGTCAGACACATGTCCCAACTGTCCTTAGCCAAATTCACGCACGCTAGTTAGGCACCAGTAACACCAGTTGTCTAGCTAACTCTGCCAATGCCATTTCAGCTACGTTCTGTCGTTGCGCCCCAATAGCTTGCCATGCCGCATACATGTCTCTGACCAGAATGTGGCGTTGGCCTACATTTTGCCCACCTTGACATAGCCCCACGCCAAGGCCTTACCTTGGTTTCATGTTGCGGCCATGAAACCCAATCTTAGCACCGCAACTAGAATTGTCTTGTACCTCGTGCCAACGGTGCCCCATTTTGCCAATGTTTGTCAAGCACCACATTCTAACGATGCCCTATCTTGCCGATGTATGTTGACATTTGTTGTCTTAACCCCGTGCTAAGGTCTTGCCTATGTCATGCCATGCCCAGTGACTGATCCTAGTATCGTGTCTAGGATCACATAAAGCTTTATCTTAAGTGACACCCAACGCCCACTGGCATTGTCTGCCGACGTGCTTGCCGCTGATGCGCTGCACCCTAGTTTTCACACCAAACTGAGATCCTTCGGTAAGCCTTACCCTAGACTTCCCATCATGTGTAAGTCATCCCTTATACCTTACCTTGATGTGCCGACACACCTTAGCACACCTAGGTTCTTTGCCAAGCCAAGGGCTTGGAGGAAGGAGTACCTCCCCCCCCCCCCCCCCCCAAAAAAAAAAAAACTTTATGTAAAAACTCAAGTGGTACCAACAGATATCAATATGTCCAAGGAACCATAGTAGAGTCAACAGAGGATCTCAACGAACAGTTTACTCCTTTGGTATAGAACCAATGATCAAAGTTTGTGCCAACTTACCCCAACTTGGCACTATCATGCCAACATTTTGCTAACCAACACTTGTCTCCTCCTAATATTTGACTTTGATCAACCTCCGTGCCTTTTTCGTACCCACACCTTCATAGGGAGCTCTGCAAGCACTACGTCTTGTTGAAAAGCGCACCAAGACTGTACCCTGTCCTTCGCTAGCATTGTTAGGGGCTAACAATTGGGGTGATGGTTTAAGTGGATTCAAAAATTATTGTGGACATGTTTTCTAATCGGTGTAATGTTGCTTGGAAACTTTGGGGTATGATTGCTCAGAGTCAGAAGATTACTCTGGAACATGGCTTCATTGTTACTCGTGTTTTTTGGGAATTGAATTCAGCAACAGATGATCTTGCTAATTTGGGCTGACTCAAGGCTGATCTAATTGAATTTCATCGATGGTCGGATATTCCTAAGAGGTCGAAAGTTATGTTGCCCTTGGATAGAACAGGTATCGGTTACATTTGTTGAATCATTGATTCTTTTGCCTTATTTTGGTTAGTTTTATTATATTATAGGTTGTTTTTTTTTTTGGCAATTCTTAGACCCGACACCATCTCTTTCTACTCTTGAACATGTCCCACCTAGTTGTCTTTTACCGCCTTTACAGGTATACTCTCGTCGCCAGAAGGTAGCTTCTGCCGTTTAGCCCATCATTTATGTGTCTTCAGATTCTTCTCCAATTCATCCATCTGTGTTTGACTTGGACATATGCATTGCTATCCAGAAGGGTAAGCACACATGTACTCAACATCCTATTTCTAACTTTGTCTCGTAGGCACACTTATCTCTTTCATATTTCACTTTTGTTGCTTCTCTATTCTCTATTTCAATTCCTAAGTCTATCACAGAGGCTCCTAGTCACCTTGGTTGGACGATCGCAATGGAAGAAGAAATACTAGCCTTACATCAGAATGGTGCAGAACAATAGTTGAATCTTGGATGTAAATGGGTGTACATACTCAAAGTTCATTTAGATGGCACCATTGATTGACTCAAGGCTCGTTTAGTTGCCAAATGTTATACTCAGGTATATGGTCTTGATTATTCTGAGACTTTTTCTCCTGTTGCCAAACTCGTTTCTGTCCGCTTGTTCATCTCTTTGGCTGCCACCTTTCGTTGGTAGTTGCATTAACTTGTTATCAAGAATGCGTTCTTAAATGGCGATTTGACGGGGGAAGCATACATGGAATAACCTCCTGGGTTTGATGCTCAGGGGGAGTCTGGTTTGGTATGTCGCTTAAAAAAATCTATTTATGGCCTCAAGCAGTATCCTCGAGTATGGTTTAGGAGATTTAATGAAGTGATCACTGAATTTGGTCTTCATTGTTGTGGAGTCGATCATTCTGTATTCCACAAACATGGTAAAGGCAAGAGAATATTGTTGATTGTGTATGTGGATGACATGGTGATTACAGGGGACGACTACTAGGGTATTCAGGAACTCAAAATGTTTTTGCATAACAAGTTTCAAACTAAAGATTTGGGTTAATTGAAGTATTTCTTAAGGATTGAAATTGTTCGATCAAGTCAAGGTATTTACCTATGTGAAAAGAAATATGTTCTTGATCTGTTGGGTGAAACAAGAAATCTAGGAGCTAAACCGATTAATTCACCTAGGATCCAAACAACAAACTATTGGCAAATCAAGGTGTACCATTGACGGATTTAGCACAATACAGACGGTTAGTTGGGAAGTTGAACTATTTGACAGTTACTAGACCAAATATTTTCTTTGCTGTGAGTGTTATCAGTCAGTTCTTGGATTATCCCACGACTTATCACTGGGATGCAGTCATTCGTATTCTTCGATTTCTGAAAGGTTCTTCAGGATGTGGTTTGCTGTATCAGAATTTCGGTTATACTCAAATTAAGGGATAAACCTATGTAGATTGCGTCGGATCTCCCTCGGATAGGAAATCCACAACAGGGTATTGTGTGCACTACAGGGTATTGTGTGTTTGTTGGAGGTAATCTTATTTCCTGGCAGAGTAAAAAGCAGACAGTTGTGGTGCGGTCAAGTGCAAAATCGAAATACAAGTTGACTCGATAGTAAAACGATCAGCTAAGCCCTATTTAGCCATTCCGGAAGCAACCGTTCATGGGCGATGACCCATACCATTTGTGAGTTAACTTGGTCAAAACATTTGTTGGAAGAATTTGGATTGGAACACTTTTCACCGATGGATCTAGTATGTGATAATCAAGTAGTAGTTTACATTGCATCCAACCCTATCGTCCATGAGAGGACAAAACATAGTGAAGTTGATTGCTAATTGATAGAAAAAGTATTGCAGGAGCAAATTGAGACTGATCAGTTAGCTGATTTAGAATCCAATAAATCAATTTCGAAAGTAGAACAGAGCCCCCATTGCATAAAACATTTCTAAGATCAGGCATCATTTACCTCCATGAGAGAAGTTACCTATGAAGGCTTCTTGGAACAGAGACAAAAAGTTCAGCAATATTTTCCTCCGAAAAATGAACCTCTGGTTTACCTTTGTATGTAGGAGGTTTAAGCTCAATGAGCTTCGAAGGTTAATAAGAATTGGAGAGTATTTGTGCAAAAGATTTCCTTTCGAAAGCTGGATGATTCAAAGGAGTTTGACCTAAGCCAGGCTGAGTCATGGCTGGCCCTAAGCTTGCCATCGCCGTCAAGAAACTCTAGAATTTTACGTCGCCAAAGAGAGCCATCCAGTCTGACTTGGTTCGATGGCCATATTTTTGAAATACTAGTTTTCTTTATATAATTTTCATCTTTTGAATCCTCTTATTTTTCAAATGCTCATCTAGTGTTTTGAATTTCACTACTTATGTAAATAATTATTCATGGTTCGCATAGAAGCTTATATAAATTTTGCATTAAAGCTAATTTCTTTTTTGAGGCACTCATTTATTTTCTTGGTTATCATCTAGTTTTTGTCTTTTTCCTTTCTATTTTCGGCAAGCTAATCTCAAACTTGTTCTAATATTGTTCTGTGTCTAATTTCTGCCTAATTTGCATGTAGGTCTTACTTGTGGTATGTTTATGAGGGATGCTGTAGAAATACCTGCCCCTGATACTGCTGCAGGCCTGTATATAAAAACACGATCTGGTCAGATTGTCAAGGTATACTTTCTTGTGCCTACACCAGTTAGAGTGCCATGGATTTTCTAGAAAGTTATACATCTCAACGATAAGGAATAGTAACTCCTTTCAATATTTTCTGTTATGCATGCAATTTGAAATGTAGGAGTAGTGATTTTCTTTTTATTTGGACTTAAATACACGAAATCACTCGATAACAGATTGACACAAAAACATTCCTAGAATTTTGGTTTTTTCTATTAAGTGTTAATAGAAATTAGTTGGTGAACGACAACAATGTCACAGAACAAGTTTAGGGAACTTAAGCTGTGAAGGTCTGCATCGTCCAAAAAAAAAAAAAGGGATGTGAAGGTTTGTGCCATAGTGATGATGAAGTCGATCAAAAAGAAAAGAAATAAAATAAGATGATTTTTTTCTTCAATAATTGAATAGCCAATAATCAATAATCCAAGTTGTTCTTCCAATACATTAAATCGTCATTACATAGATGTAATCTAAAAATGAAAATAATAAGCGTAATGGCTACTTAACAGCTATAATTCTAAAATGGAAATAATAAGCATAATGACTACTTAACGGCTATGATTTTAAAATTAAAAATATAAGCAATAACGATTACTTAACGTCTATAATTCTAATTTGGAAAGAGAAGCACTAATGATTTTTTTCGCCCCTGCCTACCTAAGTTTGAATTGGTGGTCTTATTTGATCCCTATAAATTCTCCCTAGCTGAGAAAAACTCATATCTGGAGAGTTTGAGAATGATATTGTTTCAAGCTGATTGGTAGATTGTATTTGTTAGAGGATACTTTAGTTTTTATGTTTGTATTAAGGATTACATATATGTACGGGCTGTACGGCTCATACTTTATTACGGCTCATACTTTATTATAAATAGTAAGAGAGACTAAGTGCAAAACTTAAGCCGTCTCATTTTTTTCTTACTCCTTTTACTTCAACACCGTCAAGAGTAAGTTTGAATGAGTAATTAATCCCGATCAATCGGTTTTATATACATATTCTTATTTCTTTTTCTCTTCCATTCCCCCCTCCCCCCCTCCTCTCACACACACAAAAAAAGGGTTTTCGTGGTTGCTCTCTACAATACAGGCCAAACGCTAAGCCAAAACACCACCGTCATTGCTGCTGAAGCTTAGATACACCCGCAACCCCCCCCCCCCCCCCCCCCCCCCCCCGCCACAAGATCTCTACCGCTAACCTCCCTCCCCAGACACACCGATGCCGTCTCGCGTTCCGCCACCATTGTTCCGACCAATCAAGCTAATCTAATGCTCAGATCCTCATGGAGACTTATCAAGTGTTTTTCCTCTTGTTTTCTGTCTTTTTCTCTGTGTTATTTTCTATTGCAACTGTGCAAGACTCGACATATATATGTGAGGAAGGATGAATGTAGCTGTTACACTTGTTTTGCCTAAAAAATAGAGAATCGCTAGATCTGGTGATACGTAAGGAATGCTGAATGTTTTCTACATTGATATCAAACCAAAGGCCAACCAAATTATCCCTGAAATCAGAATAGATCAAGGCTAATTGAGGTAGGAGACCAAATCCTAGAATTTAGGGATGATTCAATGGTGGCTGAAAAAGGAAGTCATATTTTGTGCAATTGACCCCGAATTTTGAATGTTTAGTTCATGAGAATTGTATAAAAAACAAGCATATGTGTTTAATTTAAGAAAAGAAGTGATTAGAAACGATTTGGATAAGAAAACAGATTCAACTTTGAAATTGAGGCTTGCAAAATTAAGCAGTTTTGCCTCTATCGGTTGACCGAACGTAGAGATTGGTTGACCGATCGTTGTCCATTTCTTATATAGGCTTTTAGTCTATTCAGTCGTCTAATTATACATATCAGATGATGGAAGACGGGAACTATGATTCCCTAGTCCAATCGGTTGACCAAACACACGGTTCAGTTACCGAATGCATGAAAATCATTTTCTTAAGCCACCTAGCCTAATCGGTTGACCGAATTGAGCATTCGGTTAACCGGATTAAGAATAACCTAAATTCTTCAACCCTCTGTTGAGTTCGGTTGACCGGACTCAATGGTTCAGTCAACTGAAGTCTAAACAATTCAGTTTCTAATTTTTTTTTTTTCAGTTTAGTACTTAACCGTTTTGACCCCAATTTTATACTAGATCATCCTAAGCACGTTTAACATGATTCAAGCACATTTCAAACATAATCAAAATACTAAACATTTGTGTATGCAAGTGTGTGTGCTTCCTAAATGTGTGCTTCCTAGATGAGTCAAGGTATAAAAGTAAATATAGTTGTTATCTTATGTTCAGATAATGCTTTTATTTATTTTATTTCTTCTATCATAAACACCGTTTATGTTGATCTCGTGGCTCATTAGCTTGATGATCTTTCTTGTTTTAGTGTTTTATCATTCCGGATCACGTTCTTCCGGATTTACCCGTTTCTTATACTTAACCACCACATTAGTACACTTAAACCACAAATGATTAGTTAAATCGGGTTTTAGACATGTTAAAGGGGTAAGCGTGTCTTTCGTGTATTGTTTAGAGTTTTTCCCATATTGCTTAGGGTTTCTTGTACTGTTCCCGAATTTATTATTATAAATAGAGGTAGAGATTAACACAATTGTTAAATTGTCTCATTCTTTTGCTACTATTCTTTTACTTTAACAAGACCCTTGGGGTTAACATATATATTTATATTTATGTGGTTTTCCCTTAACAACTTGGCGTACTCTTTATGAATTAGGTGGCATATGGAGAACATGAAATAGCATACCAAATTGGTGAAACAACTGAAATACTGTCGGGAGGCCATCTATGTGCGACGCCACATTGTGTTCGGGTACTTACGCTTTTTATATGTTCAACTTTTGGGTTACTTGCATCAGTGCTCCTGAACAATGTTCGATGAGTGTCCTTTTGGTTTGCAATATTTAAAAAATTTAAACCAAGCAAACAGTCAAATGGTTAAATAGTTTTTAAAGTACTCATGTAGTTAAAATGATTAGTCTTGTTGTTTCCCCAGTTAGGCCTAATGCAGTCTGCTTTCATTCCGTGTTCGAGTCTCCTTCTGTTTCTGTATATATGTGTGGGGTATCTATCTAATGGTGTGTTTGTTTTTGGGGAGAGTGGAGGGGATGGGAGGGAAGGGGACTCTTTTTTTAGCATATTCTAAATTCTTTTATTACATGTATTATTGTCATATATTTCTGTATATATTTATTTTATAAGATTATGACATTATTTTGAAAATAATTTTTTATGTAGTATATCTTATACTAGGGTATAACTACCACGCCTGAAGTCGCAAATTGAAACAAAAAAGTAACCCTAAAATTCATAATTTGTTATTTAGGTATTGAAGCAAAAGGACCACTATTTAAAAACTATAACATGTTCAAGATTACAATACTTTCCTTTGTTTGGTTCTTTATTTTCCTATTTATTTGACCACTAATCTCTTCGTCACAACCTTTTTATTAAGCTTGGGATTTCAATAGAAAATTTAATACGGTGACTTGATATAGATTTTATCCTATCAAGCTATCGAATTTTTCACTCCAAACCTACAAAATATATTGAAGATAACGAAAAGTATAATTTATTTTTTCATACCAAAAAATAAACTAAATTATTTGCTAAATTATTGTACCAGTCTTTCAGTTTAGACAATTATACAGACTCATAAATAGCCGACATATGTTGCAGTAGAGATCATATTCAGGTAGAAAGTATACTTAACAGATCAAATAATGTGCATCTTGATATGTTTACATATAGTTGGTCATGATTAAAAACTAGTGCATCTTGATAAGTTCATATATAGTTAGTTATGATTAAAAACTAATATAATCAAATCAACTCTAATAAATTTTATTTATTGTCATTGTGATTTATTTATTGACATGCTAAATGAACTGCGATATGCTTTTTCATATCCCTTTTCCCGGAAACCCATTAAAGGAACATGACATGCCAATGGATACATAACCAATATTTTTTTAATATTATATGTACGCGAAAGCATTAAAGAAATAATAAAATATAGTATTTATGTAGTCTTTTGATAAGAGCATCTAAGTCAAACATGGTGTACAACTCAAGAAGTACAAAGTATACGAGTTACTCAAAAGCAAATCTATCACGTGGATAATATGTACTACAATTTTGTGCCATGTCATGCAAATGTAGTCAATGCTTATATGCATTACTTCTTCTTACGCCAAGAATTCTCCACACTTCGAAGCTGGAGATAATGTATAGAAAAGGCAGTTCATGTAATATTATCAAATGACTAGGGGTGTGCACGGGTCGGGTGGTTTTTTTTTGGACAAATCGGAGACCCGACCCGAATGTGTCGGGTCTGATATTTCTCAATCCGATTTCGACCGAAAATTGGAATAATCCGACGGTTTCGGGTGGTGTGAGATGCGGTCGGTTTCCGATCGGGTGAAGTCGGATGAAGAACAAAAACAGAAACAAAGAAACAAGAACAAAAAAACACACTAAGGCATTCAAATGTATAACGAAACTTAAATAGATTCAAGTTCAACAGAAACGAAGCACAAATCGGACTAGAACATATTCAACACTCAACAGAAACAAAAACAAAAGGGGAATTACAACCGATCGTTTCACATACCTTGATTTCTCCGGTCTCTATCAACTGGAACTGCCTTCTATCGTTTTCAACTGCAAATGTCTTCTACCGCTTTCAAACTCAGGTAGATGAAGGAAACCCTAATTTCTCTGGTAGCTTTCACATATTGGGAAAAAAAAAAAAAGAAAAAGAATCTAAGACGAAGAATCAAATAAGAGAATAGGAAGAAAAGGCGAAGAACGAGCTTGGAATATTTGGATTTACCCTAATTCCCAAGGTTGGAGAAGAGAGGAAGACAGACGACGGAGGGTAACCTGAAGAAGAGAGGCGGTGACGCAGCGTGCAAATAAAATGAACCCTAAAAAAGACATAAAATCCTATAAATGTGAAGAAAATCGGGCGTGGCGGGTGAAGTCGGGTGGGGGAAAACCAAATTCGATGACCGACCCTATATATGACATTGTTCAGATCAGGTCTTACCCGATCTGAACAAAACACATGACAGACCCGGAGATTTCGAAGCGGGCCCGGTCGGTTTGTTAGGGCGGGCCGGGCCGTCGGATTATTTGCACACCCCTACAAATGACACAATCAATTACTATTCTCATATCAATACTTTTTAAGCAAATAACGTCTCATTTGGTCATTGTTTCCGTACCTTGATTTTTGTTCATGCTCCCAAAATTTTGGGATTAATGTAAAGAATTACGTTTGGTAAGCACGTTTTTGTTCCCCAAATTTTGAGAGTAATTCCTGAATTCCTTAAGAATTTGAGAAACAAAAAAATATTGATTCCTATTGACTCTCACAAAACTATTCCCACTACCACATGCCAACAACCACTAGCTCGCCGATCACCACTACTACGTCGGCCATCATACATTTAAAGAAAAAAAAGAACATGTGTTGCAACCAAACGTGTTTTTTGTTTCCGTTCTCATAAATTAAAAGAAACAATTACAAGACAATGGTCGTTGCCAAAAATATTTTTTTTTATTCCCCAAAAATTCCAGAATGGAAACAACATCCCAGTTTATTGGAAGTAGAAACAGAAAAGCGGAAACACTAATCTTATGCCACATAACATTATACGTGACGCATGCTTTTGGATGGCCAACCTGACTCAACGCGCCCCCAATCCCTATTTTAGATGCATCACAAGCAACCTCAAAGAACATAGAAAAATAAAATTGAGGTGTCTAAATACAGGTGCCTTGTTCATCTTGTCTTTAATGACAAGGAAGGTTTGAGATGCCGCCTTAGTCCATTTTAATTCTCCCTTTTTCATGCAATCAGTTATCGGGGCCATAATGGTGCCAAACCCATTTTTAAAGATCGGTAGAAAGTAAACTACGAATATCAGAAATGGTATTAGGTTCTCGCCATTCTCTAGTAGCTTTGACATTTTCAGAGTCGGCAACAATGCCATGAGCATACCCATGAATCCCAAGAAAAGCACTTGAGATTGCATAAAGGAACATTTTTTGAGATTAACGTACGATTCGACAGTTCTAATAGTCTCTAGAACTAATCTAATGAGGCTCATATGTCGGCCCTAGATATGTTGTAAATGAAGATACCATCAAAGTGGACCAGCAAAATTTTTCCAATGAAAAGACGTAGAATATTAGTTATGACCCATATGAAGGTACTTGGCGCATTTGAGATTCCCAAGGGCATAACTAACCATTTGTACAAGCAGTCTTGGATCTTAAAGGCAGTCTTCCACTCATACCCTAGTCGAATTCTTCTTTGGTGGTACCTACAACCTAAGTTAATCTCAGTGTACCATTTGGACCATTAACCGATCTACTATAGTAAGCCATCAAGTCTAGGGTCATAAAATCTCTACTTGATTGTGATCCTATTAATGGCTCAACTATCCACACACAATCTCCAAGAGCCATCCTTTTTTAGAGTTAACAAAGCAAGAACTGCACTAAGATTAAGGCTAGGTTGAATCTGACCTTTTATGAGAAGTTCATCTACTTGCCTATTCATTTCTTGACATTCCTTAGGATTCAACCTATAATATGGGCAATTAGGCAATTGGGAACTTGACACATGATCCATGACATGTCGAATGTCCCCAATAAGCAATTCTTTGGGTGTTACATCTCCAAAACTCCCTTAACAATTTTTGTGAGCTCTTCAGAGAGATCGACACTTGCCTTAGTAGGAAATTGAATTTCTTCTTTTTTAACCAATACCAGTAGGACACCCGAGCCTTTACTTTCCATCTCAAATCTCTGGCGGGATAAGATATGTAGTTTGTTGGTTTGAGAAGAAGACTTATTTTTCATTTGACCTTCTTTTGGATTGGGTTTGGCTATTTTAAAATGATTTTTTCACCAGCATGTTGAAAGATATAAGTATTTTCCCTACCAAAGTTCTTCACGTTGACATCACAGAGCCATGGACAACCTAATAGTACACGAGCAACATCCGTGGATAAAACTCACTTAAAATCTGTGGAATACTCACCCTTCTTGATTGGTAGTAGACAAGTCTCAGAAAAAGGTAATGAAATCTTATCTACCCTTGCAACTCTATAGGGTTGGGGATGTGGGTCGGCTTTCAGTTTTAACCTAGCAATGGCGGAGTTGGATACCACATTTATCGAACTTCCTCCTTCGATAACCAACTTACAAACACTATCTCCACACTTGACATATGTGTGAAAAATACTAGTATGCTTCCAAATTTCAAAGTCTATAGGTGTGCTAATGATACAAGCATTTCTAGACTTGTCCCCAAATTCTTCTGCCTCTTCTGATGGATCTAATGGTTTTACTATTTGGTTAGCTTTTTTGTTATCTTGTAGTTCTGCTTCTTTAACATGTATGGACGAGGATCGATGTGCACAATGCCAAGTAGACTAACCTACACCATGACAATTATAACATTCAATGGACGAGAGACACTTGGCCATAGGCGCACTTGGTTTTTGGCAAACATTGTGGCTAGGATTAGAGCTTATCCTAAAGGTGCTATGTGGGGCGTGACTTGGGTTGTAACTACCCCTGGGTGCTAAAAAGATAAGTTGTGATTGATTGGTCCTGTGTGACATTTCAACAAGTATAAATCTAGATTGATACGATCCTTATGTTTGAGAAATTAGTCTCTTTTGATCAGGCAACTTAGAGAACCTTTATGTTTGTAGAGCCTTTTGATATGTCCTTTCTAATGAGTCTGTCGAATGGAGAGAGACTTCCCTCTGAATGGTGGGCCTTAATCCATTAATAAATTGGTGACTCAAACCCCAAAATGGCCTCATTGACATCACATCTCACCATCAATCTTCAAATCAAGCTATATATTCAGATACTCTAGAGGACAATCGTTTAAGGTTAAGCAGTTGGTTCATTGTTGCATATAGCATGTCGAAAGGTACTTTTCTTTCAGTCGATGTTTCATATCATCCCAATAGGTTATAGGTGAGTCTTCTATTCGCTCCATGTTTTTTTGAACACATTGTCAATACCTCTCACAGGCCCAGTAAGTTCCATCTTGGAAAATCTAACCTTATGATTATCTGACATTTCATACCAATCAAAATAACCTTCCATTATTTTTAATCAATGTAAGAAAGGTTTAGGGTTTAGAGTGCCATTATAACAAGAAACATCAACTTTCACTTTTCTAGTAATGTCTTCCAAGTCATAACAGGTTGATAGGGTTTCCTCTCGGTGGGACAACTCCGGAAATGACCTAGTGGCATCCTGTGATAGTTCACAGTTCGTCGGGGTGCAATGATGTTAGATTTGGCGTTTTGAGAGCTGGATGAGGACTATAGTGGTTGAAGGGGGTTGGGCGAGCAACGGAGGCCTTGGGAGACATGGAGCTAGCCGGCGAAGATTCGACGAAAGAGTTGGAAGTGAGGGTTGGATGGGGAAGGGTAGATGGTGATAGTTTGGTCTGTGGTTGGGCTATGGTCATGGTGAGCAGCGGCGTTAGTATAGAGGTGGCGTGAAGATTATATCTAGGGTTTGGTGGTGGTGAGCAACGGCGTAAGCGTAACAGGCTATTCGATTTGAAATGTTTGGTCGGGGTTGACAACTTCTGTTTTAGATCCAGGGTTTCTGACTAGTTGTAGCTCCAAGATCAACTTGAAGCTCTAAATACAAGTTGATGAAGGGACCCAATCAAAAAGAAATAAATAATAAGGAAGAAAAGGAGATTTTTGCTCAATAATGCAATAACTAATAATCAATAAGTAAAGTTGTTCATTGAGGATGTTATTTGGGCTTTTCAAATGAAGTTTTGGTTGAAGTTTAGAGATGGATTGACTCTTCGGGCTCGATTTTTGAAAGTAAAATACAGCCAAACCGATTCGTAGCTAGGTGCAAAAATTCCTCTTATCAAAGCCACGTGTGGGCCCCTTTTTCTGAGGGCGGGGGTGGGAGAACCTCGACGGTGCGAATAAAATTTTATTGAATATTGAAAAGAATACAAAATTGAAAGGGGACAAGACCTGACCTCTGAAACAAAGCAACTAATAATTTATAAAAAATGAATACAAAATGAACGAATATCAAGAATTAAAACAAAAAGAGACTTAAGAGCTTCCCGTTACTTTCCAAATGTTAGAGAAGTGAAGCCAATCCAGTCTTAGACTTCCATGAACAAATGTCAGACATTCTGATTCAGACCAAAAAGTTTGATTATCACCAGCACTCCCAAGATTAGCCAACAAGTCCGCAACCATATTAGCCTCCATGTAACAGTGAATAGAAGTATGTATCTGAGAAGTTAGAATCTCTCTCTCTAATCAATGACACTATCCTCCATGGCACCATAGAGCTTCTAGTAACCATCTCGAGCAAAAGGGCATTATCGGTGATAATATGCACATAAACCCACTTGAAATCAACACAAATATTGAAGCGTGAGTTGCAACGCTTTTGTCTCTGCAAGCAAGCTTGAACCAAATCCGAGAAATTTAGAGATACCAAACAATAAGGTTCCCTTAGCATCCCACAACGTACCATCGCCACCGATATAATTTGGGTTACCTCTAGAGCATCTATTCAAATTGAGCTTCAATCTAGCACAATGAGTGTTCCAATACACCAACTGAATCTTAGATTTCTTTTTCCTCAACGGAAAAGAAAGCCTGGCCATACTTTGGGGATATTGAATAAAACTTCCTGAACATCATAATAAGTTGTACGCTGAGGACCATATTCAGTTCTTGATAGGCAGTGGGCGTGTTTCCTTTCGGTGGAATAATTAGCTTACTTATGTTCCACTAGGTGAGGTGGTATTGGTAGATACGCAATTTACTATTCTTCTAGTTATATATGTTCGCTCAGCTAGTGGAGAGTGAAATATACAAATTATTTAGACTTAACCCTGTTGATTATATGAGAGAACTGGAGTGTATTTATGCTCTTAATGCATCTGATTATGATGCTATGGTTTGGTAGCCTTCTAACTCGGAGATCTGCTCGGTAAAAACCGCTTGGGAAGTTGTTAGGAAACAAAAAGAGGCTTTTCCTTTCTTTGGAAAGATTTGGCAAAGTCGCTTTCTATCAAGATCTCTATCTTTATGTGGAGGCTTCTACATCATATTGTCCTAGTGGATGAGGCAATTCAGAAGAAAGGTGTGAAAATCTTCTCTCGATGTAATTGTTGGTGTTTGTCTCAAGTTGAGACATTGAATCATCTGTTCTTTCAAGGGTTTGGCTAAGAGTCTGTGGGCTGCTTTTGGGGTATCCCCTTGTGTTGGAGAATTTTTTTTGGCAGATTGGTTGGTTGGTGGAGCATCATAGATCTATACATCTTTGTTTAGTGTTTTGCTTGGAAATTTGGAAGATGTGTAATAAGGTTAGATTTGATGATGTTCATCGTGTTATATATAATATCCATCAAACCACGGCCCGTCTTGCTTTGCTTTTGAGGAAAGAGAAATCTCAAGTTTAGTTGGAGTTTTGGAACGCTCCTTGTGGTAGACCAAAGCTCAACTTGGATGGAAGCTCTAGAGGTAACCCTTGTTATATTGGTAGCGGTAGTGCACTGCGGGATGCTAAGAATACCTTATTGCCTTGGTTATATTGGTGGCGGTAGTACACTGTGGGATGCTAAGAATACCTTATTGTTTGGTTTCTCTCAATTTCTTGGGTTTAGGTCTAGTCTAGTTTGCTTGCAAAGACAAAAACTTTGTAGCTCGTGCTTCAGTATTATCTTGAATTCAATTGGGTCTGTGGCTTTTATCACCGACAATGTCCTGTTGGTCGCGATGGCTGCTGCAAACTCTACGGTTCCATGGAGATTAATGTCATTGATTAGAATTATCAAGATTTCGGTGACTCAGGTACATGTAAATGCTTCAATTTCGCATTGTTATAGGGAAGCTGACACGATTTCTGATTTGTTGGTGAAACTTGAGTGTGCGGGTGATAATCATATGTTTTGGTCTTAATGAAAATGTCTAACATCTGTTCGTGGATGTCTAAGATTGGATATGCTTCACTTCCCTAACTTTCGGAAAGTAAAGGGAATTTCTGTACTTTTATTATTTTTTAATTCTTTCTATTCGTTTATTTTGTTATTTGTATTCATTATTTATAACTCGTTAATTGCCTTAGTTCAGAAGTCAAACCTTGTCCCCCTTTTGAATTTTGCATTCTTTTTCATTAATCAATAAAGCCTTTCTCATCCCATCGAGGTTCCCCTAGAAAAAGCTGTCCCCCTCGATCAATTATGTCTCTAACTAAGGCTTTAGTTAGGGCATTTGTCTTCAATTATGCCTTTCAGGTCTACAGTAAGCTATATAAATTTGTAGAGGTTGTATGACTAGCCATGCATAATAATATATTATTTTTCCCGTTTGGAGGTCTAATTGGTCATCCTTCTCTCGTCTTTTTATTTTTCTTTTGATAAAATATGAAGATATCCTTTTATTATCAAGAGTATGGTCCTAGTTTGAGCAAGAATGGCGAAACTAATACAGAAAGTGTGAACAACTCAATCAACATGGTGTTACATTGGAAAAACTTGAAGAGAGTATTGATAAGCTTCAAGATGATAGTATAAAGATTAGTGTTAAATGGTATTTCTGTCATTCCTATAGCGAGATAGGTTTTAGCATTTGTAAAATCAAGCTCAGGACTGGTCGGAACAACTTCTTGTTGGACTTTTTGTGGAAGGGTTGAAGCATGAAATTCATAGAGAGCCGAAGGCTCATGGACCTTGAACGATGATGGCTGCAATATCTTTTGCTTGCTTGCATGAAGAACGTCTAGTTATGGAGGGATGACATCATATTCAAAATTTCAGTTAAAGAGCTAGCAATATGACAAAGAAGAAGTTAGTTAAACCTAATGTTCCACCTTGTTATGTTGCCTGGAAACGATTGACAGCGAACGAGTTGAAGGACCACACGAAGGAGAGAAGAGTGACCACTTCAAGGGGATTCGACCTCCAAATAGAAACCAAAACGTATTACTATACATGCCAAAGCCACACGACAAATTTATGTAACTGACTGTAAAACGAAAAAGGAAATGAACCTCTTTAATTGAAGCCACAATTGAAACACAAATGCCCCAACTAACTCCTTATTTAAGGACAATTGATTGGCTAATTAATTGATTGAATCACCCCTTCTACCAACAAGGGAGGTATTATCGTACCATGTTAGGTCAGCTAAACTAACTTATAATAATGTGGTCTGACATTAAAACTAAGGCTAAGAAGCACCAATACCGATAGAGGACATGGATACAACAAGCTGTGGATATAATATGGAAAATATACAAAAATAGGACATGGATATGGTTAGGATACAACAAATAATAAATATTTTTGTGTGTAAATTCAACTTTGTCTTTACTCAATGATGGTCATACATGAAATACAAGTTGCAGAAGAAGAAGAGATAATATAACATAATAACACTGAGTATTGCAATATGTTGGTCATTTGTATTGTTTGTTGAACAACTATTTATATAAACTATCAACGTTGTAATGTAGAGGCCGGGAGCGATGCAAAATGTTTTGAATTGTTTAGGGCAGCTCGTATGCCTCCGAGGCATAGGGTGTAAACCCCACAAAATATGGAAAATATTATTTTAAAAATGCGGAATTTTTTTACTTGTTCAGGGCGTTGCATAAGCCCTAAGGCGTAGGGTATAAGCCCCACGAAATATGGAAATTAATATTTGAAAAAATATTATATATGATTTAAAGAGACACAAAATTAATAAAGAAAGAATATATAAAAAATTGAATAAATTATAAGAAAAGAAAAGAATAGAATAGTAAATAATTAAGAAAGAACAACGGAACAGTTACTAGAAAGAAAAGAGATTTTGTATGTTTTACTTAAAGAAAAAAAGGTGGTCTCGCGTATTCTCTCATGACACATATCCTTTTGAGTTCTTCGTGTCCTTGACCTATGCGAAAGGACTCGCGTATCCTCACGACACATATCCTTTTGAGTTCTTCGTGTCCTTGACCTGTGCGAAAGGACTCGCGTATCCTCGCATGACACATATCCGTTCTAGTCCTAGATATGAGGAATAATAATTTAATAAAATATATTTGGACTGATTTTGGTGTGTCAGGCATGTGTCTGACACACGCACTTTAACCTCGTAAAACCATTCGTGCTTCATAGAAGTACAGGATAATCTAAAGGCTTTTTGCTTTCTGCATATTTTCTCAGCTTTATTACTTATGGATTTTAGCCTGATGCAATACTACTTGTCAGGCACCAAAGGGAGAGGGGACTTCTGGCCTCGAACGTGCAACATTTGCACTATTCATGCAGCCCAACTGGTACGTTCATCATTGAGAGGGATATTATATTTATGTTCATTTAGGTTCCACCTATTGGATAGTTTTCAGTGAGCATCATTAACTTTTCTAGTCATGCTCTTGTTATCATAGCCCCCCCCCCCCCCAAAAAAAAAAAAAAAAAAAAAAACATATAGAATACCATAATAGGTTTGACCTAAGAAAGAATGCAACCTACAAGCTACACGCCATGCAAACACAAAGTAACAATAAACAATCAAATCTTTCTAACATACTATATGCCCATGCAATCCAGAGCTAAGCACCTATGACTCCCCATGGTAAAGAGGATAAGACATGAAACTTGCAAGTTTGAAGATCTTTTGAAACTGTTGACCAAATCTCTGGGGAACTTTCACGTTCACAACCCATCTCTACACGTTGAAGACCAAAAAGAGGAACTTCAATTAGGCTTTCATATTCGAGCAAATACGTTGAGAGTGTTTTGATGTAATGGGGAGTAGTTGTTTGATGTAAATAGATACGATGGGAATGGGGAAGGAAAAATGTACGCAAAATGAAATTTCACTCTAGTATAAATAAGAGTGAATTTGGAAGGAAACACAAGTTAGATTTTCCACCTGATTACTTTGTAACACCCAGGGAATTAGGGAACTGCAACTAGGTGGTAGCCAGAGCAGGCACATATATTGGTTGTAGAGAGAAGCGTTGGTAGGCAGGCAAAAAGTTTTTTTTTTCCCTTGCCCGTTTTTCCGTTGTGTGTGCTACCAATTTCTATGCAACTCATGTTTGTTAGTATTGAGGTTAAAGAAACGACAAAACAAGAATGAGACGGCTTGACTTTTGCAGTCAGCCTATCTTACTATATATAATAAAGTATGGGCCGTATGGCCCGTATGTACATGTAAACCCTAATACAAACAAAAAGACTAAATTATTCTCCAACACACCCCCTCAAGTTGGGGCACATATATCATATGTTGCTAACTTGTTACAAATATATTTTATCCGAGAAGCCCCAAGAAGTTTAGTGAATATCAGATAACTGATCAAGAGATTTAATTTATCGAGTGTGGATCAACTTCTGTAGTAGTTTCTCTCAAATGAAGTGATAATCAACCTCAATGTGTTTCATTCGCTCATCAAAAAATGGGTTTGATGCAATATTGACTGTTGCTTGATCATCATGTGCTAACATAGGAGGACAATGGTTGAACCCAAATTCTTCTAGTGTAGGTTTCAACCAAATCGACACGTGGTATGAGCCATTGTTCGAAACTTTGATTTGGCATTTGATCGAGATACCACACTCTATTTCTTACTCTTCCAAGAGACCAAATTACCTCCAACAAATGCACAGTAACTTGTCGTAGATTTTCTGTCTGAAGATGATCCCGCCCAGTCAACATCCATATAACCGTCTATGGTAACAGTCAAATAATTGAGCTTCCCAACTAATCGTCTTTATTATCCTGAGTCTGTCAATAACTCTCCTTAATCTGCCTGTAATTTTGTGAGTGTATTGGTTTGGACCCTAAAATCCATGTTTCACTCAACAAGTCAAGTACATATTTCCTCCGTGAAAGGTAAATATCTTGACTGGACTGAGCAACTTCTATACCCAAGAAATATTTTGACTGCCCCAAGTCCTTAGTATGAAACTTACTATGTAGAAACTCTTTGAGTACTTCAATGCCGTTGTGGTTGTCTCCTGTAATCACGATGTCATCAACATACACAATCAATAACTTTCTCCCAATGGTACCATGTTTGTAGAACACTGAATGACCGACTCCACATCGTTGAAGACCAAACTCAATAACCACGTCACTAAATATCCCAAATCATGCTTGAGGAGACTGGTTGAGGCCATAAATCGATTTTTTCAACTGACATACCAATCCTGACTCTCCCTGAGCAACAAACCCTAGAGGTTACTCCATATACACTTCTTCGAGGAAATTACTATTTAAGAATGCATTCCTAATATCTAACTGATATAAAGCCAACAAAATGTGGATACAAGGGAGATGAATAGGTGAACAGATGGAAGCTTGGCAACAGGAGAATGTCTCAGAGTAATCAAGGCCATAGACTTGGGTGTAACGTTTTGAAACTAATCGGGTCTTGAGTCGATCAATGGTGCCATCCAGGTGTACTTTGACGGTATAAACCCTCTTACAACCACTAACGGTCTTTCCAGGTGGAGGAGAGACAAGATCCAATGTTTCATTATGATATAAGGCAAGTGTTTCTTCCCCTATTGCAGTCTTCCAACCAGGGTGAGAGTGTATATGAAACAATGTTAGATATAGGATGTTCAATTCATGAATGCTTACCCTTCCGGACAACAATGGGTATAATGTCCAAATTACACTGTGGTTGGGCAAGATCTGGGGACACATGGATGATAGGCATGGCGAAGACGGTTGTAAGAGCAGATGAGACTTTTGGGCTACGAGAGTAAGCCTGTAACGGATGACAACTTGCCATAGGAGATACAAATGGATTGGCTTCGGATGTACATAGGGTGAAATCTACAAGGGTCATGCAAATAAAGAGGCCCCTTCCCTTCTCTTTTGGATGAATGGGGTGGTTTAGAAAGCCTTTTTCGATCTACGGTCCCTTAGAGAGAAGGGTTAGGCAGGTAGTATGGGCCCTCTAACTTCCAGCTATGTGTTGTGCGGCTCCCGCAAAGCGAATGAAGGTAAGCTCGAAGAGCTTATGGGTGAGCTTATGCTAAGTCTCACTCTCGTTGATTGGTGCGGTAGGGTGTTTCGCTAGCTAAAATCACCGAAGGTTACGCAGTACTAACTAAACTAAGGGGTAGGTTATGCGTGTCTAAGTGGTAGAGGTGAAACTAAATGTTCGAAAGCCTTAAGGCGTTAGCGCTTTAGTTTTCTTGCTCTTACACAATACGACTTTGAAGTAGATAGGTCAAAGTACTTCGCAGGACAAGGGTGCAGTAATCCAACCTACTCACGAATGCAACATACAACTCTCTATTGTACTACGCTCTCCAAGTATGCTGCTTGTGTCACACCCCACCCCAGGCGCCTGTCACCCATGGGGCCAGCGTAACACTGACACGACATCACTTGGGCGACATAAACAAACTAGAAGGCGACAGAAAGCATTCATTTTTATACAATCACAAAATCAGGTCATAAAACGGCTTCTTCTACTAGGGACACACCCGTCCCTGAGATTCTAAATACAGCAAAAGGTAAAAAAAAAACGACAATGAAACTCTGCTAGGTTCGCCTCAGGCTGCACCTCCCAAAATTCCCCCAGTTTGCTAAACCGCCAACGGACTCTACCCAATGCCTGTAGAGGACCGACTCCTAGCTATTTCGCCTGCGAGTGTATTGCCTTCTTTTAGTAAAACATTCTTATATAATAATAATATATTCTTAAAAAAAAACATCATTTAAGCACAAATATCTAGATGTCACATAGCGTGCAGCAGTCTTCCCAATATATATAGTGGAAATAAAGCAATGTTTATAAGTTCTATTTCAAAACTACCCACTGTAAATATCCTACTGACCATTACCATAAAGTAATAAATCACCCAGTATGAATAAATATCACATTTCAAACCACCACACACACACACTGGCTAGCCATAGTGATCGTTTTAACCTCACGATCAGGAGTTGCAACGGTACCGTAACATTCATAGGAATGCCTTCCTACGAAATATCCACACCCCTTTCTGGGGAGAAATATAATCCACACCCCTTACGGGGAAAAAATATAATCCACACCCCTTACGGGAAGAAAATATAATCCACACCCCTTACGGGAAGAAACATAATCCACACCCCTTACGGGGAGAAACATAATTCACACTTTTTGCGGAAACGTATAGCATCAATAAACACATATGTCATTACATAAACACCGAAAACAGTTTGACAAAAAGACAGTACACTCACCTCACTTCTTATGTTACAGTAACTGCACCGTCCAAAGTCTACCGGGATACTGGCGTTTGCGAACCTAGTAATGATAGGGTCTAAATTAATATTTTAAAATAACCTAACATACAATGCAGACCTTAATTTCCATATTTCTCATTCCCCGAGTTAATTATACAAAATTGTTATCTATACCCATTTTCTGTATCCATATTAACTGTACGATATTATTAAAATTAGCGGTTACGAAATTATCGTAACGATTATAAAATTTAATGCTAACAATTTAACTAGATGGAAATAATAATTAATGATTTAAAATATTATCGACGAAGTCATTACTTATTCCGAATCACCCACCGGTCCCTAATTGGGTTTTGATTTTTCTATTTGGGGTTGTTAGTGTAATTAGTTTTTTTTTTCTTTTTCTTCTTTTTTTTTTTTTTTTCCTTTTCTCTTCTTCTTCCTTCCTTTTGTTTTCTGTTCACGGTTTCCTCCCGTTTTCGCCACCGACGACACAGCCCCTCTCCCACCAACTTCCACCGCCGGCGACTCTCCACCCACGAACGGTGAACAACCCACACACACCCGAAACCCCTACACCAACGGCGAACGGCCAAAACACCCGGCATGCACACACACACACACACACAGTGTCGTCAACATGGACGTCGCAGCAGCTCCGACCACCGCTATCGTCTACAGCTATCGCCGGTGATCTGAACAGACACACACACACGGTCCCCATACGCACACACACTCCGCCGGCGACCCAACAGTGCCGCCGACGACCTCCATGTCTACCCACCTGATGACCCGTGCACACCCTTGCCCACTTAACCTCCGTCGGCCGGCGACCAATGGCCGATCACCCACTGAAAATATAGATACAGAATACTCATAAAGACTTACCGAACGATGGAAACGAACGGCGATCGATCACGCTGTTGACGAACTCATCCCTTCCCACGGCCGCTGAGCAAACCACCGGGAATTTCACACGATCGTTTTCACAACAGTGGCCACAGGAACATACCCAGGCAGCCACGGGATACACGCTTTGCCTTCTCGCCGGCGGAACGTCGATCACGAAGCCCCGACGTCTTCCTCTCTCTCTAGATTTTTTTCAAGTTTCCCTTCCCTTTTCCCTGATTTTTCATCTCAGCGCATGAAGGATGTAACTTAACGCATGAAATTAGTGGTTTTAAACCGATTTTGAGCTTGCCACGTCGCCCCTCGATCGTCGCTCCTTGGCCGGTGGGTTAACGTCGGTGTGCCGGGTGGTTATATACATATATATATATAAAAAAAAAAAATTAAATTACACTTTCCTCCCTTCATTTTCTTTAGGATTTTCATTTTAGTATATTTCTATTTTTTAAAAGTTTCAAAATTATAATCTTTGCCCCTAACATTTTTTTTTTGTTAATTTTTTTTTTTTTTTTTTTTTTCCGTAATTTAATAATTTATTTATCATAAAATTCCCTAACGTCCTATAATGCATTTATTTATGACGTACGTTCTACAACTTGTGTTTTACAGTTTGTTCCCCCCTTTTTCCTTAGCCTGGCAAGTCTTTGTAAAATAACTCCGATAAGAAGACTAAGGGTAGGTAAGTTGGGCAAATGAATTGTAACATCAAGGTCGGCACAAGTATGAGGCTTAGATAAGTAAGGAGCAGACTCAAAGAAGGTAGCATCTGGGTCACACAAAGGAACGATGCAAAGAAGGGCTATAACAACAATACCCCTTTTACGTGCGGAAGACGCATTTCTGGGCGCGAGGGTCAACTTGTCGTGACGAGGAGCAAGTTAATGAACAAAGCTGGCACAACCGAAAATATGAGAGGGAAAGCTAAAGGAGTGAGAACGATAGAAAAGAGATGCCAAGTTCTTCTGGTGCATTTTCTGTCTCATCTGCCATCCAAGGAAGCTCTTTCCAATTTTAAACTTATTTGGCTTATGCCCATTCCCTTCAAAGTCTCCAATTGTCTTCGTTCGCAATACTTGATCTTTACGGCTTAGGATTTGGACCGGCTCCTCAACATAGGACAAATCAGCTTCCAATTCGATTGGCGGCGTGGTCAACACATGGGAAGGGTCCGGCACATATTTTCCGGAGCATCGATACATGGAAAACATCGTGCAGTCGAGATAACTCTGGCGGTAACGCAAGTCTATACGCTGTCGTGCCAACTCGCTCTAGGATTTCATATGGCCCGATGTATCTTGGACTCAACTTCCTTTTCTTTCCAAACCTCATTATGCCTTTCCATAGAGAGATACGTAAGAACACATGATCCCCTACCTCGAATTCTAACTCCCGCCGGCGCTTGTCTGCATAACTCTTCTGCCGACTCTGCGCGATTTTCAATTTTTCTCGAATCACTTCTACTTTGTCTGCTGTCAGTTGGGCTAGGTCTGACATCAACAACTTACGTTCACCCACCTCAGTCCAACAAACAGGGGTTCTGCATCTCCTACCGTACAATGCCTTATACGGAGCCATCTCAATTGCCGAGTGGTAGCTGTTGTTGTAAGCGAATTCCATCAACGGCAAGTGATCGTCCCAGCTTCCAGGAAATTCCAGAACACATCCCCTCAACATATCCTCCAACGTCTGAATCGTACGCTCTGACTGGCCGTCCGTTTGAGGATGGAAAGCGATGCTAAATTTCAGTTTGGTACCTAAAGCAGCTTGGAGACTCGGCCAGAACCTCGAAGTAAATCTCGGATCTCTATCCGACACTATAGAAACCGGTGCGCTATGCAATCTAACAATCTCATCGATATACAGCTGAGCATACCTTTCAAGAAAGAATGTCGTCTTTACGGGTAGGAAATGAGCGGACTTGGTAAGCCTATCAACGATCACCCAGATGGAATTATACCCCTTTTGGGTATGGGGTAATCCCGAAACAAAATCCATTGTGATATGCTCCCACTTCCACTCTGGAATAGGTAGGGGTTGCAACAACCCACCTGGACGCTGATGCTCGATCTTTACTCGTTGGCACACAAGGCACTTGGCCACAAATTCTGCGATTTCCCGTTTCATTCCAGTCCACCAATAATGTTCACGCAAGTCCCGATACATTTTAGTGCTCCCCGGATGCATTGCGTATGCGGAGCTATGCGTCTCTTCCAAGATATCTTTTTTCAAATTGACATCGTTAGGCACACACAGCCTATTTCCACACATCAAAGCTCTGTCCCTTTCCCTGATATGATGATCAGTTCTGTGACCGTTTTTTACCTCATCTCGGATCCTCTCCAATTGAATGTCTGACTTTTGAGCTTCAGTAATGCGGTCAATCAATGTCGGTCTCAAAGTCAAGGTTGCCAGCAGTGCTACCGTCTGACCAACCGCTAACTGAACTCGCATCGCTCTTAATTCTGCATACAGGTTAGCATGGGCAACCGAGCCTGCCGATTTTCGACTTAGAGCATCTGCTACAACATTAGCTTTTCCCGGATGGTAATGGATGGTGCAATCGTAGTCCTTAATCAACTCCATCCAACGCCTCTGCCTCAGATTTAATTCCTTCTAAGTAAACAAATACTTCAAACTCCGATGGTCGGTGTATATTTCACATGTCTCGCCATACAGGTAGTGCCTCCAAATCTTCAGGGCGAACACAATTGCAGCCAACTCCAAATCGTGCGTCGGGTAATTACGCTCATGGTTCTTTAGTTGCCGGGATGCATATGCGATCAAATGACCATGCTGCATTAAAACACATCCCAGCCCTTGATGTGACGCATCACTATAAATTACGAAACCACCCCCTTCTGACGGGAGGGACAGTATTGGTGCCGATATCAATCTATTCTTCAACTCCTGGAAACTTTGCTCACATTTGTCAGTCCACTCAAACTTGGATTCCTTCCGGGTCAATTGAGTCAATGGGGTAGCTATAACGGAGAATCCTTGCACGAACCGTCGATAGTAACCTGCCAATCCTAAAAAGCTTCGAACTTCCGTCACATTTTTCGGTCTTTCCCACTGGACAACAGCTTCTACTTTCTTTGGGTCTACCTGGATACCCTCTCCTGAAATAACATGTCCCAAAAATACTATATGATCTAGCCAGAATTCACATTTGCTAAATTTCGCATATAACCGCTTCTCTCGCAATATCTGCAGTATGAGTCGGAGATGCTTTGCATGCTCTTCCCTGCTTTGGGAATAGACCAAAATGTCGTCAATGAATACTATAATAAATTGATCCAGGTAAGGCTGAAAGATACGGTTCATCAAGTCCATGAAAGCAGCAGGGGCGTTTGTCAATCCAAAGGGCATAACCAGGAATTCGTAGTGTCCATATCTCGTACAGAATGCCGTCTTTGCCATGTCCCTATCTCTAACTTTCAATTGGTAGTACCCCGATCGAAGATCTATCTTGGAAAATACTTTAGCTTTCTGGAGCTGGTCAAACAAGTCATCAATCCTAGGTAACAGATATTTATTGCGAACCGTCACCCTATTCAGCTGAGATAATCAATACACATTCACAACATGCCATCCTTCTATTTTTTAAAAGTTTCAAAATTATAATCTTTGCCCCTAACATTTTTTTTTTGTTAAATTTTTTTTTTTTTTTTTTCCGTAATTTAATAATTTATTTATCCTAAAATTTCCTAACGTCCTATAATGCATTTATTTATGACGTACGTTCTACAACTTATGTTTTACAGCTTGTTCCCCCCTTTTTCCTTAGCCTGGCAAGTCTTTGTGAAATAACTCCGATAAGAAGACTAAGGGTAGGTAAGTTGGGCAAATGAATTGTAACATCAAGGTCGGCACAAGTATGAGGCTTAGATAAGTAAGGAGCAGACTCAAAGAAGGTAGCATCTGGGTCACACAAGGGAACGATGCAAAGAAGGGCTATAACAACAATACCCCTTTTACGTGCGGAAGACGCATTTCTGGGCGCGAGGGTCAACTTGTCGTGACGAGGAGCAAGTTAATGAACAAAGCTGGCACAACCGAAAATATGAGGGGGAAAGCTAAAGGAGTGAGAACGCTAGAAAAGAATGGAGTGTGGAAATTTTCCATTCAGGGTAAAGGAAGGCATTCGATTAATCAAGTAACAAGCAGTAAGAGCCGCATCACTTCAGAAGTGCTTAGGAACATTCATTGCAAACAATAAAGTACATGTAACGTCAGGCATCATCGCTCCTATAGATGTCTTCACCACTCCTCTAAGGATAAGATGATTTGGATGCCAAGTTCTTCTGGTGCATTTTCTGTCTCATCTGCCATCCAAGGAAGCTCTTTCCAATTTTAAACTTATTTGGCTTATGCCCATTCCCATCAAAGTCTCGAATTTTATGCGGAAAGGCTTATGGAACATCATACCATTTGACCTTAAAATCCAATCTTTGGGCATCTGGCCTCTAAGTGTTCCTGTTGTCTCAATGGGGAAGTGGATTCTAAGGATCATGTCCTTTCTCTATGCCTTAATGCTCAAAATCTCTGGTCTTACTTTAGGGATCTTCATCATCATGGTTCTCTCTATTCTAACATTGTCAAGTGGTGGCAGCCTGGAAAATTTTCTTCTTCTCTGTATTTATCCTTCCTTAATTTGCTGGGAGTTATAGAAGGCCAGATGCAATGCCATATTCCAATGTAGCCTTATGCTCCCTTTATGCGGAGGAATATCATATCAGTGATTATGTCCAAGCACTTCAAGCAGCATTCTTTGCATCATTTAATTCAGGCTGGAGGAAACATCATGAAGGATTTTGAACTAAACTTTGATGGCAGCTCAATTGGAAATCCTGGTAATTATGATTCAGGAGGCGTCATCAGAGATCATTCAGGCTCCTTTTGCTTAGCATATGCAAGCCTATTCGTATTCAGTCCAATATGGTTTCTGAAGCTTATGGTCTTCTAAGGGGATTACAGTTATGTATAGCCAATGGCTGGACTAAGATGTTTTTGGAAGTTGATAGTCAGACTCTGGTGCATATGCTTTCCAACAAGGCAACTATTCCTTGGTGATTTCCCTCTTTATCATTGTTTCAGAGAAGGCAATTCTGCTGCCGATGCCCTTGCCAAACAAGCCAGTGCAAGCTTTAACATGTTGACTGAGTCTTTCTGCAGTCTTCCTCCTTTGGTTAAAGCTATGCTTGTTTTGATAAAATTGGTCTCCCTAATTTCAGAAAAGTTAAAATACTGTAATCTTCTTTTGTAGAGGTTGGCTTAGTCCCCTCCTTTTTGTTGTCATCAATCAAGTTTCTCATTCTGAAAAAATAAATAAATAAATAAGTAAAATTAAATAAAATAAACAAATAAATTGGGTTTGGATTTTAGCACAAAAGTCACAAATGATAGAAAATAATTTAGAACGTTCTTTCATTAAATAAGTCCAAGTAACTCTAGAAAAATAATCCACAAAAGTAACAAAATAATGAAATCCTAAGGTAGACGAGACACCATAAGGACCCAAAACACTAGAATTAACTAACATAAATAGACTCAAAACGTTGGCAAGGTTGGATCTGGTCGACAAGCATTGACGACGTTGGATCTAGACAGTGACGGCAGTGGATCTGGAAGGCGGCAAGATATGATTGAAGATGGCGACAATTACTGTTTTTTTCTTTTGGGTGTGTGTATACGAGAGGTCAAACAAGAAGGAATGGGAAAAATTAATAATAAAATACATAAATAAATGGTGAATCAAAGAACATATCTTATGATATTATTGTCTCATCAAAATCTGCTCTTGGTAGCGTGTTGAGGTTAAAGAAACGACAAAAGAAGAATGAGACTGCTTAACTTTTGTAGTCAGCCTTTCGTACTATTTATAATAATGTATGGGTATGGCCCATATACGCATGTAAACCCTAATACAAACAAAAAGGTTAGATTATCCTCTAACAGTTAGAAATTGGAAGGAAAGAGATATGGATCATAAAGTGTAGCAAAAAGTTCAAAATTTTCATTGGCACACACTTCTGACACTTTTGCTTTCTTTCCCTCTTGTTGTACCTACAACATGAAGGAAAATAGGCTCATGTTGCCGAAGAAGGGAAAAGTTGAAGGAAATGACATTGATATACTTGATTTTTTTTTGCCTATTTTTCTTGATGGGCTGGCTATGAGACATTTATCTAGATAGGAGGACAAACAGGCATGAATTATTAAACCAAGGGATGACAAATTGAGGGGGCGAAACTTTGAAATGAACTGTAAAGTATACACCTTAATGCTTATGAAAATACTGACAAGAAACTTTGAAGGTGTTAACTAGATTGGCGGATGGTGGGGGTGTAAAGGCACAGCCATTGCACTACCAGTCAGAGTCGGAACAAGCAGTTAACATATAATATATTATCAAATCTTTCAACACAAGTTTATTATCCTGAATTGCTTCTCTGCGCCAATTGAACTAATCATGATTTTGTCCCTTTCAGGGATGAAAAGCTTAGTTTTCCTGAGGTGCTGCATATTCATAAGGAGGTATCCTAAATTCTACTAGTCATGTGGATCATTTTGCTCTTTTAATGAATTGAGAGAAAACGAGTTTGTTTGATGTTATGCAATGTACGCGGCTGAAAATGCTTTTGAATTGGAAAATTCATGCCTAGATACTTCAATAAAGTGCTTTCAGGTTAGTGAAATGTGATGATGGTAAATTTGGTCACCCCTAAAGACCCCTACTGGATCCCTACACGTGGACTGGCATTTTGGCTAGCTTCTGATGAATGGCCGAGAGGGGATGGCCGAGCTCAGGCCTCGAGACCTGAGATCCGCCCAGAGGCCGCCCCCCAGAGACCGCCACGTGTCTACAACTCTCCACCAAGATCAACTCCTGCCAAAGACTAAGTGTAAAGATTGTGTCGGGCAAAGGCGCATTTCAGCCCATGCCGGCCATTCCAAGACCTCCCCAGCAACACTATCTGGAAAGGGCAAGGAAGAAAGCTCCTCAAAACTCACCCTTCCCGTCTCCGGCAATCCGGGAAGGGATGGGGATGTAATTTCTCCGTCATGGGCCATAGGAAGAGTCCACATCATGGGCCGGGCCAATCACAGCCTTGGGCCTCAGTAAAAGTGCTAAAAAGCCTAGGCCCATTAAGTTAAGTTGTCCACCCCTCTAATTGGTCACGCACCGAGATGGGACACTGATCCTTGCTTAAGCCCCTAAACTAATCCATTCCTTGCCTATATAAAGGACAATATACCAATGCCCAAAGGTACACCAAAATTACTTACTCTTCTCGGTAGCATTTTTATAAACCTTCCCCCCGAGCGCTGATTCTCACACCGGAGGGGACACGCCGGGTCCATCCCGGTAAGTTCTTTGTGCAGGTGTCGAAGTACTACCCCATCCCAGCTCGGTCTCATCTCGGCTCGGACTCATCTCTCCACGAATCAGAAGACCAAGAGGCATTCGAGCTCACCCCAGCTCGGACCCAACTCTTCTCGGACTGGAAGGCAATCGAACTCATTTCAGCTCGGACCCATCCCTTCCTGGTTGGAGGATTCTCCACAGATAAGAAGACTCCACGGATCGGAAGACCCCTAGGTTACTTTGTTGCTCTACTCCCATCCCGGATCACTCCAACTCTGCCCATCCCAAGCCAGATGGACTGATCCCAGACCTCTCCATCCTCATCTTGGCAAGCGCAGAGATCTCCATCAACAAGTGACCGGACCATACTGTTGAGATCGTCTAAAATTCGACATCAACAGTTTGGCGCCGTCTGTGGGAAGCGCTACAAAAAGCCTTCCTCCAATCATTAGCTCCCATCTCGGCTAGAGGCTTGATGATCACAAGGTCCGATTACTCTACATGTCCTAGAGATCCAAATAGCACGGTGGATAGCAATCCGGTTAAAGACGTGTCAAGAGTCACCAGACCAGATGTGAGGACTTCCGTCCCCATCCTGGAAAATGAAAGAAACGCACCCCCGGCTGACCGGGCAGTCTCGTCGGCCCCGCCCTCGAGAGTTCATGTCGGGCCAGTCACTGGAGCTGCGGATACAGTGCGTCTTGATAATTTGGAGCGCCAGTTGGATCAATTCCAGTCTTGCCTCGACGTCATCCTCTCTCGCCTGACCCCAACCCCGGCTTAGGGGGGATCGATTCTCTGAAATGCAGGGGAAGAGGAACACCGCCAGGTATCAAATCGCGTGATTCACTCTGAAGGGCATGACCTGAGGGATCAACCTTGACTCTGTGACCGTCCCATCTGGGAACAGGATCTTGCCCCACCGTCCGCTTCCAGCTTCGTGTCTTTGCCTTCTCGGGGTCACTGGATATGGGATCGCCACGAGCAATAGCCGGGAAGAGCCTACAGCGAAGAGCCTACAGCAACGACGCCCATTTAGAACGCAGGATTCGCCGTGCTCGGGAAGTAGACTCCCACTCCCCTCCCGCCATCAGGCGGGGATCTAGTGTAGCTGCCAACCAAGTTGGGCTACCGCCCAGGGGAGAAGCCGCCTTAGAAAGACGCATTGCTGAGATGGAGGCAGCGCTCGTGCAGATACGAGGCCCTGGAGGGACCGCTAGACTCCCTTCCAGGATAAGGTCTCCCTTTGTTGATGGTATTGTGCTTGAGGTGGTTCCGTACAAGTCCGTAGCCCGCAAATAGCACCATACGACAGGGCAACTGACCCCGTCGATCACCTCTCCGTTTTCATTGCTTTCATGGATATGCGTATGGCCTCCGTTGCGGTAAGGTGTAAGTCATTCCCTCTCACCCTTTCCAGGATGGCCAACACTTGGTTCCGAGACTTGGCTCCAGCCTTGATCTCAACATTTGCCCAGCTAGAGCAGCTTTTTTTAACACGATTCGACTGTTTTCGGAGAAGGCCCAAGACTGCAACACACTTTCTCGCCCTCCAACAAGAAATCAGGGAGAGTTTGGGTGATTTTGTGACTAGGTTCCATAGGGAAAGTTTGTGCTGCAAAGGCATCCCAGACGCCGTGACGTTAAACACTTTCATTGATAGACTAAGGCACTGAAGGTTATCCTATGATCTATGCTCGCGACCCGCACCCAACTTGACTGCCGCCCTTGCCCATGAAGCGGGACCGAGAAGGAACTCAAAAAAGAAAGGGCCGAGCAAAGCAGATGAGGGGATGAGCAGCCCTCCATCCCATCTCAGACGGGGACACGTAGCCCTCCATCCGATCTCCAAGTGCAGTGCAGAGCGGAGGCAGAGCCTAGCAGAGCAGAGGCAGGGATGAGCAGCCCTCCATCCTAGCTCGAATGGAGATGAGCAACCCTCCGTCCCATCTCGGATGGAGATGAGCAACCCTCTGTCCCTCCAAAGACATGGGCCCCTTCCAACCTATCTCCATCAATGGCATTTCGACCTCTTGAGTCGCGGATGATTCTTCGAATCTGCATCCCGACTCTCGGAGTTGTCAATCATTCTCCTCAACGGCATTCCGACCCCTTGAGTCATGGATGATTCTCCAAATCTGCATCTCGACTCTCGGTGTCGTGAGTGATTCCCCTCAACAGCATTCTGACCCCCTAAGTCTCGGATGATTCTCCAAATCCACATCCCGACTCTCGGCGTCGTGAGTGATTCTCCTCAACGGCATTCCGACCCCCTGAGTCTCATCTCGACTCCGGCGTTGCGAATGGTTCTCCTCAACGGCATCCCCACACACAGCGTCGAGGGTGATCTCCACAAAGAAAACGGATCCAAACCCTCTCCACAGTTCAGTAGTTTGAGGCCTGGGGACTAATAGCTATCATCCTTCAATGGTGTCGTGTCGATCAGGTCTGAGGACCTGCAGCTAAGCATTCCATCCCTGACAGCCAAGCTTGCTCAGGCGACACAAAGAGACGATGCTCCTGTAAGGACAATTTGGGATAACTCGAAAAGGCTCAGGGATGAGCTCCACTAAGGAGAACCCACCTATGACCGGCCACAGGGGGCCGACCGAGGGTCACCCCCCTGGGGACTGCGAGAGCCAGATGCCATGCGAGTACCACCCTCAGGCGTTACCTACCACACGAGCTCGCCTTCCTCTGCTCGAATGGTGGGCTGGGGGGCTGGGAAGATATGGATATGATGACACAACTGAGAACGACAACTCAACCGTGAAGAGGTACAAACCGAGGAGAGAAGGCCATAAATTTTTCGAGCAAAATGGCCAACAGCAACGTAACAGCTGACCCGAGGACGTGACCGGGAAGGGTCTGACCCAAACGTATCTCCTCCTAAACGGCCTGCCGAGATGAGTTCAAGTTAGCATACCCCCAAGAATGGGAAGGGTTGAATGAGCCGAGATCAGGCATTCTCCAGGATCAAGCAAAAGGTCGAGATCAGACAACGATTTGATCCCATCTATGCGCTAAGATCAGATTCCATGTCGATCTCAGGACAAACTTTGAGCGACATCGCCGCAAAGGAATACCCCTAGCAGGATATCTAGCATAAAGCCTGAAGGCCAAGTAACAAGGATTGCCCATTCAGGGCAGAGTACCACCGAGATCGGGAAGAGTTGCATAGGGCATCCAATCAACTAAGGCAAAGAACAAAAGACAAATATAATAGAAAAAGTGTCCGAGTCTACAAAAATGACCGAGCAGGGCTCAGGTCCATCTCCGAGATGAGCTCCGGTAATTCACCGAGCAGAATCTAAGCTCCATGATCAGGCATCACGCCGAGCTCAGATTCCTTCCCATCCCCGCATTTCCGAAAACAGGATGGGGGCAAAGCCCCGCCGACGGAAAGGGTAATCGTTACTGTTCCAAAGAGGACAACTTTCCAAGAACAAACAAAAATTGAAGAAATTAATGCAAGTATCCAAAATGTTTCGTGCAAAGCTCCCGACGTGCCGAGATCAAGCAAAATGCCGAGCTCGGATAAAGTTTCGTGTAGGGCTCAAGCACTTTGCCGAGCTCAGCCTCCGATCTGACTCCGATCAAACACCTCAAAAAGAGAGAACCTTCGAAGACCTATTGCCGATGGGATACAATTTTCAGGGGACAAGTGTTATGAAAATGTATAAGTCTGAGTTTTGTGCCGACCTCGGACCACTGACTTCTGATTTGGCATCAACATTGAACGCAACTACCACTACTCCCCAATACCTTGTATCTCGCTACTAAGGAGTGGGGGGCTACAGATGATGGTAAATTTGGTCACCCCTAAGGACCCCTACTGGAGCCCCACATGTGGACTGGCGTTTTGGCCAGGTTCTGATGAATGGCCGAGCTTAGGCCTCGAGACCTGGGATCTATCCAAAGGCTACCCCCCAGAGACCGCCACGTGTCTACAACTCTCCACCAAGATCATCTCTTGTTAAAGACTAAGTGTAAAGATTGTGTTGGGCAGAGGCGCATCTCAACCCATGCCAGCCATTCCAAGACATCCCCAACAACACTATCCGAGAAGGGCAGGGAAGACAGCTCCTCAAAACTCCCCCTTCCCATCTTCGGCAATCCGGGAAAGGATGGGGATGTAATTTCTCCATCATGGGCCATAGGAAGAGTCCACATCATGGGTTGGGCCAATCACAGCCTTGGGCCTCAATAAAAGGGCTAAAAAGCCCAAGCCCATGAAGTTAAGCTCTCCATTCACCCTCTGATTGGTTACGTGCCAAGATGGGACACTGATCCTTGCTTAAGCCCCTAAACTAATCCATTCCTTGCCTATATAAAGGAGGTAATACCAATGTCCAAAGGTACACCAAATTTGCTTACTCTTCTCGGTAGCATTTTTATAAATCTTCCCCCTGAGCGCTAATTCTCATGCCGGAGGGGACACGCCGGGTCTATTCCGGCAAGTCCTTTGTGCAGGTGTCGAAGTGCTGCCATATCCCAGCTTGGTCTCATCTCGGCTCGGACTCTTCTCTCCACGGATCAGAAGACCAGGAGGCATTCTAGCTCTCCCCAGCTCGGACCCAACTCTTCTCGGACTGGAAGGCAGTCGAGCTCATTTCAACTCGGACCCATCCCTTCCTGGTCGGAGGATTCTTCACGAATCGGAAGACCCCCAGGTTGCTTCGTTGCTCTGTTACCATCCCGAATCACTCCAACTTTGCCCATCCCGGGACAGATGGACTGATCCCGGACCTCTCCATCCTCATCCTGGCAAGCGCAGAGATCTCCATCAACAAGTGACCGGACCATACCGTTGAGGTCGTCCAAAATCCGACATCAACAAAATGCATCAACAATAGGGTATTAGACTATGTGAGTATGTTTAGTAGACAAGAATGAGGTTGTAATCGTTAGAGTATGTTGAGTACTCTAATTTGTCCCTTCTACTGATCAACTTGGACATTTTTACCAAGGGACTTCACAAGACCCGTTTTCAGCTTCTACATCTCGTCTCTTTAGGCTTGCCAAGTTAGGGTAGGACTCTTTGTGGTATCTGAAGAAAGAAAATAAAGGAAAAATGTTCATGTTTTTCACTAGTCTATTGCCTCAGGGTTATTTGTTTAATTCTTGTATGTTATGTGAACACAATGATATTCTATTGAAACTTTTTGTGTTTGTTGTTCTTCAGTTAATTCCAGCGGGAGGATCTCTAACTTTTGGAGAGTATACTGAGAAGCTCCTCGATAAGTATTACCACCTCAAAATGTAAATGCTATTGCTGTTAAGTAATTTTATAGACAGCTAAAAGCAATAAGCCATGTAAGAAGTTCCAGTTTTTGCGATTTTGCCATTTCCCTTTTCCCTTGAAGTATGGATACATAATTTTTTACTGGCTTTATTTTTTCCTTGTTGCCTATTCATCATAGTGAATGTGATAAGATTATTATTCATACCTTTGGAGCAATCGTTAGTTATCTCTAGCTTTGTTGTCTCTCTCGTCAGTAGAGTAGGTTATCAGTCCCAACTGAGTTTTACACATTGAAGCACATGTCAGTCTCTCAAGACTGATAATGAACTCGTAACATTTGGTTCCATTTATTATTCCCATGCTTCTCCTCCCTCGTTTCAGCGTAACGATGTATTCTATCCACGTTTGTCTAGGGTTTCGTTCTTCCCTAGAACATTAACTTGCTCTTCTTTTTAGATTTTGCTTGGCCGCTTTCATTGCCCACCTTTCTCTTTATTCTCACTTATTATTTCCTCTTTGTCCGATCCTCTTTCACTCTTGCTTTTCTTCTCTTTCATGGATGCTTAGAGTTTTGATTCTTCTAAAGGGTGATCACAATCTTTTTGAAAGATAAGGTGTTCATGTATCGGTGAGCCATGGAATGTTTTTGAATCACAGGAGGGATTAGGATTTGGCTCTCTTTGAAAAATTTCTGGGTTCACCTTTTTTCTTCACCCCTCTTCTTCTGTATACCATGGACACCTATTGGATTACGAGGAGAAAAGTTCTTGTGGAACAATGTGGCTCTATTCTGGTTTTTAATTTTGAAGACTTGGAGGAGAGAAACTTTGTGCTTGCAGACCAACCATGGAACATTCATGGAGATGTTCTTATCCTCAGGTTGTGGGTGCCTAATCTTATTTTGTCGGTGTTGAGGTTGCTAGGGGTTGGAGATTGAAAATATATGTTTGTCATTCCCAATAATGTTCTCATTAATGATTTGACATTTGGTTAAGGTGTTAGACTTATTAATAAGCTGGTTGTTTGATGTTAGTTTGTCTCCCTCATGAGGTGGTTGGCTAGCGTTATTAATGAGATGTTTAGTTGATGGATTCTTCCTGTATAGATAGAGGGTTGGATGGTAGTGCTAAGAGAACAAGTGAGAAACAATAGTCTTACTTGTCTGTAGTGTTTCTTGTAAACCTCTTTTCTCGAAACAATAATTTCTTCTTGTGGCATTGATTAGGTTTATGTCGAACCACGTTAAATTCTGTGTGTTTTCTGTTTTTTTGTTCTTACATCTTTGGTGTTCGACCAATGTAGATTTCTGCTTTCAGATGACTTTACGGATACCCTAGTAGATACTTTATTTGGCAAATAGTTATCAACCTAGGAAATGCGATTGGAACTATTATTCAGTTTGATTGGGGGAGCGAGTGTAGGTTTTCATGCGAGTTTGCTCGCACGCAAGTTGATACTACTACTGACGAACCTCTTTTCCCGGGAGCTTACTTGGAGACAGTTGAAGGGAGACCATTGTGGGTGCAAGCTGGTTACAAACAAATATGAACTTCATCCACAATAATAGTAACAATCACAAATCGTGACTAGAAATTCCGAGAAATGGCGCAAATCTCTTCATTTATTCAAGATTTTTTGACACTATGTACTTCTGATATTTGACCAAAATCTGGCTTCGCTCCTCATGGTTTCAATTTGAATGTATAATGCCTTAAAGTTTCCTAATTATCTCATTAAAATAAAAGTAGTCATCCCTATTACAATTTTGGACAAAAATAGTCAACTATTGTGCATGTGACTGTTTCTAATGGATTTTATGGGCATTTTTAGCTTCTTATTTTTGCTCATCCCATTCTCCTTTTTGCCCAAATACTCAAAAATTAGAAACTAAAATAAAAGAATATATATATATATATATATATATATATATATATATATATATATATTGAGACTCCTCAAGAATCAGACCATCTTTACCCTAATATACATAAATGTTTTTAGAAAATTTGTAAAGGGGAAAGGAAAATGATGAAAATGACCTTAAGGTCCTCATAAAAATAGTTGGGTGCACCGTGGGTGACAATTTGTCATCCAAACTTGTAATGGAGTCATTGATTTGGATTGACGTGAAATATTATAAAATTGTAGGTATCATTTATTCAAATTAGACCACAGGGACTGAATTCTAAAATCTGACCACTGGAGATTGTCTAGTGTTAAGAATAACGAGAGACTGAGAGTGAATATTGAGACTCCTCAAGAATCAGACCATCTTTACCCTTAATAGTTTACATCTAACCCCCCTTCCCAAAAAAAATGCTATGAGGAAATACGTCCACCCCTTAAGACTTAAATTTCTAATTTGACTTTAAATATGCTCTCATGTTTTACACGTATTATGTTTTTCAACAAAATAAATAAATCCATGACATCCCTAAAAAATTGATAAGGAAGAACTCGACAAGGTCCAAAAGGGTGCCACATGTCATAACCGCATGACAAGGACGAGAAGCTACAATGGGCTTTTAGCCGCTCGACATAATCATCCCAATCAGGAGTCGCCTCAGGAAGTATCCTGTCCTGACTTAACCGATTGGCAATCATTAGCTCGGCCAAACGTTCTCCTTCACACCTTGGTTAAGGCTAGGCCCCCGGGTGAGAGAGCCATCATTGTCCCCACTCAGGAGCGCTAAAACGACCTTTGCCTATCAAGCAAAGAGCCGTTACCTCTCTTAAATAATGGCACCACAATCTACGCCCCCATGATCACCGCCACCTTAATAATGACGAACTGAGAAGCAAAAAGAACTTGCCAAAGAAGTCTTCATTCTCGTATAAATACCAGAACGGTGAGCTAATCAAGTGCACAATTTTCCTAGCTACCAATCTGCCAAATTCTATTGAAAAACTCTCGGTTGATTCTCACACTGGAGGTACAACACCGGCAAGCCCACTTACGGTACATTATTTTGCAGGAACCCAAGCTGAGAGAAAGTGAGCTAAGTTAGGGGATATTCTAATCTTTCGAATCTTAGAGTGACATGTCTGGTGCACTACATTTTAGATTCATCGTAAATATATATTATTTTATATTTTAAAACAAAAATAATTATGAAAATATGAATTATATTAAATAAAATATTTATGCAAATTTTTTAAAATGCCAAATGTTGGCCCAAACAACTACCGAAGAAGAGGGAGGTCGAATTGGGAGCTTAAAAATTTATGTAAGCAATGTCCAAGTTTTTCAAATTATCAATCGGTTTTAAGGTTACTTAGATCACTATTAGCATAAACGTTTTAAGCACAAAAACAAACAAACAAACAAACAAACAAGCACACACAAAGAGTAAGGATAGAGACAGTGACGCACACAGTTTAAGGATAGACAATGACGCGCACAGTTTTTATAGTAGTCCTAAATTGTCACAAACGTTATATAAAAGGAAAAATTGTTTGATTGCCCTTATAATAAGCTGCTTATAATTTATTGTGCTCAAGTTTTTTCTCCTTATTTTTTGTTCCTTTAATTAACATAAACTCAATTAGATATATAGTTGACGTTAACTAATGTTGAATTTGTTTTTGATATTGCTATTAATTGTAACGCCCCTTACAGTCCACTGGCTCAATACTATTTGGACTTAGGTGACATGCCCAAAATGCTTAAGGCAAGGTACTATTAGTAGCGCACATGATAATTTACATATCAAATTATCTTTTCTAATACTTTTGATTTGGGACTTAAAATATCCCCGACTCAAAGACGTGACGTCCTCATTGTTTTGGCCAAATTCATTCCCATGGTTGGTGGGATAGATAGTAGCCAACAAACACAGAGCAGTCTATAAGCGGACACACGATACTTACCTTGGGACCTCTACCCCTCTCTAGAGACTCTATTCGTCTAT
This sequence comes from Eucommia ulmoides, assembly GCA_016647705.1. NCBI lineage: Eukaryota > Viridiplantae > Streptophyta > Magnoliopsida > Garryales > Eucommiaceae > Eucommia > Eucommia ulmoides. The sequence goes on along the minus strand of CM028340.1, from coordinate 28,425,906 downwards.
CAATGCCACTATGGTATCGTTTCTAGACTAGGATTGGTTCTAATACTATTTGTAACGCTCCATGTGGCTCAATAGCCTTGACCTTTTCGAACGAATCTACGTGACACCAAATGCTTAAGCTAAGATACAAGTAATAGTCCACATGATATTTTATATATCAAATAATCTTTTCTAATACTTTGAATGTGGGACCTTAATTAAAATATTGGTAATGACTTAAAAAAACAAGTTCATAAGCATTAAAATATAAATTCTCTATAAATAGGAGAAAAAATTTGAAAATATAAAATATTTGATTATAATTTAAAGCCAGTATAAAATACAAAATATCTAATTAAGTTCATAAAATTATGACAATTAAAATTTTCGATGTATCCCACGTACTCTTAATATGTTTGATATGTTGTAATACGCTTTTAATACATCTAAATTATTTTTAGTTAGTAGAATATGTAGAGAATACATGTTTAAGTTGTTAAAAATTTCTACCCTCGATGCTTATAAAAAAAATTTTCTACCCTCGACATCGGACAAAAACCTGGTGGTTAATTCTTTCAATGGGTGCTTTAAAAGAATAGAAGGATCCTCTTTTTGGATGAGAAATCAGTACACATTAACTTCTGAGAGCACATTAGGGTGTGTTTGGTAGGATGAAAAAATGATAAAAAAAAAAAAAAAAAAAAAGGAAAAAATGATGAAAAAAAAAAAAAACTTGTTTGACATGTATGGAAAATGGGAGGAAAAGGAAAATAGAAAGGAAAATGCACAATTTTCGAAATAATTTTTTTTCCACACAAATTTGGAAAGAAAATAAAAGAAAGTAAGAGAATAAGTAAAATTACAATTGTACCCTTAATAATATAATTTTTAATTTATTTTGGTAATATATGAGAGTAAAATAGTAAATTATATTAAAGTAAATTATGTTTTCTTTTTTTATTTTTTTTTTCCAACCCAAACAACATTAAGTAAAAAAATGAATCTTTCACAAGTGATAAAAACCTGGTGGTTAATTCTTTCAATGGGTGCTTTAATAGAACAGAAGGATCCTCTTTTTGGATGAGAAATCAGTACACATTAACTTCTGAGAGCACATTAGGGTGTGTTTGGTTGGATGGAAAAATGATGAAAAAAAAAAAAAAAAAAAAAACTTGTCTGGCATGTATGGAAAATGGGAGGAAAAGGAAAATACACAATTTTCGAAATAAATTTTTTTCCACACAAATTTGGAAAGAAAATGAAATAAAGTAAGAGAATAAGTAAAATTACAATTGTACCCTTAATAATATAATTTTTAATTTATTTTGGTAATATATGAGAGTAAAATAGTAAATTATATTAAAGTAAATTATAATTTATTTTTTTATTTTTTTTCCAACCCAAACAACATTAAGTAAAAAAAAAAAAAAAAAAAAAATTCTTTCACAAGTGATAATTTTATTTGTTTTTTATTTCTCTTTCATTTTTATTTTATTTTTTTCATTCTTTCAAGTAAACATAGCCCTAGTGATGCTGCATGAATCCCCTTTGTTCCATGATCAGTCGACATCCTTGAAATAAATGCCTCAACGGATGGCGGTTAATGTATGGGGGGGGGGGGGGGGGGGTTACTATTGTGCCCATTGGCCTTTGCTTGAATTTTGACAAGGATTCTAGAATGTTTGAAAATGGTTTTCCACCTAATTCTTCAATTTTTTTTTGGTGTTTTCCTATTATTTTTGTTGGGTTGTAATTAGATTGTTCAATTTTAATTTTAAATTAATAGATTCTACTTAGCTAATTTTAGTGTGGTCAGAAGAGTGATATGTTTACTAGTATAGTATAGCTTAAGTAGTAACACCTGCTTGAATTAAAGTAATTGAGGAATTTCTGCAGAGTCAGAGATTTAAACTTACGGAAAAACACTTATTGGAAGGGATAGCCAACACTCCGAATGAGATTTGATGTAGCCAAAAATTCTCAACACGTGCAATCGGCTTCTTACGCGCCAAAAACCTCTACAACTTCACATTTCAACCTGCAAAATCGATTAGTTCTTAGAGGGGGACACCGGTGTGGTGTTGGCCTAAGAACTTCCAGTGTGAGAATAAGTTAATCTGATTATAGAGAAGGCTAAAGCACTCAAATCAGTCGTAAAGAATAAACAATGATACCTTACCTTTATATAGACTTAGTAGATCTCTGTTGTTTCATTGGTGAGGTCGCCCGTTACGTGATCTCCTTTTAACGGCATGGAAGATAACCATGATCTTCTCCATTCAACCCGGGAAAGATCTTCTGTAACGTGCTCCCATCAAATATGGTCTGTTACAGCTAATAGGTTGTAACGTTCCGCATGCACAAGGGACGTGGTCATCATGGGCTGACCTGTTCGTTTTTTTCTTTGTTACTGTTGGTTCTAATTACCCATTAATGAGCCTTCTTGTGAGGCTTGATTTGTTTGTATGCCGGACCGCTAAGGTCTTCTTCCCGATGGGCCTGATGTGCTCAACCCAATTTATGTATCGGGTTTATGTTTTTCCGGTTGGATTATTGATCCGATCTGACCCATTAAGGCCCTCAAACCTTTAACAGTCATGAGCGGGAATTTTTCCATATCATTTGCCCTCCTAACTTTCGTGATGATTCAGAGAAGAAAGACGAAATATCACTTCTTCCATTTGCATAAATTTTCGCCTTCCTCGAATCTTTTGATTGCACTGCTTTACTTCGCATTCTTCCTTTCGATTTTCATTTATTTTGCTTGAGATGTCATTGAGTCAATCAAACAATCCTGTTGAGGCTGGTTCGTCGTCGAATCTCCTAGAGAAGCCAACGACGACAGCCTAGACTACTCAGTCCACCAATCCTCTAGTTAACTGGGGAGATCATGGTGCTGGCTCTATTCTACAAGAATAGTTTGAGCCATTTCGAGAACAGTACGGCATTCATTCATCTGTGTCGATTAGGGTTCCATTCGAGGATGAACGCCCTTACGATATGAAAGAAGGTAAAATATGCCTATTCATTTGGATGTTTGAGTATGGCTTTACTCTTCTATTCACTAATTTCCTTCGTAATCTCTTCCATCAACTAGGAATAACCCCTGCTCAGTAAACCCCCAATGGCTTCCATCAGATCATGGGAGTCATTTCTCTTTCTCGTGTGAATAATGTCCCCCTTACTGTAGATATAAATAGGAGTATAGGTTGCCTCAATTTTTTTTCTGATTTTGGGAGATTTTATTATTCCTTCCCCTAAGAAGTTCTCCTTCCTTAACGACCTTCCTGCTAAGGTGAAAAGAGATTGGCAAAAGTGGTACCTCTTCTTCAAGGATGATTGGGAATTTTCTCCTAAAGAAGTGGGGCAGTCTTCTGTTGTGCTAAGGCATTTCAATTTCCCACGTAATTTTCGTTGCTTATTGCTTTCTTTGCAATTCGATTTTTAGGAATTCTACAACAATAGTCTTGATGTCCTTTTGGATTGTTTGATGCAGGTAGAGAATCCTGCAAAAGTCTCGGCCTTACATCCAAGGTTGAATAACAGTTAAAGAAGTTGTTGGTCCCAGCAAGATGGTCTTGCAAGGTCTACGCTTACCACCACTTCATTCAACCAAAAATGGACACATCTCAGCTCAACGAATTGAAAGAGTTGCAGATTGGGAAAAAGATGAGGAGTCTTGTAAAGAAGCCCTCCAGGCTAATTAGGCAGTCATCAGCACAGCCTGCTACCTTTACCATTGTCAAATCTTCAATTCGTCCAGCTGCTTAGCCATCTATTCTAGCAGCAACCAATCCACCAGCTCAGCCTTCTGCACAACCATCAGCAGCTCCTCAAGCAGGTTTTGAATCTGATGAAGATTCTCAGCCTCTCAGCATACGCAGGCGTAGGGTCATCTTTGTGACGGTTCTTGCAGCCCAAGTTCTAGTTCCCACAAAGGTCAAGGGGCTAGAACTTACCATAAGAGTAGCCAATGTTCCTGTTGATCGTGCTTCTTCTGAGCCCACTTCTGCAAATCATTAGCCTTCGCCCACTACAACTGCTTCTAGTCATGGGGCTTCAAGCGGTCGTGGCATGCTCAACAGAAGATATGCAAATTGATCCAAGAAGTTGGGCCTTCAGTCCAAGGCCGCTATGAGATCTTCCACAATGCGATCAAATTCCTAATTGAAGAGTCCTAGAGCAAAGGTAAGGAGAAGACTAGAGGCCATAACAAGACTGAAGTCTTCAGGTTGCTCATATGTGCACTCCTTTAGGTAATCATCGTTATATTTAACAAATGCTTTAACTTTCTGAGTTGTTTATTGATCCATGTATCCTCTGCACTGGCTGGAAGTTTTGATTACGTGAGTGAGCTAGACTTTCAGTTCATGCATCAGCTGATTGAGTCTAGTCGACTAGAGGATGACCTACGTGTCTTGCAAAAGCAGAAGGTCTCCCTTGAGACAGACTTAGCGCTAGCAAGGTCTTCTCAAGAGAGGTTTGAGATGGAGCTGCGTTCTACTAATGAGCAACGTGAAGTGCTGCAGAGGAGCAATAAGCCTTACTGCACAGAAAATGGTAAGCTTCAAGCGGAGAGCTCTGCTTTGAGAAAAGAGAGCTCAACTTTGAGGGAGGAAATCCTCTACCTGAAAGATCAGCTCCACACGCTTAGAGGTGGACCACCAAAGAGTTGATCCTCAAGTTAAGGATGTTGCTCTCCAAGCGAAGGAGAATGCCCTTTAACACCTTCAGGGTGAGAGGGATCGACTTTCAGTTGAGCTGGACCAAAAGAAGCTGTGGTTTGCTGATCAAGCATAGATGGTAGAGAGGCTGACAGTAGAGTTGGTGGCAAAAGGGAAAGAGTCTAAGCAGAAGATCAAGGATCTTTGGGTTGAGTTCAAAAAGAGGTCAAAGAACATCCAGTCGGTGGACTTCCGCTACTGCCAAAGACGGGTGTTAGAAGAATGCCCAGAGATAGATCTTTTCTTCTTGGATGCTAAGTTGGAAGATGCAGTAGAGCGAGGAAATACTATTGATGAAGATGAGGAAAATGCCGAAGGTGAAAAGCTTTCATCTACATCTTCTGCCGAGGTACCTGCCGACAGCTCAACACCAAGCCCTTCTGGTCAACTCGCCCTAAGCTTAGATCAAGCCCCAACTCAAGCCTTGCTAGGCGATGTTGTTGGTCTGCTGATATCTGATCAGCCAAATATTGCTGATTAGAGCACTACTCATTGATTTGACCTTTTGTCTTTTCAATTTCCTTCTTTATGTTTGTAATTAAATTTTTAGCAATGATAACATATTTTGTAATCATGACCTAATTAAAACAGTAACCATTGATTTTGCCTTGGAAATGCAATGTCATAATTACAGTACGTATTCCATCAACACACGTTACTTGTACATTAATGCATACTTTTTGACGTTTCATTTTCCTATCCCCTCATTAATTGGGCTATTTAAAGTCAAACCAAGCGTTGATGTCTTTCACAAATCCAAACGCTTTCTTTTCATCTGTTTTACATTTTTATAGAATTTCTTCTTCATCTTCTCATTTTCATTACTTTGCAACCATGTCATGGCCATCTCCTTCATCTTTCAAAGCAATTCAAGTTGAGAGGCAAAAAGAGATTGAGCTGGGTGAAAACTTTCGTGACCTGATGACAAGAGCCAAAACTCTTACTGACGAGCTCCCTTGTCTTCGAGCTTTAGAGGATGTCTGCACTGTCTTTTATGCTATGGAAGCGGCCCATTTTCATGCCATCTCTCAACTCCATGAACTCAGAGCGTAGTTAAAGAAATCTGAGAGGGATAGGCGTGATTTGGACGTTGACTTCCATTTCCATAAGGTGTTTGCATATTCCATAAAGGCGAAGCGAGACAAGCCATGGGAGAAGAATGAAACGAAGAAGGCCAAGATCTGAGAGCTGGTCTGTAAGATCAACTAGTATGAAGAGCACGATTTGTAGCGCTCCAACTCGGATTCTAAAGGTTTAGGCTCACCTCCTTCTCATGGGTTGGAATGATGCCACCTAATCAGCCCCGGTTTAGCAGAAGAAACTTCAGACTGCTTTTTATTTTTATTTTGAAGTGAACAGTTTTCTGTTCTTTTTTCTTATTTTTGTATGACGAATAGTTCTCTTTTTTTTCTTTTTTTTTGAAATGATGTACCCCCCCCCCCCCTCTCCTTCTTTTCTCTTTAATATAAGAATAGATTTTGATATCTGTGTGTTTACTTGCGATACCTCTATGTTGTTCGTCAATTCCCCTATGTGTGTTTACTTGTGATGCCTCTATGTTGTTCGTCAGTTCCCCTCCTGCCTACCCTCCTTCATAACTTGGTTAGTTTGCTAAACTAATTATGAACTAATTTATGCTTTTGGCAATAAATAAGACATTTGAATACGAACATAGCCACAGTAGGTAAAGCCACTAACTGAAATCAAATTAGATTTTACCATCACAAGAATTCTTTCAATGAGTATTTCTCGTCTTATTCTATAACATTCTTCTCAAGATATCGTCCAGTCTTGAAATTATCACTTCTTATCCTGGAGTTAATGTAGACTTGAACAAGTGTTATGGACTTTGATCTTGACCAAATAAGTTATGTGTTGAAGATGAGAGGTCCATATTTATGGAGCCTTTGTAGGAGCTTATTTGGTGACTAATAAGTCACATTGGCCTTCCTTAATTTTGAGAACTAGAAGTTACAAATGGAGAACTGATCTACTCTTCTATACGATGAACTGTTTTGTTCATGGCTAGGCTGATTTGCCCAATTATCTGTGGGTGAGTTGTCTTGCCCTTCTCACTTTATCTTACACTTAGTTTTATGCTAACTGTCTTATGAGTAAATTGATCTGCTATGCTGAGCTTATTTGCTCTACTGAGTTAATCTACTCAGTTCTCCATAAGTGAATAAGCCGATCTACTCTACTCACTTTTGAGTTGGTCTGGTCAATTCACGGTGAGTGGACTGACCTGCCCTCCTCACGTCTGAGCTAATCTACTCAATTGGTTTGTTTTACACTTAGTTTTATTCTAAGTATTTTATGAGTAAGTTGATCTGCTCTGCTCAAGTCTGAGTTGATCTGGTCAATTGGTTTACACTTGGTTCCAATGCCAAATGCTTTCTATACACTTGGCTTCAATACATGATTTAGATCAGAGCATGACAAGAATAAGTATTCAAAAGTTGATAAAGAAAACTCTGTTTATTTGCTTTATTTAAAGAATGTCTCACATAAGAGAAAGAAAAACTTCAAACATCAATCAAAAACATGAAATGTAGAATGATAAGAAATCTCATACGAAGTATTTTCGCAAGTAAGAGATGTTCCAAGGCCTTGGGATTGCCACGCCATCTAGATCTTCCAGCCAGTAGGTTCCTGGCCTGTTTACCTTGGTGACTTAGTAGGAGCCTTCCCAGTTAATTAGGAGCTAGTTTTTCCAAACGAGCTTCTAGGCGATGAGGCATTACCCTCCTGAGTACCAAATCTCCTACTGCAAAGTGTCATGGACATACTGTGATAGGTGTAATTTGTCTATATATTTCCAAACCGATTTTGGTAGTTTTCGAGTATTATTATAGCGTTTTAATATATTTTAATACGTTTTTATTATTTGTTTTGTCATAAATCAGGTGTTTGGGGCGAAAAGGGACGAAAACGGTTCAAAATCGAATAAATCGGTGGAACGTCGGTGGAAGAACAGTGGGAAAACGAGCAAAAAAAATAAAAGTTTAGAACCTGCAGCCCACCGTTGGAGCGGTCAAAATGTAGAGAGTTGTTAAACCTTCTGATCGTTCACCACTGCAGTGGTGAACCACACCGCTACAACGATCAATCAAACAGAAGCCTACTGACTTCCCCACTGCTGCAGCGGTCAGGTGTCAGGCAGTTTAGATTTTTTGGGATATTTTGTTGATATTTTTTATCCCTTTATATCCTCTCTTGAGCCCAACACATAGAACACGTTTTTGGGAGTGTTCTTGAGAGTTCCAAGACTATACCAAGGGGAGAGAACACAATTCCAAGAAGAGGGAACAAGATTGGAGCAGTTTTAGTGAACGTGGATTCGTCCATTCTTCAGCTAACAACTTTTCTCCTTTGTTTCTCTCTTTATTTCTTGAACCCTTTTTTGGTATTTGATCATGTTTAGCTTATTTGTTGCTGTATATTTGGTCATAACCAGGTATAGCTAAACATATATTATCTAGGGAGCGATTCGTTTATAAAAACATTGTTTGGTTAAATCTATGTTTCGTTAATGGTTGTTCATGTTTATCCGATTGTGTTTACCGTTTTATTACAATCTTGATATGCTTGTTATGGTATTAGGGTTGATTTTGAGAATACAGAGTTTGACACTCGGGAGAGGTAACCCCGAATTCGGACTAGGGTTAAACATAATGTGACGATCTAATGACCTGGGAAGGTATTAGAAAATGTGCAATCCGTGACGTTGGGGCGAGACTCATGTGACCAAGTGTCGTATAGACGGTTGAGGGGGACTTCAGCGTTGACACGAAATCACATATTTATTCACTTTACACTCAGGAGACGTAGTGAGTGAGATTTCAATACCGAGATTGTCGGATAAGATGAATGTCATTAATGTAAACTAAATTGAAACGAACACGTTTAAGTGGACGAAGTTAATCCCTAGACAATTTACTCCCATTAACATCAATATTAGTAATATTAGTATAATTAGTTTAGTATATTATATTAACAAAAACTACAAATTGAGTCGCCTAGATAAAGTTAGATTATGACAATCGCGGTATTCAATGACCATCTAATCCAATCTCTACGGATACAACAACCCCTACTCTTCCCGCTTTACTAAAACTTGACTCGTACATTTGCGGTGAAAGTAGCGACGTAATATTCTGCTACCAAGTTTTTGGCGCCGTTGCTGGAGATTGGTTTTTAGATTGTTGTTGATATTGTGAGTAAATAACTTGATTTTTATTTAGGCATTTATTTTGTTTATAATTTTTGTTTTTAGTTTGTTTTTCATACAAGGTACTTAAAGATGTTAGATCAACAAATCCTATTGCATTTCTTTCAACGAGATTCCGAGCCATTTTATTGTGCTTGAGATCGATACAAGGAGTTGTTGTTCCGGTTCCCAAACCATCGTTTCTCGAGGGAGTGTCAACTACTAAACTTCCTCGACAGGTTATTAGCCGCAACAAGAATTTGGGTGGAAAGAGAAAACGGTACTACCTCTTTCGACCAACTAACCGCGGATGAAGCCTATTGATTGTTGGAAGACATGGTCGAGTTTGATTTTCAGAGTTGGAATTATTCAACACGCTACCAACGCTTGAGGGATAGTTTCACCATTTCAGCGCTATGGATTGACACCCCGGACCAACATGTAGAGTCTTCTCCCACCTTAGAAGAAATGTTCGTTGAATTTATAAGGGAGACTCAGGCGTTCTTGAGGGAAACGAATGGCCGAATCAATGAGCATAAAGATCGTCTTGACAAAATTGAGATGATTTGCTCTAAAATTGATGAGACCGTAAAGTCTTTTGAGACTCAAATCGGTCAACTTGTTAGCTTTATTGAGGTCGAGGCATAAACGGTGGCACTGAGAGACACACAAGTCACATCTGAATGTGAAAGCCACCATGAGGAACCAGATATGAGCAGGAAGAACTTGAGTGAGTTCAATGGCAATGATTCTAATGAGAAGACGACCCAAGCATGGATCGACGAATGTGATTCTCAACCATTTGAGATCCAAATATTGATGCCGCCACTAATCCAAGAAGGTCACATCTATGAGGATCCAATGTGGCTCAATTGTTATCATCCGCCTTTTGCAACGTTCATTCGGGCCAACCAAGTACATAATCTAGAATCGAATCAAGTTGAAAGTGTGAGCCAAACAATGCCACATTTCACCAAGCTTGAGGGCGTTCTGAAACAAGACTCATATGTGGTGTTGTATGACACTTACTATGAGCGGAAGCCGCTCTTTGACAAGCACATCTCCATGTCAAGCCGAGGACTTTACACCAAACACTTCTTGGGAGGCAACCCAAGTCTCAAATAAATTAGAACTTCACCGCCAACTTCATTCGGAGGCGAGATTGTCTCGCCTCCCAGGTACATGTTCTAAACCCCCTTCGTCACTATAATGCATGCTAAATGTTGATATTGATGATTGGGTCATTGTGAACACTGACTATTTTAAGTTTGGGGTTGATGTGAAGTATGCTATTATGTTTTATTGTTGTTAGTTATTTAGTTTAAGTTAATTTGTTTTTATGCATGTTTGTTTAGTTTAGTGTAGTATGTTCTTATTTTTTGTTATGGTTGTATGCCGAGTTTTGCATTCATCTGGGCCATTACCCGATGATGATATTATCCCCTGGTTGTTTGTCGAGGTCAAGGGTAATGCCTATTCATGTGTGTTCTGGTGCTTAATAGGTCGTTTTGGTAAAAGTTATTGTGGATCCTAATTTGCACAAGCACGTAGACTCAATGTATAGTTATTCAATTGATTTGAGGCCGATTATCCGTTAGCCAAACTCATGATAATTTTAAGGATTCTAGAACCTGATTGGGGGAAACTTAAGGCGAAATCCTAAGCGATGTAGTTCAGGAGACGTGATTTTGGCATTCATTTGATTCACTTGAACCTTTAAAGCTTACCTTGCTATGTGTTTATCCATCGTTACCTTGTCGAAACTAATAAGCCGTTTCAATTCTGAACACGTAACAAATACCCTAGCCAACTGAATTTTTTCCAAAACTATATCGCTAAACCGAAGGCACAATTTGAGTGAATCAAGTTAGCATTCGTGTATGCTACTTGAAGTGAGCGGTTGGGTTTAGGGTGAACTTTTGATTGGTTCGGTATTAAAGTACTCACTTGTCAGTTTTCTTTCGTTTTAACCACACCCATGAAATTGTAATAATTGAATAAGTTTGGGGGTGTGGTTGTTGTTGAAAAAAAAAACATATGTAAATATAGTTAAATTTTCATTTCTTTTGACAAGTGAGTACGACGTTCTTAAATAGATGTTCTGAGTTGTTTCAAATTTATATATGGGGGTTCGAGTGTGATTGTATGCCAAGCATTGTGCCTTGAGTATCATTAAGTTAACAACGTTAACCTGTTTTATATTCCCGATATACCCTTGGCCATGTTCCAAGCCGAACCAAGTCCTTTTGATCTTTATGAACTGCTTAGCCTACATTAGTGGAGAGTGGAACCCATTCAGGCGTATGGAAATCATAATCCTTATCGGTTTAAGTCGTGAGCTTCGTTGGTGGATAATCCAATCTAGTTGTTGGATAGTTATATTATTGAGTTTCACACACACACTTTGAAAGGATCTAGAATGGCGTTTACCATTATTGAATGTCGAAATTCTAAAACATCACATGATGCGTTTTTTCCAGGTAACGATCAAAAGGTTTAACACCTCTCTGCGGTGAACCTCACCACTGCAGCGGTCAATCAAACAGAAGCCTATTGACTTCCCCACCACTGCAATGGTCAGGCGCCAAACAATTTAGATATTTTAGGATATTTTGTTGATATTTTTGGATCCTTTTATATCCTCTCTTGAGCCCAACACATAGAACACATTTTTGGGAGTGTTCTTCAGAGCTCCAAGACTATACCAAGGGGAGAGAACATAATTCCAAAAAGAGGGAACAAGATCGGAGTGGTTTTAGTGAACGTAGATCCGTCCATTTAGATAACGATTTTTCTACTTTGTTTCTCTCTTTATTTCTTGAACCTTTTTTGGTATTTGATCATGTTTAGCTTATTTGTTGTTGTATATTTGGTTATAACCATGTATAGTTAAATATATATTGTCTAGGGAGTGATTCGTTTATAAAAACGTTGTTTGGTTGAATCTATGTTTCGTTAATGGTTGTTCATGTTTATCCGATTGTGTTTACCATTTTATTATAATCTTGATATGCTTGTTATGGTATTAGGGTTGATCTTGAGAATACGGGGTTTGACACTCGGGAGAGGTAACTCCGAATTCGGACTAGGGTTAAACATAACGTGATGATTTAATGACCTGGGTGGGTATTAGAAAGTGTGTAATCCATGACATTGGGGCGAGACTCATGTGACCAAGTGTCGTATAGGCGGTTGAGGAGGATTTCGGCATTGACACGAAATCATATATTTATTCACTTTACACTCGAGAGAGGTAGTGAGTGAGATTTTAATACTGAGATTATCGAATAGGATGAATGTCGTTAATGTAAACTAGATTGAAACAAATACGTTTAAGTGGACGAAGTTAATCCCTCGGCAATTTACTCCCATTAACGTCAATATTAATAATATTAGTATAATTTGTTTAATTTAGTTTAGTATATTATATTAACAAAAACTATAAATTGAGTCGCCTAGATAAAGTTAGGTTACGATAATCGCAATACTCAACGACCATCTAATCCAATCTCTGTCGATACGACAACCCTTACTCTTTCCACTTTACTAAAACTTGACCTGTACACTTGCGGTGAAAGTAGCGACGTAATATTCATCTACTATACTGCATGGTTGAACATCTGTGCTATTTTTAACATATACGCTGCCATCCTCATTGCTGTCTTGTAACGTCTCTCTTCCAACTGGTTCATCTCTTATCGTGTGGCTTCTTCATTCTGCACATGGTTGATTGTGTCATCTCGTCTTGATGGCAACCCAATATCTACTGGAACAACAGCTTCAGCTTTATAAGTCATGGAAAAGAGTGTTTTCTCTGTGTAGATGTTGGTGTGGTCCAATAAGCCCACAATACTCCTAGTAGTTCCTCCACCCACTTGTCTTTGGTGTTATCCAATCGTTTCTTGAGTGCTTCCTTGATAGAATGGTTTTTCACCTCTGGTTGTCCATTGGCTTGTGGATACGCTGGTCTAGACGTACGGTGCTGAATCTTCAGTTCATTGTACATCCATGCAACTTTGCCGTTGGTAAATGGTGTTCCGTTATTAGATATGAGAACTGCTGGGATGCCAAAACGACATATCACATTTTCCCAAATGAAATTCTTCACTTCATTTTCTCCTCTGTCACGAAGGCTTCTTCAACCCACTTGGTGAAGTAGTTAATTACCAATAGTAAGTATTTTTTGTTCCCCGACGCTGGGGTGAACAACCTGGCACATCCATCCCCCATTGAGCAAATAGCTATGGGCTAATTATTGGCATCTGTTGCTGAGCTAGAACCTTGATATCATTGGAGAACCAATGGCACTTATCGCATCTCTTGAAATATTCTTGCGTGTCAATGCGCATTGTTGGCCAGTAATAGCTAATTCTTTGTGCATTGTGCACCAAAGTTCTTCCTCCTTAATGATTTTCACAAACACTTTCATGGATTTCTTACAGAACGTAGGTGGCTTCTTTTAGTCCTAGACAAAGCAACAGAGGTTGGAAAAAAGATCTCCTATACAATTTATTATTGGTTAGCACATACCTTGATACTTTGTATAGGATTTTCCTAACTGAATCTTTGTCATCTGGCAAAATCCCTTCCTTTAGATATTGAACTAAAGGTGTTCTCCAATCTTCTTTTTATCCAATTGGCCTATGCATGGGCAATGTCTAGCTGGTGCTGCTATGGATGGCTACTTAAGGAATTCCACCAGTTCAGACTGCTGATCAAGTTTAAATGAAGAAGCTAACACTGAAAGTGCGTTTGCCTTCTCATTTTCAGGTCTTGGGATAGCTTCGAATTTGCAGCTCTGGAGTAAGGAGATTAACTATTTTACTTTCTCTACATAAAGGCGCAGTCTTTCTTCATTCACAGTATATACTCTATTTATCTGGTTGACCACCAACTGAGAGTTTGATCTCACCTTCAAATGTTGGGCTCCTAATTCTTTTTGCAAGAGTCAGCCGAATGATTATTACTCCATATTCTACTCGTTGTTCGAGGTTCGAAAACCAAGTTGCACTGTTCTTTCGAGCTGATCTCCTTCAGGTGTTTCCAAGACTATGCCTACACCACACCCCTTCATGCTTGAGACTCCATCTACCCACAGTTTCCACATTGCAGCTGATAAACCAGGGCACTCTCTATCTTTCGTTACAGTTTCTCCTAGAAGAGTTAGCTCAACAATAAAGTCTACTAGGGCTTGCCCTTTGATTGCAATTTTGGGCTTATACTTGATGAAAAACTCACCAAGCTCAACTTCCCACTTCATGTGATATCTGAAAGCCTCTGGTCTGTGCATTACAGCTCTGAGAGGGTAAGAGGTCAGCACATTGATCTCATGTGCTTGAAAATATGGCCTGAGCTTCCATGCTTCAGTCACCAGAGCTAGGGCGAGCTTTTCTAGTTCAGTCTAGCGAGTTTCTACTGGGATTAATGATTTGTTGATGTAATAAACTAGTTTTTTCCCTCTTGTAGGATCTTTCACCAGTGCTACACTCACTGCAACGAGTGTTACCGCCAAGTAGAGATAGAGTTCATCCTCTGGGTTCACTTTAGCTAGCGTCTCAATGGAACCTAGGTAGTTTTTGATAGACTGTAGCGCTTGTTTACAGTCTTCATCCCATCGAAATTTTTGCTCCCCCTTAAAATTTTGAAGAAAATGGCGCACCTATCAGTAAATTTGGAAATGAATGTGTTTAGGGCCGCCAACCTTCCTGTCAGCACTTGGACTTCTCTTATGGTTGTAGGGGACTATTCTTCGGACAGCTTCTTTCCGTCTTGAATCCACCATGATGCCTGACTGAATTACCACGAAGCCCAAAAATTTGCCAGATGTAACTCCGAAAGCACATTGTTCTGGGTTCAACTTCATATTGAACTTCTTTAGTATAGCAAAAACTTCTACCAAATGCACCAGGTAATCCTCTTTCTTGGAGCTTTTGACCAGCATGTCGTCTATGTAAACCTCTATAGTCGGCCCAATCTTGGATTCACCAATCGTTGATAGGTTGCTCCTGCATTCCTCAAGTCAAATGGCATTACTTTGTCGCATTAAGTACCTCTTGGAGTGATGAACGATGTCCCTTCCTCATCCTACTTATCCATGCGAATTTGATTGCAGCTTGCATATGCATCCATCATGGTTAGTCGTTGATGTCCTGCTGCTGCATCCACCATCTAGTCTATCCTTGGCATTGGATAGCAGTTATTTGGGTATACCTGGTTGAGGTCAGTGAAGTCTATGCACATTCTTCACTTTTCATTCTTCTTCTTCACGAGGACTAGGTTGGCTAGCCATTTTGGGTATATCATTTCTCTTATTTGGCCAATGGAGAGTAGTCTCTTCACCTCAAAGTCAATTACTTCTTTCTTTTCCGGGCTGAATGTCCTCCTCTTCTTCCTGACCTGTGGGTAAGACCTGGAAATGTCAAGACGGTGGACTACCTCATAAAGACTGATGCCCTTCATGTCTTCTGGAAACCAGGCAAAGATGTCCAAATTTTCTTTAAGCAGCTTTTTAATCTCTTCTACTTCAATCGGGCTTAGGGACTCCCCTATCATAAGCTTCTAAGCTCTTTTTTTTTTTTTTTAATGTGACCTCCTGTACCTACTTAGCGGGCTGGAGAACGTTGGGATGTTTTCTGAAGTCATCAATCTTATGAGTTGAGCTACTTGATGGAGTTTCTTATTGCTCCGACTTTAACTGCTATAAGGTCTTCTTCTTCCCCTTTATAGCTATTGCGAAACACTGCCTTGATACCACCTGGTCTCCACATATTACTGCCACCAAGCCATCTTTTACATACTTGATGCACTGGTGGTATGTTGACGCCACTACCTTCATGGCATACAACCATAGTGTCCCAATATTGCATTGTAAGGGGATGAAGAGTCCATCACCATGAACTCTGTGGCCTTTGAATATCCACTCTCTTCTTTATTTGTTATAACTGACAGAGTGATCTTTCCTCTGGGAGAAAAAGAGATAATTGGTCCTGGCTTGGCAATTATTGACATTGTTTCTCCATAGCAGCGCTCTAGTATTACCTCCCCGACCTTCCTTTTTCGTTCACGATTGGTTTCTCTAGTAGCAGGCCCAGCAGTATTGATCATATAGAAAATCTCATGATTATTGTTGGGACGATCCTCTTTGCGCTTCTTGTTACGGTTTTTGTGACGAATTTCGCTTCTGAATCTCTTCTTGTCCCTTGAGTGCTCCTGCAAATGCCCACGTAATTGACCCATGTCAATTTGTTGTTTGATTTCCTTTTTCAGCTCCCAACAATCATCAGTGTCATGGCCATGGTCCCTGTGAAAATTGCAGTACTTTGACTTGTTCTTCCTGTTGGACTTGGTGTTCTGCTTGGGGGCCATTTAACCACCTTAGACAAACGGATTTCATGCAAAATTCTGGAGATTGGTATCCGTAGCCCTATGAGTTCAGTTCTTGACGTGCATCCAGTCTAGAACCTGAACTCCTGGGCTGATCTTTACGCCTGTTTGAGCCGCTGTCCTTTGTTCTATTGTGGTCCTTCTTGCTTTATCTTGGGTGATCTTTGATAGATCCCCTTCTTTCTCTCGCAAGTTTGACGTGCTCCAACTTCATGTAAGGCTTAGTTTTCTCCATCAGCTCAGACATGCTTTAGGGTTGTGCTTGGGGAGGAAGTCTTGAAATTTGTCATGGCCAACCCTGAAGTAAACGCATTGATTATGAGGTTGGAGTCACACCCTTCAATGCACATCATCTCTTCATTAAAATGGTTCATGTACTGGCGTAAGGAGCCTTTCTCTTGCCGCAAGACCAACAGAAATTAGGTCCATTAATCAACCTTTGACAGGTTATGAAGTGATTAATGAACATCTTTCGAAAGTCTTTGAACGATGAGATGGAGCTAGGTGGAAGCTTGTGTAACCACTACAGAGCAGAGCCCTTCAAGGTCGTAGCTAAAGCTCTGCACAATGCTGAGTTACCTGCTCCATACAAGGCCATGACAAGCCTGAACTGGCAGATGTGGTCCACAGGATTTGATTTCCCATCATACTTCTCTAACTTTGTGAGGTCAAACTTCTTAGAAAGTGGTACAGCTAAGATGTATTAGGTAAACGACATCTCAGTTCCTTTCAGCGGTGTATCCAGTTCATCTAGGGGTAAAGAGCTCTCATCCCTGCTTCTGGGCTACTGACGTAAATCAATAGTTTCAGTTCTGTTGAACATCCTTCTCTCCTGTTGTTGATTGGTGGTATCTCCCTAGACAACTCTTCATCTTGGGATAGTGGGTCTGCAGACCCTAAAGACTCCGCTTCTTCCCCCAATCCGTTATTAATGGTAGAAGGTTGTGGCCTGTTTTTTGCGATCAACTCTGCCATATACTTGATCACATCCACATTTTTTAGATTTTCCCGGTAAGGGTGTCGATCTTTGCATCAGTGCTCTGCACCGTTGGGAGAGGATTAACCTGAACCTCCTCTGATGTTCCTATAGGAACCTCATTATTAGGTGGTAGTAGCATGTCACCATTGTGACTTGGTATTGTTCCTCTTACTCATGGTTGCCTTATTATTGCTACGGAAAGCTTTTTGGTAACCGTTTTCTACAGTTGGTGCCAAATAATGTTGCCAAAAGTTCTCAGCACGTGCAATCAGTTTCTCATGTGCCAAAAACCTCTTCGATTTCACCTTTCAACCTACAAAACCGATTAGTTCTTAGGGGGACACCGGTGTAATGTCGGCTAAAGAACCTCTGGCGTGAAAATAAGTTAATCTGATTATAGAGAAGGCTAAAGCACTTAAATCAGTCGTAAAGAATAAACAATTATACATTCCCTTTATATAGGCTTAATAGATCTCTGTCGTTTCATTGGTGAAGTCGCCCGTTACGTTATCTCCTCATAATGGCCTGGGAGATTACCATGATCTTCTCTATTTAACCCGAGGAAGATCTTTTGTAACTTGCTCCCATCAAATATGGATTGTTACAATTAATAGGCTGTAACGCTTCGCATGCACATGGGACGTGATCATCATGGGCTGACCTGTTCATTTTTTGCTTTGTTACTATGGGTTCTAATTACCCATTAATGGGCCTTCTTGTGAGGCCTGATTTGTCTGTATGTTGGACCGCTAAGATCTCCTTCCCAATGGGCTTGATGTGCTCAGCCCAATTTATGTATCGGGTTTATATTTTTTGAGTTAGACCATTGCCCTAATCCGACCCATTAAGGCCCTCAAACCTTTAATAGTCATGAGCGGGAGTTTTCCTATATCAAGATTAATCTCACACCCTATGTAGGGGGTTTCAAAAAAAAAAATGCATGATATTATGTGTTTTGTTTACGTGTAGGGATCCAACATATGCATTTTTTTAAATGTATATTGTTCTTTGTTATTTTCTGAAATTTTGTGTTGAGTAAGTGGATTTCCATGTGTAATTCCAGAGGAATACTAATTTTAAAATCTTATGTCTAGTACATTTCACTTAAAAGTTTATACCATTTACTTCATCTATCATTTTACAAATATCAACCAACCTTTTAAACATATTTTACTCGTAAAAGACATAAATATTTTTTATTTTTAATTCTATTATATATTTTTTCTAAAATTCACTAAAATTTCAATTTTAAAAAATATACTTTTGACCGCTAATTTTTTTAAATAATTTCATTATTCCATCTCTACCCCCACCCTCCTCTCTCACAGCCACTACATCCCCCACTCCATCTGCCGCCAGAATTTCTCTCTATCTCCCTCTATCTATTGTAGATCTGTCGTCGGTGACGAATCTGGCACCAGATCTGTCGCACACCAAATCTGCGAGCGAAAGAGAAGTAGGGAGAGTGACGGATCTGCAATCAAGAAAGAAAGAGAAAAAAAAAATTCGGTGGCAGCAACGTTGGCAAATTGAGTGGGGAGAGAGAGGGGAGGAGGAGGAGGAGGAGGAGAGAGAAGGAGATGAGGCTTTGAATGAGAAGAAGTTTACTCATTAGGGTTAGATTTTTGGGAAGTAATAATGGGGGTGTTATTGTAAAAAAATAAAAGAGGTATATATATAAACACACAATAAACTTAAAGGGTTATTATTGTATTTTATTTTTTAATTATTTAATTATTTTTAAATAGTTAAAGGTAAAATTGTCATTACATTAAAAAAAAATTATTAATTTTTTTTTTTATAAGAGAGGTAAATTGGCCAAAATAATGAGATTGACTAATATTTATAAAATGATATGGGAGATTTTTAGTTTTAAAAAAAATGACAAGTTAAGTGATATAACCTTTTCACTTAATTATCTCAACGGATGCGGCTGAATGAATTTTCAATGAAATGTTATTAATATTTTTTATAATTACCCCATTATATTAAGATTTTTTATAATTACAGCATTATTCTCAAAAATATTAAATTGGGCGCAACAGACAAAGCTCATGTCAATTAACACCCATTGCTTTATTTCTTTTTAAGATAACCCCTTAATCTACGTCACACACATGGGCGGATATAGTAAACTGAGCAAGGTCTCTTTTTGGAAACATGAAAACAACTCAAACTTAGAAAGGAAATTTCGACCCAAATCCCTTGAATGAAACGGCAAAAATGGAAGATTTTTGGTTAATTCAACTTCCTCTTTTCATTTCACATTGTCCTAAGTTGCAAAGCAATTAATTGGGTACCTCTATTTAACAAAGATCGGAGGTGCGACAGCTTGGCGGTGTTCATGCAGCATAGTCTTCGGCGACGGTGTTATTCCAGCGACGACGTGAATCCGGTGGCGGCATGTGTACTTCGATTTGGCAGAGATCAAAGGTGTGGCGGCTTGGAGGTCTTCACGCAAAGTCTCCTACGGCAGCGATCCCCTGCAACATCGTGATTCCGTTAGGAAATATGTACTTTGATTCTGCTTGCTTGTGTGTAAGAAATCGACATTATTCATATGTGTGCAAAATCCGGGTAAAAAAATTTCACAAAAGCATAATCACACAAAGTTTGTTGCGCAACAACATTTTTTTGACGGGATTAAGTAATGCACAACAACAGGAGGTTTGGTGGGATCTGAATTTGTAGAAAAAATGGGTTTTTGATTTTGCTCGAACAAAAGCCAAAAAATGCTTTAATCATTATAGACTAGCAATTATTTGTAAAGTCACAGTCAATTATTGGAAAAGTCATTATACAATAAGTATTATGATTTTTTGGGTTCAGTTTTATGTAAAGTCACAATTAGTTTTGATTAGTTATTGTACAACAACAATGTACCGAGTGATTGATTTCCAGAAAAAAAAAATAGATTTGAATTTTGGCTCACTTTTCATAGCAAAAATGCGATGTTACTACTTTCAATAACAAATTTTACTATACAACAACTATCCTCGAAGGCCCAATCACCACACAACCATTTCAATAATCAATATGATTTATCTATATTTATCAGGTAATGGAAAATTGGATGAACAACCATCGTCGGAGACGGTGCCGACGTTGGTGCCAGCTATCTTCTCTCCCTCTCAACTTCTAACCCCCTACCACTCTGTTGGTACACTACCCACCAACCCTAGCCCATACTACCCAGCCACACCCCTTGTTGTTGTTGCAGAAAATAAGTAAAGAATGAGTTTACCAATATTTCTTGGGATGAGTCGCTGACTAGGTCGCTCTCTTTAAGACGTTTCGCGGCTCTGCCCAAGAACGTGCAAGCAGTGTATTAGCCCCGTCGTCCCCAGGATAAAACAGCCCAGAATTCTCCTCTGTCTAGGACGTTCTTTGCACTGTAGAAGTCCCGAATACCAAACACCCCCACACACTGTTCGCAAAACGAACAAACTGCTCGGAAACCAAAACCGGACTGACAAAACAGTACCGGAACAAATCGGAACAATTCCGAAGATCAAACCAAAAATTGTTTCGGAACAGAAACGAAAACAGAAGCAAAAACAGAAAAAAAAATCCGGAACAGAAACAGAAACAGCAGATCAGGAACAGAAACAGTGCAGGAACAAAAATGAGGAACAGTGCACTGTTTTTTTTTCGTGCTTCAACTGAAAAAAAAAAACTTCAATTTATAGGAAAAAAAATTTGTTTTGAAACCGAAAATAATAAATGAAAAAAAACGTTTACATATTATTTAATTTAAAACGTTTAAGCCTTAAAACGTTTTTTCTATTTATTTTAACGGTTTTCAAAAAGTTTTAATATATATAATTTTTATTTAATTAAACTGTTTTTTTAAATAAATTTTTTCTAAAAAATAAATAAGTGCCACTTCATCACACGCTCGGCTCGGCTCGGCTCGGCACGGCCGGACGGACGGCGGCGGCGGCGGCGCGCGCGTGTGGTAAACCGATAGGGATGTAACTCCTCTCCCCTCCACAAAATGTGGGTACCCCTTGGGGCACACCCCAAGTATCTCACATACCCCTAGATATCCACTTTAATTTTTTCTCTCCCAACCAATGTGGGACAAAAGATTTTGAGGAAAAAATCATTTATACACATTTGGCACTTTCTATTCAAAAAATTAAATTAAAATTCATTTGTTTCAACAATCCCCCACTTGAATTTTTAAAAACAATTTTTTCATCGAGCAGTATAATTCAATATAAGATTATGCATAAGAAAAAGTGTCTATCGACTTGAACCTTTACATAGTGAAGATGCTTTAGATTATACTAGAGTAACTCGTAGTTTTGAACTCTATCTCTAACAACATCACACACACAACCCTATCAGGGTGTAGTCCAAAAGCCCGTGCGTTACGGTCATGCACGTGTATCCCAGTATAGTGAATGCTCTAGTGAATTTTGCCCAAAATTCCATAGGAAGCGGCCACACTTCCACATTCACATAGGTGAATCTATCAAGAGTACTCTTGTAGCTAGGTACTCCACTCAAATGTAGAGTATAGATCTCATTAAGAGTTAATAAAAATTCAACCTTCTATCGCTTCAAGATATCATGCTTTAAACAACACATTTATGAAATAGAACTCAAATTTATAGCATGATTTTTCTCATATCACTTCATGAGTTGTTATTACCCTTTGAACCTATTTCTTGGGATCTCCAGTCTATAGGTTGGGTTTCCCTCATAAGTGACTCGTCAATCTATGGGCTTGAGTCTCATTCCTTTCGAGGTTTTGTAAACCTTTTCTCGAGCTAATCCTTTCGTCAAAGGATCGGCTAAGTTATCATCAGACCGTACATGATCTACTCTCACAGCCCCTGTAGAGATATACTCTCTAATGGTGCTGTGTTTGCGACGTATTTGTCGCTTTTTTCCGTTATAATACCGGTTCTGAATCTTTGCAATAGCCGCGGTACTATCACAATGGATCAAGACAGCTGGAATCGGTCTCTCCCATAAAGGGGTATCAGAAAGCAGGCTCCTTAACCACCCTGCTTCCTCGCTAGCCGAAACTAGTGCAATCATCTCAGACTCCATGGTAGATTGAGCCAAAATAGTCTGTTTCTTAGATTTCCAAGAAACAGCTCCACCAGCTATACTAAATATATAACCGCTAGTTGCCTTGGAGTCATCTGAAAGGGTATTCCAATCAGCATCGCTATATCCTTCCAGAACAGCGGGAAACTTCTGATAATGTAATCCAAGGTTCATAGTTCTCTTTAGATATCTCATAATCCTATCAATAGCATGCCAATGCTCAATACTAGGTCTACTTGTAAACCTGCATAGTAATCCCACAGCATATGCTATGTCGGGCCTAGTGCAGTCAGTGGCATATCGGAGACTGCCAATGATGCTCGCATACTCAGTTTGTCTAACACCGTCACCGGTGTTCTTGAACAACTTCACACTAGGGTCATAAGGAGTACATGCTGGTTTACAATCAAAATAATTGTATTTCTTTAGAATCTTCTCTATATAATGAGATTGGTCCAAAGAAATTCCATGTTTAGACCTAGTTATTTTAATACCAAGGATTACACTTGCTTCACCAAGATCTTTCATATCAAAATTAGCACATAGCATGGATTTTACATTATTCACAACATGAATATTGGAACCAAAAATTAGCAAGTCATCCACATAAATACATATAATGGTGCAAACATTATTTTCAGATTTATAGTAAATGCATTTGTCACTTTCATTTACTTTAAAACCATGTGATATGACTATATTATCAAATTTCTCATGCCATTGCTTAGGTGATTGTTTCAAACCATAAAGAGATTTATCTAATTTGCATACTTTGTTTTTTAGACTAGGAATAACAAATCCTTCAGGTTGGTCCATATAAATCTCTTCTTCTAATTCACCATTCAAAAAAGCAGTTTTAACATCCATTTGGTGCACAATAAGATCATGAATTGCAGCAAGAAATAAAAGCACACGAATAGATGTAATTCTAGAGACAGGTGAGAAAGTATCAAAGAAATCTACATTCTCTCTTTGTCTAAACCCTTTGGCTACAAGACGAACCTTGTATTTATCAATGGTTCCATCGGGATTCAATTTCTTCTTTAGAATCCATTTACATCCTATTGTTTTACAATCAGGAGGTAAATCTACCAAATGCCAAGTTCTATTTGACTCAAGAGAGTCTAACTCGTCATCTATAGCCTCTTGCCATAAACTGGCATCTACAGAGGATAATGCCTCTTGGAGGGTAAGTGGATCCTCCTCTAAAGTATATGCATAGAAATCCGAACCAAAGTCTTTAGCTATACGAGGTCGTTTACTCCTTCTAGATTCAATATCTAATTCCTTATTAGATTCATTAATCCTAATGATAGGTTCATTACTAGAAGTCGAGCCCCCACTATTCTTCAATTTGAAAGGAAATTTATATTCATAAAAATCGGCATCATTTGATTCAATGATAACTCTATCTTTCAAATCGTAAAATCTATAAGCTTTACTATTTACCGCATAGCCAATAAAAACACATTCATAAGCTCTACTGGCAAGTTTTCTTCTTTTGGGGTCAGGAATTCGAACATATGCCAAACAACCCCAAGTTTTAAAATAAGACAAATTTGGTTTCTTATTTTTGAAAACTTCATAAGGTGAAATTTTACTTTTCAATTTGGAAACTCTATTAAGTACGTAGCAAACCGTTAATAAAATTTCACCCCACCAGTGAGAAGCTGCACCGGAATTAAGTAAAATAGCAACTACTGATTCAGCAAAAGTTCTATTTTTCCTTTCAGCCTTACCATTCATTTCAGGAGAAGACAGTGCAGTTTTTTCATGAATAATCCCATGAGATTTATAAAAATCAATAAAAATATCGGAATCATATTCTGTTCCTCTATCACTACGTAATCTCTTAATTTTCTTATTGCATTGATTTTCAATCTCAGTTACAAAATTCTTAAACATTTCAAAAGCTTCACTTTTATTTTTCATGAGATAAACATAAGTAAAATTATAACAATCATCTATGAATGTAATAAAATACCGTTTACCATTCCTAGTCAAGACTCCATCAAATTCACAAATATCTGAATGTATTAAGTCAAGAGATTCAGATTCTCTAATTACTGATTTATGAGGGGTTTTAGTAATTTTAGCTTGACTACAAAATTCACATTTTTCAAAATCATTCAAAGATAATTTAGGAATTAGTTCTAAGTTACTTAAGTTTTTAATAATGCGTTTGTTAACATGACAAAGTCTAGCATGCCAAATATTAAAAGAACACAACATGTAAGCAGAAGAAGAAATTTTATTAATTTCAACATTCAGTTTGAACATTCCATCAGTTGCATATCCCTTCCCAACAAAAATATTATTTTTGGTTAGGGTGTACAAATCAGCCCCAATAGTTTGAGTGAACCCCGCCTTGTTTAGAAGATAGCCCGAAACCAAATTCTTTCTCATCTCTGGAGTATGCAGAACATCTTTAAGGATGACTGTTTTTCCAGAGGTAAACTTTAATTCCACTTCACCAGAACCGGCAACAATAGTGGAGTGGGAATCACCCAGCAACACTTTCTTGTCTTCACTTTCAGAATAAGATTTGAACATGATTCGATCATAGCAGACATGGCGTGAAGCACCAGTGTCTACCCACCACCCTTCGGATCCACCAACTATATTGATTTCAGAAATCATAGCTATAAGTTGGTCCTCGGTAAGATTCGCCTGTGGAACAGGACGATGTCTTTGCCGGCAGTTCCGAGCCAAATGGCCCGCCTTCCCACAGTTATAACAAGTAAACTGTTCAGAATTATTTCTTGAAGGGAGTTTGTTTCTATTCTGATTTTGATGCACATTTCTGTTCTGGTTATTGTGGTTGCGATTTTGATTTTGATTTTTCATATTTTTCCCTTTAGGTTTCAGAATTGCGTAAGATGATTTCTTGTGAGCGTTGTTAGAAACAACAAGCACTTCATCTTTCTGATCTTGTTTTCGGGCCTCCTCCTCAATCCGAAGACGAGTGATCAAACTTTCTAAAGAAAACTCTTTAGTTTTATGCCTTAGAGTATTCTTAAAATCTTTCCAAGAGGGGGGTAATTTGTCAATTAAAACAGCAACTTGAAATTGTTCATCAAGGGACATACCTTCAGCAATTATTTCGTGAGCGATTTTCTGAAGTTCATGAGACTGAACCTCCATTGATTTGTCGTCGGTCATTTGGTATTTCAGATACCGACTAACAGCATATTTTTTACTTCCAGCCTCCTCAGTGTCGTATTTCTTCGAAAGAGCATCCCAAACTTCCTTCGCAGTTTTGTTAGTGCAGTAATAATCATATAGATCATCAGACATACCATTAAGAATAAAATTCTTACAACGGAAATCATTTTCCTCCCAAGACTTAACTTCTTGAATCTGAGCGTCTGTAGGAACTTGAGGTAATTGTGGTTTTTCGGTCGTACAGACATATGCTACTTTTTCGATAGTAAGAAAAAATAACATTTTCTGTCTCCACCTTTTAAAATGAAACCCTTCGAAACGAAAGGGTTTGTTGGGATCAACAATTACTTGTTTAAAATCGTGAACAGCAGACATCTTAGCAGATATTGAATGTCTTAAAATTGTTGTTGCAGAAAATAAGTAAAGAACGAGTTTACCAATATTTCTTGGGATGAGTCGCGGACTAGGTCGCTCTCTTTAAGACGTTTCGCGGCTCTACCCAAGAACGTGCAAGCAGTGTATTAGCCCCGTCGTCCCCAGGATAAAACAGCCCAGAATTCTCCTCTGTCTAGGACGTTCTTTGCACTGTAGAAGTCCCGAATACCAAACACCCCCACACACTGTTCGCAAAACGAACAAACTGCTCGGAAACCAAAACCGGACTGACAAAACAGTACCGAAACAAATCGGAACAATTCCGAAGATCAAACCAAAAATTGTTTCGGAACAGAAACGAAAACAGAAGCAGAAACAGAAAAAAAAATCCGGAACAGAAACAGAAACAGCAGATCAGGAACAGAAACAGTGCAGGAACAAAAATGAGGAACAGTGCACTGTTTTTTTTTTCGTGCTTCAACTGAAAAAAAACTTCAATTTATAGGAAAAAAAATTTGTTTTGAAACCGAAAATAATAAATGAAAAAAAACGTTTACATATTATTTAATTTAAAACGTTTAAGCCTTAAAACGTTTTTTCTATTTATTTTAACGGTTTTCAAAAAGTTTTAATATATATAATTTTTATTTAATTAAACTGTTTTTTTAAATAAATTTTTTCTAAAAAATAAATAAGTGCCACCTCATCACACGCTCGGCTCGGCTGGACGGCGGCGGCGGCGGCGCGCACGTGTGGTAAACCAATAGGGATGTAACTCCTCTCCCCTCCACAAAATGTGGGTACCCCTTGGGGCACACCCCAAGTATCTCACATACCCCTAGATATCCACTTTAATTTTTTCTCTCCCAACCAATGTGAGACAAAAGATTTTGAGGAAAAAATCATTTATACACATTTGGCACTTTCTATTCAAAAAATTAAATTAAAATTCATTTGTTTCAACACTTGTCCACCGCCTCCCTCCTCCTCTTTTCTTCTTCTACTTCACCCTCCCCAGATCTACAAATTCAAGTTTTGGATCTATAGATCCAAACTCGGATATAAAGATCCGCGTAGATTCAAACTTGAATCTGCAGATCCAAAGCTTAGATTTGCATATCATAGCAATGCTTTTTTGTTTTGTCCTTTTATTTTATCCTCAAGTATTTTAGTTTCCGTCTTAACTTTGTAATGTTAGGTGAAAATTACGACTTTTACCCTCATGAGTGGATTTATTTATTTTTTCAAAAGTACCTCTAGTATTACTCTTTCCCATGAGTCCACCCTCAAGTTACAAATGTCCCGTGATTATGCTTCTTTTCAGTGCGAAATTCATGAACCTAAATTAGTTGAAATTTCTTGGATCATATATATATATATATATATATATATATATATTTTTAAATTCATGATCGTTTTGAAAAGCTTTATAATTCAATATCTAATTCTATATCTTTTGGCGATAGTGAAAGCTCAACTGGTTATCATTTTTCGTTTGGATTAGTTGAACTTGTCACAATTTTTTTTAGTTGAGGTCGAGTACGTTGAACTCCATTATTTATATGAAATTAACTTAAACTTGTATTTTTTGTTGATCTCTATAATTTTTCTTTGTGTTAAGTTTAACTTGTGATTTTAGATAAATGCAACTATTTAATGATGAATTCAATTGAGTTGAAATCTGTTACATATACGAATTAGTTGAATTCAATTTATATTATGAACAAGGATGACTGAGATATCAAAGGCTCAAAGAGAAATTTGAAAACAGAACCGTAATGTTTTTTTTAAATATTCATAATTCTTTTATAAAATTAAAATATCAAAAGAAAATATAATTCATATAATGATTGAATCCAAGATGAAATTCTTTCATTTAATAAAAATATTTGAACGTATCAATTTGAAGTTCCCCACAGAATTTAGGGTCCCTAAGCGATTGCTTTGGTCGCCTTGCAACATCTGCCCATGAGTATAGCTATTAATTTTTTACAATTTTACTTTTTTTTTATGTCCACATTTCTGTTGCCTCTCTTTTTTTGGTTTAATTTAGTTATAATATTGTTTACTTAAATTTAACTTATAATTTAGTTGGGATCAATTCTTTCCAAAAAAAAAAAAAAAAAAGGTTTGTTGCTTGAGGTTTTTCCCCAAATTATATAATCTGTACTTAATTTGAAACCTATACCAAAGATAGAAAGGCGTTTGCGCAAGTAACTCCTAGTGAATCTTTCCACGATGATCTACAACTTGCACAGAAATGAAGGAAAAAATGGCAATGGAGTCTCTGTCTTTCCCCCTCTATTTGACTCAGGACCAAACTAGTGAAATTCTAAAAATCAAAGGACAAAAAAAATTGATAAGTCAGCTGGACAAAATTAGTGGAGTGATTTGTCTTTTTAGGATTTTAAAGTTGGGAAGATTTCTTACTAATGTCTCTTTAAACTTTTTTACTTTTCTAGACCAAAATGGCCAATTTGCACCCGTTTTCAATCTATTTGAATTTTATTTTATTTTATTCAATATTATGGCCGGTCTCTTGCTGCTAAAAGTGTCAGGGAGACCTGCAAAGTTGCAGCCCCCTCCCCCTCTTAATTTCCCCAACACCTTACCCCACTGCTAATTTCTCCGGTGCACCCTATTTTTTCAAACAATAAAAAATAAAAATAATAATAATAATAATAATAATAATAATATTTTTTTTTAAATCTAATATATTTATTTTTTATAAAAAATATATATTTTTTATTAATTTTTTGAAAATAGATTATTTATATTTAATTTTTTAAAATTTGGCTATTTCTCCGAGCAACAACTCCAGCTCATCCTTGTAACGAGCTTCATCTCGTCTCTTGCTATGTCCCCCTTGATTAGAGTTGAGGGATTTCTCCACACGGTTGGCCTTGCTGATGTGAGTCTTTCTCCTATTCTGGAGTGAGACCCGATCTTCCTCAATTTTTGAGATACGAAGTAGTTCGTGCTGATTTGCCCCTCGATCCTTTGACTGTTCCTTTTGTGCTTGTACTTCCGTCAGCTATACTACCAGAGCTCGCAGCTCTCCAATCTGGAGTTTGAAAGAAGCGGTCTCCGCAACGTGATCGTCTCTTGCCATCGCATCGATGTTTGACACCTCATCAACAATCTCTCATTTTGATCTCAATTGCGAGATGTTGTAAACGTTTTGATACTTTTCCACATACGGCTCCAAATAATAAAGCTAAAAATTTAACATCGTTCCCATCCCTCAACTCTTTAATCAACACCTGCAAAACTTTGAAAAAGTACTTGGAATACCAATGTGGTATCGACTAAATATCCTCCGGCGTGACAATAAGTTAATCAGAAATTTGAGTGATATTAGAATCGTGTATTATGACTTGTAAATTACCATATTTACATTGTGGAGTATACCTAATTTTCTTTATTTTTGTCAAATCTTAACCGATCAATGTCTATTAGATATTTCTTAACATTCTATTCAATTATTTGAATATTTCGAGCCTTATTGATCATTTCAAATTTTCTATGAGTTGTTTCAATACAAGCCCATGTGCAGCTACTCTCATAATTGAAAATGAGTTTATTCATTTTGGCTCATTATATCATATATTTTCATATGGTCACAAGTCCACTCAAATTAAGGCCGATAATTGTTCACCTATTAAATTATGGGAAAATTATCATTTACTCCCAAAATGAATTACTATTTACTGTTTACTCCCACCTTTTTTTTTTTTTTGCACCGTTTACTCCCATCGTCGACTTTTCTTGCACCGAAAACTCTCATCGCCGGTCTTCCTTGCACCAAAAACTCCCGTTTCCAAAAACAGCGAGGGATGAGATTACCGAAATGTCCTCCTATGATTTGCATCTCCCTTTCGAAGTGCCGATCGATTTGTAGACGAGTATCGCTTTGCGATTTCTTCTTCCTTCCGTTCAATTGATTTGCATACGTCTTCCTCCCGTTCGTCGATCGCTCGTCGTCTTCGTCATCATCATCAATCATTCGTGAATGTTATATTCAACACCTCTCTCTCTCTTTAAAAATGGATTTTACCATGGATTCTTTGTTTTTTCTCTACACTTAGAGAGAGAGAGAGAGAGAGAGAGAGAGATATTAAAGTAAATGAAGAAATGGGGAATACTTGACTGGTGAAGTGCACGAATCTAGAGAGAGATGGGAGGAGGAATAGAGGTGTACTTTTTTCAAATTTATGTGTGACAGCTCACTTCAAAATATCTTAACAAAATTACACTTTGCACCCTACCATTTGCTATAAAACATGAGAACACTTGATGTTACATTCAACATCCACAGGTGTTGAATGTAACATCATATGGATTTTACTTTTATATACATAAAATATAAGAACAATT
The DNA here is from genome assembly GCA_016647705.1 of Eucommia ulmoides. NCBI lineage: Eukaryota > Viridiplantae > Streptophyta > Magnoliopsida > Garryales > Eucommiaceae > Eucommia > Eucommia ulmoides. Next base: position 28,395,650 of record CM028340.1, on the reverse strand, counting down.
AATGTTACATTCAATATCCAAATGTGTCGAATGTAACATTAAAAAGAAAAAAAAAAAAAAAACAATTGATGTTAATTCAACATCCAGTGGTATTGAAGGTAATTTCAATATCCACATGAGGGGTATTTTGGTCAAAAAAATATAACATCATAAAAAATTAAAAAAAAAAAAATAACAATTAATATTACATTCAACATCTACAGGTGTTGAATACTACTTCAACATGCACATAAAGAATATTTTGGTCAGAAAAATATAATATTATATAACAAAAAAAAAAAAAACAGTTAATATTACATTCAACACTCACATGAAATGTATTTTGGTTAGAAAAAGACAAAAAGAATTATTAGTAAAAAAAAAAAAAAAAAAATAGGCTTAATTTCTTCCACATTTAGAAATTAATGGTGTATACCCCTTAAATAATCCACGCGATTTTCTGAAAAACCATTTGATGTTTTTTTATTATTGGATTTGACATGACCTATTAAATAACAAATGATTCCATTAAACTAGTAGGCCCGTTTAATTCGGAGGATTTCAGCCGTTGGATTAACAAAATGTTTTTCGTTACCGTTGCCTTTTTTTAGGATAGATTTTCGTTTCTTTTCACGTTTTTCAAACTCTTCTAGATTTTTGGCGTCTTTAAAAAACCTAGAAGGAAGGGGCCTAATATATTGATACAGAGTCATTGAAACTTGGTGGGCTCCCATTTTTTATTGCAGTCGAATAAACAAATTTGGCAAGCACGGTGATAACAAGACAAAAGTGTGGTTTGGTCTATGTACGACTCTTTCTAGTGGAAATGCTAAACCACAAGGGCGGCGCCAAAGAAATTTGCACACTTTGACCGGCCGTCTTTCTATTAAACTTTAGCTAGCTGGAAAAGTTTCTGTTGCATTCATGATTGGCAAAAATTAATTAAATGCTGCGTTTTGTACTGTTATATAAGAATAGAATAAAATGATAAGAATATCTATGAAATTAGAATTCAATAATTATTACCATTCACGTGCTTACTTATTTTGAAGATTAAATATAGGAATGCAAGGAATCTATTACATGAAATAACTGTCGTTATATATATTTTGTCTTCGCATCTTAAGAAAATTATTATATTTAATAGTTATAGAAATTATTTATTTTAATTTTGTTTCCATATTTAAAAAATTAGCAAAAATAAATTTATTATTAATAGAAATTATTTTTAAAGTTCAATTTTAGTTTTCGCTCCCATATTTTAAAGAATAATTTTAGAAAATTACTACAACTAACGCTAGTATTAATAGAAATCATTTTTATTCTTCATTTTAGTTTTCCCGCCCTATTTTAAGGAATAGTTTTATGAAGTTACTACAAGTAAATTTAGTATTAATAAAAATTATTTTTGCTCTTTAATTTTAGTTTTGCTTCCATATTTAAGGAACCGTTTGAACAAAGTAATACAAATAAATTTACTATCAATGAAAAATATTTTACTACAAGTAATCAAAAATATTCTTATGTTTTAATTTTAATTTTGTCTCCATATCTTAATGAATAATTATAAAAAATTACTACAAGTAAATTTAATTGTAATAAAAATTATTTTTAATAGCAAGTATTTAGGGTCTAAGTATAGAAACCAAGAAGCCTATGAAAATCCTCTCATTATCCCTAGAACACACATCCGCCTGTCTCTCTCTCAAATCGTGCAAGGTCGTAGTTGGTCACTATAAATTGCCTGAACGTCACTGTTGGTTAACTGAAGGTTGTAATTGACTAACAAACTCAATACATGAAGACTCTAAACATGAGAAGCCTCTAAGCATGGGAAACCGTTCGTCGCGTTTTTGCTTCGATAGTGAGTTTTTGCTTTCTCTCAAAATTCCTAAACCCCTTCTCAAAATTCGACGCCGAAAAACTGATCCTTAAGGTCTTCGAAGACTCCTAAACCCTTTCACAAAATTCAGCATCGGTCGTATTTTTTCTTCGCTGGTAAATTTAATTCTTGATACTAAAACCTTCTTTTTCCATGTCGTTTTTTTATTCAAGTTCCTATCAAACTAAGCAAACAAAATTTTCATATCCCTAAGGTATGTTAGGGCCCATTTATTTAACTTTCAATTTGTAAATAATTATATTATACATAATCAATCTGTAGTTTTGTATATTAAAAATCTCATATTACTATTTTCTTATTCTATTTTCATAAAATCAAATTATTTTGAATCTTAGCAGGGAAATGTTTAATTTATGGAAATCTAGAGGCTTGGACATAGACAAAAAAAAAATAGTTCTTGGAGAGCTTGACTGCAAAGGTTAATTTTTTTTAATTTTTTTTTCTTTGTTTTTATAACAATTTTGTAACCCTAAATGAACTCAATTCCTATTTGATGGTTTTGATGATCCCTTTAACTTAAATGTTTAGTTGGACTAATGTTGTTCTTGAAGAAATGTTTACAAAATATTAATCAGGATCAAAGGAGGACCAAGATAATGAATTGATGAAACGAGAAACAGATATGAATGATCAAGATGGTACAAATGGAAGATATGATGGACACATTTTGAAGTTTGTTTTTTTCAAGGTAAAACAATACTCATATTAATAAAACTCTTTATAAACCTGACTAGAAACACTCATTGCAGATAGAATTGATCTAATATGCAAATAGTGTTTGATTATGTGCTTAAGGGTGTTTAATTAATATCTTAGATATATTTTTAAGGCAAACGTAGTTAGAATAGGTTAAGCGGTTTGAAAAAATTAGTCAACTTATTACAGTTGTATTTTGAAAATTGATAAAACTTGGAGAGAAAAAAATGCTCAAATGGTAAACTAATTAAGGATTCGGTCGACTGAAAATTACAGGGGCCAGAAAAATTGAGAAAATGGGGGAAACAGTCGAATGATTGGTCAACTGAATGATACAAGTTCCCATAAAACCAAAAATAGTCAATTGATTTGGAAGTTCGATCGACCATTATATCTTCTTAAAAAAATTCTGAACATTGTACGAAGTTATTTTTGCCTTGATATTTACGATTGAATATTTTTAAATCGTTTACATGTTTTTAAATTCTTAGAAATATTTTTTCATTTCAAATTATGGGCTTTACTAAAAATGCATTTTGGTTTTTAGAATTTCTCGATCTCTTAGTTTTTTCGGTAAAATATATTTTCATAATTTTTGGGGTTGATCTTTAAATTAATTTAGGCATGAATCTGGAGTGATTTCAAGACAAATTAATGGTCAAACTAGTTGTTGGAGATTTACACTTATGGTGAGAGATGTAAGGAGAGATTTGGGCAGGGGATATTTGTGCAGACTAGTCGTCAGATCTTTATCTTTCAAATTGCCTATATATAACTTGCATTTTTAGAGTTTAAACATAAAAGAAATCAGATTATTGAGATCTAAAAAGTCATATTTTCTTAAAAATTTGAGTCTAAAAGTTTGAAACATCTACATCAAAAAGATTGAGAGATAATTGTTTGGAAATTTGTTATTCTTTTGAAGACATTTGTGAAAGAAGATCATCTTGAAAACTAAGTTCATTACATTCTTATTCGACAAGAATTCTCTATGAGACCGTTCTTATTTATATACTAGATTTATCTGTGCAAAGTCTATGTGCTCAAATTTGTGCTTAAAAGTTATCTGAATTTCTACAATATTTTGAGCCTATTTATTGAGATCTAGTTGTATTTGTGCTTAAAAGTTATCTAAGATTCTACTATATTTTGAGCCTCTTTTATGAGATCTAGTTGTATTTTTTGAAAAATTATTTTGTAAAGAAATATTTGAATCTTTTTATTGAAAATCTTTCTCAAATGATAAAAATGAGTTGTGTTATCTAGTATACTTCATTTTGCTCTTCACTATTATTAAATCCAGATTAATACCTTCACGAATTTTAAATTGATTATTTGTTGAATCGTGAAACACTTCTATTCATTTGAGTTGATTTTTATCAGCGCTAGTATAAGCTATTTGCGAGAAAAACAAAGATATTTTTTTTGTATTTGTGTGGGGCTGTTGTTCGAACTTAAGTGTAATTGGTTTGGGTGAGAATGTGACTAGATATAAAGAAAACTTACTTAATCAGGATTATAAGGGACTTCATTTTTACCTGTGAAAATGATCGAAAGATTTTTAGTAAATTAAATTCCTTGAGAGAGTTCAAGGGAGCAGACGTAGGTAAGAGTAGATTGTCTAACTACTATAAAATTACTGGTGTTGAATTTCTCCATCTCTTACTCTATGTGTGCACTAGAAATAAGGGTCCGCTTTGAATCAGATAAAATTGACTCGAAATAATTTTTTAAATTACCCAATTCAACCCCCTCTTGGTAGATCTTTGGGCCAATAAGTTTATGGAGTCTATTTATTCGAAAATAATATTAAAAAATTTAAAAAAAAAATACTTTATTGAAAACATATTGATTATGGATGTCATTCTTGATAATTTCATTTTATGTCATGCAATAACTTACGTGCTTAGCATTTGAAATGTTTGTTTAGTGTTGTTACTCGCACAATTATATTTTGTTTTCTATTTTACGAGGAAGAAATATATAAATCTGGTCTATATATTTTTTCAAATTAAGATTATTAGTTTTAATCCTTGCCTTCAAGCATGGATTATATATTAGTTGTCTGATAAAATATATCAATTATAATGATAAATATTTAAAAAATAAATAACTTCGAAAAGAAAAAAGAAAAAAGGTTATTCGAACTCTGAAAACTTTGTCAAAAATAACGAACAATAAAAATAAAAACATTTACAAATTCACTAGTGATATTTCCGGAGTTTCGATAACATTCCAATGACATTTTGGACTTTCGAAGTTCCGGTAACATTCCATTCAAATTATCGAAGTTTTGGTGACATTTTGGTAAAAACTTTTGGAGTTTTGAAAATATTACAGAGAGTTTCCAAAATACGCACTAGAGGAAAAAATAAGATCTTTCACAATTTAAAACATCGATAAAAGGGTTTTTAACTTTTTTTGTTGTTCCTAAACCTACTGTGATAGATAGAGTTGTGATAGAAAGTACGACAGTTGTTATCCCATTCACCAACTGTGTGTAGATGATGTAAAAAAAACTGTGATGGTAATCAAAATGCGAGATAGTTTATTTACTTATAATCTCACTTGTGCTATACAAAAAAATAATATAGTCTATTTATTATTTCACTTTTTCCATGTGATTAAAGGGTCATATAAATGTGATCAAAATAAATAAAATATAATTATTTAAACAATATTGTTAGCCCAATAATCTATCCAAGAGGGGGGTGAATTGAATAGTTATAAAAATTTTAAGCAAATTCTTATATTTTCAACGCTTAAAATAATTAATTAATCAATTTATTTTAAATCGATTATTATCCTTATAATGTAGCGGATAAGTATATAATTCTAAATGCACACCCAAACAATGAAAAATAAAGAAAGTCAACAATATAGTACACCACGATATATCTTGATTCACCAAATTACTTTTGGCTAATCCAGTCCTCCGAACCCCACGGAGATTCACACCCACTAAACCATTAAGATTCCTTTAAACAGGTAGGAATCAAACATTTTCACTATAATTCTTTTCACAAACTCAGAATTAACCTTTACAATTTTTTTTTTCTCACGTTAAGGAATAACATCTATCGTTTTAACAGGCTAAAGATTAACCTAATTCTTTTATACTTAGGCTAAGAATCAAACTTCACCAAAATTACTCCAGGTATCATTTTCATCGATAAGAATGGAACCGTTACAAATCACACAAACTAATTCTATTTCGGAAGAATTAACACCTATCTCTTTTCACGGAAAAGAGTAACCTAACCTTTTTATACCTTAGTTAAAGATAAAACTTCAATCTCTTTACCGAAAGAGATTGAAACCCAGCTACCTCTTATTAGATATTCCCAACAATATCTAATCCACACATAACTCACCAATTACAATAAATTAATAAGTCTCTTCCCAATCGGAGTTTCTACCACCTCAAGTCTATTTAAACTCAATTAATATCCCGATAAATACTAGTGATAAGATTAAGTGAGGAATTCAAAATCTGCTTATAAAATAAACGGGTAGCATAGAATCAAGCACGAAAACAGATTACCACATAAATTGTTTTAAAATAATTTTTTATGCAATTTAAAGTTCAAAAAATGATTTCACAAAACTTAAATTTCAAGCAAGCAGAATAATATATAATCACAATAAATAATAAAAGCTTGGAACAATCTCACTAGAATATCACCGAATGATTGAAAATTGACTTGCAATAAAATTTAGATCGGTGATACCAAAATAATCAACACTTATTCTCAAGAATTTTTCTTAAGAATGATCACACAATAATCTCTTGATATAATCTTAGAATAACAACTCTTAGAAAGCACACGAACTGAAAGTTTTTGATAGAATGATATATGGATATGTGAAAAGTGCAGGTCTATTTAAATAGATTTGAAACAAGCCCTCTAACGTCTAGTCCCACAAGATATGACATTTAAATGCTCATATAGACCCCATATATTAATATTACTCAATCCTGATTCAATTTACTAAATTATAACTTTTAAATATTTCAATTTAGTCCCCAAAATATTTCACATTCTCAAATCAAAAGGATAGGAAATATTAAATAAACTAAATTGAGAAACACTTAAAATAAGTGTACCATATCTATAGGGATATGTAAGTATGAATGATATATTTATAATATGTTCAAATCCCCATAATATCTCCAAGATATCATCCAAAAAATGGCTAGTAACAGCTAGTTTTGGATTAGATCCCGAAAACCCTCAAACACTGAAACTGCCTATTCAGTTGACCGACCAATCCACTATCGATTAACTGATCGTTTCAGGTTGTAGCCCAAGCCATTTTCATAAGTTGGTCGGTTGACCGATCCCCCATGGGTCAGTTGACCGATCGATTCAAGATGTTTCCCAGGCCATTTTTCGACCCTAGTCAATCGATCAATCATCTACGGTCGGTTGACCAATCGATTCAGAGAGTTCACTTTTTAGCCATCAGTTGACCGATCTCTCTTGGTCGGTTGATGTCACATACCCACCCTGGGCCCCCACCGTCGAGGCCGGGCGTGACGTCGATATGACGCAACCTGACCAATCAACTAATATATATATACATATATATATATATATGTATATATGTATATATATACATATATGTATATATGTACATACGAACGCTCTTTTTTTCCTCTGTTCAGCTCACTGGATTTTCACCGCCGCGGCGACGAATCTCACCACCGCAGCGACATCTTATGGGTCTTCGTTTTCAATTACGCCGACCCTCTCTATCTCTTGTTTCTCTTTTTGGTTTCAGCCCGACGCAACTCTCACACCCTCTCACCTTCACTTCCGACGGCTGATCACCTGAACACGCCGACCAACAAAACAGAACCCACACCAACTCACCTACCCCGTCACAGCCGGCCGACGACATACACCCACCCACCATTGACGACCGATGGAACACCGAACATGAACACATTGTCACAGATCACGCCCACATACGACGCTTACACACACACACCCTGCCAGAGGAACACACACCAACACGACGCTCACACCCACCCCCTACTGGAGGAACACACACACACACACACACACACACACACACACACACACACAGTCTGGCCCCTAAACAAAATCGCCCACCACCAACCACCCAGCTACGATCACTCCCACATACCCTCGACGGACGAACGACGACGCACACACCGACGATGAAAATAGTGACGATCACACACACATACCGCTAGCCCTGCTTGGTTTCAATCAAGCAACACACACACACATAGGCGATCACCAAAGCCGACAACACCCACACACACACGACGAACACATACACAAACACAGCAGATCAAACAGGGGAGCACATACACACAGATACACGCGGAAACACACATATACACCCACACACAACGATCACACATGCACACACACACACACACACACGACGAACACATACACAAACACAGCAGATCAAACAGGGGAGCACATACACACAGATACACGCCAAAACACACATATACACCCACACACAACGATCACACATGCACACACTCACCGGACGAACGGACGACCACACACCCTATGACGGTCACATACACACACACGATACACACACACCCACACGTTTTCACCGACCGCCGGACAACAAAATCGAACACACCACTGCCGCCGACCCACTTCTTCTTTCTCCGTTTTCTTCTTTTGAGGGTGTTGTGAAGTGTGTGTGCATGGGCTTATATATATATATATATAATAGATTACAGCTTGCCCCCACTATATATATTTTATGGTTAATTACGTTAATCCCCCCCTTAATTATCCTTAAGTTATTAGTTAAACCCAAAATCTAAAATTAATATTTCTAAAATTGCTATTTGACCCCTAAAATTTTAATTTTAATTAGAAATGACACATTCCAACCCGTTATTTTCTAAATGTTTTAAAATGTAGCTAATGACTATGCACGTGCAAAAATTAGGGTCTTACAGTTGACCGATCGATTCAGAGACTTCTCCAATTCCCAGCCACTTCCCGTCGGTTGACTGATCCTCTTGCCGTCAGTTAACCGATCAGTGTTGGATCTCCCTTTTTTCAATTATATTTTAACTCCAATCTTCGACGTTTTTAATCCTTTAATCGATTTATTTTCTCGATTGACACTATTAATCTATTTTAAATACTAATATTTTTTAGGCCAATTTTTCTTTTTCAATTTCGCATTGGAGCAAATATGTGAACTAATTAGGATCCTAATATAAACACACATAAATATAAATCATTTTTGTATCATGTGTGATCTTAATCGGGATATATTAAGAGTAAAAATGACTTAAGTTATTTTCACCTAAATTCTTTAGAATCTTCAATCTCTTAATATCTGTTTCTTTGCATTATTAACAATTTCTTTATGATAACATCAATAATGGAACTTTTATATTGAAACACTCAATAAACTCGTTACTTCCACAAAAAATATTAACACTTAATTGTCCATCAAAATCTTGGAATCAACAAATATCTATCCCAATTTTGTATCAAAGTGATATGTTTACTTTCTTTTCTATCACATTTAAAAATCGTGTTTTTTATAATACAAAATCGCATTTAAAGTTTGTGATTGTTTCTCTTATTTTTCTTAAAAAAATAAAAATACCCCACCATTGTACAAAAAAAATAAAATCTATTAATAATTAATTAACAAATACTTTTCATGTTTCCGGAACAACTAAACTATTAATGACACGAATTTTACATCACCATAAAAAACACAAGTGACATTAATTTTCAATATAAGAACCATAAATTTGATTTCTATCAAGTGCAAATGTATAAAAGTGGTTATAATATCACAATAAATAGAACATTGTTACCCATATTATCAACTTCATCAATTTAATTTTAGGAAAAACCTCATTACTCATACATGTGTTATTCTCCTTCTTTGTGAAGAATTACAATAATTTGAAAAATTGTTGCACAACAATTTTGTAAAAAGTTACTTTATAATAAAAATTTGTGAAAATTGTTGTATAGCATTTTTTCTTTTTTTTTTTTTTTTTCTTTAACTTTGTTTGTCAAAGTTGGTTCATGGTTCTTTATTTTTGTTTATCAAATATGTTACTTTTGATTTTGGTTTTAGCAAGGGTGATTCATTTTTATTTTTATTTTTGTTATTGAAAGTAATTTTAGGGTTATTAATGCATTATTGTGTTATTCTCTTCCTTTATGAAGAACATCTCATAAATAATTTGAAAATTATTACACAACAATTTTTGTAAAAAGTTACTTCATAGTAAAATTTTGTAAAAATTGTTGCACATCAAATTTTTGCGAAAGTTATTTTATGGTGTTTTCTTAAAATTTAAATAAACAATAGGTTTTAATTGGTATGGGTTTTGTCCCTTGGGACCCATTTTAATATATTTTGACAAAAATGGGTGTTAGCCTAAAAAATTCTTGATTTATTTATTTATTTTAATAAAAACCCAATTTAGCAAAATACACACACACACACATGCGCTTGGGTGATGAAGAAAAACACATCATGCAAGGCCAAAATGGAAACAATAACACAACTTAAAAAATAAAATTATTTGTTCAAATAACATAAATCAAATGTCAGAAATTGAAAGATTTTGGTTAGTTCATTTTTTTCTTTTTTTTTTCATATTGTTCTAAATTTTAAAATACTCCATTGTCAAGTAAGTACTTCGATTCAGTAGGGATCAAATGTTGTGGCAACAAGGTTCTTCTGGTGTGATGGGAAATTTTTCCAATGGCAAGGGTGTTTACATAGACTATCCCATGGTATGTAGCAATATTTTTTTATGGATATGGCTAAATATTTGATACGCAATTTTTATTCTTAATACGAGGGTCGATTTGTGATATAAAAGTTACTGTACCATCAATAAATGATATAAAAGTTACTGCACTATAGTAGTTACTTTAATGTGATTTAGTTTTACAAATATTGTTGTGCAACAAATATTTAGAAACTTAGCGTAGACATTTTGCAACATAGTTCAACATATTATTGTGCAGCAAATATCAGTAGAAGATGGATTTTTGCCTAAATTAAAATGAATAATGGAGATTTTATGAAATTAATATTGAGCCTTGTGGCCCATATAAAAAAAATCATAAATTAATGGATTTAAGATGATATGAGTTTTGTCCCTTAGGACCCATTTTACTATGTTGGCTAATATTGGGTGTTAGCCTAAAAAATTAATATATATATTGGATAGTCAGTGAAGGAAACACAAAAAAAAATAATAAAATAAATAAATTACTGAAAAGTCTAGGTGATAGATTGAATCTACCAGATGGCCTAACAAGTTTTTTTTTTTTTTTTTACACATAATAGTCCTCTATTTAGCGGTTTTTGTTACCAAAAAGTCTTGATTTCAATCCCAATTTTTTCGTTGGACAATTTCACCCTTCCACATTGAAATTCCATGAACTGAGATCTGAAGCAACTCATAATTGGGATAGTTGATTTGGATGAAATCGGAGTTACCGCATGTCACTGTCGTCCTCTCTCTTGTGTCGCTCGTTGTCGTCGCCGCCTTTTCTTTCTCTCTCAAATCGCGGCCAGATCTTGAATATTTTTCTTTCTTCAAGATATGGCCGAGTCAAAACAGAAACCCTAACGTTAGAGAGATGGAAAGAGAGAACCTCGGGAGGTGAGCATGTTTCGAATGGTTTGAGAAACCATGGCGACCTTCTTGTCAATGGCGAATTTGAAACCCTCAGCACTGATTAGCTTCATTGTGTCTTCTTTCTTCTTCTTGCTTTCTCGATACGATTATGCGCCAATAATGCCTCAGGAGTAGTTAAGATCGTTCAGATTGTTTTTACCCTTAAAGTTTTGGACAATGTCTAATTGGTCCTTACAATTTCGAAACCAATACATGACATTTTTATTTTGATTATTTCCATTTTTTAGATGGCATTTTCCGATGATTTTGTTTCAGTGTTTTGTCTAATTTGGATGTTGTTCGAAGGGGTAGCGGTGCAGTCGGCGGCGGCTTGGTGGAGGTGAACAGCAGTAAGTAGAGTTGTGGTTATATTTTGAACGATCTCGTGTCATATTTCTAAACGAAAGTGGAATGTAACACGAAATCGTCTTAATATTCAAAAGTATAGAAGTACAAAATTGTCAAAAATAAAAATAAAAAATGATTAATTTGTAATATGTATTTATAAATATGTATTCGGTAGTTTTGTTATCTTACGAGAACTCCGGCAACCCGAAAAAAGTAAAAAAAATGAAGAGTTGCATATACCTAAAATAATTTTATTTGAAAGATGGAAAAAGTGCAAAAGTAAAATAACCAGAGGGAGGATATACCTAAAATGAAGAGTTGCATATACCTAAAATAATTTTATTTGAAAGATGGAAAAAGTGCAAAAGTAAAATAACCAGAGGGAGGATAGTTTTGTTAGCAAAAAAAAGTTCATGTATGTCCATGACGATGACAATGATGTCAAAGTAATAAGTTTGATTGCAATTTCATGCGTCCCTTATTATTTTTGATTTTGCAAAATACCCCTTTAATTTTCATTTTTGTTTGTAAGCGATCCACCTAAAAATGTTTCGTCATCTTAATTACTAAAACAACACCGCTTGCATAACACATGATTTTTATTTTTTAAATTTATCCTCACATTCGATTCATGTATTGCTGTAATTAAATATTCAAAATATATCCATTGCGTAAATTACATAAAGAATCAAATTTAGTGGGATTATAAAAAGAATTTTTGGGGTGGCAAGCTATTAATTTATCTTTAATTTTAAAAAAAGTTTCAAAGACAATTATAAGTTGTGTTTTAGGACATGTTTGATAAAAAAATTAAGTACTTAAAACTAATTATATTAAGTACTTAATTAATTAAGTTTGTTTGATAAATGTAATTAATATCACTTAATTAATTAAGTTAACTTAAAAATTAAGTCAAAATGTGAATAAAAAATTAAGTCAAAATTCCTTCACTTATTTTATTTTGCTTAATGCATTCCATTATTTTCCACTTAAAAAAAAATTATATTTTGACCATTTTACCCTTGATCCCCTACGAGGGTTTAATTAAAATTATGATTAATGAGAATTGAATTAATTTTGGATTATTTTATGGTTTTAATTTTATTTTATATTTAAATTATTGTTATAATTTAATTTAAGTAATCAAACTATATAAAAAACACATAATATTTACATATTTTTAGGTTAATTTCTACTTTTAATTTTAATATAATTTTATTTTTTTAAAATGGCACCCTGATTTTATTGCTTTGTTCTCAATTTTTTTTCCAAATTATCTTAATTCAAAGGTAGTTATGCAAATTAAACAATTTTTAGCATACAAATTTTATACTTATCAAACAAATAAAAAAAATTCAGCACTTTATTTTCAGCACAGTTTTATCAAACGACCTTTTTAAATTTTCAGCACTTAAAATTTCAGCACTTAATTTTCAGCACTTAAATTTTCAGCACTTAAAAATTAAGTTGTTATCAAACAAGCCCTTAGTCTCTTATAATAAAAAAGACAGAAGACCTAATACACGTGTCTGCAGTCGCGTAATTAAATATAATTAATTTGTGTTTAAAATATTTTTTAGGTACAACAAATAGTACACAAAATACATGTAATTTGTAAGATGTAACTAATTTATGCGTAAAAATTTGTTAGATGTAACTAATATTAAATTAATTTGTATGTAGAATATTTGTGAGATATAACAAATATTACACAAATATGTCATTTGTAACATATAACTAAATATTATATAAATACATGTAACTGATATTAAACATATATATGTAATATAGTTAATTATTAATTTTAGTTACATGTAATTAATATATATTATAATACGAACTTATTCATTAACTTCTTTCTACATCTTCACGCAATGCGTAAGTATATACAAAATTAATACGTAAATAAAAATTAATATATAGAATTAAATCAAAACATATATTTTAAAAGAGACTAACGACATATTACTCCTATTATTTGGAACTAATCCCTTGTAAGAATTGAAGTAAATGGGAACATATCGATACCAAATTCAAACTTGACGAGCAAAAAATGAATTATTTCCTAAATTAAAATAAATGGACCCACAGATTAGACGTGGCCTATATAAGAGAGCGAAAAATGAAATATTCTTGCGCTCGAATTCATATCTACAAATCTCCTCCCCCTTCCATATCCTAATTCCCACTCGCCAAAACCCTTCGGATCTAATGTCAATTTCTCACTTAATAGTTCCGGCGTCCTCTGATTCTAGCCTTAAGAAACGCCGGCAACCCGGACTTCAGCGACGGTGCTTGTTTATGATAAAGCAGCAGAAAACCCGGTGCTTCATTCTCAGGCGTTGCGTCTCAATGCTTCTCTGTTGGCATTATCACTCAATAGCGGATTCGGAGTGAAAGTTAATTCGATCTACAAGTTGTTCCTCTAAGGATATGTTCAATCTAGAATAGATGGAATCGATCTTTGTAATTCTAATCTTTCGTTGTTCGAGCACAGATCAATGATTTCTAGGTCTATGCATTTGGGGGAGGGGTTGCGGAGGATTGGGAGTCAAGAAATTGGAAAGGCAAAATCAGTGCAAAGCAAAACTATGGCATATACAATCACTCTGATAAGGAGACGGAAGTCGTAGAAGGCAAGAACGTTCGCTTAAATCGGCATATGACTGAAGAGGTAGATTACAGGATCTTTTGAAGGAGAGAAAGTAGATCGGATTTCCTCGCGTTCCGAAACTGTTTCTCAAAAACAGATGCGAATAGAGTTTTTTCTAGAACTTTTTTTTTTTTTTTTGGGGGGGGTTTTCCAGTATCCCGCATCATAGTCGGCGAAAACTAATTTCTTGAGGTACTGTCGCGTGTCAGAAGCGGGACACCTCTCTCAATAGAACACTTTCCATTTACAACCCCAAGGTTCAATTCTGGAGGTGTTACTTAAGAAGACCAAACTCTTTTTATTTGGACCAATTTATGTTGGTTTTTTCTAGACCTGTTGTTGTTGTTTTCTGAAAAATGCAATTCTGAATTGACTGAAAATTTGTAATTGTAATTTGAATATAATATTTGATAGGATAATATTGAAGAGTTCTGAAGTAATTCCCTTTAATATATAGTACGCAATAATAACAACCAACCAAGCTTTCGTAATAACATGAATTTTTTCGTGCCATTCATCGTTCAAGAGTCCTCTCGTTATTTTACTTCAAACCAATCAAATTGACTTTAATTTTTCTATCTCAATTTTTAATAGGTTCACTCATTTTTCTTAAACCACTCTCTTGAATTAAATCGTATTTTTATACTTGTGCATCAATGTTCTATATAAGGATGACAGCTAAAATCGAATCGATGGATAATTGAACGAAATTGAACTGAGCGGTTCGATTTTGAAACTGACTAAATGATTTTGGTCGCGGTTTTGATTTTGAAATTAACAACTGAAATTGTTTTGTTATTAAGATAGTAACCGTGAAACCGAAGCACGTAACAGAATCGCGTAATCGATATTTTAAGTATATATATATATACACGTATCCTATTTTTTATTTATTTACAGTTTAATCCTTAGTTTATATAAATATTTTGTATTTATTTACACTTTAACATGTGTGTATATATGCTTATAGGGCTAGCTAGGATTTTGTAAGTATTATTTGTTTTGTAGGGTTTCCTTGTGTTCCGCCGCTTCATTCTCAGTCAGATGGGTTTGACTCTTCATTCTATTCCTTCTCAAAGCTCTTCTATTGATATCCTACTCTCTCTCTCTCTCTCAAAACTCTCACTCTCAATCTCTCAAGTTGTCGAGTCTCAAACCCATCTCTCAACTTAAGTTGTTGCCGCCTACTACCAGTCTTTATGCCAACGAAAATTGGCAGCGAGGCTGCAACCCTAACCTCGATGAACTATAGAAGAAATGATAATGGCTTCTATATGGTATCAGAGCATTCAATCCAAAAATCCTAGCCGCCTATAAAGAGATAAAGTTTATAGCCGCCGCCGGACTTCATGGCCTCTGGCTATGAACTTCGACGGCGGCTGCCATGAAACAAGATCTCATACCCATTTCTCTACCAATCGCTCTCTCCTTCATTGTCTCTGTGTCAAAACCCACGATTTTTTTTTCCAACTTCTTCAATCTCCCTCATTTATCAAAGCCTTACCTGAAGCTACTGCCTTCATTACAGTCCTTCATTGAAGCTGTGTTCTCTTTCTATTTCGCCCAATCTCGATCTCTCTCTATTGGATTTCTTAAAAAAAAAAAAAAACATCTCTTGGTCCCTCTATCCTACAAGGTGTTCAACCTCAACTCTATCTCTCTCTGCAGCTATAATGGCGCTTACCAACTCCTTCCTCTGCTAGTTCCTCTTGGCATCCTCGCCGTGTCCGCCACCGCCCAAAAAATTAAATAAATTCTTCATCGTCTCCTACTATTTAGCCGGATCTTTCTCCTCCTCCTTTCTATACTCAGTCCTTGCCCTCTCCAAAATCGTCGCGACGTCCATCGTGAGGACCATCACCATAGCTGTGCCTTTCGGAGGGCCTCCCTCATTCTCCATCATCTTGCGGTTTAAACCCTCCGGCAAAATCCATTATTGCTACTGAACGAATATTCATTATCGCTGAAATCCAGATTAAATCAAACCAGTTGTCTCCTTCCACCTTCTCCTTCTCCAATCTGCCTTTCTTCTTCAAGATTTCAGTTGAAAGACAACCAAACCCTATTCAGCCGCACCATTCTCTCTCTCTCTCTCCAGTTTGAAAAAGGGATTAGAGTTTCTCCACTGCTACACCCAAAAAAAAAAAAAAATCCCCTCCTTCCCTTGATCTCCTAATTTGCCCCGTTACGAAATTCATGCAAAGAAGCTCGTGCTCCACTTTTCTAACTCAAGAGTCATTCGGTAGAGATTCAATCTCTTTCCCTCACGCACGCACGCACACAAGATATATCTATCAGTATTTCTCAGATCTCAATATTACTTGTGGTTCACTGTATTTGTGGTCCATCTTTCTCCCTCTCTTCTAAATTAAAAATGCGTCTCTTTACGGATTTCAACCATGGCAATTTCTGCCATATCGCAGATACACCCCGCCAATTACAGCGCCTCCGACCCACAAGATATAGTAGTTGAGGGGCCTCTACAAATTAGGGGTTCGTGCCTGCGGCAAAACACTTGTTTGGAGAGCCAACCATTGTTTGTTATGCGCTACAGCGCACCACCACTCGCTACAGTGAACCCCCAAATATTCTAAGAAAGCGCTCCAAGAAGCCTCACAGCAACCAGACGTTGACAACACCAAGCCACTAACACGGGCTCATCTTCTTCTACTCAAGATCCAAGATTGGATTCTCCTCCCGAAGCTCCATCTTGCGGGGGCATATTAGAGTGTTCCATATATGCAAAATGAATGTTTCGTTTTATATATTTGGAATTATATCATTACCTTAATTAATTTTGTATTAATGTCATTTTCTTATTTTATATTGTTTCATTTTGTAGTTCATCTCTCCACTTGTATAAATAGTGGAGATTGTTATCAATAAAGATATACAAGCCATTACCATTTCTTCTATATGGTCATATATACAAAAGGAATGTTTCCTTTTATATATATGGAATACTCTAATATGAACAACTTTAGATTGCCGCTACTAGATCCGATTGCGATTTCAATTAAGGTACTGTCTCTCTCTATCTCTATCTCTCTCTCAAAACTCTTTTCTAGATTTTGTTTGCGATTTCGATTAATGAGCTTGAACTATTTTCTCATATTGAGCTTGAAATTCGAGCTCGAGCTCGAACTTCAGATTGTCGCTACCAGATTCAATTGCGATTTCAATTCAGGTATCTTTCTCGCAAAACTCTTTTCTAGATTTTGTTTGCGAGTTCTATTACTGAGCTTGAACTCTTTTATGAAATCGAGCTTGAAATTCTCTCTCGAGCTTGTTTAGGTTTCATGGTTTTGTGGTTTTGGTTTTGCATAAACTTAAATAATCCGGTTTTAAAACTATTTAAAAAAAAATCGGCGATTTTGGTTTTAGTTTTGTATTAAACCGGACCGAAACCGAAACATTGACCTCCTTATTTCAATATCTATGTATAAATCATTATAAATTATTTTATCTCAAGTTTAATGGGTGCTATTCTTACCATCAATATTTTTTTTAACAACACGGGAAGGTGTTGTCTGGGCCAACTTACACGCACATCGACTAATCATCTCTTCAAGTGATCTTAAGAACGCACTACTCTACATCAGTTTAGTGCATTCAAGATTAAATTCAATATTAATTTACGGAATGTTCTTCATGAGAGTCGAACCCTAGTTAACAAAGAAAATGAACATTTTCCCTTACTAATCAAACTAACGTCTCTTAGGTACATCTTTTTAATAATATCATTCCTAACTTTATTTATCATTGTATCCACCTTAATAATCTTATTTCCGTTATACCTATCATGTTTCTATGTTCTTGATGGAAGTTATATTTTGGTACAGAGGAAAAAAGGAAAAGAAAATAAACTAGCTAATTCCCAAATGGCCAAGGCCACTGAATTCATCGAGCAGCAAATGGCTAAGGTTTATGGAAGACTCTCCAAGATCTTTAAAATTCTTTGTTAAGGCTATCCTTCCTGAGCAAGTAGCTTATCAGCAACCATGAAAAAGGACACCTTGAAAAACAGAAGCACTACTAGTTTTTTCCCATTCCTAAAGACACTTTGTAAATAATTTTTTTTTACTTATAAAATTTGAATTATGAAATAGTAATTATAACAAAATCAAAGATTTAATCTAAATTATTGATATTTTAGAAAATCTGCATAGTGTGTGACCCATTAATCTAAAATATAATTTTTATATGGATAATGATTTGAAAACAAAATAAAAAATAAAGCAATCAGACTCCAAAGTTTTTGCAATTTTATTAAGTAAACTGAAGGGTTAACATGACCCAAACATAATTAACGTCTTTATATTGACGACTAAATCTTGAGGATGAATAGTCATGGAAACTACGAACATAATTAAGCAGCAAAAAATTTCTCTCTCTCATGGAAATAAAATTGATGCTTAGATCACATTCTCTAACAGCAACAACGTTTCCAGCCCTACAAAAGAAAACATCAAAATTAGTAAATCATTAAGTCATCTTATAATCACTCTAATAATGTTTACAATTGATAAAACCACCTACCTACTTAAATGAACACCTCAAAGGTAATTAATGCTATGATGTTACTGATCCAATCATCTAAGACATATACGTTAGAATGGAATGACAATAGGATTGAAATTAGAATAGTAATGGAATAGAATGATCATTACTATTCTTATGTTTGGTTAAAAATGGATTACATTTGGTATTAGAATGATATCAAAGGGTAAAATAATAATTTAATTAAATTTCGAACGGTATAATAGTTAATTTAATTAAATTTCATTCCAATTCAAATATTTAATTAGTATTTGGTCACTTTTTTTACCGATGAATGATTAAAATCTAATTCTATATAATTGGGATTAACCAATACCAAGTTTATCTTAGTATTGGTTGATCTCATATTTTGTGAGATTAGAAAATTCTTGGTAATGTGAATGAAATTTAATCTCATGTACCAAGCATAATAATAGAATAAGCATTCCCATGGTCATTCCAATCTCGTATCGAATCCCGTGTACCAAACGCTACCTAAAAGACCATAACTAAGAGATATCATTTATATAAATTCAAGAAATTACTCAAGTTAGTAAGCATCTGTGTTGAAATCAATTGTGGGAATACAATCCTAGAGGAGCTTATTTCTGGGAATAATCTCAAGTAATTAAATAATTGAAAAGGTTAAATTTGGTCTTTCACATGCCAACTTGGTATTTTACATATCATCATGTATCTATTATATAGCTATCAAGATTACTTGGACATTTGATTGAAATGTTTTAGCTTTCTAATGAGATTAAGAGGGAATAACATTTTAGACATTTGGTAATTGAATATCCTAAAATGTTCCAAGTCGTAGGATTATTAATTGGTACTTAATAATCAGGATGGATTAGCTTGTGCGGTGTTTACTCTATAAAGACTAGTGAATCTCTAATCTATCGATATGACATATTGGAACAATCACAAGGGGACTTGTTAAGTTATAACAAACACCTGAACGTGACCATAATTGATATTTTATGTGGTCAATATTGTTTAAGGTCAAAATAGAATATATGAATTATAATAGTGCATGTGATATTTTGGTTTGAGTTATTGTTTGTCATGTATATGCATTCCTATACTTTGATGATACTAAGTATTACTCCTAACCACAAAACATCAAAGGTATTCATTAGGTATAGTGAGACATACATGTGATTATTTGAGTATGCAAAAAAAGATCTATTACCCGTTAGCAAATATGGAAGTCTTACGTGATCAAACTTGATTTACTTGAAGTCTTCAGCTAAAGCAGTATGATGATTAGAATGAGATTCTAATTTGTATCATAAAGTAAATCATGGATTAGGAACATATGATCAAACTAGGGGTTTTGATCTTATTCCCTACGTTGGCTCTTTCGGGACATAGAGATAGAAAGATCAAATTGCGCTGTAATTACATTTGGGTGGGTTCTTTGATTAAATTCTTATCAACTGGATATAATTATGATATGTGGGTAGACGTGACTTATAATTGGTGAATATGTCGTAAAGAAGTGTTCTTTACAAAGGACAATATTGGAATTATTTCTGACTGTCCAACTTTTGATACGAATCTAGTACTCTGTCACACATAATGAAGAATAAAGTTTGAATAGTCCTTGAAAAAGTAAAGGGTAGTAATGTTGAACTATTTAAAAGTTTCGAGAGCTAAAGTGCAAATGGGAAGAGAAAAAAAAAAGGTCCAAGGTTTTGAACCCTAGACAATATTCATAAGAGGGAAGCCATCAAATGGCTTTCCCTTTGCTGAATTTTGGTCACTCCTAGAATGTCTAGGATGTTTTATTTTTCTTTCGATTATTCTTTTGATTTGAATCTTACTACCACCTAAAATCAAATCGAACCTAGTCTAGATATACTGATTTAGAATATGATTCTTAAATAATCAGTAGGTACCATTGAAATAGAGTTCTTCGTGTGGATATTGTTAGAGGCGGGACAGTTGTGCTGCTAGTCAGAGATCGTAACTCATACGAAGATTTGATATTCTCGCTCTTGGAAGAGTCTTCTCAAATCATACTTCAAGAACTACTGGCTATTATGCTGAAGTACCGGGAGAGGTATAAAGTTTAAAATACGACTCACTCTTTATGTTCATTTATTGTTTCGTATTATCGTAGAGTGATTCGAGCTTAGGATTTATTTATGAAAAGAAATTTATTAAAAATTTTATATTCATTTCCGTTCACTTATGATATAATATATTATAAGTAGTATCAGAGCCTTGCCTGTGAATATTAGAAATAATAATAATTGATTATTTTTGTGGAAGTTTAAATCAGATTTGGATAATTGGATATCTAGGCTTTGACAATAAAAATTAATTATTACGAAACTTGGATTTGAGTTGAGATTTTTATCGTAATGGGAGATTTATCACAATTTTTAGGTTTTACGTGCGAAAAACACAAAGTAGACAATTTTAATTTTCTATCAAAAGGATTTTAAAATTAACGAGACTAATTTTAAAATTAATTTTAAAACCAAGAATTTTTCGTTGAACAATAAATGAGCGCGTCGATGGAGCCACTGCCGCGGCCGGGCAACAACCACAGTTTGCAGTTGCTGCAACGAAACCTCCGCAGTGGTTGCTGCAACAAGATGTGAAAGCCCAAGGGGCTGATGTTTTTTATTGGGTTGTAATTAAGGTAAATTGCCCATATTGGGTTTTTTCACGTGGGATGTCTGCATGCGTAAAGAGTTAGTTGCGGGGGCTGTTTTCTAATAGCCCCGTCCTCGGCGATTTGTACTAATGGATAGTCCAATCAACTGTCCATGTTTGTACTAATGGACAAGCCCAGGGGCTGCCCACGCATGAGAAGAAATTGAGATTAATGGAACATTTGCTTTGGGCCTTCTTTGTTTCAAGTGGCAGTGATTTTGGGACCTAGGGAATCATTTGATTCCTTTAAGCCCATATATGTGCATAATATACTATATTATATATGTAATAATAGTTTATTATAACTAGATTAAATTACATTTTAAATCATCTAACTATTAACACGTTATATGTAGTCCAATAAGTTTGTTTCGTTTGGCATCGTCTTTAGATCTTGAAAGACATCTTTACCACTATGTCATTACTCGTAAAGTTCCTTGCAGTAGTCATTTCTCTATGGTAATTGATTACTATACATATATACTGAATGCTATCATAAATGAGGTTAAAGTTAATCTTCTATCTCTTAGTCTTGAGCATATACAATATTAGTTAAATTTTGAGTCTCGTGTATTACCATATGGCAATGTTGTATGCTATCTTTTTCAAAATTTTCTAGTTCTGGTTGCCGAGGAATGTGTTAACCACTGTATGAAGGATATTACTATTCAATTGATGGGTTATGAAATTATGCGTAATAGTCAAGAAGAAGATAGTGAAGATTTGAATGAATCTTTTAGCTGCTTTCGAGCAGATCGTGGAGGTGAGTTCCACTCTAAGGACTTTCTTTGTCCACCCCAGCCGAACTGTAGCTACCTTATTCTGCTTTTTCAAATCCATTCCGTTTTGGGGTCGATAGCTCTGAGGTCGAGAGGGAGGTAGAGTGAAGGCCTTATTCGAATGGGCTTCCTGGGGAGATGACTTGAAAATTCTCGATGATGAAGAGGAAGCTGAAAAGTTGGCCAGGATCTGTAAAACGGTTGATCAAATTATAGAGTAGTTTGATAATTTTTAGCAATTCATGCAAGTGATGGACGTGAAACTTCAAGGTTTGTCAAGCAAAGTTGATAGTGCAATGATCAAGATGGATCGAGTTTGTGAAATGATTCAGAATCATCCAGTGTTCGTTCTTTTGCCAGACCGTCCAACACATATAACACTCCTCCTTACGACTTTTCTAATGGTTAAAATTTCTTAATATTAGTAATAGTTTGAACATGTTCCTAGAAATATTATGGTCTGTAATACGTAGGTAGGTTGCGGCGAATAATTAAGTTTGTTGATGGTTTTATCATTTTAGATATTGGTTTACATTTTGCTCATTTATGCTTAATCTCATACATTGCCTTAATATAATCCATATAAATATTAAGAGTAGGATTTCTTATGAATTATTTATTCAAAATGACTTTAAATCTTATGAAAATATTGATGTTTTGATTTGTTGAAAAATCTTTTTTAATAAAAAAAAAAATTCTTCATGAGCTTTATTGAGAAATATATTTTCACAATCTTAAAAATTTGAAAAATGAATTATTTTGAAAATATCCTTTGTAAGAAGAATAATTTTCACATTTTTTTCCCAAATGTATAACAAGTAATTATTTTAAAAATTATTCAGAGTTTAGGAATGGCTAAGCATAATAATATGTGCCTAGAATTGATATTTTGATTCTTCGCCCCCACTTTTTGAGATTACAAAGGGAGAAAAGTTATATAATGTTTTTCACGTTCTCCATGCATAAATTTATAAAGATAATTAGAAAGTGAAAGAAATAAAATTTTACGAGCCATATTGCATATTTTTGAAAAATATTTTCTCATTGTGGTTTTAAATGCGTTAAAAAATTATTCCTCCTCATATTTAAGGAGATCTTGGTTACATGTTTTGTTGATAAAATATCAAAATTAATTATCAACATAACAAAGAGGGAGATTGTTGACCCTAAATATTTTAATAGACAAATTAACGTTGATGTTTTACGGAACTAATTTGTTTATTGAGTTATTTCAGAATTGAGTTCCGTTTGAACAAATGAGAAAAATATTTAATTTCAAAGATAATACTTGATGATGATTTTCAAGATGATATTTGATAAAAGGACACAAGATAGTTACAAATGAAGATATTGAAGATTTTTTAGAGTAGAATAGATTTTTTTGTATTTCCAGATAAAACAACTCAATACTTTTACGCTTTTAATACAACCCGATTAGGATCACGCATGACACTTAAAATTAGTTATATCATTTGTTTCATGGGAATAAGTGATAAATTTAAGAGTCTAAGGTCATGTTTGGTACATAGGATTCATCTTAGGATTGGAATGAAGTTGGGAATGACCATTCCATTCCTACGTTTGGTTGGTGAGATTGATTTTCATTCTCATTCCCAAGTAATAACCACAACTCATGGGATTAGTCAATCCCAAATGAAATGAGATATTAGCTAATCCTAGGATTACCTAATCTAAAATGAAATGAGGTATTATGTAAGAAGAAGAGCCTATACTTCTGTTTCCGTATTTTTCCCAACAAAAAATAAAATTCTTGGAACAGAAACAAAAATATGACAGTGTTACTTTCATGTTTCTTTTCCCAAAAAATATAGAACGGAAACAGAAATATGGGAACGAAATCTCGGAACAAAAATAGAAATCTGAGAACAAATACAGAAATATAAGAACAAAAACAAAAACAGAAATTTGGGAACATATTTCTATTTTTGTTCCTAGATTTTTGTTTTTTTTTTGTTCCCAGATTTATGTTTTTGTTCCCATATTTCTGTTTTTGTTTCCAAATTTCTGTTTTTGTTCTAAGAAAACCTGGAACATAGATATAAAACTCGGAATAAACAATTTTTTCCCTATATGTTTATTTTTATTCCCAATTTTAGGAGAACAGAAACACTAAACAAGTAAGACATAAGTGAAATTTGGTGTTTCTATATCTTAAGTATGTTAGCAAAATGATTGGAACAAAATCAGTAAAATAGGGGAAAATTTGTTCTGTTCTGTTCTCAGATTTTTAAAACAAAATCCTGAAATCAGAACATAAGCAAATCATTTTTTTGTTTGTTTGTTTTATTTCAGTTATAAGTTTTTTTTAGAAGAGAAAATGGGAAACAGAAACACGAAAGTACTTCCAAGTCCTTTAGTTTGTCGGGTTAAAGGATAACCTAGGTGACATTTGTTTAGTGTCTCTGAATAATTCTGTTATGTTCCCAAAATTTTGTTCTAAAATTTTCGAATATTTTCGAATATTGTTTTATTTTTATTTATCGATCATTCTAATACCATGTTTAATGTATTTTGTAACCAAACGTAGGAATGATAATAGTCATTCCAATACTATGTTTAATCTCGTTTGTCACTAAATATAAGAATGGCAATGGTCATTCCATTCCAATACCATATTCATTCTAATACCACACTCATTTCATTCTATTCCATTCCAGCGTACCAAACGTAGCATAAATGGTTTTCATAAAGTGCTGGTCAAGAAAATATTTTAAAAAATAAAAAAGTATGGAAGTCGGGGCTAGATGGTTGACCGACCAAATGGCCAATTGACTGGGAGAAGCAGTTTGTTGAAAGGTGAACTTCTGGTCCAAATGTTGACCGACGAAGTAGCTAGTCGACTGGTGAGACCAGTAGGCCCTATTTTGAGTTTCTGGCCTGAACGGTAGATTGCCGAGATAGTCGGTCAACTAAGCTATTGACTAAGCAAATGACACACCCCGGATTTTGATAGCAGAAAAAGTAAAGAATCAGGAAGAAGAAGAAGAAACAAGTTTCATTCATCTTTCTCTAAGTCGTCCAGATTCATTCATTTTTTAAATGGTTTTTCAAGGGCTTTTCTATTCGCCGATTTTAAAAACTCCTTAGGCCAAGATTTTATGTTGAAAACAGTGTCGCCACCTAGCATAAGGTTAAATGGTGTGTTAGGTCACTGGGAGTTTTAGAAATTTATTTTTTATTTTAAAATAGCCCGTATATTTACTTCATAAGGGTATATGTACTAGAGATATTCTTAAAGTTCGGGGGTCGGTTATGCTCAGGGAAGATTTTACGCACCCTAAGACATGCGTTCATAAATGGTACCTTAGTCTAAATGAATATTCACTATTAAACAATACCCGAGTAATTTTCTTTGGTTTGCTTAACCAAAACAATTCTATTTTTTAAACTTTTTCCCCTTTTTATGTATTTTTGACATGATTAAAGTTGGTAAATGGTTTGACTATCTATATGCAACTGCAACTAAAGAAGATTGAAATGAAAATATTTTTTGTATTTTTTTGACATAATGAAAGCATTAACTATACTAATCTAAGCAACGACAATCCAATGACAGTTTATAATATGCAGAAATATAACCAACCGAACCTTATAAAGGCTTCCTACATATCCCTGTTTTCACAAGAAATCAGGTCGACATGTAGTTCCAACATGCAAGTTGTATGAAATGAAATATTTTTGTATTTTTAATTGACCGAACCTTATATAGGTTGCCTACGTATCTCAAATAAATGAGAATTAGGTCATCATGTAGTTCATTTATGTTAAGTTTTGAAAATTGGTTGAGTTTTAGTTGATTTTAGTTATTGAACGAAACATAAATCACAATATGATATGTACATGATCTCTTTGATTTTGTCAAGAATATCTTAACCGAACTCTTTTGTTTTGGTTAGGTTAGTGTCAGTATGTGAGTTGTTAGTTAAAAAAGAAAAGAAATACCATATATATATGTTAGTCCTACTCGTAACTAAGAAAAATAGGAAGGTTTTTGAAGAAGAATCACACATACCCCCGAATGAATAGAAGCCCTCCATTTATCCAGAATTTTTAGCCACAGGGGCCTGTCGGTGTAATGTGCGTGTGTATATATATATATATAGAGAGAGAGTGTCAGTCCCATAGCCTGAAGACTTAGTGCCAAGCTGTGATCTTTACGTTTAGCATAAAGTAAATTGATTATTAACAGTTATATAGTTAGTATTAATAGTTAGTAAAGAGTTGGTTTGAAGTTTTCATGAGAGAATCGTAGAAACTACACACAACTCATGGTATGATAGGTGTTTTGTTAGAATCCTCACATGTTCTTAATATGTTCTCGAATGATTTGGGTCCTCACACGTTTGTAACATGTTCTTAGACGTTCTTGATGTTCTTGAGGTGATTTTGTATGGAATAGACATGGTTTGATGATTATAACAAAAATTAAGTGTTATTTGGTTGATTATGGTTTGTATGTGTTATATAAATGAAATTAAAGCATAGATACTACATGATTATGATATGTACAAGCAAGATATATGAATTTAAGGCAATATTGAAAGATCCTCAAGACACATACCTAGTTTAGGGGAGTGGTCTTTCCCTAAACTAGTAACCTTCTTATCCTTCTTGATCTTCTTGGTTGGAACTCAATCGATCAACGTCAACTTCTTGACTTCTTGCTCCAAGAACCTCAAGAACACCATCTGAGATTGAATTTTATCTAAATAACAGTGTGTTATTCAAGAGAAATGCTTGAGAATCCTAGCACCCGAGAGAATTGCTCAAGCTTAGAGAGAGAAGCTAAGGTTTCAAGACTTGTAAATTATGAAAACTGGCCACCTCTATTTATAGGTGGTAGCAGAATATTACGTTGCTACTTTCATCGCAAGTGTACTTGTCAAGTTGTAGTAGAGTGGAAAGAGTAGGGGTTGTCGTATCCACAAGGATTGAATTAGATGGTCGTTGAGTACTGCGATTCTCATAACCTAACTTTATCTAGGCGACTCAATTTATATTTTTGTTTTATAAATAATATACTAAATTAACAATTAATTAAACTATAATACTAAATATATTATATGGGAATAGATTATCTAGGGATTAACTTCGTTTACGTATATGTGTTTGATCCAATCTAATTTACATTCATGGTATTCAAACTATCCAACAATCTAGGTATTGAAAACTTACTCAATACCTCTCCCGAGTGTAAAGTGAATGAATATACGACTACGTGTCAATGCTGAATTCCTCCTCGAGCGTTTATATGACACTTGGTCACGTGAGTCTTGCCCCAACCTCACAGATTGCACACTTTCTAACGCCTTCCCGAGTCATTAGATCATTGCGTTGTGTTTAAATCTTAGTCTGAATTTGGGGTTATCTCTCCCGAGTGTCAAACCCTGTATTCTCAAAATATCTAAACAAGCATATAAAATAAGTAAAAGAACGGTAAACACAATCGAATAGGAAAGAACAACCGTTAACGAAACATGGATTCAAACAAACAATGTATATTAGTAAACTACATCAATCCCATAGATAATCAACGTTTAGCTCTTGGACATAACCATATATTCAATGATAATCCATATATACATGTTCAAACAACCAAAAACAAGTTAAGAATGAAGAGAGAAATAAGGGAGAATAGCCGTTATCTGAAGGTGGCATCCGTAAAAACCACTCTGATCTTGTTTCCTCTTCTCTAATTGTGTTCCAGCTCTTTGGTTGGTTGAGAGCCCTCAAGTAACACTCCCAAAGTGTTCTAAGATAAGTGGGAATGAATCAGGCACAAAAGGGAACAAAAATAAAATATCTAGAAAATATCTAAAACAGGTGGCCATTGACCGCTGCAGCGGTGGGCATGTCGATATGCTTTCTGCTTTTTCACCGCTACAGTGGTGGATCTCACCGCTGCAGTAGTGAGCGATCAGAAACTTAGGGAACTCTCTGTTGTTTCACCGCAGCAGCGGTGAAACTGTTGCTTTAACAATTGATCATCTTGATCGTTTTTCACTTGATTTTCTACCGATTTGCTCGTTCTTCGACCATTTTCGCTCCTAACCCCTAGTTTGAACAAAAAAAATGAATTAAAATATTACAAGAATACTTGAAAACTACCAAATTCGGTTTGAAAATAGATAGATAAATTTCACCTATCAATAGGCTAAGGTCCTGCTCACTCAGCCATGCACAGGCCATTCTAGTCCATTCCTTAGGGACTGTTTGGCCTAGGGTACATGCTTTCTTGTCTTTCTCTTAATTAGCTTTGGACGGATTTTAGGGATAGTGGAAGATTCTCAAAGATTTGGTAATGATTACCAAATCTTTTCCTAGATTTTGTAATGATTGGAAATTATTAGCAATCAATACACTCCCTTGAATATGATTGGTTTCACATGGGTGCATTAATGTCATGAAGTGACACTTCCAGTTCGGTTTAGGGGCTAAGTACCTGTTAGTTTCACTAGTTGGGTTTGGTTGCCATTAATGATTCCAAGATGCAATGTATATGGTCTCAATGTGTAATTTTGAATATACTACCTAATGATGACTCATGAATTGGTGAGCACTCATCTAGTTGGTTTTGGATTGAATCGGGTTAGTTTGCCTTGTAACTGATAGTTGAATTTCAAGGGTTTTAGTTAACCCTAAGATATTTTGATGAAACTATCTTGATTCAATGCATCCACCCATTCCATGTCATCCCAAGTAATAAATTCTTTATGGTATATGTACATTAAATGCTTTGTCTAGGTGGCAAAACTAATTGGTTCGGTTTCAATAATGAGTAGTCACATTTCAGAGATTTTGGTTAAACTTAAGATATTTTGATCAAAATATCTACATCCCTTGAATGTGTACTATCCATTTCATACCAAGAATTTAAATCTTTATGGTATGGGCATTTAATACATATTAAATTCCTAACTTAGGTGGTGAATCGAATCGGTTTAATTTCGATAACGATTGGCTACCTCCTAAGTGTTTCGGTTTCTCCCTTAGATATTTTGTGTAGAGAATATATAGGGGATTCTTAGTCATTTCAATGCTCCTTTGTGATTATTTTAATGATGGCTTGGCCCTTGATTCATTGGGCTTAGGTGGTTATGTCGATACAACTTGGATTTGTGTAAATCTAAATCAAGCCCAAATCCTTAATCACTTTGGTGATTTATGGCTTATCATGACATTTTCAAGCCTTTATCCTGGTCTTTTGGATTGTATCTTGGTAGTATTTGATGTAATATGCATAAATGTAATAATGTTTTTTGGTGTTAAACAAACAAACAAAATCCAATGATAATAAATGTTTTAAGGTCATGGTAGGTAAAAGAGATAAATCGTTGAAATATCCATAATTGAAGGGTAGTGGCTAATTTTTATTCATACTAAAGGTGATTTAATAAAAATAAATCTTTAATAATGTCATTTTAGACCCCCCTTAATTTATAGAATTTTTTAGGTTGACCCGTAATTTTTACTTAACTGAATTTAGTCAAATTTAATAGTTTTTGTACTTTCTCATATTTTTTAGTATTTTCTATATTATATAGTATGATCCAAGGTAGAAATTCATTCTCCTTAAACCTAAGTTTAAAATTTATCTGAACTTGAACTTGATTCAACACTGACCGGGTGGGACAAAATGTGGTATCTACACCAAGTTGCCAATGGTCGAAAATTAAACCGTTGCTAAGGAAACCGGTCAACCAAGAGGGTAGTCGATTAACTGAGTGATCAAATTTTAGTATGTTTGACTAATTCTTTTTTCGAGATCTTCTACCACAATCATATGGTTTTGAACGTTATAAAATCTAATTTTAAGGGAATTTAAGTATATTTCATCTATCTATAATAAATTTTGAAGATCTTATTAATTAATCCTTATATTACTTCATTCTATGAGATGTACCAGTAAAACTACTTTCTATATTTAAGGATTTTGAATCAAAAAAACTTTGGGGGGGCTATATAAGCTTTTCAAAGAGTATTTTTAAGTCAAATATTCATGAATTAAAAAAGTATCTTATATGGGATCTATATGTGATATTAATGATCTTATATTTTGAAAAATAACCTTATAAGCATAGTTTGAAATCTATAAATATAGACCTGAGACTTTGAACTTATAAAAAAAAAAAAAGCAAGAGATTAAATCAACCATATTCATAAAGAGCATCATACAGTGTTTGAGTCTTATATCCAATCTTCTAAAAGAAGCCCCGATGAGATTGTTTTTGTTTACTTAATCAAAATTAATTGTGCTTTAATTGAGTTATATCGTTTAATTGAGTTTGTAGTATTTTTGTGTGAAAAATCATTTTCTATTTAGAATAACTTGAAAATCTTGTGAACAATTTTTGCTTATGAAATCTGATTTATTTACCTTTGTCCTATAATCGAGAAAAATCATATTTGTATTCACACATAGTTCTATCACATAGTATATCGAGTCATTAGTTGAGTATATATTGTATTTGAGGTAGTAGAAACTCTTGTGGGAAGAAACTATATATTTTTTTTTGTCTTTGTGAGTGTGAGAGAATTAGATACATTTGGTCTGTGTTTAATTAGGGTTTAAGTTTGATTCTTAGCCTGTTAAAGGATTAAGTTTGATAATGATTGTAATAGAATTAGGTTAGTCTTTGGCCTAGTAAAAAGATAGATATGTTTGATATAGATTGGTTTGATTCTTAACTTACAAAATAATTAGATTCTTCCCAAGTCTAGTAAAAGAGAAAGTGTAAAGGTTTGATTCTAAGTTTGAGAAATGAATTAGGTTAGTCATAAGCTTTGGAAAATGATTTTAAGGGTTTGGTTTCAACCTAAGAAAGAAATTAGGGTTGGTGGATTGCAAAATCTCTATGGGCGCTCAGAGGATTGGACGTAGGCAAGAGTAACTTGTCGAACTAGGATAAATCTGTATGTTCAATTTTGTTATCCCTATCTATTTGGTTATGCAATTAGATAAACGTGTTTCCACTATAACTCAAGATAAAAATTGGATAGGGAACTTTGATGATTGCTTGTTTTAGAAATTTATTTGTTCAAATTTTTGTAACTACCTAATTTACTCCCTCTTAGGTAGATCAGTGGGCCAACAATTCTCATTTCAAAGAGATTTCAAAGTGTTCAATACCGAATGGAATGGTTGTGCTTGATTTGGATGAATGTCTATAATACTTGCTTGTAAAGAAATTTGAAAAGATTTACAAATATTGGATTCTGGTTGGGTCGGACATTAACATTCTACTTTGGGATTTAATAATCAGGGCAGATTATGCTCGAGTCTTTTTAAACTACTTTGATTTATATTGAAAACACCAAAAAAATTGAAATATGAAATTTTGGTTGGGAAACACAACAAACATAGCTTGAGACAAATAAAAGAAAAAGAAATGTTGTTAAGTGAAAAACGACCAGAATGCTTGCATAGAAGGCCCTCGGGCAGTTATAAAAAAATTATAAGTACAACAAGTTAAGATCGAGGCTCGATCTCAACATCCTTGGCGACAGCATCAGGGGCATCAGGTACAACTTCCTCGATGGCAATCGAATGAGCAACCTTAGGGGCCACCTCGGGCTGCTAGTCATAATCACTACACCCAAGGTGTTCAATAATTTACTGGATAGTCACACTGCTAAGGACCTAACTCATTCCTTCTTGTAGTTGTTTGTTCTTCTTGGGGGCTGAGGTTTCAAAGCATTTACCTCGAAGCAATAGATGTCTGATAAATCTAGCTTGGGGTACTTCACTAAAACTTGGGCCTTGACATCTAGGAACCCATGACTGATAAACATTTTTTGCAAAATCCTCCTCCAAGTCCATGTAGTCTTGGGAGGCTTTTTACTTTTCCATTCCATGGGCCTTAATATCAGGGACCCAAGCCTAGTTGAACTCAAGGTCGGATAGGGCCTTGTCCAACAAGGACTTGGTGTGCTCAAGGCATAGTAAGGTATCATCCTAAGCCTTCTTCGCCTCCTTGGCTACTCTTCTCGCCCCCTTAGGAACCTTCTTAGCCTTTTAGGCCTCTTTTAGGGTTTCGTCCTTCGCTAGAGTAACTTTCTTGAGGGATTTTTCCCGGGGGACCCATGGACCCTAGGCTTGCACAACTATAATAGTTTTGTGTTGAGGTACCTTGATTAGTTGGGTCTCAACTTGGCCTCCTCCTTGGTTAGATCTTGGATAGGGGCTCGCAGAGCTTTCCAAACATTCTTCTTACCTTTCCCCATAGTCTGTGGGGAAGGTTCCTTTGCCCATTTTCCAAGGGGATCCCAATTACGAACCCCGGGCAAAGACCTCCTGGTAGGAGTCTTATCCTTGTCTACCGAAGCCATACTTTGCCTGGGAGTGGAGGTTGGCCTCGGTGTAGGGGAGGTAAGTGGGCTTTGTGCAAAAGTAGGGGTTGGTCTCGATACAAGGACAAGAGTTTTTCACAAATTGGGAGTTTAGGCTGCAGTTAGCCGCAACAACAATAGTCTTTCTCCTTATCATTTCTTCCATAGCCCGTAGCAGACAGAGCCATATTAGAAAAAACATACAAGTTACAAAAAAATAGAATGGGAAACATGGAAAAACTAAACAAAATGGAAGAAAGAAATTTCTTGAGATACTTTTTTATTCGATAGCTTCTAACAATGGAGCGACATAGTCAAGTACTTTCTCAGGAACAAGATATTTTACTTGCTCGCCCACCCCTATACTGGCACAGGGTTGATCGAGGGCTCGTAGTAGAGATGAAAGAAAAATTCACATAGGAATGGAAATTTGCGTTCCTCGTTGGGACGAGCGCTCACCGTTTTGGTGTTGGCTTCTTCAGATATATTGAGCTTGGATGGCAAATGTTGATCTGCACAAAAAAGGTAAATTGTTGATTGCGTAGAAAAAACTACTCAGAAGAGAATTCTAATGAAAGAGGCTTGGGATGTACTGGAAGTGATCACCAATGCGGAACTGGGAATATATTTTTCTCGTCGGTCAAGTATTCCCATTACCCACATAGGTGGAACCTCTTATCTTTCCACTTCTTATTGTTATGGGGGTACTTGAGAACTAACTTGGTAATAGCGACTTAGGTACAAAAGTTCCACCAACTCCTATCCAACATTAGGTTTCTTGCCAATTAATAAAAAATGCGAAAGAGATGGTAGGTTGGTGTGAGGCCATTCTGGTGACATAAAATGACAAAGCTGACCATAATTCTCCATGCATTAGGAGTCAACTCTATTGGGTATAGATTAAAATGGTTTAGGATCTCCCTCAAGGGAGCAAGGGAAAATGAGCTCCTCTGATCACGTTGTCCTCGTAAAAGGAGATCATGTTCGGGTAGAGATAGTGGGCTTGAGGCCAATGCTCTACATGAAGCATCATGTCCACAGAGTCTGGGATATGACACATCTTCTAAATCATGCTAAATTAAGGCTCGGATATGATGTTCTCCGTATCCTAGACGGGGTCTCGTGGATGCTCTTGGTGAATAGGTTAGACCATAAGATGGGAAATATTGGCTCTCTCATCCCGAGCAGGGGCACAGGTTTGGAACCTTTTCCTCGAGCATGTGGTTTCTCTGCACCATCCATAAGGTCGAGCCTGATAGAAGGTCTGACCCTCTCACCATCTCGAGTTTTCAAGCTGGTGGGTCTAGAAGGCTCAACAACGTCATTAGTCATTAAGCCAAGTGGCCAAACTAAAAGAACCATGTTTCCTTTGCATGGCTGGACAAGACGACTAGAGTAATAAATAAGGGGTACAAAGGTCACTAAAAAAACGACGAAGAAACAGAAAGAAGAGAAATGTGACATGAGACAACAAACTACACAGATAGAAAAGAAGAAAATAAAAAGTGGAGAAGATTTGACGGACTACAAATTGAAAAGGCTCGAAATCAGGGCAAACATTATCAGAACAAAGAGAAATATTGCTAGAGAGTTTAAAGGTTTGAACAGTAGAGTGAAAGAAAACTCAAAGAAGCAGATAGGTCCTAGTGATAGGACCATTTGCTTAAATAGAGAGATCTATGTGGCAGGAGAATGTTAATCGCCACCTAGGAGGAGAAAAGATACCCATTGTCACATCTGACATTCAATGCATGACATACTTTGGGCCTAAAGCTTGAATTGTCATAACTTTTTTGAGAAGTTTCAATTGGGTGACAAAATCAGGTAGTGTGTCCATCTAAATTCTATCTGAGCACAAACCTTGGACTTTACCCGATTGAATTATTACCGACCCCTTGTCCTCAGCCTCAAGAATAGGGGGCATCTGATGAGGAGTTTTTTTTCGATTAGTTTTACTATAATACCATGTGCACGAATAAATTCACGTGAAAAAATGTATTTCCTCAAGAATGACTAGATTGGGCTTACGTGTCAGATATATGAGACAAAATTCAACTTTGGAACCCAAGGCACTTGCCCGGATTCCTTGGATAAGACTGAGGACGGTTGGTTATTTTCTAGTAGCTAAAATAAGCTATAAAAATTCCCAATAACTTTAACCTTGCAAGTGTACAAATCGTTTATAGTATAGTGGTTCAAGCAAGAGTCATCTCCACAGGGATTGAACAAAATCACAAATTTCTAAGAATTAAAATAAATCTAACAATAACGTATTTTTGGAATTCTTTTTTAGAATACAAATAATGAAAAGGCGAGGTCTAAGTTATCCACCACTAAATAATAATTTAACAAAATTATAGTTAGGTTTATTTTTTGGTGTGTATAAATGAAGATACTCACAACATATCCATTGCGTACTGTCAATATGGTGTATAATATTCTCTCAGAAGTATGTGATATGCATGGCGTATACATAATACGTGTGTTTCTTAATAAGGACATACAATGCAATGGTCAACATATTAAAAACCCTTTAAAGCACGAAGAGAATCTGAGTATCACAAGGACCCTAAAATACCATGTGTATCGTAGGTCTCCAAGAAATTAATTCACATGAAAATAAATATTCACTTGTTGGTTTGGAACATATGATGATATGGCGGTCCACATATCTTCCCAACAGAAACAATCTTAACATGCATAATAGATGATCAAACTAGAACACATATTAACAATATTCGTTAAAACAATGAATTAAAATTCATCATACACAATCCAAAATATATAACCTGAATAATCATAACAATAATTAAATCATGTTTAGGGCTTTAAGACTTAGCCCCAACCTAAATAATTTAGTTATACATAACTGATAGAAACTTGATAGAAATCATAAAGAAAGACAAGAAAATAGAAAATGAGAAGAAATCATTGATTTGGACGTTGTTGCTTCTTCTTCTTTTTCCTTATTCTCAAGTTCTCCTTGTTCTTCTTTTGGTTCAGTTCCTTTTTTCCTCAGTCTTTTCTGTCCTATATATTGGCTTGAAGAGAGGTAGATATTGTGTACACGTTTCTTGCTTCTACCTCATTCCTTCTTTATTTTACATCTTTTTCTAGCTTCTTCTCATTTCTTCTCTTTTAGGTCTTCTTTCCAATTCTTTCTCAGCCCTTCCAATTCCTTCTTTCCTTGCATTGTAGTGTGAAATTAAATTTTTTGAGTTTAGAATTTGAGCTACAAGTCAAATTCAGATTGTTTAGACAATTCATGAGCTTGGAAAAATAAGTGATGCGGCTGGGAAGTTCTTGGCCTGTCCGTGGTGAGAAAATAGCTGGACATGGCTGATCAGGTACACCTGAAGGTACTGGAAATGAGCTTGGAAAAACTCTGGTTACTTCTTGGGAGAAGAGAATTTTGATCTAGAAAACTTAAGATGACCAAATTAGATTGTGATGTCTCTAATTTCATCTACGATTAAAATAAGCAATTGATGTTCTCTTTCTACCTAATCTTTTCATATCTAATAATAATAATAATAATTATTATTATTATTATTAAATAATATATATATATATATATTATTTAAGATAATGTTGGATTCTTTCAACTTTCCACTCTAACTTTCCACGATTAGGTTAATAATGAAAATTACTATTCACTATTTTATAGCAAAATGTACTTTTAACCCTATATAAATATATTAATATTTACTAAGACCCCAAAGTTTCAAACATATGCAAAATAACCCCCAATATAAATTTACGGATATTATGTAAGCAATTATCTAAAATTATTAATAATTATTTTAATTTACTGATAAATATACTAGAAAGTAAAGATAAATAAGTAAATAAATCTATATAAAATAGATTCAACTAATACCTCCAAACATAATTTTTCTAGTTCTCGAACAAAATAAAAAGATAAAATAAATTAAAGCAATCTAAATAAAAACCACTTCCGTAGGTGACACAACTGCATTTAGCGTATGTAGTAAGTTTTTATAGCTCTAGGCGATCCCTAGAAGACGAGTTATAATCTTGTGAGGGTTTACAGCATGTTACCCACAAACATTTTTTTTAACAATAATTACATACTTGAAAAACTACAAATAAAAGTTACTTTCTAAACATCACCCTTATGGAATTATTCAAGAGCATAACCTAAACAATCAATCACAAAACAAGCAGTATCATCAATAAATATACAAGAGATAGTAAAAATCGGATTTTACAATATGATTACAGTGTAGTGTGTGAAAGTCAACATGCTTATAGAATTTATTGCAATCAAGATAGTGCACATTTAGGCTGATGTAAACTTGTGTATTTTCAAAATTACGTGCTTCCATATTCTTGTTCATCTACCGCTTAATATATTTAACAGTGAATTAACCAACACACAAATGTGAGTTTTATAAAGATGACAACAAAGCCGGTCCAATCTCTTACATCCCATCAACATCCTTAACCAATGACACAACCAAGACATTTATTTATTTAAATATACATATATTTTTTTCTTTTTTTTTATTGATTTTTTTTATTAACAAACAATTATGTAACTATGCTCAGCTCTCTTAAGCTTTCTAGCTTACCCGTGTAGCGAACTTTGGGCTAATGACTCCCAGTCCATAAAAGACCTTAGGGTACTAGGTATAAAAATACACCTATGGACTTTCTTGCTCAAGTCAACAAGGCTACGAAGCTAAACTAGCCACCAAAAAAAAATTACAAAACTTATTATGCCAAGGCTAGCCATCAATTAATTCAATAAATGAAAATTCAAAATCAAACACATGCAATATTGTTTAAAGATTTTATTCTCACAAGTCATGTGCCAGTTATGAATTTATATTTGCAAGTCGTATAGAACAAGTTCTATAGATACAAGTAAATGTGAAGATGAACAAATTCACACGATTTTCAACATGCCTTTTCCAATTATAATAATCCTATTAACCATGACTTAGTGTGCAGATTGTTGCATATCCTATCATTTTTCGAAAAATGCTATCAAATGTATAAATTGATAAGTCACGCTTATACTTGTAATATCATACTCGGATCATACTCAAGAATAATTCAATTTATTAGAGGTGTTCGAAAAACAAAAAAAACAAGACGAAAACTAGATTAATATTTTATTATATTTATTATTATATAAGTAAATGTATAATAATTCAAAAACTATTCTTACCCCCCAAACCTAAATCTGATATTGCCTCCAATGTTAAACAAAAGAATGAAAGAAAATGAAAGAACAAAAATAATTAAACAAGTATAAGGAGAACGACTTAGCCTAGATAAGGACTCGATAATGATTGTGCTCTGCCTACTATGTGGTTTCTTGGGTTATTTCCGAAGCAGTGCCAAGTTTAATGTGTAATATCCCGTTTTGTATTTTTAAAAAAATACTATTTTATAAAAGTTTAATATTTTTGGATTTGTTTTATAAATTCATGGTATAAGTAAATATTTGTTAATTTTAGGGAGATAAATATA
The DNA here is from genome assembly GCA_016647705.1 of Eucommia ulmoides. Taxonomy (NCBI): domain Eukaryota; kingdom Viridiplantae; phylum Streptophyta; class Magnoliopsida; order Garryales; family Eucommiaceae; genus Eucommia; species Eucommia ulmoides. The sequence continues at coordinate 28,357,548 of CM028340.1, read as the reverse complement.
ATTATTGGGTCTAATATGAATTAATTTTTAACTATGGGGTGTAAAGTGTAATTTTTTAAATCCTTAAAGGTTAAGGAATAATTTTTTACCATGAAATAAAAACAATAAAAAGGAAAAAAAAAAAAAAAAAAGGCCACATATGGTAGCGTGTATATATAAATTATATTATAATAATGTTTCTTATTATTGATCATATAAGGAAGGGGAGCCGCAAAACTGCATATATATATTACATATATATATATATAGGATCAAAAAAGAAGAAAGGGAGCCGCAAGCCTAAACTAGAAAGGAGTATATATATATATATATATATATATATAATTAATTAATTAATTAATAAAAATAAAGTTTCAGGATTAGATTTTAAAAAGGGTTCAAGCAAGAAAAAAATGTTATGATTTGGATTTCGGTTTTGGATTTCAGGTAGAATTTTTAACTCTTTTAATATATGTATTTAATTTTCCTATTGTGTGATTTAGGTTATTCTTGTTGTCGAATTATAGCTGTTAATCCATGAAATAATTATGATTATATGAAAATCATGCCCATGTGGTTTATGTGTGGTATTAATAAGATACACGTATTAGAGAGATTGAAATTGTACTGAACGTTGGCTCAACTACCTACAGTTTTAATTGCAGGGCTAGTGAGGGCAAAATAGCGACAAGAATTTTAGTTGAAGTTCTAATTTGTAATATTTTTATTTATTATTTACCGTTGTAAAATCGAATCGAATAATTTGACAAGAACAAAATATTAGCTATCATGTGTTTATTCAAATAAATCATATATTTATTTGAATATAAATGTTGTTTAATTATCAAAAATTGTTATTTGAATATAAAACTGTAATTATTCAAATAAATGTTGTTTTAATATTTAAATAAATCAATATTTATTTGAATAAATCATATGTTTATTTAAATATAAATCTTGTTTATTTGAATATAAAATTGTAATTTTATCATGAAATAGTTTGGGATTTTGATTCTAATAAATGAATCAAAATAGTTAATATTACCACCCGCTTTAGTTATATGTGGATGAAATTTTTAATGGATGGTATTACTCTGCTAGATAAAAATTTTCTTAATAATTGTATTAGAAATTCTATTTATAATAATTGTAGTTAAGATTTACCGTTGTAAAAAATTTGACTCGATTAATTGAATATAATTATTATAGTCATATTGTAAAATTTAAATCGATAATTATAACTGTCGCCGTAGTTGTAAAATTTATCAGATTTATAATGGATATTAAATTTTAGTATTAATTCTCCGAGGGAAAAAATCGCGTGGTGGCCTTGGGAAACCGAGTCATTACATAATGTCTTCAGCCGGACGTTCTCAATCCTTCAGTCAACTATAAGAGGGACCTCCAAATGTATTACTTATTGCTGGTTTGAAATGAATGGCTTACAATAAGCTTTCATCCCGTAACCGTTGACCTTAAACTTTCGGCCAGTTTTCAAATTGCAAATTTCCACCGTGCCATGAGGATAGACATTGGTGACCAAAAATGGACTACTCCACCTAGAACGAAGCTTACTAGGAAAAAGTTTGAGGTGTGTATCATATAATAAAACCTTTTATCTTACCTCAAAACTCTTTCTCAAGATCTTCTTGTCAAGGTAAGCTTTTGTTTTCTTTTTGTAAATTCTAGCATTCTCGTAAGCATCATTTCTGAGCTCATCCAACTCATTGAGTTCCAACCACCTTTGATCGCCTGCTTGCTTCATGTCGAAATTATACTTCTTGATTGCCCAATATGCTCTGTGTTCCAATTCTACAAGGATGTGATAAGGTTTACCATAAACCAACCGAAAATGAGACATACCGATAGGTGTTTTGTAGGTCGTGGGATATACCCATAATGCATCATTTAGAAAGCTGTAAGGACCAATCCTTTTGATTTGGGTTTACAGTTTTCTCCAAAATGTTCTTCATTTCCCTATTTGAAATTTCAGCTTGTCCATTTATCTAAGGGTAGTATGGGGTGGATATTCTATGTGTAACCCCATACTTCCTGAGGAGTGCTTCAAAATACTTGTTGCAAAAATATTTTCCTCCATCACTGATGATTGCCTTGGGTATTCCAAACCTTGCAAAAATATTGCTTCTAAGAAAGTTGAGAACAACTTTTGAATCACTAGTCGTGGTTAGAATTGTTTCCACGCATTTTGATACATAATCAACAGCGAGAAGAATAAAAAGAAAGTCATAAGAAGAGGGAAAAAGTCCCATAAAGTTAATTCCCCAAACATCAAAAATTTCGACCACAAGAATAGGTGTCAAGGGCATTTAGTTTCTAGAAGAAATATTACTCGTCCTCTAACACCTATCGCATGATATACAAAATAAGTAAGTATCCTTAAATAAGGTTGGCTAATAAAAATCACTTTCTAAAATTTTTAAAGCTGTCTTTTTGGGTCCAAAATGGCCACCACATGCATATGAATGACAAAAGACAAGTGTGGAATGATACTCAGATTCAGGCACACACTTGCGAAGTAATTGATTAGAGCAATATTTCCACAGAAAAAAGGATTATCCCTTAAAATTACCTAGATTGCTTCACAAGTTTGCTCCTTTGTGCCTTGGTCAAGTCACTTGGAAACTATTTATGTTGATCTTAAGATTTTGATGAATAATTAAATGTTTATGTTTTTGGTAGAACTAATGTGTTTATTAAGTGTTTCAATTTAAAGAGTTCTAGACAATATCATGAAGTAATTGTAAAAGATGCAGAGACAATGCAGAGACGATAACATCATAAAGAAATTGTGAAGGATGCAGAGATGGATACTAAGATATTGAAGATTTTGAAGAATCTAGGTGAAAACAACTATAATATATTTTTATTCTTAATGTATCCCGATTAGGATTACACACGATACAAAAATAATTTTATAATTATGCGTGTTTTTTTATAGGATTCTAATTAGTGAAATTATTTTCTCTTATGTGTAATTGAAAAATAAATAAAGATAATTGATTAAAATTGAATTTAAGAAGTTAGTGGAGCTAACCGAGAAAAGAAATCGGTTAAAGGGATGAAAACGTTAAAGAAATTGAATAAAAATGAATGAAGGAGAGGTGTTCCAAAAGTGGTCGGTCGACAAGTAAGTCAACATGTGGTTATAAGGTAAACTCTCTGAATTGTTTGGTCGACAGGTAGGTCGACCTATGGCCAAAAGAGAAACTCTTTGGATCTCTAAGTCGACAGATAAGTCGACTTGTGAAACATCCTAAATCGTCCTACCGACAGATGAAATATGGGCGGTCGACCGATAAGCAAAAAACGTTTGGCTTGGGCTACAACCTAAATCGGGCGGTCAACTTATGGGCGTTGGTCGGTCAACTAATGAGTCTGTTTCAGGTTTAGAAGATTTCGAGGATTATGATCAAACAGTAGTCGTTACTAGCCGTATATGGTTGAGATATGAGAGAAATTTTAGGAATATGATAGTATTAAAGATATATCATTGATATTTTATCATCCCTATATATATGGTCCATATATTTTGGTTATTTTTCAAATTGGTTCATATAATTCTTTCTATCCTATCGATTTGAGTTTGAGAAATATTTGAGGGACTAATTTGAATGTTTTGAAAGTTATAATTAAGTCAAATATATCTAAAATGAAATATAATGATATATGGGGTCTATAGATGTTTTTTAGATACTTATCATTTGAAAACTAGCCGTTGGAGGGCTTGTTTCAATTTCCTATATATAGACCTGCGGATTTCACATAATAAAGTGATGATATTAAGAACTGTTCAGTTTATAAGCTTTTATAAGAGTAATCATTCGGATATTATTTTGAGAGATCAAATTGTGAGATTAATTATTGAGGAGTTTTTGAGTTAAAACGCTGATTGTGTAAGCGTCACCGAGTTGAGCTGTCTAGCGTTCCAATCTATAATTCTTCGGTGTTATCTGGGTGAGATCTTTCCAAGCTATTACTCTTTACTGCATATTTATTTTTCTATATTTTCTTGGTTGATAAGATCTTGATAAAATCATTTTCTTAACTTTAAATCGCATAAAAATATTTTAAAACGATTTTTGGTGAAAATCTGATTACATACTTATTTGTATGCTATTCATATTTATCATAATCAGATTTTTATATTTTCTTGATAAAAGTGTTCCAAGCATATTCTTAATTGAATCTATTGTTATCATTACTTACTTGGTTAATTGATTATATGAGAAATCGTTTTTGAACTTTAAAACAATTTGTAAGATAATCTGATTATGTGCTCAATTTTATACTACCTATATTATTTTTATAATCAAATTTTTGTTTCCTCACTTAATTCTATCACTAGTGTTTATCGGGACATTAATCAATTTTAAATTGATTTCAGGTGGTAGAAGTTCCGAGTGGGAAGAACCTATCAATTTCTTATAATTAGTGAGTTGTGTGCGGATTAGGTACTATTGGGAGTATCTAATTAGGGGTAGTTGATTTCAATCTCTTCCGGTAAAGAGATTGAGATGTTAATTCTTCATTTATAGAATTAATTGTGAATGATTTGTAAAAGTTTCGTCCTTACCTAGGAAAATAATAGTTGGAGCGTTTCTGTGAGGTTTTGATTCTTTAGCCTAAGGTACAAAAAGAATTAGATTATTCTTGAGCCTCTAAAAAGTAAAGGTTATTCCTGAGTCTGGAAAAAAGAATTTATAAATGTTGATTTTGAGTCTGTGAAAAAAAATCATTGTGTAAAGATTTAGTTCCTACCGGTTTAAAGGAATCTTGGTGATTAGTGGGTGCAAATTTCTGTGGGACTTGGAAGATTGGATTAGCCAAGAGTAGCTTGGTGAACTAGGATATATCGTGATGTGTTTCCCTATTTATTTTACTTATATTGTTGTTTGGTGTGCATCTAGTTGATAACACATATCCGCTGTTATAAAGATGATAATTAATTTTAAGATAAAATTAATTGTTTAAATTTTTGAAGTGTTATTATTATTCTGATAATTTTTTAGTACTACCCAATTCACCCCCCTCTTGGGTAGTTCACTGGGCCAACAATTTAGTTACAAGGAAATTTATGATGTCTGCGTACCAAGGATCTTTGACATTGTGGTGGCGGAATATTACGTCACCACTTTCACCGCAAGTGTACAATGACGTTTTAGTATAGATGGGGAGAGTAAGGGTATCGTGTCTATAGGGATTGGTTGAGATTATTATCGAGTACCATAATTGTCATAACCTAATTTTATCTAGGCGATAAAAATGTGTTTAATTAATAAATACTAATACTAAGTTAATTAATCTAATTATACTAACATTACTGTGAGATGATTAAGGAAAGTAGATTGCCTAGGGATTAACTTCATTTACTTAAATGCATTTGATTTTGTTTTAGTTTACGTTAAGGATGTTCGACTTATCCGACAAACTCGGTTCATAAACTCATTCATCACCTCTCCCAAGTGTAAGACGAGTGAATATGCAACTTCGCGTCAACGAAGAAGTCGCCCTCAACGTATTAACAATGCTAGGTCACATAAGTCTCGCCCCAACATCATTAATTGCACACTTTCCAACTTCCTCCCGGGTTATTGGATCGTCACATTGTGTTTAACTTAGTCCGAATCCGGGGTTACCTCTTCCGAGTGTCAAACCTCGATTTCTCACTATATCATAACAAGCATAATAATCATGACAAGCCAATAAACACAATTGAATTTATAAAGAACAACCATTAATGAAATACGAACTCAAACAAATAATATTTTCATAAATATTATTATTCTCTAAGATAATCCATGTTTAGCTAACGGTCATAACCGTATATACAATGAATAATGAGCTAAACATGCTCAAATCATAATCCAAAGTTAAGAAATAAAGAAAAAAAACAAGAGAAACTAGCCGTAGTCTGAATATTTGATGCTAAAACCATTCTGAGATCGCTTCTCTTTCTTCACTTTGCTTTCTTCTCCTTCAGATTTGAATGAGCTACCCAAAATCTTCTCAAAATATGCCTCTAATATCTTATGAGGTCTAATGGCCAAATGGAAAAGGAGATGAAAAGAAATAGAGATATAAAATATCAAAACAATATCTAAATCTGGTACAGAGTGACCACTGTGGCGGTGGGTATGTCGGTTTGATCTTCGCTGCAGCGGTGGAGGTAACGGTGGACGCAAGGACCATCCTGTTGTTTCACTACCACAGCGCTGAGGTCACTGCCTCGATGGTGGATGTTCAGTAAGATTTTGATCCTTCTTTGCATTGTGACAGCCGCAGCGGTGGTCTGGACGCCGCGGCAGTGGGCCAATTTTCAGAATTATACCTCTATGCTTGTTTTCTCACCATTCTTGGTCCGATTTGATCATTTATGATCCGTTTTCATGCCTTTTCACCCCCACACACCTGATTTACACAAAAATACATAAAAATATATTAAGACGTAATAAACGTACTCGAAAACTAACAAATTTGGTTTAGAAATAGATAGGTAGATCACACCTATCAAATACCCCCAAACTCAAAATTTTGCTAGTTCTCGAGCAAAACACCTACACATTTCCAAAAAAATACAACAACTACTTAACTAATTATGAAATTAAAAACTAAAAATGAAAACACTAAAAACAAAAATGTGCAAGTTTTAATTATCATCTAACGGCCAAACAAATTTTTCCCTCGTCGGCCCCCAATCCTATTGAGTTCAAGCATAAATCACACCATGTGGTGTTCTAGAATTTCAACGTTCAATAATAGTAAGCATTATTCTAGATCCTGTCAGAGTGTGTGTGTTAAAACTCAAATATACAACTATCCGTTGATTAGATGAGATTATCCTTCAATAAAGTTTATGACTTAAGACATTAAGATATAGGGAATCCATACGCCTGACCCGGGTTCTATTCTCCACTAATGTAGATTCGAAGGTCCCAAAAGATCATTAGGACTTGGTTTGGTTTTGGAAAAATGGCCAAGGGTATATCGAAATTAAAAAACAAGTTAATGTTGTCAACTTGACGATACCCGAGGCGCATGCTTGGTACTCTCACACTCGAAACCCCACAGTTAAAATTGAAACAACCCTGAACAAATATTAAGAACGTCGTACTCACTTGTCAAATTAAACTGGAATAAAACTATATTTACATAGTTTTTTTTTTCTTCAAACAAACACACCCTAAACTTATTTGATTTGTACAATTTAAGGGGTGTGTGAAATATGAACGAAAAATTACAAGTGGGTACTCGAATACCAAATCAATTAATAGCTTGCCCAAAACCCAACCGCTCACATCATGTAGCATAACGAATGCTAACTTGATTCACTCACGTTGTGCCTTTGGTTTAGCGATATAGGTTTGGAAAAAGTTCAATCGGCTATGGTATTAATTAAGTGTTCAGAATTGAAACATCTATTAGGCTTCGACAGATTAATGAGGGATAATAATATATCAAGGTAAGCTTAAAAGGCTCAAGAGAAAAAAAAAATGCCTAAATCATATCTCCTGAACTATCCCGCCTAGGATTTCGCCTCGAATTTCTCCCAAATCAAGTTCTAGAATCCCTATTGTCATGAATTTGGGTGACAGATAATCGTTTTCAAATAAATTAGATAGTGCTATATTGAGTTTACGTGCTCGTGCATTTAGGATCTACAATAACTTTTGCTAAAACGATACGTTAAGCACACAAAACACACATGAATGAGCTTTACACTCGACCTCAATAAACAATCAGGGGACATAATCATTATTGGGTAATGGCCCAGATGAAGTTAAAACACAACACATAATAATAACTACCCTAAACAAACATGCACACGATAAAAACAGTAAAACATAAACTACAATTAAAACATATACTAAAACATACTACACATCACCACCAACTTAACATAGGCAATGCCCAAAACGACCCATCAGAGAACCCAATGACAGCATATAGCATGACGGATTTAACTTATTTTTACCTTGGATTGCCTCCTAAGAAGCGCTTGATTTAAGGTCTTCAGCTTGACATGGAGAAGTGCTCGTCAAAGAGCGGCTTCGACCCATAGTACGTGTCATACAACACCACGTACGAGTCTTGGTTCAGTACGCCCTCAAGACTAGCGAGATATTGCACTTAATGGCTCAATCTTTCAACATCACACCTCACCGGCTCATGTACTTGGTGGACATGAAAGGACGTTGCTAATGGCGGCGAAGGACAAGTGAGCCATATCGGATCCTCGTAGATGTGATCGTCTCAGATCTACTATGGCGTCACGAGCTGGAATTCATACGATGAAAATTCACAACAATTAATATGTGAATTTTTATCGCCGCTCCATACTTGGGTTCTTTCTTTTTTAGCTTCATCAATGAATTCTCCCAAGCTCCTCCCGTTCATTTCTGGTTCTTTACGGTAGCCATCACATGATATGACTTGTGTACCTCCCAGGACCACCGCGTCTGACTTGACCTCAATCCAGCAGATGAGCTAACCGATTTACGTTTGTAAAGACGTTACGGTCGCATCGATGTCAGAGCAAACCGTCTCGATATAATCAAGACGATTCTCGTGCTCGTTGATCTGGTCATGCGTCTCCCTCAAGAATCTTTCAGTTTCCCTCATGACTATAGCGAACATGTCTTCTAAGGCAGGGGAAGACACTTCATCTTGATCCGGAATATCAATCCATGGCACCGTAGTGTTGAAACTATCCCCCAAGATTTGGTGACTTGGTGAATAATTCCAACTCTGATATTCATAGGCCACCATTTCCTCCAACGACTAAATGGCTTCATCCGCGGTTAGGTCGTAGAAAGAGGTGTTTGCTTTTTGTATAGCGAGCGTTTGTTACACGCTCGCATATTAACTACTCGTAAGTATACGAGATCAAAGTTTTAGTATAATAGATCTTGAAGATCGGGTATCGTATCCACAGGGATTGGTTGTCGTTACTATCGAATACTGTGTTTGTCATGACCTAATTTTATATAGGCTAAAAAGACTGTAATAAAATTTATATTAAACTAACTAATTAACTAAATAATCTATACTAATATAATGAGATGTTTTAGGTGAAAGAATTGTCTAGGGATTAACTTGGTTTACAAATACGTGTTCGATCTCGTTTGACTTATGTTTACGGTGTTCAACCTAGTTGACAATCTCAGTTCGTAAACTTCCTCGTCACCTCTCCGACGGGAGAATACATGACTTCATGTCAACGAAAAAATCCCCCTCAACATCTTAACGACCCTAGGTCATGTGAGTCTCACCCCAATATCATTGATTGCATACAATCCAACTCCCTCCCGGGTTATTGGATTGTCGCATTGTGTTTACCCTATTGATAATCTCAGTTCGTAAACTCTCCTGTCACCTCTCCCGAGTGTCAAATGAGGGAATACGTGACTTTATGTCAATGAATAAGTTCTCCTCAACGTCTTAACGACCTTAGGTCACGTGAGTCTTACCCCAACGTCATTGATTGCCCACAATGCAACTCTCTCTTGGGTTATTGGATCGTCGCATTGTTTACCCTAGTCCAAATCCGGAGTTACCTCTTCTAAGTGTCAAACCTTGAATTCTCGATATATCTATCTAAACATAATAAACAAACAATACAATGAGCACAATCAAACTTCGAAGAATAAACATAAACGAAACACCGAAATCATACGAATCACATATTTATAAATATATTGTTAATTTCTAAACAATCCATGTTTAACTAATAGCCATAACCGTATTTACAATAAAGCACGATTTAAATATGCTCACAAATTCCTAAGTTAAAGAAATAAAGGAAGAAATCGAAGAACTTAGCTTAATCCAAAGATTTGTCACTAAAAACGTTCAACGATCGCTTCGCCGTCTTCTTCTCTTTTGGGATGTGAGATCTCTCTCTAAAACTCCTCAATCCACCCTTAGATATGTTCTAAGGGTGGTAACATGCAAGAGAGGCCGAAAATGAGAGGGAGAGAGGGGATTATATAGGCTAAATATCTCAAAAATATCCTAAAAAATATCTAAATTGTGCAGAGGTCACCGCCGCGGCGGTGGGTATGTTGGTTAGTGATTGTCGCAGCGGTGGAGACAGCGGTGGACTTGGTGATGATCTTGTATTTTAACTGCCGTGGCGGTGGACTTGGTGATGATCTTGTATTTTAACTGCCGTGGCGGTGGACTTTCAGTAAGAATATGTGCACTCTGCATTTTCACCGTCGCGGCAGAGGTCTGGACACCGTAGCGGTGGGCTTCTTTCAGAATATTGCCTTCAAGCTTATTTTTCTACTATTCTTCGACCATTTTTTGTTCGATCTGATCATTTACGCTCCAGTTTCCTATCTTTTCACCCCCCCATACCTGTTTTAGTACAAAAAAATAAAATAAAAACTAATTAAAATGTAATAAAATATTATAAAAACGCTTAAAAGCTAACTTAGTTCGATTTGAAAATAGATAGGTAGATCATACCTATCACTTTTCCTCCTTACACCCAATTTCTGGTTGCGGCCTGTAACCCGTCGAGAAAATTCAGGAGTTGACATTCCCTTGGGAAATCTTAGTTCGGAAACCAAAGTAGCAATTCCTTGTATCGATCCCAACTACTATAAAATGGCTTAGAATCTTATTGAAAGAATTGTATCAATACTTGTCGATCTAACATCTCCAAGTACCCGCAAGAGAAATAAAAACAAAACTATAAAACAAAAATTATAAACAAAAGAAACACCTAAAGTAAAATCGGGTCATTTACTCACGATATCTATAATAATCTAAAAACCAATCCCCGGCAATGGCGTCAAAAATTTGGTGGCGGAATATTACGTCGCCGCTTTCACCGCAAGTGTATGGGTCAAGTTTTAGTATAGATGGGGAGAGTAAGGGTATCGTGTTTACAGGGATTGGTTGAGATTATTATTGAGTACCGTAATTGTCATAACCTAATTTTATCTAGGCGATAAAAAAGTGTTTAATTAATAAATACTAATACTAAGTTAATTAATCTAATTATACTAATATTACTATGAGATGATTAAGGGAAGTAGATTGCCTAGGGATTAATTTCATTTACTTAAATGCGTTTGATTTCGTTTTAGTTTACGTTAACATTGTTCGACTTATCCGACAATCTCGGTTCGTAAACTCACTCACCACTTATCCCGAGTGTAAGACGAGTGAATATGCAACTTTGCATCAACGAAAAAGTCCCCCTCAATGTCTTAACGATGCTAGGTCACATGAGTCTCACCCCAACGCCATTGGTTGCACACTTTCCAACATCCTCCCGGGTTATTGGATGTCGCGTTGTGTTTAACTTAGTCCGAATTCGGGGTTACCTCTCCCGAGTGTCAAACCCCGATTTCTCACTATATCATAACAAGCATAATAATCATGATAAACTGATAAACACAATCGAATTTATAAAGAACAACTATTAACGAAATACAAACTCAAACAAATAATATTTTCATAAATATTATTAATCTCTAAGACAATCCATATTTAGCTAACAGCCATAATCGTATATATAATGAATAACGAGCTAAACATGCTCAAACCATAATCCAAAGTTAAGAAAGAAAGAAAGAAACGAGAGAAACTAGCCGTAGTCCAAAGATTTGATGCTAAAACCATTCTGAGATCACTTCTATTTCTTCGCTTTGTGTTCTCCTCCTTTAGATTTAAATGAGCTCCCCAAAATCCTCTCAAAATATGCCTCTAATATCTAATGAGGTCTAATGGCCAAATGGAAGAAGAGGTGAGAAGAAATAGGGATTAAAAATATCCTAAAATATTAAAATAATATCTAAATCTGGTGCAGAGTGACCGCTACGGCTATGGGTATGTCGGTTTGATCTTCACCACATCGGTGGAGGCAACAGTAGGCGCAGGGACCATCTTGTTGTTTCACCGCCACGGTGGTGAGGTCACCGTCTCGGCAGTGGATGTTCAGCAAGATTTTGGTCCTTCTCTGCATTTTGACTGCCCCGACAGTGGTTTGGACGCCGCGGTGGTTGGTTAGCTTTTAGAATTATGCCTTTATGCTTGTTTTTCCACCGTTCTTCTTTCGTTCTTGGTCTGATTTGATCGTTTATGATCCGTTTTCATGCCTTTTCACCCCCACACACCTAATTTACACAAAAATACATAAAAAACATATTAAAACATAATAAACATACTCGAAAACTAACAAATTTGGTTTGGAAATAGATAGGTAGATCACACCTATCACATTGATTCCAAACAACTGCTCATTTGGAAAGCTCTCGTGGAGGGAAATGATGTATTCTTCAGTAGTGGATCCATGAACAAGTCGGCTAAGGTGGTCAGCCACGACATTTTCAGACCCATTTTTGTCCAATATTTTTAGATCAAATTCTTGAAGCAACAAGGTCCACCGAATTAGTCTCGGTTTGGCATATTTTTTTGGAAAGAAGTACTTCAGAGTTGCATCATCAGAAAAAATAGTTACTTTAGTTCCAATAAGATATGATCTAAATTTTTCTAAAACAAAGATAACGGCCAACAACTCATTTTCTGTATTAGAATAATTAAGTTGTGCATCAGTTAAAGTTATGCTAGCATAATAAAACACATGAGGCACTTTATTAACATGCTATCCTAAAACGGCTTCGACTGCATAGTCTGAAGCATTACACATCAACTCAAAGAGAAATGTCCAATCCGATGGCATAATCACTAGTGCAGATGTGAGTAGATTCTTTAGGTTGTTGAAGGCTTCCAGACATCTTCCATCAAACTCAAAAGTGGCATCCTTTGCAAGTAAATTGCACAAGGGTCTTGACATTTTTGAAAAGTCTTTTATGAATTGCCTCTAAAAACCTGCATAACCTAAAAATGAACGGATCTCCTTTACAGATGTAGAAGGAGGTAAGTTTCTGATAAGATCAATTTTAATTTTATCAACCTCAATCCCTTTGCATGAAATTACATGTCCCAAAACAATTCTCTTTTTCACCATAAAATGGCATTTTTCCCAATTTAAAACTAAATTGCACTCTTGACATCTTTTGAGTACTAAAGAAAGATTATGAAGACATAAATCAAATGAATCACCAAAGATACTAAAGTCATCCATAAATACTTCAATTATGTCTTATATCATGTCTGAGAAAATACTCATCATATAATGTTGAAACGTAGTAGGAGCATTGCAAAGCTCGAATGGCATGCGCCTATAGGCAAAAGTTTCGAAAGGACATGTAAAAGTAGTTTTCTATTGATTTTTTTGGGGCAGTTACAATTTGATTATACCCAGAATAACCATCTAAGAAAAAGTAATAACTATAGCCTGCAAGTCGTTCCAACATTTGATCAATGAAAGGAAGTTAAAAATGATTTTTACGTATGACAGTGTTCAATTTTCTATAATCAATACACACACGCCATCCAGTTTTTACACGTTGAGAAATCAATTCATTTGCATCATTTTTCACGACAGTGATGCCAAACTTCTTTGGAACTACTTGAACTGGGCTTACCTATTTATTGTCAAAAATTGGATAAATTATGCTGACATCTAGTAATTTAAAAATTTCTTTCTTTACAACCTCATTCAATATTGGATTAAGTTTTCTTTGTGCCTTCCTAGTAGGTTTTGAGTCACCTTCTAATAGAATTCTATGCATGCACTTGGTTGGACTTATTCCTCTAATGTCAGCTATGCTCCATCCTATTGCAGTTTTATGTTCCTTCAAAACCCTAACCAACTTTTATTCTTTAAGTTTATTTAGGACAGAAGCAATTATGACACGAAGAGTTTCATCTACCCCTAAATAAACATACTTAAGGTGTTCAAGAAGTAGTTTAAGTTCAAGCTTAGGAGCCTTAACAACACAAGGAACAACACTTGATTCATTTACAGGGAGGGACTCATAAGGACTTTTATATTTACCAGATACAGTAGGTACAGCCTCAAGAGCTGCTATGGCATCAGCAAGTTAATTATCCTCAACATCAATTGTCAAAGTCTTTTCTAAAAGATCATCACCATAAGTTACATTAAAAGTATTTTGAGCAATTTTATCAATTATATCAACAACAAAACATGCAGGTTCCTCATCCAAAAAATTTAAAGCATCAAATACTTTATATTCAATTGTTTTTCCCTATACTATTATGGCTAAAGTTTCATTTTTAACATTAATTTTCATTCTGACAGTAGCCATGAATGGCCGCCCAACAATTACTGAGAGTTCTTTGCCCGGAATTGGAGCATCCTCCATCTTGAGAACAAAAAAATCAGCAGGCATAATTAAATCATTTACTTTAACCAAAACATCCTCAAGCACACCTCGAGGATACCTCGTCGAACGATCAACTAGTTGAATACTAACCGAGGTCTCCTTGAGTTCTCCTAGTTTAAGTGTCTCATACACAGAATAAGGCATCAAATTAATGGAAGCTCCTAAGTTAAGTAAAGCCCTTTTAAACATGCGATCTCCAATAATGCATGAAATTGTGAAACTACCAGGATCTTTCATCTTAGGAGGTAACTTTCTTTGCAGTACAAAAGATATCTCCTCTCCTTAAGCCATCGTCTCATGTTCTTTAAATTTCCTTTTATTAGTGCAAAAGTCTTTTAAAAATTTAGCATAACTAGGAACTTGCTTGATTACATCTAACAAAGGAATATTTACCTGTATATTCTCTTAAAAGTCTTAAGAATATCTTTTTGATGTTGCTCTAATTTATTTTTCATCAGTCTATGGGGGAAATGGAGCTTTGGTGATGTCAAATTCTTCTTGAGGAGGTTTGGGACTTATCTTATCTTTGTTATGCAATTTTGGAGAAGCTGACTTATTGATATTGTTGCTTTTCGAAAAAGAACCAGGTTCTTTCTCTTTCTGTTCCTTTACTCCTCCTTGTATCTCTTTTTCACTCCTCAATGCGATTGCCTGCACATGTTCATGATTGTTAGGATTAATGACAACTTGACTTGGTAATTTACCTGGTTATCTTTGAGTGATAGTTGAAGCAATTTATCCTAGTTGGCATTCCAAATTAGTAATAGTTTTGTCATTTTTTTGGATATAACTCCTTGTATCCTGTAAGACCTCGACTTTTGACCTACATAAAATTCAAGCCGCGTTTTAAATATTTCAAAAAAAAATAATATCGGGGTAGATTTCGATATTTATTATATGAATTAAAATTTTAGGAGGGTGTATGTGAATTTTGTATAAATATTAAAATATAGATTGGGTTTAATTGCTACCCCACCATAATCTAAGGGAAGGTTTGTGTAATATTGTAAAAAAATCTTCATTATTTATATATATTGAGAGAATGAGAGTTGGTGAAGTGATAATGGGGGTGGCATGGTCCTTGTCCGACCGATGAGCTCATGTATACACACACACACACATATATATATATAGAGAGAGAGAAATCGGGAGAAGGATTGAAGAAGGATCACGAAGAAGAGAGAGAGAATGAACGGGGAAGAGAGAGGAGAGCCAAAGAGAAGGAAGAGAGAGAGAGGTTGGGTCAGCAATTTTGGTTCCCCGGTAAGGGGTGTTGCTGTTGTGTGTGTGTGTCCCGGTTTCTCTACTTCTGTTGGGGGGATGAGGTATGTGCCATGTGTGTGTGTTGTTCTATTTTTCAGCAGTGTGTGTTGTATGTATATGCTCTGTTTTGCCTACAGCGGGTCGTCACTGTCTGACCATCATGGGTGTTGTTGTGTATGTGTATATGCTGCGTGCATGTGTATGGGTGTAATTCTTCATTTGTTTGGCTGTGCAGGTGTGTGCGTGTGTTTTCTAGTTCTGGTTGGTGCTGCCATCGGTGTGTGTGTGTATTTGATCGAACATGTGTGTGTGTGTGTGTTTCGAATCAGTTGTTCTTGGTGCGTGCGTAAGCTGCAGTATGTATATGTGTGTTTTTGTGTGTATGTGTGGGTGATCGTTGCAATTGGTGGTGGTGACTGTCGGAGTTAGTGAGGAGAGAGAGAGTGGTCGACTGGAATTTGACAAAACAGAGCAGAAGGGAGGAGGAGCGTTCGCTTAGGCGGTGAAAAGTTCGCCTAGGCGGTGGTAGATCAGTGTGCGGAATGAGAGAAAGTTCGCCTAGGCGGAAGTTTCTCGCCTAGGCGGTGGGTCGTCAGTGTGTAACTCAGAACTGTAAAGGAGCTCGTTCGCCTAAGCGGTGGATCGTCTACTTAGGCGGTAGGCAGCAGTAAGCAAAAATCAAGGAATTCGTGTTGAGGTCGACAACCGATTGGGAGCGGGTAACGTTTCTTGTTAAAATTACATGATTTGTCAATTTAATTACTAGAGTCGAAGTTGTCAAAATGATGAAAAACAAATAATGAGATCGTTTATAGGAACAAAGTTTATATATAGTAAAATGTAATAGAACGATGTTAACTAAAGGAAAATATTCCTAAAGAAAATACGGGAAATAGGAAAATTTTAGAAATTAGGATTTCATGACATAGTTAGGATATTTCTACATAAAATATTAATTTAAGTTCTGTCATGAATAAGTTCAAAATTATCGGGACTTCAGTAGCGGTTAGTCGGAGGAGCTTTTGAAAAGCAGAATATCAGGTGAGTGTACTATCTTCTTGCCAAACTATTTTTATATATACATATGATGAAATCTGTGTTTACTTCCACTGTATGATTTCAAAATAATAATGGATCAAGCAGATTTTTGGAATGAGTTGGAGAAACGAATTTTTGGGGGAATTGTATTGGTTTCAGAAAAGAAGGATATTTAATAATTTCCGTTGGATTTTGGGTGAGTTGGCAGAAATGAATTTTCATTAAAATATGGTGGTTTTAAAAAATGATAGAAAATATTTGGTTTTCATAAAAATAGAGAGGGGGAAAATGGTTCTGTTAAAATTAGACGGTTTTCAATCAAAAGTGAAAAATATGATTTTCGAATTTAAAAGTTGGTTTTGCAAAAAAGAGGTGGACGTTGGTGATTTTGACGGTATTAATGAGGTGGTGATTTATATTATGGTCTATCTGGAGGGTGGTCTGGCAGATGGATATTTATTTGTGATTTGGTGATGATATTATTGAGTTGACTATGTCATAGTTTATAATGTCTTATCTGGAGGGTGGTCCGGCAGATGGATGTTTATTATGGTGATTGATATTATGTGATGATTTATATTATTGGACTCCAAAGACGTCCGGTAGGCGGTGATCTACGCAGTTAGGTCCGCTAGGAAGGCATATCCTACGGATTGTTACGGTACCGTTACAACTCCCGATCGTGAGATTAAACGATCACTATGGCTTAGCCGGTGGGTATGGGATTGAGATGTGTGTTTGAGTTGTGGTGTTTTATATATATATATTGGATGATTTATTATTGATTATGGTGATTGGTCTTATTTGATACTGGATGGATTTGAATGGAACTTATTTATACCACTTTACTTTCACTGCTTATATACTGGAGATTTTACCAACTGTGTGGTGTTTATATATTTACGCTTGATCCATTTAAATGTTGTATTATTTAGAATGTATTGTTATGATGTTAAAAATGATTTTTACTAAGAAGACAGTACACTCGCATGTGGAACAGCTAGGAGTCGGTCCCCTACTGGCGTTAGATAGAGTTCTACGATGGAGTTGGGTGTAGTTTTTAAGATAAACTGTCTAAGGTAAATCGATGAGAGGTTTATGGTATTTATTATGGTTGTTCCTATATTTGGGGATGGGTGTGTCCCCATAGTAGATAATTTGTATATGGATACTTATATTTTGGTGCTATATAGTTGTATGTATATTGTCGTTCTGTGTGTTGGTTTGGCGCTCAGTTGATGTGTTGTCGTTACGCTGGCCCCGGGAGGATGGGTGTCTGGGATGGGTTGTGACATATCTTGCACAAATTTTTCATTTTTTCTGCATATAACTTCTAGTTTCCTGCATATAACTGTCAGTTTTCTTCATGAATATTTTCATCATATCTTTAAGAGAATCATCTTAACTAGCTTGCGGATTTGGATGAGATGGAAACACTTGTCTAGGTTGCTCTAAAACTTTAGAATTGTAATCAGTTTCCATGTTTTGGTTATTATTCCACCGAAAATTTGGGTAGTTGCGCTAACCCGGGTTATAAGTCTGGAAATATGGATCATTCCTAACCCTTTGATTACATTGGTATATCCCCAAAACATTTGTTTGTTCTTGGTCTACCATCCTAAGACATAAAACAGTGATGTGGTCAGACATAGTACAAATGGCGCAAACTTTAGCAGTCTGGTGCATCATGGTTATCATTAGATTGGCAAAATTATTTATGAATTGTGGATCGACATTTGATGCATTAACCTCATATGCCTTCTTTGGTACTGACCTACGACAGTTAAATTGTTGAGAATTAGCTGCTATATTTTTAAACATGTTTTTAGCTTGCTCAATATTTTTATTCATCAAAATACCACCAGAAGTGGCATCTACCATAATCCTATTGGAATCAAGCATCATCTCATAAAAATATTGCACTAATAACCACTTTTGAATATTATGGTGAGGACATGAATGAAGCAATTGATTAAACCTATCCTAATATTCATGAAAAACTTCTCCATCATACTGTTGAATATTGACGATTTCTTTCCTAATTTTATTTGTCTTTTGGGCTGGAAAGAATTTCTGCAAAATTTTTGAAGCCAAAACAATCCATGCATGAATTGAAGCAGAAGGTCAAGAATGAAGCCATTATTTTGCCTTTTCCTTTAATGAAAAAGGAAAAAGTCTTAATTTTATCTCTTCATCCCCCATACTAGCTAATCTCAAAGTTAAACATACCTCATGAAAATCTTTAATATGCAAAAGTGCATCGTCCCTGGGACGTCCATGAAATTGAGGTAACAAATGGATCATACTTGGCTTTAACTCAAAATTAGTGACAATAGTTTGGGGGTACATAATGCAGGAAGGTTGATTTATTACTTGCGGCACTGTGAAGTCTTTCAATGGGCGCACCATGTTATCGATCACGACATCTTGATCTCCTATCGCTCGCGAGGGAGGTTGAACATCTTCGACTTGTTTGCGGCAAATGTAAAGAGTATTTTCAAGTTCAAGATCAAGAGGCAGACAATCAAAGTTGAGTGATCATCTACCTTGCATGTAAAAAATTTCTAAAGAAAAATTTAATAGTTTTTTTTTTTTTTTAAATAATCATAATAAAATAAATAAATAGAAATTGTGACGTAGAATGTCATCCTCGGCAATGGAGCTAAAAACTTTTTGGTTGTTTTCTAGTAGCTAAAATAAGCTATAAAAATTTCCAATAATTTTAACCTTACAAGTGCACAAATCGTTTATAGTATAGTGGTTTAAGCAAGGTTCATCTCTACAAGGATTGAATTAAATCACAAATTTTTAAGAATTAAAATAAATCTGACTATAACGTATTTTCGAAATTCTTTTTTGGAATAAAAATAATGAAAAGTAAGACGAGGACTAAGTTATCCACTACTAAACAATAATTTAACAAAGTTATAGTCAGGTATATATTTTTGTGTGTATTAATAAAGATGCTCACAACTTGTCCGTTGCATATCGTCAATATGTTGCATAATATTATCTCAGAAATATGTGATATGCATGGTGTATACATAAAACGTGCATTTCCAAATAAGGACCTATAGTGCAATAGTCAACATATTAAAAACCCTTTAAAGCACGAAAAGAATTTGACCATCACAAGAACGCTAAAATATGATGTGTATCGTAGGTATCTAAGAAATTAATTCACATGAAAATAAATATCCACTTGTTGTTTTGGAACATATGATGATATGGCGGTCCACATATCTTTCCAACAGAAACAATCCTAACATGCGTAATAGGTGATCAAACTAGAACACATATTAATAATGTTCTTTAAAACAATGAATTAAAATTCATCATACACAATCCAAAATCTATAACTTGAATAATCATAACAATAATTAAATCATATTTAGGGCTTCAAGACTTAGCCCCAACCTAAATAATTTAGTTACACATAACTGATATAAATTTGATAGAAATAATAAAAAAAGACATGATAAATAGAAAATGAGAAGAAATTACTGATTTGGACGTTATTGCTTCTTCTTCTCTTTCCTTATTCTCTAGCTTTCTTTATTTTTCTTTTGGTTCGGTTCCTTTTTTTCCTCAGCCTCTTTTGTCCTATTTATAGGCTTGAGGAGATGTAGATAAGTACACGTTTTTTGCTTCTACCTCATTCCTTCTTCATTTCACATCTTCTTCCAGCTTCTTCTAATTTTTTCTTTTTTAAGTCTTTTTTTCAATTCTTTCTCAGCCCTTCTAGCTCTTTCTTTCCTTTCATTGCAGTGTACAATTAAATCTTCTGAGTCTATAATTTGAGCTACGGGTCAAATTCAAACCGTTTGGACAACTCATGAACTTGGAAAAATAAGTGATACTGCTAGGAAGTTCTTGGTTTGTTCGTGGTGAGAAAACAACTGGATATGGCTGATCAGGTACACCTGAAGGTACTGAAAATGAGCTTGGAAAAACTCTAGTTACTTCTTGGGAGAAGAGAGTTTTGATCTGGGAAACTTGAGCTGGTCGAATTGGACCGTGATGTCTATAATTTTATCTGTGATCAAAATAAGCAATTGATGTTCTCTTTCTATCTAATCTTTTCATATCTAATAATTATAATAATTATAAAATAATATATACAGACACACATACACATACACATATATAATGTAAGATAATGTTGGATTCTTTCAACTTTCCACTCCAACTTTTCACGATTAGGTTAATAATGAAAATTACTATTCACTATTTTGTAGCAAAATACACTTCTAACCCTATATAAATATATTAATATTTACTATGACCCTCAAACATATGCAAAATAATCCCGAATATAAATTTACAGATATTATGTAAGCAATTATCTAAAATTATTAATAATTATTTTAATTTACTGATAAATATACTAGAAAATAAAAATAAAAGGGTAAATAAATCTATATAAAATAGATTCAACAAGGACAATGTTCATAACCGATCACAATCACCCATAACTTGAGCATAAGGCCACAATATAACTAGTGAGGATCATATTCGAAGCACATCGAGGATGATGTAAGGCATCCACTACACTCGAGAACGGTTACTCAGTGCTTGGGATCCGTTATAATATCCTTCCATTTATAGAAGGGGTGGTTAAATCTCTTGAATAACATTCCTTTAATCTTAATTTTTATGAAATTCATGGCATTAATAAGAATTGACCAAAATGTAGAGAAGAGTTGTTAAATAAGTTTTTATTTACTAAAACTACTCTAAGAGGGTCTAATTAAGTTTTTCAGAACTCTAGTTATTTTCGCACCATAAGTACAATGCCATCAACAAGTACACTTCGGATCCTTGTTTTTATAAGAAATTTCAAGTCAACCATATATTTGATGATCCATTTTGGGGAATCATCATTTAACAAAGGTCGAGACATCAAGCAAATGTGGTAAAAGGGGCGTGGAGCACTATTTCATGAACTAGCACAAGATTTGGATTGGGCTGACGTGGTTCGTGTGGTTCATTGGTTTCCACGACAACAGAAATCTCCCATGTTTTGTAACTCCCTTCCCTCCCAATTCTCTGACTTCCCATTCCTAAGACCCATGCTGGCATATCTTGAACTAAACCCCATCCGATTCCTGCATCACTTTCATGAACGAATCTCCAATGGTGACTATGTCAAGATTCGTCGCCAAAGACCTGAAATTGCAGCCATTAGAGGCTCTTTACAGGCCAACCTGTGATTTGCCTGCGAGGCAATCTCAGACTAATTTGTGTATGTGTTGATTATCGATTGTTTCGATTCATATAGCGGCGTTGGTATTGTTAGTTGCTTGTTTTGGCACGTGGGTTCTTCTTTATATGCTTTCTTATATGCACAAATCGATGTGAATATTTTTGCATTTATGTATTCACGTATTGTTTCTGAGATCGATGTTTGTCTTAATTGTTAGATCTAAGAGGTAGTTTTGGGGTTCCTGACAGTGGAAGAAGAAGTTTGGCAATCAGAAGTAAGTCAAAGAGTCCATATGTTGCGCTCGCAGGCATTTCCTCAACCACACAATCTTCTTCTTCAAGGTATGTTTAAAGCTTTGCCCAAATTGTTCATCAGGAGAAGCTTAAAAGAATCAGACACAAGGCATATGCAAACTTAACATGTGTGGATCCATACAATGTGTTAATTAAATGGTGAGTTGGATTTGAGAGTATAAAAATGAGTTCCTTTATAAATCTAGAATGAGAAAATAAAATTTGAAAATTTGAGGGTGGGAAAAAGTATAATTCAACGGGTGTATTATTCACAAGTCTAGGAGTCAAAGGTGGAAATTTGAAAATTTAAGAGGGGTATTGTTTTACAAGAAATACATCCAATTTTTATGACTGATCAGAGAATATAATTTAATACGGTCTTTGATCACACCCAAGCTTGACTAGAATGCAAGGCCTTGTTTTATAGGTTCGCTTCCTAAGCAGAATGTAGTCAATAGCATTAGTGTGTTTTCTTTTGCCCCTTCGAATCCTAGTTACCTATATTGTGAGGGTTGTATGCCTTGCTCGGTTAGAAAATGGAGCCCGAAGCTGCTTCAGTTTTTTAATGCTATTGTTTTTGTTTGTTGATTTATGGAGTCCCATGCCTCTTATCCTTTCCTTTGCCTCTCGCCTTGGGCGTTGATTGGGACGTCAGCATGAATATTTGTGGAAATTCCCCCCTCCCTTAATGCATTGTGATCATGATTTACCTGCGTTCTTCCTTTTCTCTTATATAAAATCAAATACATTGATAACTATATGCATTATGCATTACGGAAATCGCTAATTTCCTCAATTGGGAACTGTAGAGTTTTGTGTAAGGCAACGGCAAATGTATCTGGAGATCTTCCTAGCAGTGCTCCTACTGGAATGAGCCATTATGAGAGAATTATTGAAACCTTGACGACTTTATTTCCTGTTTGGGTATGTTTCGAAAAAAACATTGCAACAGTTCAAAATAATATTATGTGGTGAATTGGTTTTCACGGTGGCCTTTCTTTGTGTGGAAGTGTCAAATTTTACATCTAAACTTTGACAGGTCATATTGGGTACCATCATTGGCATCTACAAACCGGCTGCAGTAAGTTTTACAATCTGTTTCAATTGCTAGTTGGCTGCTGATTCGTGTGTCCATTAAATAGTAAAATTTTGAGTCTTCTTTCAGGTAACCTGGCTACAAACAGACCTTTTCACTGTTGGCTTGGGTTTCCTTATGCTCTCGATGGGACTGACTTTGACATTTGAAGATTTTAGACGTTGTCTTCGGAACCCATGGACTGTATGAACGAATTTGTTTTCAATAGTGCTATATGGTACCGGATCGATTCTTATGAGAATATTCATTCTTTGTTCTTGGTTTTGCAGGTTGGTGTAGGATTTCTTGCACAATACTTGATTAAACCAATGCTTGGCTTCTTTATTGCAATGGTAAATCTTCATTAACTTGTATCAAGTTCGATGCCTGATTTTGATACCTGATTCATCTATGCCTTCTTATTTGTAGTAAGTTGCATCATAGCCTTCTTAAACATATCTTCCTAATGATGAAAATATTTAAATGGTCTCCATTTCTTTGTTTTAGGCCTTACCATAACTACACCCAAAAAGTGTTGCTAATCATGGTAAAAGTTCTAGATGAAATTTCAAAATTACAGCTTTGTGTGAAATATAGAAATCATGATAAAATTCACTCAAGTTCACACTTGGTGAAAGATACTGTGGAGGATTTCAATAATTTCCCCAGATTCGAAATCCAATTCACTTTAATTGTTTCTTTAAATTTGAAAAAATCATTAAATTGAAACTCTAGTATGTCTTCAAATTTTTAAAGCTATAATGAATTTATATTAGGTTACATACATTACAAGTTGTACTCTTGAATGTTAAATATAAATATTATTAAATTGTGCTAACTCTAAAGAACCGATACTACGAGGACTGTGTATCGGTGTTTGACACTGACACTCTCCAGAAACGTGTCAAACGGTTTCAAATTATATTTTTTATTTTTTTAATCCCGACACGGGTCAGACAAGCCCTTTTTACTTGTCCAACTATTCCTCGTATAATGTTTTTTTTTTTTTTTCCAGTTGTAGGTTTGTTATTTTGAAAAATATAAGTTTGAAACCAATCCTTGGTGTAAAAAGGCATTTCCAAGACATAAATTTTTTTTTAGAGTAAATTGAACTTGATCTCAAAAATGATTGACTCAAATTAATGCTCATCATAAGCTTTTTCCCCTCTTCTTCCTACTGATCAAAAACATCCAGTAGTGCGACGCCATTAGACAAAGAAATCTGAAAGGAGTTCAAGAGTTCAAAGAATATACAACAGTCTGATCCTTGAAATTATGCAAACACTGGATAGAGGATATACTTAACTAACAACAGGATCAACTTTAGTTGGACGGACATTCTAAAACAGCCACACCCACCTCGGTAACACATTGCCTGCTTCTTACTTATGGGTTTATTGTGACCTTGCGCCCTTCTCCCGTTACATTTTGCCCTTTCTCCTGTCACAGATAAAGCGTTTGATTCAAGTTCTTATCTCGCCAATTTTTTCCAAGAACTCTGTAGAAACCCCTCTTGAATAATTGAGTACATGATATTTTTTGTCTGAAAATGTTTAAAGCATCATTCACGTTCCAAAGGAGTGTCTATGAATGATGGAAAATGATGGCTGAAATCTAGTAACTTTTAGCTTTCAACTACTGAATCAAAGCTTTTCTTGATATTATCTTTACGAGGTTCCTGTGGGAATTCTTTTTAATCATCTTGCTGTGGTCACTGAAACCTTAGGGGACTCAGCTGGTTCTCATTCTACAACCTGCAATAATTTTACTTGCACTTGATGTATATTAAACTGTTCCGTTGTTCTTGATTGGGGTTCAAAGTTAGATTTGCAAGTGATTCTCTGGTTTTCTTTCCTTAGACAAGATCTGTCGTGAATTTAGTTCAATTGCATGCATTCCCTTTATTAGTTTCTCTTTCATGTGATCATGGTTTCTACAAGAAGTATTTATCAGTTGCTTTAATATGTTCTGATTTGTTTCTATTTTTATCTTTGGATCCCGATGGATTTGGAGGGAAAAAAATCTTCTTAACTGGTAAGCAAACTCTGCTGCCTTCAGGACGTTCTTCCCTAGGTGAGAAGAACTTTTGAAATTGCAGTGTCATTGCTTGTTGCCTTGGCTGCTGTGATGTAATGATTTGTAGAACCACATGGTTATACGCGTTGACTCTTATTATTTTAGGCCATTGATGAATGATGTTTTTGCTGGGGAAATATGTTTTCGATTATGGTTTTTAAAATTTCAATAATGATATTCTAAGACCATTTATCTATGATCTGCAGACTCTAAAACTGTCCGCTCCTCTTGCTACCGGTCTTATTCTGGTTTCTTGCTGCCCTGGAGGCCAGGCATCAAATGTTGCAACATATATATCCAAGGGAAATGTTGCACTTTCAGTTCTTATGACAACGTAAGAATGATTTATGCACTGCATTATTGAACTTTTTACGGTTATAATTGAATTTGGCAAATCTTTCTGCAACTTTTCACATTAAAATGCCATTGGAATACTTCTATACAACAAGGCAAGGCACTTCTATCTTTATGAAAGTGGGATATAGAGCTTAGATGCATGAAGCGGGGGCAGGAGGGTGGGAGTGGGGAATTGTTGAAATCGAGAAGGTTCAAAGGTTCGGAGTGCTTTAGAACCGTTTAACATTGTTTAGACAAATATATAATGTATTTTATTGGTGAAACGAGTTTTGATTTGGAATAATATATTCATGGATTTAAGTCATGTAACGGACGATACTTAACGAATTTTCGGCCCTCCGTTACCCTTTGCGGGCCGATAAATCGGTTGCAGACCGATTCACTCCCGTAGCGGCCGATTTTGCAGTGTCGTGACAACTTCTTTTGCTCACCTTTCTCCTCACACCTAGCCATTCTCCATCCTCCTCCAACTTAGTCAGCCAAGTTTTGGCCAGATACAGGCTATCCAGCCCCCTCCACTCCATTTTTGGCCAAATGCATGCCCTTGACTCCATTTTCATCTAGATCCAAGCATTTCTAGCGGGATTTCTTCATTAAAACAATGGGATTTCGCCATTTTTGAGCAAATCTGTAAGTTTTCTATATATTTTTTAAATTTCTTCCCATATTCGGTTTAATTTCTGCCGATATTTGGTAATTGTATGTATGTGTGTATATATATATATAGTAAAGTACTAAAGTCCTGCCCATATTTAGTGTAATTCATTAAATGTCGTGCAACTTCCTATCTTTTTAAGATTGTTCAGTACGACAATTTCTAATTTCTATTTTTCGTTTTTATTTTTATTTTTAATGTGCTGTATATATAGTTAAATGTCATAATATCTATTAAAATGTGTTTATTAAGGTCCTGTTTGATAACACAATTAAGTACTTAAAACTAAATGTATTAAGTACTTATCAAATTAAGTGTGATAACAAAATTAAACAATTACTATAAATATTGTGTGTGATTCACTTAATTTTTTAGCACTCATCACTTAATACCATAAAATATCTAATTATCACAACCTACATTTTACGTCAATACTGTAAATCTCATAAAAAAAGTTATATACAAAAAATTATAGATGAAGAAAATATTAAATTGATAAAAAATAGAGAGAAATTATTTTAGAAAAATAAAGTTGTAAAAATTATTTTATGAATAAAAATTTGTAAAAAAATAATTTTTTTTTGATGTCAAAGTACCAAAAAATTGAATTCTTAATATATTCAACACTTAATAAATTCAGCACTTATAATTTCAACACTTGAAATTCAATATTTAAATTTTCAGCACTTAAAATTTAAGCGGTTATCAAACATGACTTAAGAGTTAAATGCGAAGAAGAATTACAGTTATTGAACTTTTAAGGATTTTTTGGTGATTTTAAAAAATTCATGATTGTTATGGCTGATTCTTATTACAGACAGACCAAAATTCCTGATAGCGTTACACCGCGACTGTTACGTAGCTGATACCGCGGTTTAAAACTTGAATATATTTGACAACACAATTTGTTCTAGGAGTCCTATTCCACGTAATCACTATTTGTTTTGCTAAAATATTTGAACCAATGGTATTTTGAGTTTTAGTTCTGATAGAAGCGCGGTGGGGGATCTAATATGATAGGACTTTGGAGTGAGTTTAATGGAACGTTCAATATGGTTTTACATTACATGCCAATGCCACATCTGACATAGCAATCACGTTGTTTTGCAAATTCAATGCCACAAGGTACTGTTATGATGAAAGGACTAAAAATCTTCATTTATGATACTGAGAAGTGCTCATGCTCGTACAGGAATGTAATTTTTTAGCTTCTATTGAAGTGTGTCTGTTAACAATGCAATATGTCCCCTTGGGAGTTTTTCAGGTGTTCGACTATTGGGGCTATTATCATGACGCCACTCCTTACAAAGCTTCTTGCAGGTCAGCTTGTACCAGTCGATGCAGCTGTGAGTGGTACCATTTTTTTTATTTTTTAAATCTGTTTAGTATTACTTAAAAAGCTTTATGACTTGTTTAGTTGGATGAAATAGAATCAAGGTGAAATAGAATGGGAGAAGGAATCGAATGAGAGAAGGAATGGAATAGGTTTGTCAATGGAATCACTATTTTATTATCTTGTTTGGTTATTATGGAATGAGAGAAAAAATAGAATAATGAAACATAACAAAATTTCCAAAATTCCCTCTTAAATATCAATTTTGAATATATATATAGAAAAAGTCAATAAATATCTAGAAGAGATTAAAATGGAAAGTACAGTAGAACAACCACGAGGGCGTACAGCTATAATACCAACGGGAGAGGGAACGAGTAGAGGACCAATTTCCATTGGGTTAGGTTGATTTCAGCCCATTGACTATAGAATTCAATTCCATCATCTTTCATTCCAATGGAATCAAATTTTTTGATTCTATTGGACAACCAAACAACGTAATCGGAATCGATGATGGAATGATGATTACATTCCACCCCGATTCTGTTAAACCAAACAAGACGTTAATGTGCATTTGGATGAGGTATTTTGAAGAAGGAATTTGATTTAGAAAATTTCCTCAAGGAATTTTGACTTCGAAATTTATAAACCCTTTTTCTAAATCAAATTCTCATCATTACTCTTGAGGAACTCTTTACTTGTAATCTAGCAGGACATGACTACAACTTCAACTTCTAAATAAATGGCTACCACTCCTAATACTCCACATCCATCTTTTTAGTAAATCACATTGGACCCTCTACCTTTTTGGATAGATTCCATTTTTTGGTGTTGCCTGATAATCTCTCTTTCTTTGTGTTCTTCGAAGGGCCTTACGATCAGCACGTTTCAAGTCGTTTTAGTGCCGACAATTATTGGAGGTTAGATGACTTAATCCATCATCCTTTGTATCTTTTCTTCTGTCAAGTAATTTTTGTTTCTTGTCCGACATCATGATTTTCAGTGGTTAAAGAATAGGATGTGGTGATGAAGCAAGCTGAAATGCTTTCTGACTTCAATGTTACTTAATCTGGCAGTTTTAGCAAATGAATATTTCCCAAAATTCACTTCCAAGATCATCACTGTAACACCTTTAATCGGGGTTCTCCTTACAACTCTCCTTTGCGCAAGCCCAGTAAGTTTATGAAATGCCTTAGCCAATCTCCTTGTATTCGTAATTTCCAACAAATGACTTTTCTTCTTCTTCGCTTTTTCTCTCCCACTAGATTGGTCAAGTTTCAGAAGTCTTGAAAACTCAAGGAACACAATTATTGTTACCGGTGGCCCTCCTGCACGCAGCAGCGTTCTTTATTGGTTATTGGATTTCAAAATTATCATTTGGTGAATCAACGTCCCGTACAATTTCAATAGAATGTGGAATGCAGGTAATTTCTTTATCCTCCTCCATAAGGTATTTAACTCCTTAGACTTTGTGCTTTACAGTCACTTTATCTTTTGAATTTTATGTTTGTTTCTTTGCCCAACTCGGTTTTTGTCTCAACTATGCCTTCTCCTAGTTAATTCGATTGATCTATGAGTGCAAATTCCCTCCTTAATATTACATGTTAGCCTATTTTCTCTGCAGTTAGGCTGTCCCCTTCCCCAAATAAAAATGTAAAAATACAAGTAAAATAAAATAAAAGGAATGGAAAAATAAAGTTTACTGATACTTTATTTCACCCCTGAAAATGTTCTTGATCTGGAGTTCCTTAAACATTATAATTAAAGGAAGAGAGATGTGATGGGTACTGATTTATAGGGCATGCTATTATTTATTTCCTTCTTTATTTATGTTCTTTTTTTGACAGTGGAGAGCTTTGGGGTTGTGCTGGAACAATTTTTTAGTTTAAATATTTTTTGCATATTTCAATAATGCTTGGATTAAATAGATAATTCCTTTGGTTTTAATTTCAATATGTTTTTCCACTTGCTTTTGTTCGTTTGGTATTGATCATGCGCAAAAGCGGAAAGGACTTGCTATGTTGGACACCATGTTACGGCTAAAGTTTACCTAATTCTGTCAGGTGTTTGGTTTTTGGTTTCGCACGGGTGAAAGAGAGACTTAGGCCCCGTTTGATAACACACTTAAGCACTTAAAACTGAATGTATTAAGTTCTCATCAAATTAAGTGCGTTTAATAACAAAATTAAACAATCACTTAAAATACAAGCATCGCTTAAAAATTGTTTAAAATTTTAAGTGATGTATGATTCACTTAATTTTTTAGTACCTATAACTTAATACCATATAATATCTAATTATCACAACTAACATTTTATACCAATATTGTAAAATCTCACAAAAAATTATGAATGTTAAAAATACTTGTTAGGAAATAATGTTTGGAAACAGTATCACATAGTTAAGAATTAAGATTGAGGAGAATAGGAATTGACACAAAATATTTACGTGGTAAAACCCTCAATTAATTTGAGAGAAACATCCGCAGGCATGAAAAGAAGAATTTCAATTGATAAGGATTTTACAACTTCTCTTTATAAACAATGAGATAACAAGGACAACTATCTCTTGAAATAAGAAAATACAAATCTTTCTATATAATATAAAAGAAACTATGAGAAATGATTACCACGGATGATCCTTCAGAAGAAACAATTTTTTCTCTTTATTTTTGGATAGTTTCTTATGCCATATTTTTCATTATTTATAGGAGTGTTTTTCTTTAAGGAGAAGAAAGCTCCACCGCTTCACTATTGTTCATTGAATTGTTTAAGAAGAAGCTAACTTGGATTTTACTAGTTGTGGTTGTGGGCCCCAGATGTAGAATAATAGGAGGAGGAAGCCAAATTGACTTTTACTATTTCACATTCTCCCACCTAAAGCCATTTTGGTTATCTTTCGATCCTTTCTGAACTTGCTAGTTTTATGTTGCTCATATTTCCAATAGGCCATCGGAAGATTTACACCATATAAACTTGTCAATATTGGTTGACTTTGTCATAACATCTGCTAGGTTGTCATTGGTATGAATCTTTTGCATATTTACACTTCCTTCTTCCATTATTTCTCGAACAAAGTGATATTGAACACATAAGTATTTTGTCTTAGAATGAAAGACTAGATTCCTAACGATGTGATATGCATTCTGACTGTCACAAAACAAGGGAATCTTATTCTGCTTGTACCTGAGTTCTTCCATTAACCTTTGTATCTAAATTGTTTCTTTGCAAGCTTGTGTAGCTGCCATGTATTCCGCTTCTGTTGTAGATAAGGGCACAACAATTTGTAATTTGGATACCCAGCTTACTACTCCTCCTGCAAGTGTGAACACATAGCCTGTAGTGGATTTTTTTTTTATCAAGTTCACCTGCAAAATCTGAATCAACATAGCCTCTCACAATGAATTTTGATCCTCCATAACATAATGTAGCATCTGAGGTTCCTTTGATATATTTTAGGATCCTCTTAACAACATTTCAATGCTCTCTACCTGGAATTGCCATAAATCGACTGACCGTGCCAACTGCTTGAGTAATATCTGGTCTAATACATATCGTAGCGAACATAAGCCACCGTTGATGCATGCAGTACTCGAGACATTTCCATTATCTCCACTTCATTGCTAGGATACATACTTGAGGATAATTTGTAATCGGTGGGAATTACAATCTTGCATGTTGAAGCGTTGGGAGATTTTCTTGAAATAATTCATTTGAGAAAGCCAAATCTTCCTGTCTTTTCTGTCTCGGTGAATTTGCATCCCTAAAATCTTGTTTGCTAATCCCAAATCCTTTATATCGTACTCCCTAGCTAACTGTGCCTTCAATTCTTGGACATGATCTTTGTTGGGGCCTACAACCAACATGTAATGTGAAGTAGTAAAAGCCAATTTGGTTTCTTCCTCCTATTATTCTACATTTTTTTTTTTGGGGGGGGGGGGTGCGGGGGACAACCATAACTAGTAAAAACCAAGTTAGTTTCTTCTTAAATAATTCCATGAACATAAAAAAGGGTGAGGTGGTAGAGATTTATCTAGGAAGCACGGACACTCCGCCGTAGGCCAAGTGTCGGTGTCCGACACGGCTTGGACACGTGTCGGAATTTTTTATTTTTTTTAATTAATTCCGACACAGCGCAGACACGCGAAGTAACTGTGTCGGACACGCGAAGGTAAACGTGTCGGTCAAGTAGTGAGATGATACCCTTCGATCTACCACACCTAACGGGATGGAGAACTCACTGAGCATGCATCGAGGGATTGCTACGCAGATTTCGATCGGGCCTCGTTGTCAACTGTGATAAAACATGGATGACGACGGCGACGACCTCGAAATGGATGACGATGGCAACGACCTTGAGCACGGACGATGACGGCAAGGCCTCGAGCGTGGACGACGATAGCAACGATGACGAGGTTGGACGACGATGGAGACGATGACGAGGGTGGACGACGACAGCGACGATGACGAGGGTGGACGACGGCGACGGCTCCAACGAATGCTTCTCCTTGGACGACGGTGTCGGTAAAAAAGAAAAAGAAAAAAGGGAAGTCGTTTGATGCAGGAGTACATCGAGATAGGGAATATATTTTTTGACTTAGTGGAATACAGCTAATGACTTGTTCAAATAATAATAATAATAATAATAAATAAATAAAAAAAGAAGAAGTTACAGCTGATGCCCATTACACAATATCTTTTTGAATCTATCTTTTTTTTTTTATTCTATTATTTGTTTTTGTTTTTTAATTTGAATTTTTCTTTCTTTTTTTTTTTTTTTATAAAATTTTTCTGCTTTATTTTTTTTTTATAATATTTTTTAAATTATAAATTATAGCATTATTTTATTTATAAATTATAACTTATTATACTATAACTTCCATCTCTAGGTTAATAATAAAAAAACTAAATGATATTTTCTGTTTTTTTTTTTTTTTATATATATATATATAATTATAATTATCTTAATATTTTTTAAATCAATTTACTTAATGATAATATATATTTCGTTAATTAAACTAATATATATATATATATATATATATATATATATATATATATAATTAAATATTTTTTTATTGATGTGTCCATGCCGTGTCCGTGTCGGGGTTTTTGAAAAATTGTCGTGTCACCGTGTCCGTGTCGCGTGTCCATGTTCGTGCTTCCTAGAGATTTATTCTCCTTAAAGAAAAACACTCCTATAAATAAGGGGAAAGATGACATTAGAAACTATCAAAAAATAAAGAGAAATTCGTTTCTCTTGAAGGATTCTCACTGTTAGTTATTTCTCCTAGTTTCTTCTATTTATATAGTGAGATTTGTATTCTCTTATTTCAAGAGATAGTTGTCCTTGGTCTCTCCTTGTTTCTAGAAAGAAGTTGTAAAATCCTTACCAATAGTGAAATTCTTATTTTTTACCCGTAGATGTTTCGCTCAAATTAATTGAGGGTTTTACCACGTAATTATTTTGTGTCAATTCATATTCTTCTCAATCATAATTCTTAACTGCGTGATATTGTTTCGACATGTCGTCCGCGTACAACAGCAGAATAACGAAGTCATTTTCTCCAAACTTTTTGTAATATGTACAATGGTTTGAACTCAGTTTGTTGTAATCAAGGCTAATTATGAAGATATCAAATCTCTTGTACCAATACCTTGGCGCCTGTTTGAGACCGTATAGAGATTTGTTCAACCTGCAAACCAAGTTCTCCTTACTTGTTTCAGTAAAACCTTTTGGTTAGAGCATATATATTTCTTCTTCAAGCTCTCCATGAAAAAATGTTGCTTTTACATTCAACTACTCCAGATGAAAGTCAAACGTAGCACACATAGCCATGACTATTCTGACTATAGTAAGTCGAATCACTAAGAAAAATATCTCGTGAAAATCAATATCTTCTTTCTAAGCGTATCTCTTTACCACCAATCTTGCACGATATCATTCCACTTGATTATTGCTATCTCGCTTGATCTTGTAGAGCCATTTGTTACCGATGACTTTTCTTCCACTTGGTAATGGTACCAGTTCTCATGTCTTGTTCTTGTGTAGAGCTTCGATTTCGTCCTACATTGCTATCATTCACACAGATGCATCTGAGCTACTTGTAGTTTTATGGAAAGTTGATGGCTCTCCATCCTCCGTTAAAAGACAATATACAACATTGCTCTCCGTAACATACTCTAAGCGTCAAGCTGGTAGCCTTCTCGCACGAGTTGACTAGTGAACTTCTAGAGCCTAGGACTCGACTGGTTCTTGTACTTCGTGCTCTCGCATTGTTTCTATAGAATTTGGAGTTTCTTGTACCGGATTATTTTCCACATGTATTGTTGTAGTCTTTGAACTCTCTTTTGATGTGCTATCATTTCCATATTTCTGTTGTAGTTAATCTTCTGCAAAGATCACATCCTTGCTGACAATAACCTTGTGGGTAGTGGGATCCCATAGGCGATACCTCTTCATTCCGTCAGCATATCCCAAGAACATACACTTCCTAGATTTCAGATCCAACTTCATTCTTTCTTGGGCGTTGTACATCACATACACAGGACATCCAAACGAATGTAAAGTAGGTTAATCTACCGGCTTACCAGTCCATATCTCTGTTGACGTCTTTAACTCAATTGTTGTTGATGGTGACCAATTTATCACATAACAGGCAGTTTTGGTTGCTTCCACCAAAAAGAGTTGGGTTGACCCGCAGTCCTTAACATAGCTCTCATCCTTTATGTAAGAGTTTTGTTCATCCGTTCTGCCACTCCATTTTGTTGAGGTGTATATGTGGCTATGAACTGTCTTTTGATACCTTCCTGCTTGCATAGAGCAAGAGACTCGCCATCTATATACTTCTTTCCATTATATGTTGTCAAGCACTTGATCTTTTTTCCAGATTAAAGTTGCACCTATGCTTTGAAGTCTTTAAATACTAGAAACATATCTGACTTCTTCTTGATTGGATACACCCAACATCTCCTACAGTAATCATCAATGGAAAACACAAAGTATTTTGCTCCTCCTAGCGATATTTCTGGTGATTCTCATACATCAGAATGAATCAAGTCTAGAATGCATTTACGACATGTTTGGTTGAACGGAATTGGGGTGGAATGGAATCGCCATTCCACTCTCAATTCCGATTCTCTTGTTTGGTTATCCTATCGATTCAAAAAATTAATTCTATTGGAATGAAAAAGTAGGGAATTCAATTCCATTGTAGATGGAATGAAATCAAATCCATCCCAATGAAATCAAATAATAAATTACACAAATGCTTTTTTCCAAAAGTCTACCTCAATATTCATCCCTCGGACAAGCCAACTCAATATTATATGTATGTGTGTGTGTGTGTATACACACACACACACATATACGTGTGTGTATATATATATATTATATGTGTCTATATATATACTAATGTATTAATTAGACCCAAACTCATTTGTAATTATTATTTTTTAAATAATTTATTATTAAATAGATATTCAAAATTAATATCTAAAAATGGCATTTTGGGAATTTTGTTATATTTCACTATTCAATTCTTCATCTCATTCTATGACAACCAAATAAGAGAATGAAATAGTGATTCCATTGACAAATCCATTATATTCCTTCTCTCATTTCATTTCTTCTCCCATTTCATTCCACCTTGATTCCATTCCATTCAACCAAACGAGCCGTTACTCCTTGCAACATATCTGCTAAACTTCAATCTATGATGCTTACTTGTAACACAATGCTCAAAGAAAGCTAGATTTCTCCTTTGCTGGTTGATGCGACACACGCATCAACTTCTTGCATTGATTTTCCTTGAAGCATGAAGTGAATAGATTCGCTGCGATCTTTTTGGCCTTCATAACCACAAGTATGCCTTTGACAATTTTCATGATCCCATTTTCTACGTGGGTTTTGCAACCAAGATCATCCAATTGTCCAATGGACAATAGGTTTTTCTTTAAGCCCTTCACGTATCGTAACCCTTGAATAGTATGGACTGTACCATCATCCATCTTCAACTTGATGGCACTACTGCCAGCGATTTCTAAATAATGATCATTACTCATGAACACAGATTTTTCAGAGACAGGTTCATAGGTGTGAAACAGTCTCGTTGAGAGGTCATATGTCAGGTTGCTCCTAAATCCATTATCTAAACATCAGTGAGCTGCTTTCTGTCTTTAGAAATAGTTGTTGCTTCGCTATAGAATTTCTACGTCATCAGAGGTACTTGCAACAGATCCTTGAGAATTTGTTGTCTCAGGTGTTTTCTCCGCATTCTTTTTTTTATGCCAACATTCTTTTATGACGTGCTCTTTCTTGCCACAGTTGTAGCACTTAACATTTTTCTTACTTCTTGATTTTGATCTACTAGGATTATGACTCCCACTAGAGCCACGTTCTGTTGATCTCCCTCTTGTCACCGTCAAAGCTTTCTCTTGTTGCGAACCTGCCTGTCTGTCTTCCTTGTTTTTACGCCTGGTTTCTTCTTCCAAAACAGCGGCTGCAATCTTGTCGAAGATTAGATAGTCCGTCAAGATGTTATTCATCAGGTTGATGACGAGTTGATCATATGATTCAGGTAAACTTTAAAGTAAAGGCTTCACACATTCAACTGCCTCTATTTTGTTAGTCATCAATGTAAGTTGTGAAAATAGAGTATTCAAGGTATTCATGTGGTTAATCACCGATGTAGATTCTGTCATTCGAAGAGTGTAAAGTCTTTGACTTGGCATCGTACAATATTGTCAAAGTATTCTATATCTATTTTGCTAACTTTTTTTTGTAGTACTTGATGACACTGAGTCTACCAATGCTAGGTGCAAATGGACGATCGCGCTGTCATCAATCTCTTTCCACTTGTCATCGGTCATCTCCGCTGGTTTGTTTCCAATTGTCGTTAGGCAACATCCTTTCTCAAAATTACCTTCGTCTTCAATTTCCATAGGGAGAAATTACTTCCGTTGAACTTCTCAATCTCAAATTTTGTTGCCATGATGTTGACGACCTGTTTCTCAACTAAACCGGCTCGCACTTTTTCTCTGTGAACAATAACCCACAACCAATGGCTCTGATACCACTGTTAGGAAATAATGTGTCGAAACAGTATCACTCAGTTAAGTTGGCTTGACACAAAATATTTACGTGATAAAACTCTCAATTAATTTGATGAAAACATCCACGATCAAGAGAAGAAAGATTTCACTATTGGTAAGGATTTAAGATTTCACTCTATAAATAAGGAGAGAACAAGGACAACTTTCTCTTGAAATAGGAGAATACAAATATCCCTATATAAAATAGAAGAAAGTAGGAGAAATGACTACCAGGGAGGATCTATCAGGAGAAATGATTTTTTCTCTTTATTTTTGGATAGTTTGTATGCAATCTTTTCCGTTATTTATATGAGTATTTTTCTTTAAGAAGAAGAAAGTTCTACCACCTCACCCTTGCTGCTTATGTTCATTGAATTGTTTAAGAAAGAAGTCAACTTGGGTTTTACTAGTTGTGGTGGTTGGCCCCACATGCAGAATAATAGGAGGAAGCAAAATTGGCTTTTACTACTTCACAATACTAAATTGAGAAAAAATAAAGAAAGAATATTTTTGAAAAATAAAGTTGTAACAATTATTTTAGGAACAAAAATTTGTACAGATATAATTTTTTTTTAGTTAGATGACAGCTGTTTAGATCTACCGAGTAGAGTTTTTCAAAACGCTGCACATAACCCCACTTAATTCTCCTTTAGAGGCCTTGTTCAAACCCATTGGAAAATTGAGGATGTTAATATTAGTGCTATTTGATAAAAGTGTAAATTCAGTCTTGAAAACATATGAGTTGAATGTAGTAAGTCTTTTGTCTCTAAAATATTCTT
This sequence comes from Eucommia ulmoides, assembly GCA_016647705.1. Taxonomy (NCBI): domain Eukaryota; kingdom Viridiplantae; phylum Streptophyta; class Magnoliopsida; order Garryales; family Eucommiaceae; genus Eucommia; species Eucommia ulmoides. The sequence continues at coordinate 28,320,114 of CM028340.1, read as the reverse complement.
GACAACTCTCTTTCTTAAATTCGCTCTTTACAATTTTTCTTAATTTACTACTTTCTCTCTCTACAATTATTTTTATCTCCTTTTAGATTTTATTAATAATAGTTTTATGGTGATTGTGGTGGATTGTATTCGTTTGATTTAAGCGATAAGTGTTTAGGAATAAGGACTTGTTCGATAACACAATTCAACACGTAAAACTAAATACAAAAGTAATTATCAAATTAAGTGTGTTTAATAATAAAATGAAGCAACCACTTAAAATATTGGTATCATGTAGAAATTATTTGAAATTTTAAGTAATGTGTAACTTACTTTTTTAGCATTTCTTACTTAGAACCATCAAATATCTATCTACCACAATCACCATTGAATATCAATCCTATAAAATTTTGAAAAACAAAAGTTAATATAAATAATTATAGATAGAGAAAAATGGAGAAAAAATAGAGAGGGAACGCTATAGGGAGAAAATATTTTAGAGAAAAAAAGTTATAACAATTAGGGGCAAAAAATTGTATGAAGATATGTTTTGAAAGTTAAAAGTATTTAGCAAGTAAATACATAATAAATTCAATACTTATAATTTGAGCACTTATAAGTTTTTAACACTTCATTTCATTTTATCAAAGAGGCTCTTAGTAAGTCACTCATTACTTCATATTTTGAACAGTTTTCAAGTGATACTTAATATTTAAGTGGTTGCTTAATTTCGTTATAAAATACATTTAATTTGATAAGTACTCAACATATTTAATTTGGTCTTATGTGCTTAATTGTATTATGAAACGGGCTCCAATTCTTTTTTGTTTCATTTGTTCCATCTTCAGAGCTCGGCACTTGGATTTTTACTAGCCCAAAAACATTTCACGAACCCTCTCGTTGCTGTGCCTTCTGCTGTGAGCGTTGTCTGCATGGCGGTATGACTCTTTCTCACGAATGTAGAAAATCATCTCCATATTGTGTAACTACTAGTTTTGTTTCTGCATCTTCCCTGCCTGCAGCTTGGTGGGAGTGCTCTAGCTGTGTTATGGAGGAATAGCCCCATTCCTATTGATGACAAGGATGACTTCAAGGAATAAACGGCAGCATATTTGTTTTGCTTTCTAAGTTGTACCGATTTTCGGTGATAGTTCAGATTCTTCAGCCTATCCGAAGTTATGTGCCCTGTAGCTGTAGGCGGTTTTTTCGGGCCTAGAATAAGTGTTGGACTTTCGTTTTTGCCGTATTTAGGGGATTGGTGCTGGAAGTAGACTGTTCTAGGTAGGCTAGTGTAGCAAAGAATGTAATAATTAAGCGGCAAAGTAGGCAAGTGACCATGACATTACAAGGTTATTTCGGAACCTTGAGTGTGTGCGTGTGTGAGAGAGAGAGCTTGTTTTTGTGAGAGTGCCGTAATGAAATCTGAGCTCCATAGAGCATTGTATGAATGACATGCTTGCACAAAAACATTCAGTGACTGAAGTTTGTTCATATATATTGACTCTGGAAATAAAGTCAAGTATACAGTGTGGTGATGTTGGGGTCGAACATGACTCCTAATGTCAAAACACACCCCGGACACCCGTCACTCTAGGGCCGACGTGACGTCGACACAACATCTCCTGTACATCCAATCAACTAGAAAACGACACTATGTATACTTAAATATATAATCGCATATACAGGTTATATACAACCTTTCATATGGGGGACACACCCGTCCCCAATTATAATAACAACAAAAATATAATAACCCTGAACCTCTTACAGGTTTGCCTTAAACAGCTCATCTCAAAAACTCTCGCATGACTCCATTGTAGGACTTTACCTAATGCCAGTAGGAGACCGACTCCTAACTGCTTCATCTGCGAATGTACTGCCTTCTTAATAAAAATATTTTAGATGGATCAAGTACAAAATATCACATAGTACAAAAAAAAAAAAAAAAAAAATTCCTATCACCACAGAAAAACCACATAGATATATTTATAACATTTATACTAATACGTAAAAATCAACCAGAATGTCACAATAACCATATAGTATAACGCAACTGAAATAATAGATATATCATCGTAAATGGATATACCAAGTCAGTATAAAATAAAGTATATATAAATGTTATATACGACAAAATACCATATACGACAAAATACCACATACGACACTACATCACACTACACCTTACCAAACCACATCACTCCACACCACACCACACCTCGGCTAGCCATGTGATCGTTTTAATCTCACGTTTGAGAGTTGCAACGTTACCATACCCCGTAGGATATGCTTTCCTAGCGGGATATAACAACGCTCCGCTGGACTATGCCAAACGGGTGAAATACCGCTCCGCTGGACTATGCCAAGCGGGTGAATATCCACCACCAATCTCCACCTCACCTCAACAACAACAACTCATCTCCATCTCAACAACAACAACAACTCCGCCCACTATCAATTGCCACCTCAATAACAAACAATAAAATCTACAATATCAGAAATACCCAAATAACGCTTGATCCATGTAAGTTTAGAAAATTCATCCAATTTTCAAGTAAACACATTTTTTATCCATCATATATATATATATATGAAAATAGATTTTTGGCAAGAAGACAGTACACTCACCTGGTAATCCGTTTCGAAGACTTTTACCGACTATCCACTACCGGTACTCCAGTGCCTGCAAACCTATTAGTGACAGAATCTAAATTAATATTTTATGTAAAAACAACCTAATCATGCCATGCAACCCTAAATCCCGTAATTTCTTATTCCCCACATTTTATTATGAAATATTACTATTCTACTAATATTGCTCCGTATAAAGTTTATTCTATCGAATTTATTCATATGAACGGTCTCAATATTTATTATCGCCATTTTGATATTTTCGATACTAGTAATTAGTTTTATAATCACCTACGAGATAATTAAATATTATTAAATACATATATTAGGAGTGACAGAAATTCTACCTTTTTCGAATTTTTCGGTGGCCACGAGATTGGATTTTATATTGTTGGCGGGATGGTTTGCGTCATTTTTCGTCCTCTTTCCCTTCTTCTTCCTTCTTTTTTTTCTGTTTTCTTTTCCTGTTCATGTTTGTGTCTTTGTTCAGCCCACCAAAGCCCTACCGGCTGCTACGCCTCTTCAGCGATCAGAGCACGCACATACACAACACACCACAGTCGGACCAAGCTCACACCACCGTCGGACCAAACTCACCCCCACACACTCACGATCACCGCCACTACTGCCGGACCAAACTCACGCCGCTACCCTCGAATCAACCGACGACAACCCACGCCGCTTTTCCTCAACAATCCGAGCACACATACATACAGAAAACTCACTCACAGCCCCTTGATCACATACCCACACTAAACACACCCACAACCACAACTCTCTCTCTCTTTTCACCAGTCGGCAACCTTACCCACAAACGACACACACACAACCCACACAGTCACCGTCGACTGATCAACAGCACACCCATGGCACACACAACACACACACACGATAGCGCACACACACACGATGAAACACACCCCAGAAACACATCGCTACCCCTATGACGGACGGATGGACGGCGACGACCTACTGCCAACAAAACAGAGCACTCCCCCTACCGTCACACACACATACACAATCAACGACGACACACCAACGGCACACCCAACTCCACCGACGACAACTCACGCACGATCGTCGACGATTGCCGACCGATGATTCGAACAGAGAACACACACCCACACACTGTCACGATCTGAACAGAGCAGAAAAATACACATACATGTCAGATCAAACGAGGGAACACATGCACACCGCTGAACGACGATACCCACCACCGACTGAAACCCACTTCCCTCTCTCTCTCCTCTGTTTTTCCGATTTTCCTTCTCCTCTGTATATCCCTCTCTCTCTCTCTCTCTCTCTCTCTCTCTCTCTATATATATATATATATATATATATATATATATATATATATATATATATGCATGTGAAAAAAAAAAAGCCAAGCCCCATACCGTCGACGACTTTCTCTCTCTCTCTATTTCTCTCGATTCTTCTCGATCTTTCTCCTTTCTTCCCGAGGATGTGTGGGCATATATGTATGTATGTATGTATATATGTGTGTGTGTGTGTGTGTGTATAGGTGTGTGTCAAACAGGGGCTCCACCACCTCTCTCTATATTTGTATATAATATATTTAATTTGCACTAACTTCCCCTCCACTTTTGTTAGGATCTTATTTGAACCAAATTCAAATTTTTAAATGTTACTAAAATTACAATTTGACCCCAAAGATTTTTTTTAAATCAAATAATTAATAGCGTTATCCACCCTGCTATTTTCGAAATATTTCAAAATACGATATTTAATTTGTACGTATAAGAAAAATCAGGTCTTACACCTAACAACAACAATCAAATCCAAAAGAGAAGAGGGCCAAACATTGATAACAAACATAAGGATTTGACTTGGTTTGGTGCAAGTCTAATCCATGCGCAAAGTAGATTACTTTTCAGATTACTTTTTTATTGATAGAAGATTGAGGTTTACAAGAACAATTTGAAAGGAGGATATAAAAATTTGACACTAGGTGTTACCTATGTTGCCCATACAAATAAATCCTAGGAAAATTCGCTGGGGGTGGCACCTGAAGGAAACAAAATCTATGTGAACATAGCGGAATGTAAAATTAACTATTTTTCATTTCACAATTTAATTTTATAGTCTGAATTAAACTGTGTGTGCACGGAATAGTAAAACAATTAATCTAATTGTATAAGCTTGCTTCAATACCAAGCTAGATGTTCGTTGGTGTTACATTTTATATTTTCACGCAAAATTTTTAGGCATAATCTTCACTTTATTTTAGATCTTTGAATAGCCACACAAATATCTCGCCTTTAGCAGTATGCATAAAAAGATTTGTTGATCTTAATGGTTCTCCTTCAAAACTCCAATAATTGTTTAGATGTAGAGAATTATAGACGATTAGAAGAGATGTTAATTCGATTGTCCATAATGGAAAACAAAGAAAAAGTTGGTGGACAAGAGAAAGAGAGAGGGGCATGGCAACTATCTTAGTTCGGGCCTTCCACTATAGTTTCAAAAGTTATACATACTAGTTTTAGATCCGCGCATTGCGTGGGCTTAAAAAAATTATAAGCCTTCCACTATAGCTTCCAAAGTTATATATACTAGTTTTAAATCCTTGCATTGCGCGAGCTTAGAAAAATTATAATAAATTTTTAATATTAAAACTTGAAATGCATAGATATCATTTGGTTACTTTTGTTAGTAATATTTGGGAACATATTCATAATTTTAATTTTTTTACGTAATGATGTTTTATAAATATCAAAAATAAATATACTATTGAAAATTACATAAATAATAAAAAAAGTAAAATAATATTTTTACGAATTAACCTTTACTAATATACTATAAAATAACAAAACAAATAACCATAAATCATGGTTAATTTTATCAATTTTTACAGGTCAACAAATTTTAATTTAATTAATTTGTATCATACATATTTTTTTGGATGGAAATATTTTTTGAATTACAATTATTATTTATTAATCATATTGATAGGTGTAATTTATCTATTTATTCTCAAGCCGATTTTGGTAGTTTTTGAGTATTTTTATAGTGTTTTAATATGTTTTAATACGTTTTTATTTGTTTATGTATAAACCAGGTGTTTGGGGGTGAAAAAGGGGGAAAACGGTCCATAAACGAGAACGTTGGTGGAAGAACGGTGGGGAAAAAGAGTAAAAAGATCAATTTTTCAGAACCTGCATCCACTGCTGCAGCGGTAAAAAATACAAAGAGTTGCTGAATTCTCCACTGCTGCAGCGGTGAAACCATCGCTGCAGCGGTCAAAATGCAGAGAGTTGCTGAACTCTCTACCGCTGCAGTGGTCATCTGGCAGAAGGCTATTGACTTCCCCACCGCTGCAGCAGTCCGACAGTAGATCTTTTAGGATATTTTAGGATATTTTGAGATATTTTAAATCCTATATATATATATATATATCTTTCCTCTTCTCCCCAAACAAAATGAACATTTTCGGGAGTGTCTTGAGAGCTCCAAGGCCTATCAACCGAGAGAATATCACAAAGCCAAGAAGATGAAACGTTCTTGGAGCAGTTTTAGCGTCTATTCTTCGGATAACGGCTAGTCTCCTCGTTTCTCTTTATTTCTTAATTTGGTTGATTATTTTGTATATGTTTAGCTTGTTTATTGTTGCATATTTGGTTATGGCCATGTACTGCTAAACATATATTGTCTCGGGAGCGATTCATGTAGGAAAACGTTGGTGTTTACCATTTTATTACAATCTTAATATGCTTATTATGGTATTAGGGTTGATTTTGAGAACACGGGGTTTGACATTCGGGAGAGATAACCCCGAATTCAGACTAGGGTTTAAACACAACGTGACAATCTAATGACCCGGGAGGGCGTTAAAAAGTATGCAATTCATGAGGTTGGGGCAAAATTCATGTGACCAAGTGTTGTATAGACGCTTGTTGGGGAATTCGGTGTTGAGTCGAAGTCACATATTCATTCACTTTACACTCGAGAGAGGTAGTGAATGAGATTTCGATACCGAGATTGTCGGATATGATGAATGCCGTTAATGTAAATTAGATTGAAACGAACACGTTTAAGTGAACGAAGTTAATCCCTAGAAAATTTACTCCCTTAAATGTCAATATTAGCATGTTAGGTTAATTAGTTAATTAGATTAGTATATTAATTTATTAACAAAAATATAAATTTGAGTCGCCTAAATAAAGTTCAGTTATGATAATCGTAGTACTCAATGACTGTCTAATCCAATCCCTGTGGATACGATAACCCTAACTCTTCTCACTCTACTAAAACTTGACCTGTACACTTGCGGTGAAAGTAACGACATAATTTACACGCTACCACATATATTTGTGCATTAATTAAAAAAATAAACGTAACTAAAATAAAAAAGTGAAAAAAATGACTGGGGCCACTTATTACTTGATATATAAAAAAATAAAAATTTAAATAATATAGAACTCACAAAAAAAAATTAAAAGAAACATTCTTTAACCACATTAAAAACTTCTCTCTTTACACTTTTAAGTGTTAGATTAGATACGAGTTCTTAACCAAATAATTATAATTATAATAATTAATTACTGAAAACACATAAATATATACCTATATACACAAAACTTGTAAAATGAATTTTCGAAATCCCTTTATTGAAAAACGGATTTCGAAAATCCGTTTTTTAAAAAAAAAAAAACGGAACTTGAAAATCCATTTATACATTCAATATATATATTTTTTTAATCCAATAGAAAAATCGGATATCAAATCTTCGTTTCTTCTGAGAAATGAAGAATTGATCTCCGTCCTTTTAAAAAAAAAATAGAAACAAAATAGAAATGGCAATAGAGTGGCTTCTTCATTGCATATCTCCTTCACCTCTAGTTTTTGTCTCCTTCATCGCATGTCTCCTTCACCTCTTGTAATATCTTCTACTGTTGTATGTGAATTTCGTCCATGGCCATATTTGTGTTGAGCTTCATGAAATTACCCTCGTTTGTGAATTTAGGTTTCTTCACCTGTAACGAAGAAAAACCACAGTTTTCGATCAAATCAGGGTGCCGCTTCTCAATTTTCCCCAATTTAGAAGAAGTAGAAGTTTTGATTTCAATCTTGGCTTGGCTATTCACTTCGTGATTCTCTTTTTCTTGTGTAATCGATCGTAAAGAAGGAACTGGATCGTTGTCAATGGGCCTAAAATTGAGATAGGATATATGAATTTTTGAGAACGATGCAAAGAGAGAGGAAGAAAAACAACAGGCTGTGTGATTTTGAAAGAAATAGAGAAGAGGGAAGAAATGGAGAAGAGAAAAGAAATAACCATAGCAAAACGAATTGGAGGAGAAGGGAAAAAAATCATACTAGTCACTTTCTCTCTCTCTACCCCCTCTCCCTAAAAAATTTGATGGGCTTTTGTTTTTGGGGATTTGACACTTTGTATTCTTGGAATTTTCCATAAAAGTGTCAAATCCCGGAAATGGTCAAATTTTAGGGGTGCAAAGAGTCAAAATCCTTTGAAATAATAAAAGTTTGAAAGTTGAAATGACAGTTGAAAGACAACCAAACAGATCCTAAACAAATGCAAAAATCATTTCAATTGTCGAACTTTTATTATTTCAAAGGATTTTGACATAAAGTTCGCTTTAGGAACAATGAACTTGGATATGGCTCTGCGTGAAGATGAACCTCCTCGACCTACTAATGAGAGCACTGAAGTTGAGAGAGGTCATTATGTGAGATGAGAAAGATTGAACCGTTTAAGTCTCATTTCAATCAAGAGGTCCATTGCTGAGTATCTCATTGGAAGAATACTTGAGAGCAATAATGTTAAAGAATTTTTTTATTGTTGTGGGAAACGTGATCGTTCTCAATTTTATATCTAAATTTGACCCTTATTATATCATTTTGTTAATCTTTTTATCAATTTCTAATTATAAATAACACAATTTATTATCTTGCAGGTATAAACTTGAAGACAAAAAAAAAAAACAAAAAAAAAGACAAAAAATAGCTAAAAATGATTAAAAGTAGAGAAAAAGAGGTGACTCGCGAACTGACCCAATCCAACTCGCGAACCTGACCCAATCAGACGCGCAGGACCTGCTACGGCTAAATAATTCTCATAATTCTCATTATAATGGTCAACCATGATTTTTGCCAATTATGATCATATATGGTGATTAAATAAAAAAGGCAATTATGAATACAAAAGGGAAGGATAGTGGAGATAAAAATGGGAATTAATGGAAAATTAATAATGAAGATCGACAATGAGCATTGGTGGGTGGATATTTATTCTTTTCTTGATTCATTTTGGGAGGAGGAGTTTTTCATCTGTTATTTAGTTTTTTTTTCCATTATGTTCGTGAGGCTGGCCGAGACTTGTGGTGGAGCTTCTTTAATGATTTTGTCAAATATATTTTGTAGAATATAAATCTCCATGAATGGCTAAGGCGTCAATCGGGTTAGGGCTATATTTCTTCTAAAGTTTATCTATGTAATTTTATTCTTGTTTCAAATATTTTTTTGTTCTTAAGTGTAAGGTTGTAAAACGAGGATTGTGGTCTTAAACATGTTTCTTGAATTAGTTTATGTTCTAAATGTTATTATAGATATTTAGATCTGAATCGATTCGTATTTATGATGTTAAATCTAATACCTGTGGTTTAGATCTAACAATTTTACAATCAGTTTTAGTGGTATCGATATAACTTACTTGAATAAATTATGCTAGACGATTAAGTCACCTTAGATTAGTTAATGTAGAAATTGAATCGTGAAGATAGTTTATCCCAATTAAGTGGTTAATTTATCTTTTACGGTAATACTATATTGTAGTTAATATTACCTGATTACACACCGAATGAAAGAAATAGGAATAAAATTTACAAGATAAATTGATGAATTTATGCATGTCCCTAACCCGAATCTTTATATATATTTTATCTCAATTGATTAATTTTTTGTTATTTCATTATTAAAATTCGAAATCAAACCAAAATCCTTTATTTCACTTAAGAAAAATAAAATACAAAATTAATAGTTACAATCCAATCCTTGTAGTTCAATACCCATACTTAAGCATTATACTACGAAATATTTTACGCTTAAATTGGGAATTAAATTTGACCGATCAGTAACCAGACAACTAACAATGCTGAAGCTAGGTATTTTTTTGGATGGATTGATGAATATAAGGTATGATAAGACAAAAGGCGTTCGTGAATTCATCTTGAGTATGGTGCATCTTCAAACTAGATTGAAGGCACAAGACATTCTCATTCCTGATAAGTTCATTGTTCATCAAACTCTCAACACTCTGCCATCTTCTTAGTTAAATCAAGATGCCTACAACACCCAAAATTAGACTTGGAGTGTGAACGATTTGATCACTAAGTGTGTGGCTGAGGAAGAAAAGTTGAAAAGAAAAAAGAATGAATCTGCTTATTTTGTTGCTCTTGGAAAGCCAAGTAATCAAAAGAGAGATGAAAAGACTAGAAAGCCTAACTTCCACGGTCACAAGAAAATTAAGAATTTCAAGAACAATGGGAGTGAGAAGCAGGGCAATAGAGATGCCAAGAACACAATCATTAAGTGCTATCACTACAATAAGGAGCGTTATAAGATGGTTGATTGCTTTAAGTTTTAGAATTATCTAGAGAAGAAGAAGAAAGAATAGGGGAATAAGAAACCTAAGGAAGGCAAATGAGAAAGAGTCAAAGCTTAAAGTTGGCAGTGACATCAGGATTAGTGTTGAGCATATTAGGACTACTATTTTGGAATTAAATTTTGGTTTTCAACTTGTTTTGAACAATGTTTTCTATATACCTTCGTTTAGAAAGAATTTGATTTCCCTTTCAGTACTTGATAAAACTAGATATTGTTTCACTTTTGCAAATAAAATAGTTGAGATGATTTATGACTCTAAAGTGATTGGCAATTGTGTTTTATCTTATGGGCTTTATAGATTGTTGTTATTTGTTTGTTCTTACAATGTTGAAAACACTACTTACTAGTAACGATGTAAATCTCCTGAATGATACCAAACGTCTTTCGTTTGTTAATTTTGACATAACAGATCTTGGAGAAGCATCTTTTGTCCTGCGTATTGATATTCAAAGATCTCGAAGAAACATCTTTGTCTTGGGTATTGAGATTCATCGTGATAGATCTCGAAACTCCCTTGGGCTATCTTAGAGAGCCTATATCGATCGTGTGCTTAAAAGATTCAATATGCAGACGTGCAATTGATAGCCTGATGTATGCACAAGTATGTACGAGCCCTAATATCACCTTCATTGTCAATATTATTGGTAGATAGTTGTTGAACCCTAGGCATGATCATTGGGTTGCTGCAAAGAAAGTCATGAGATATCTACAAAAAACGAAGGACTTTATGCTTGTGTATAGAATGGTTGATAATCTTGAGGTAGTTGGATACTCAGATTCTGATTTTCGTGGTTGTTTAGATGATCACAAATCTATTTTAGGATACATTTTTGTGCTAGCTGGTAGAGCCATTTCATAGAAAAGTGTTAAGCATAGCCTAACTGTATCCTCGACTATGTATGCTGAGTTTGTAGCTTGTTATGATGCATTCTCTCAAGTTGTTTGGCTAAGAAATCTGATCTCAGAGTTGAAGTTGTTGATTTTATCTCTTGATCCATTATGATTTATTGTGACAATAATGCAGTTGTGTTCTACTCCAAGAATAATAAGATCAGTACGGGTTCCAAGTTTATGAAAATCAAGTACCACACAGTTAAGGACTTGGTGAAAAAAAGAGATATCGTGATTGAGCACATAAGAATTGTGTCCATGCTAGTTGATCTCCTAATGAAAGGTTTAAGACCCATAGCGTTCAAGGAACATGTTGTGAATATGGGTGTCATTGAGTCTTTTAATTCTTTAGTTTAGTGGAAGCCTTTGTAATTTTCTTTATTTTGAAGATTATGCCGTGTAAACATTGATCACTATTGTTATGTGATTTGTAAAATTCAAATATTTTTGATGATCATCATTATTGCTTATTATATTATTATATGCCGTATTATTTGAATTGAATATATAATATGGTATCTTAAGGTATTGCAAGCATTAAGAATTGTAGTTATATATTTTATTGAATGTTATATTATTTGAATTGAATATACAATATGATATCTTAAGATATCGTACCTTAAGAATTATAGTTGTATACTTTTGGTGGTCACAAAATACTATTTTGAGATCTCATGGTGAATTGTTAGTGACATATGACTAGTTAAAGTAAACCAATTTCATTTTATTGAGAAATTGCAATTATAATTTCATTTTGTTGAGAAATTGTAATGAGGACCGATAAAAAATAATGCATATAGATAATGATCATATGTTGGTATTGGTTTCTTACTACACTATTGGGCTTACGATCCATGTCGATATGGTTATAAGTATTTGTGACTATAAAAAGTCTTATATTTGTTGAGATTAACATATAGACCATTATAGTCCAATATTAAGATTATGTTGGATCGGATAAGTTTATCAAGATACTACTTATAGATTACAATTTCTGTAAAAGTTGTGACCACACAAAATAATTTTTTTCGGTTATTAACTCGAAAGTCTTATTTTCAAAATTAAATTTATAAGTATTTAAAAATCAATTAATGTAGCCCAAATGGGACAATGTTGGATTTTTTTTTATTAAATATGTGTTAACATTAATTGAATTAATTATTTTATAAAAATGAGTTAATGAATAGTCTATTATATAAGCAGTTCAAATAAATAGTGATCATATTTTAATTTAGGTTGTGACATCTTTTTGTGTAGAAGCCGAGCTGAGTGACAACTATAGGTTTTGGATTTCATTGAAACCCGTTATGGGAGGGTCCATGGGTCCAATGAGAAACTCTAATTATAAATATTAGGTTCTCTCTCTAGTTTAGATTAATGATTTCTTCCCATTGAGAGCTGCTACAACAAAAAATCTAGATCATAGAGAGGAAGGCCTAGTGTGTAATCCGCTACGGCGATCAATCATCCACAATAACTGAAACAGGTACGCTTTCTGTAATCGTTCTTAAAATTGTTGTGTTCTTTTAATCATGTATGATTAAGATATTTAATTAATTTCTGTATTATTGTGATTATGAGATTTAATTAACAAAGAATACCACAACTAAACCCACTTGCTTAGGCAAGATTATGTTTTTGTTTGTTTTTTAGCTTTTTTCTTTTCAGGTTAAGGAACATAAAATAAAATAATATATATATAGCCAATCCTACCCATAACTAAGAAGGGAGAAACGTTTCTGAAGAAGGCCGCACTTATCCCGTGAAAAATAAATGGCCTTCTGTTATTCTATCTTTTTTCCAGTCCGAAAACTTGACTTACATATATATAGAGTGTCAGTCCATGGTCCGAGACTTAGTTTCGGTCTATAATCTAAGCTAAAAGAAAAGAAAATAGTGTCAGGCCAAAGTTTGGGATTTAATACTAGTCAATGGCTTAGGATTAAAAGAAAAAAAAAATTGTGCCAGGTGAAAGTATGAGACTTAATACTAGTCAATGGCCTAGGCTAAAAAATAAAAAAGTACAGGAAAAGTAAAGCGCGGAAGAGCGCAGAGTGGGAAAGTAAATAGTTAGTGGTTAATGTTATGTTAGTGGTTTTTTTTAGGTTCTTTGAGTTTGGTTTCTTGTCAAAAACAAAAATGATATGTAAAAGGGGATTGAAGAAAGCTTACCTAGATTAGCGGGATGGTCTTTCCATAAGAGTTTACCTTCTTCTCCTACTTTCTCCTCATTTTTCTTCTTCTTCTTTTGTTCTCTTTACTTGTTTGGTGTTTGACCACTTTGTGAGGGGTTTCAAGATGATATTTGGAGATATTTTAGAGAGACTTTCTGAAGCTTTTGAAGGGTGTAAAACTTGTAAACAACAATCCAAGAGTGTTTTTTAACTTAGAGATAAATCAACAAAGTGTATGGTTCTTTGAAAAAAGAACCCCCATCCCTTTTATATGAATGGCTTTCATGTACATTCTTGAGGACGCAGGCAAACCAGAGGGTATTAAATGCCCCCTGATTGATAGGGCCTACCCCCTTATGGCATAATGATGACACTTTAGACCCCCTATAAATGGTAAGTGTGTGAAATCTTCTATATTGCCAAAATCAATGCATACAACTTATGAAAATGACTTTGGGATGCTCAAATTTGGCTATCGTAACTCCCAAGAAGAATCCAATGCGTCTTATTATTCCCAGGTGTTGTGCTCGTAGCAATTTTTGTGTTTTAGGCACTCATTTGTCTAAGTACAGACTTATTTATTAATTTTCTTGAAATTAAATATTTAAAAATAAAATTAAACTATCCAATATATTATCTAAATGTTTAATTTTGAAAAATTATATTTTTTTGGTTGCAATTTGATAAAATCGGTGAAAATGAAAGTTTTTGGGGACAAAATGTAAAGTAAGTGTACTTTGTGAAATTTCTTCAAATTAAAGGGTGAAACTGAAATGAAACATATTAAAGTTTATATCTATAATAAAAACACTTTTAATTTTTTCATTTTAGTTGCCAATTAATTTTTAAAAATTTCTATTTTGACCAAAAACTTTTGTTTATGCCAAAATTCGATCAAATTAGCGATTTTTCAAGTTTTATTTATTTATTATTATTATAATATTAAGGCGTAATCTAAGGTGAAAATTCATCTCTCTAAACCTTGATTTAAAGTTTGTTTGAAATTTTCACTTTAGACCTGAAAAGTAAAAACGAGCTGGACAAAATAAGGCATTTACATGTTGCCCACCTGTTTTTTAACTATAAATAGCCCCATTTTTCATCTCTGGTAGAGAGATAGCATATTATGCTGGGGATAAAAATTGATAGACATTCTATTCACTTATTTAATGAACAAATGACGACTAAAGATATTCATTCGAGATAGAAAGATCTAAAGGATTTTGGGTTAGGTATACTAAAATTCTTTTAGTTCTATTTAAGTATGTTGAATTCTTTCTACTCCTAGGCCTTTTCATGGCTTTTATTTTATTATGCATTAAATCTTAGGTGTAGGAATGTTTATCATGATTAGCGTACTTACTTCTTTGACCACGTTGGTGATGTAGGCAATTAGGGTTTGGAACATCTTGACAAGCACTTTCACATCGTAGAATTATTTTATTTTATTCAAATTTAATTATCATAATTTACATTTTTGCACTTATTTTCAGTTATTTATTTATCGTAATCCTTCTCGCGATTCAATGATACATCGTGAAGATGGTACTCCTTATACTTAGCCTCATAGCGTTAGATAAGAAAATATTTATATTCCAATATATTTACTTTACTGTCATTTATATTTCGGGCATTTACATTGTTATTATGCTCAAATTACATGTGACAAATTTCTCCTTTCCAATTATTAATCTACCAAAATTAATTCAAAAAATAACAAAGAAATAGTCATTATTTTGATAAAAAAAATTGATTTTCTTTTTAAAAAAATTGATGTGGGGGAAATTCCCGCCCACATTTGATAGAAGCCAGTTGGGGGATGATGGGTCAAATTGGGTAGTAAAATCTGACCTACAAGAAATGACCCGGAAATTACCCATGGCCCAATTGTGCTGATGGCCACAATTTTAGGATTGATCTACTAAGAGAACCCAATGCGATTAAATATAATGGTTCATAAGAGGCTCAATCATGTTTGGGTTGACATGAATAGAAGAAGGGCTCCTAATTGGGGCCTTATCGCAAACAGGTAAGATCAATAGTGGAAGGTCACTAATTGATTTTTCGAGAACCTTCACGATCCCATGCATGTAAAGAGACATAACTATTTTACATTTCATAATGGGATCATGGACGGTTTCCATGAGGTTAAAGAGGGGATTGTGGGACTGGCGGCATAAACAGGTTATGCAGGATAAATGATCTATATATGAAGACGGGTATCAGGTGTTCAAGGTATTGCTTTTTATATACTAAAATATTATCATCACAAACAAACTAATTTATTCTCACGCCGGAAGTTCTTTGGTTGACACCACAACGGTGTCCCTTGGAGCTAATTGATTTTGAAGGTTCAGGTTGTAGGGAAGTTGTTTGCGCGTGTTGGAGATTTTTGGCAATATCATTTGGCGCCATCTGTGAGAAGGCAAAACAAAAAGAAGTTCATAGTTGAGATGAGATGGTTAAGACCAAGAGGAGCAGGTCTGAGTCAAGGGAGTGAAATCCCACCACATACGAGCACAAAGGCACCCATGGAAGCTTCAGAAATAGTTCACACTATTCCTCCTCTTGAGGTACAGACCACTGACTCAAGAATTGATGTTTTGATAGAGAAGATTGCTGCAATGGAAGGCATCTTAAGGTGGATGGCCCAACATATTGCTAGAAATGTTCAACAATCTCCTTCTGTCAATAATGGCTTAGGGGAGCAAATAGAGTCACTAAAATCTATAGACCCACCTTTACAGGAAGGATGAGCTGTTTAGTGGGACATGAGTAACCTCCTAAGAGAAAGACAGTTGCTTAGCCGAACTAAGATGGTAGATTCTCACCAGCAACATAGGGTTTTAGGAGAGAGAGACTTGTCGATTGATGAGCTGGAGACGTTGCTAAAGGGGACCGAGATGCCATTCACCTCGAACATCCTAGAAGTGCCTTTGTTGGATACGTTCGACCCAACTACGTTTGAAAAATATGATGGGAAGACGGTCCTGATTGACCACATTTGCAAATTCAAGCATGTGATGTTACTTTCGTAGCGGGTAATTCTACATTTTGTAGAGCCTTTGCAACCACCCTAAAAGGATCAGCCCTAGAGTGGTTACACACACTGCCATCTAACTCAATCTCATCTTTTACTGACTTTAGGAAGCAGTTCATTGGCCGTTTTATCACATGCTAAAGGTTGATGAAAGGGGTTGATTACTTATTAGCCTTGCGACAGGAGAAGGGAAAATTATTGCGCCAATATATTAATTGCTTTAATGAGGAATTAACATGCATTGAAGGTTGTAAATCCAACCTCATCATAAATGCGTTGACCTCGGAATTGTGACATGGTCAGCTCCAAGATTCTCTTACAAAGCATAACCCGAAAAGCATGACGAAGTTAAAGGAGAGGGCAAAATCTTATATGAAACTGGAAGACGTTAGGTACGCGAGGGAGGAAAAAGTATCAATAAAAGATAACACTAGATCCAATGGGAAAGACAACCAGAGAACTAAGGGTAGTATCTTGAACAGGCAGAGAGAAAGTCCCAGAAGATCAGCATTAAGAGTAGAAGCACGACAAGTGTCGAACCTTCCAGGCTTCTGGATGCTAATATCTAGAATCCTTCATAAAATCAGGTCATCCAAAGTCATTTAGTGGCCTCCTAGAATCCAAACGAAGTCTAATAGGAAGAACAAGGCTAAATATTGCGAATTCTATAAAAATCATAGACATGACAATAATGATTGTTAGGACCTCCAAAAGGAGATCAAACGATTGATCGATATAGGACGATTACGTGGCTATTTGTAGGACCAGACAAGGATCCTCAATAAAACTCTGGAAGTTATGGGTTGATAGGGCGTCGAACATGAAAGGATGTGGAGTTGGAATAATACTGGAGACACCAGAAGAAGATCAGCTCGAGAGGGTTATACAACTCAATTTCTGAGCATCTCATAACGAGGTAAAATATGAGGCGGTAACCCTAGCAAAAAGAATGGGAGCTCGTGACTTGGAGGTAAGGTCGGATTCGTAGCTAGTGGTGAATCAGATAAATGGGATGTACTCGGTGAATGAAGAGAGGTTACGCCTCTAGGTGGAAAAAGTGAAAGAGTTTATGACAGCCTTCCACAACTGTAAGTTCGAAGCCATTCCGCGGACTGAAAATAAAAAAGTAAATGCACTCTCAATTTTGGCATCGTCTTTTGGACTAGATCAGTAATCCGAGGTGGTGGAATTTTTGGAGCAGCCTTCTGTGCCAACTTTGACTAACCTTTGTGCTTGCATTAGAGAGCTGGGACAAGAAGATGATTTGAGAACTCCACTGGTTCGTTACTTGAGAGAAGGAATATTACCAAATGACAAAGAATCAGTTCGGAAAGTTTTGAATAAAGTGTCAAGATATGGGGTAATACCACTTACACCCCCTCAATTATAGTGATATTTCACATACAACCCCCTAATTTGCAAAACTACCACGACGACCCCTTGTCGGAGCTTTTTTTTAATGAATTGCCCATTTTGTCCTTACTAACCCTGACATAAAAAAATAAAAATAAAATATATATATATATATATATATATATATATATATATATATATATATATATATATATATATAAAATAATAAGATCTATGAAATTACCAGCTTGCCCTTAGCCTATTTTCCTTTTTTCACACTTTATTTTTTTTGTGCTCTTCTTCTTCTTCTTCTTCTTCTTTGTCTCTACAGTCTGCACCCTTGAACAACACTACACTACCATACACCACACAATAGAATGAAGCACCACCACCACAAAACACCGTAATGCAACGAAATTCTCTGGATTCTTATATGGGTTTCTAGATTTGGGTTCATTTGATTTTTTCTCCGATTAAACACATTCGGTTGTTTTGTTCTTGCTAAATCCTAATTTGCTCAGATCTAAGGTTTTCTTGATGAGGTACAAACTAGGTTTGAATAAATCCTACAATTAAAAGATCCAAAACACATAAGAGAACTCGAAATGGAGCATTATACCTTTCACCTTTGAAGAAATCCACCGCAAAGACACAGAAAGAGGAGAAAGAGCTCAAAAATGAGCATCATCCCTTTAGCCTTTAATAAATCCCACAATTGGAAGATCAAAATCCCCGAAAACCCAAACCCCAACAGAAAATCTTTCAGTTCCCGCCGCCATCAATGATCCAGAAACCCTAGAGCTCCCAAAAGAAGAGATCGCCATCGACGGAGAAGGTGATGAGGAACACGAAAAGGCCGGCGCGTGTGAATTCTGCTTGTTCATGAAGGGATTGGGTAACATCATCTCCAATCAACCTTAATCATCTATGATCAACCTTTGGCAGAGCATCATCGATTAAGAGAAAGGGAGAAGGTGATGAGGAACATGAAAAGGCCGGCGCGTGTGAATTCTGCTTGTTCATGAAGGAATTGGGTAACATCATCTCCAATCAACCTTAATCATCTATGATCAACCTTTGGCAGAGTATCATCGATTAAGAGAAAGGGAGAAAAAGTGAATCAATCTTCATCTTCTTCAAGTAAAAAATAAATTGCGAATCTAAGCCCTAAAACAATACCCACTATTGAAATCAAAATATCATTTCCCCAAATCTGAGAGGAAATGAGAGAGATAGACGATTTCAAACCATTTTCCAACTAAAGTTTGGGATTTGCTGCGAAAAACGAACCATTCGCCATCTTCCTCGTGCAATTAGAGTTTCCATTCTTCGATCTCCTAGGAGCTGTTGAGGCGTGTTGTGGTGTTCGATGATGTTGGTGTTCGGTGATAGTGGTGATGTATGTTGGCATTTTGTGATGATGGTGACGTATGTTGGTGTTCAGCGATGATGGCGTTCAGCGGTATTGGAGTTCAGCGGTGGTGGTGTTCTGCGATAACGCAGGTGAGTTGGTGGGAGAAAGATGTGTGGTGGTTGATTTGGGGCTGGAATAGGGAAAGGCCAAAGCAACAATCCTCTATTTACAATATGTACCCCCTAAAGTTTTATTATTTTATTTTGAACCCTCAATTTACCAGAATTATTTGGTCTTGAGAAAGGTAATATAGTCATTTAACTTGAGAAGAAATGGTCAGTTTGGTCAAAAAATAAAAAAAAATGAATTTCAAAGGGTATTTTTGGAATAAAAAATGAACAGGGGGTCTTAGTGTCTTTTAACTAAATAGTTCATAGGGTGTCCCATGTAGTTTTTAAAGTTAAGGGGATTTCCATGGTTTCGGTCAATAGTTGAGGGGGTGTAAGTGGTATTAACCCGTCAAGATATCTCATGATTGATGATAAGTTACACCGAAGATATTTCGCACAACCATTGTTACTCTGCTTAGGACCAAAGGAAACTACCTATGTCTTACAAGAAATTCATGAAAGAGTTTGTGGAAACCATCAAAGAGGAAAAACATTGGAACACAAGGCACTTACGATCGATTATTATTGGCCAACGATGTGCAGTGATGCATAAGAGTACGCCAAAAAATGTGACAAATGCCAGCGTTTTCGAACGACATCCGGGTTCCAGCCCAGAAGCAAACACTAATTCACACTCCATGACCTTTTGCTCAGTAGGGGATGGATGTCCTAGGGCCATTTACCATGGCGCTTGGAAATAAGAAATACTTACTGGTGGTAATTGATTACTTTACTAAGTGAGTAGAAGTTGATGCATTTGTGTCTGTAGGCAAAAACGAAGTCAAGAACTTCCTTTGGAAGTAAGTGATCAGTCATTTTGGTATTTCAATAGTGTCGATATCAGATAATAGAACCCTATTCACTAGGGGGAATGTTGCATGGATGTACAATGAACTGAAGATTCAATATCGGACGTTGAGCCCAGCGTATCCCCAAGGGAATGGACAAACAGAGGTTAGGAATCAGTCAATTAAGGAAGCGCTCAAAAAGCGATTGGATGATGCTAAAGGAAAATGGGTGGAAGAACTGCTAGCAATCTTGTGGTCCTACCGAATGACTCTAAGAAGAAATACTGGGGAAACGCTATACTCCATGACGTATAGGACAGAAGCAATGGTTCCAGTAGAGATTAGATTACATTCGAGACATGATAGCATAGTCAATCTTATAAAAAACGAGGACATTATATACCAAAAGTTGGACCACCTGGAGGAAAAATAAGACCAAACAACATTAAGAATGACAGTCTATAAATCAAGGATGGCAAGGATGTTCAATGATGCAGTACGCCCAAGGCGCTTTGCAGTAGGTGAGCTTATGCTTCGAAGAGTGATTCCACATCGTCCAGAGGCTCGGTTAGGAAAATTAACTCCCAACTAGGAAGGACCTTACAAAGTGGTTAAAGTGAATGGAGTTGGAATGTACTAGTTGGAAGACCTAGATGGGGTATTGATTCCTCGACCATGGAATATTGCGCATTTATGAAAATATTTCATGTAAGTTTATTTTCTTTTATTTTGTAGGTCTTGTAAAGACTTTGAAGAAGAATTATGTGTTGTTTGATTGTTAATTGTTTGAATGAACAACAAGGTTATTTATTTTTATAAATAAAGTTTTAATAAAGGATTAATCCTACGTCCAAGACGATAAAATGTCAAAAACTGAGCTGTTTAGATCAGTTCACCAAAGATGCTCGTGGTGACAAATCACCAAGTTTCAAAACTTGAAGCCCAGTTGCTCAGATCAATTCATCAAAGAAACTATTAGTGACAAATCACCAAGTTTCAAGACTTGAAGTCGAGCTGCTCAGATCAGTTCATCAAAGAAACGATTGGTGATAAATCACCAAGTTTCAAAACTTGAAACCGAGCTACTCAGATCAGTTTGCCAAAGATGCTATTAGTGATAAATCACCAAGCTTAAAAACTTGAAGCTGAGCTACTCAGATCAATTCGTCAAAGAAACTATTGGTGACAAATCACTAAGTTTCGAGATTTGAGGCCGAGTTGCTCAGATCAGTTCGTCAAATAAACGATTGGTGACAAATCACTAAGTTTCAAAACTTGAAACTGAGCTACTCAGATTAGTTCGTTAAAGAAACTATTGGTGACAAATCATCAAGTTTCAAAACTTAAAACTGAGCTGCTCAGATCACTTCATCAAATAAACTATTGGTGACAAATCACCAAGTTTCAAAACTTGAAGCCGAGTTGCTCATATCAGTTCATCAAAGAAACTATTGGTGACAAATCACCGATTATCAAACAAGCTACTCAAATCGATTTGTCCAGGAAACAATTGGCGAACTAATAGTAAGTACTTAAATAGGGAAGCATACTATTCCAGTCAGATTTTCAAAACGTTTTTGGTAAAAGTTCCCTATTCCTCGAAGTAAATAAGTTTTGGATTTTGGAATGGGAAAACCAATCGTTGGGGTTAAACTAAAAATAAATTCTATAAGCGAGTGCAATCCATAGCCTATTTATTACTTAAACTTGTTATGGAAAAGGGTATGAGGTATTGTAAGAGTATATGGATAGTTAATACTCCATATTATTCTTAATTCATGATGGGTATATAGACAGTCAATACTCCATTTTATTTTTAGTTTATTTCGATATGTTCGTTATTCCTGAAAATTCATTCGACACGTTCATGCTCGTTCACAACATATGAAACCCAAAACTTTATATATTATATAAAATAAAGAAATGCACATTACATCTTTCTTTTATATATATATATATATATATAAAAAAATAATAACAGAAAAACTATTCAGATAAAAAATAAAAAATAAAAATAAAATAAAAATAAAAATAAAAGATAAAGATTTGAAGAAGTCTAAAAAACTTCTTCTTAATTAAACCGGGGCTGAGAGGATAGAGCTACTCAAACCTAGGAGAAGGCATAGAACCTAAGTTTTCTAAGTCTGAGTTCAAGCGGTAGAATTCATGTTCTTCATACCGGTTTAATGCTCGAACCAAATCTCGTATCTTCTAATGTTTTGCTCGTTTTTCTCCCAAAGCTTATCCCTTCTTGTCTTCAACAGGTTACTGTAGGTCTGATGGAGATGGACTTGGCCTTGTAGCTCGTGGATCTCTTTCTTGGCCATCTTCAGATGGTCTCGAAGCTCTTGGAGTTGGGAGACTACACAGAAGTGGGCAGCGTCTAGGGAGGCGAAGATTGTACATACATTTTCAATAGCGTGAAGCCAATGGTACTTTTCGCCAAGCATTTTGGCCATCATCATATCTCTCTGAAGTGGTACCCAAGCTTCGATTCGTTTTTCCTTTCAGCCTGAACGGCATCAAAAGATGATGACGATGCCATGTCTTTTGTGAGATAGAAGAAAATAGAAGGAAAAATGTGAAAGAATCGAAGTTTAGCTTTAAATAGCCAAACCAGTGATCACAAAATGACAAAGAGGTTGAAACCAAATCATCGAAATATTTACACTCATTTATAACAGATAAAAATAAAGCGATGGAAACAAATATTGAAATAAAAATAACGGTTTCCAAGATCAAATTGGGCGGTGTCTATTAAAAGTAGGTTATAATTACAAAGTATCATGATTGCAAAGATTAGAAATTGAAAAGAAAATCAACTAATCAAGACGTCCTTGGCTGATCTGCATCGTCTGGATGAAGTGGTCATGGTGTTCGGCAAAAACCAAAGCTGATTCACCGGGCACGATATGAGCTTGGTTAGATGTGGACTGATATGAAGGTTGCATTGCAGTTAGTTTATTGGGAGTTTAACTAGCTTGGGGAAGAGCTGAACTCGCCATAGTAAGGCCTGAGGGCTTTGCACTGGGTAGCTCTGCAGAAGTAGAACATTGTTAGCTTCATCTCCGTCCTCTAATAACCTGTCCAGAAATGTAAGGTCGAGCTCAGGATGCTCTTGTTAAACTTGTGCCTGACAGTACTTGAATCCAACGAGTTAAATTCTCTCCTGTGGTCTTCAAATTGCTCCCAAAGCTGCTTAATTTTTTCTTCGTGTTCGTTCTTATTTTGCTCCAATGCCACAAACATCTCTTCTATTAATTTATCCTGGTTAGCTAACTTTGCCTCTAGAGTTGAACTCCTAAGCTTCTCTGAGTTTAGCTCATTCAATATTAGCCTTTTCTTCAGCCTAAGTGCTGGAGGGCATCAGTTTTTGCTTCCAGCTCAGCCTTCAGCAAATCAAGCTCAGATTCCTGTTTGCTTAGGTATCGTTTGGTAACCATTTCATGCCCATCCCATGTAGTGGGATGGAAATGAGATGGGATGGGATGAAAATTCTATTTCATTCTTGGGAGCAGAATCGTGTTTGGTAACGATAATTTTTTTTTGGTTTTGGGAACATAATCACGTTTGGTATCGTTTTTATCCTAGAAATAAAGAACGAACCCTAAACCACAATCAATAAATTATCAAGCAATCAAACCTTAAACCACAATCAAGAAATCGTCAAGCAATCCAACCCTAAACCCCGATCGAAATCGAAATCCTAAATCCCAATCAAAATTGAAATCATAAACCCCAATAGAAATAATATCCTAAACCCCAATTAAAATTGAAATCAAAATTAAAATTGAAATTGAAATCCTAAAATCTAATTGAAATCGAAATCGAAATTAAAATCAAAATCAAAATCGATTAGAGCTCGATTTTTAAATTTTTCCATTTACAGACAAAGCCCTAATTTCGATTTTGATTTTTGAAATTGAAACCCTGATTTCATTTTCGATTTCTCCATTTATAGATGAAGCAGATAAAGCCACAAAACCACAAAGATGAAAGACAGATGAAGCCCTTATTTTGATTTCAATTTTTCCATTTATAGACGAAGCCACGAAGACACAAGGAGAATGAGGACGGACGAGGAGGAGTAGGAGGCCAGACGGACGATGAGAAGGAGGAGGACGATGACGAACTATGCGAAGAAGATGAAGAAAAAGAAGTAGAAAAATGAAAAAAAGACTTACAAGAGTTGAAAGCCATACCTCATTAAAAATTTTGTTAACAGCAACCTTGTCCTTTTTTAGTTTGGGAATGGGATGGGAATTATAAGAAACAAAATTTTTTTATTTCTCACTTCTTAAGAAAATGAGGGAATGATTCTTGGTTTTAGGCTGAGAATAGGGACGAAAATAGTTTTACCAAATACTATATACCTAAACAGAAATCACAAAAATCTGGGAATGGGATGTAATTTTTTGGGATGGGAATGGTTACCAAACATGGCCTTAGCTTCTCAATCAGTGAAGATTTCTCGATTGATAGCCTGTTGTTATCTGTAAGAAGCTTATTGTTTTCACTGATCAGGAGTTGATTGCTTTTTTAGAGAAACTTACATTGGGCATGAGCGGCTTGTAGGCCAGTCTCTGATTTTTTCTTTGGATGACCTCTCGAGCACTAATTTGGTTTCAAGGGAATTTTTTTTCTCTCAAAGAGCTCGAAGATCCTCTTCTAGCTGATTGGATTCTATCAGTTAGTGCATGAGCTGGTCATGCAGTTCAACCATGTCGTTCGAGCTGCCAGCCAAGGCAAAAGACAAATGGATGCTCTGAAGAATGGATACATTTTTCAATTAAGAATTTCCAACAACACGTCAAAGAACACATACAATTTCAAATTCAAAAACAAACAAGAAAAACAAATGAAATAATGAATGTTACATGAAGAAGTGCACAAACAAGAGTTCGAAAGAGCTCCGCTCAGCTACGATTCTCAATCTTAGATCGACTCTTGCTCTAGGATTACTAGAAGAGAGTCTGAATAGTGTTTTCATAGATCTCTTAACGGTTTGGAACTGAGGGACCTACCTCCTTTAATAGGTGACACATTTGCTCTCGAGAAACCCCTCGCAAGCTTTGAGATGTAGATGTGCCTTGGTTAGAAACTGATGAGGAGGGAGAATGATGAGAATATATCAGCTGTACCAAGAGATCCGTTGCATGTTTCAGTTGGCCCAATAATAAGGGCAAGGGCAAAAAGATTCAAGCACTTAATAGGCTTATTCAAAAGATTGGGGCCGAAACTATAATGGTGAAGCCTAAATTAGGCCCATCGGATAGTCAAGGCCTAGTCCACCTCATCAAGGCAAGCGAATGGGCTTAAAGCGTGATCCTGAACAGGCCAAGAATGAGACCCACGAATTTTATTTTATTTATTTTAAGTCTTTTAATTATTTTTAGGCTGATTTGTAAGGTTTGATTGCCAAGTAAATCATTTCCTTTTCTAACTAGGAATGTAAGGCAAATTAGGAAGCTTCCTTATTCTTTATTTAGCAATTAGATTTTAGGGTTTCCTTTTTCCTCCATGTAGACCCACGAATTCCCAAGTATATTAGGGTTTCTTTCATATTCTCTTGGCCGCCTATTTAAGGGGCTTTGTAGACCTACGAATTTGACACATTATTTTTTATTAATAAAATTGTGAGAGTTTTCTCTTTAGTTCTTCAGAGAACTTTTCCTGAACTTATCAAGAGTTTTTTTGTGGTGTTCAAACTTATATCTTTGGTTCATGATTCATTATAATCATTGCGTAAAGATCATTATACCATTGGTTCACGTTTCATTCATAAACGTTTGGTCAAGGTAATCTATATTTCAATTTCTGTATTTTTAGTTCGCTCAAAATCTGATTTAGTTTCGATCCTCGCGAAGAAACCCTAAGTTGGTTTCGGGTCTCACTAATCCTTGGTGATGTTCGCATCATTTGGTAATTAGAGTAAGGTCTAAATCAAGTTTCACCTATCATATCTTATCTTCTTTGTTCATCGTTATCTTTTCTTTTATACTTGAACTTTCTTGGCCGAAATATTTATATTTGGTCAAATTTTTTTATTTTTTTTTTCACTTTGATACTATGCATCATCAATCTTGATTTTAGTTGCAAAAAAAAAAAAATCCAGCAGCTTCGAATTTCAAATTTTATTTCTTTTTGTTTTATTCCGTAAACTTATCCTTTGTGCTCTTCTTGTTCACTTTACTTTTGTCCTAAATCTTATTCTTAGTTAAACTGATTTGTTGAGTTTGAATTGTCACGAGAAATTTTTGATTGAGTTTGGTTAAGTTCAATAAAGAACTAAGAGAGTAGAACTCATAAGAGGGTAAAAGCCGAATTTGAGTGATACACGAGTGGAGTGACATAGTTTGAGTGTAAACACATGAGGCAGTGTTTGTGAGGTTTGCTAACTTTGTTTTGCAGGTTGCTAAACATGTCCTGAGAAACAAACAAAAACTTGTCCGATGAAGCACTAGAAAGGATGGACGTCGTGGACGTAAAAGTTTTTTTACAAGGCCTTAGAGCAAAAGCTTCAATGGTTGAACTTGCTGTTTGATGAAGTGTATAAGCGACTAGACAAAGTTGAGTTTAGTGCACAAAAGGGGCAGCCACCGAGAGCTCCTAATGTGCAACGAAGAGAGATGAATCAACCTCGGTTTGAATATGAAGATGATTATAGGAATGACCTAGATAAAGACGATCATGCCTCTAATGCAAGTTTGGGCAGATTTGGGCGTGGATATGGAAATAGAGAAGATAGATATGGGGAGTGGCTTGATAATAACTTGGAAAGCATCAAGGTGAAGATACCGTCATTCTAAGGAAAAAACAACCCTGAAGTATACTTGGAGTGGGAGAAGAAGATAGAGTTGATCTTCAAGTGTCACAACAACTCTGAGGAGAAAAAGGTAAAACTTGTTGTAATTGAGTTTATTGACTATGCTATAATATGGGGGGACCAACTTGTGATAAATAGGAGGAGAAAACATAAGAGGCCTATTGAGACGTGGGTGGAAATGAAAGTCATCATGAGGAGGCGGTTTGTCCCTAGTCACTACTATAGGGACTTGTATCAGAAATTGCAAAGTCTTATACAAGGTTCTAAGTGTGTGGAATACTACTATAAAGAGATGGAAGTAGCCATGATTTGAGCCAATGTGGAAGAGGACTGAGAAGCAACTATGGTTAGGTTTCTAATCAGGCTAAATCATGACACTGCAAATGTGGTGGAGTTGCAGCATTATGTTCAGTTGAGTAACATGGTGCACATGGCTATCAAAGTGGAGCAACAATTGAAGCGAAAGGGTTCCACACAAGTTGGGCAATAATCGGGTTCTTCTTCTTCTTGAAAACCAAATTGGAGCAAGAGGGAAGAGAAGCCTAATTTTTAGCCCAAGGCCCAACCTCCCAAAATTCACAAAGTTGGAGGTTCACCGAACCAAGGTAAAACTGATTCCCAACCTTTTAGAAATAGAGAAATTAAATGCTTTAAGTGTTTGGGAACATGTCATATTGCATCTTAATGTCTGAATAAGAGAGTGATGATTATGTGGGATGACGGAGGTATTGAGACCGAAGATGAGACGGATGATAATTCGATGCCACTTTTGGAGAATACACATGATGTTGAATACCTGGTTGATGGAGAGCTCCTGGTTGCAAGAAGAGCTCTTGGTGCACAAGTCAAAGAAGATGAGACGATACAACGAGAAAATATCTTTCATACTAGATGATATGTCAATAATAAGGTATGTAGCATGATTATTGATGGGGGCAGTTATACAAATGTTGCTAGTACTAGTTTGGTGGAGAAATTGAAATTGCCATCTTTAAAGCATCCTAGATCGTACAAGTTACAATGGTTGAATGATTGTGGAGAAATTAAAGTGAATAAACAGGTGCTTATATCATTCTTGATTGGAAGGTACAAAGATGAGATCTTGTGTGAGGTGGTGCCAATGCATACGGGGCATATTCTTTTGGGAAGACCATGGCAATTTGATCGCCAAGTAACTCATGATGGTTATACCAATAGATACTCCTTTGTACTTAATAAAAAGCTAATTACTCTTGTACCATTATTGTCAAGGCAAGTGTATGATGATGAAGTGAGGTTAAAAAGAGAGAGTGACAAGAAAAAAAAGAGTGAGAGAAAAAAAAAAGTGAGAGAGAAAAAAATTCAGAATGCAAGGGAAAAGAAAAGAAAAAACAAGTAAGTTTTTATGCGAGAGAGAGTGAGATAAAAAAAACATTTGTTTTCAAACCAACCTTTGATTGTACTTTTGTACAAAGAGGTTTGTTTTACTACTAACGATTTTAACTCTTCTTTTCCTAGTGTTGTTGTTTCTCTTTTACAGGATTTTGATTATGTGTTTCCCGAAGAGGTGTCAAATGGTTTGCCACCAATAAGGGAAATCGAGCATCAAATTGATTTCGTACTTGGAGCATCCATTCCAAACAGACTCGCATATAGAAGCAATCCCGAGGAAACAAAGGAGCTTCAAATGCAGGTTAGTGAGCTTATGGAGAAAGGGTATGTACGTGAAAGCATGAGTCCTTGTGCGGTTCCCGTATTGCTTGTACTTAAGAAAGATGGTACGTGGAGAATGTGTGTGGATTGTCGCTCCATCAACAATATCACGATAAAGTATCGACATCCTATTCCTAGATTAGATGATATGCTTGATGAATTGCACGGTTCTTGTGTGTTTACTAAAATTAATCTTAAAAGTAGATATCATCAGATTAGGATGAGGGAAGGTGATGAGTGAAAAACCGCATTCAAAACAAAATATGGTTTATATGAGTGGTTGGTTATGCCTTTTGGGTTAACCAATGCTCCTAGTACGTTCATGAGATTAATGAACCATGTTTTGTGTATTTTTAGTGGGAAATGTGTGGTTGTATACTTTAATGACATTCTGATTTATAGCAAAAACTTAGATGAGCATGTTGAACATTTAAAACTTGTTTTAGATGTTTTTAGAAAAGAAAAGTTGTTTGCTAACCTAAAAAAGTGTACCTTTTGCACGGATAAGCTTGTATTTCTTGGTTTTGTTGTTAGTGCTAAGGGAATTGAGGTGGATGAAGAAAAGGTTAAGGCAATAAAGGATTGGACAAAACCTACAAGTGTGGGACAGGTGAGAAGTTTCCATGGGCTGGCTAGCTTCTATCAGAGGTTTGTGAAAGATTTTAGTAGCCTAGCCGTACCTTTGACTGAAGTTGTAAAAAAGAATGTGGGTTTTAAGTGGGGTGATGAGCAAGAAAAGAAATTTAATTTGATTAAGGAAAAATTGACTAATGCACATTTGCTTGTTTTACCTAACTTCACAAAAACTTTTGAGATTGAATGTGATGCTTCAGGAATAGGTATTAGAGCTGTTCTAATACAGGAAGGGCGTCCGCTTGCCTACTTTAGTGAAAAACTGAGTGGCCCTGCCTTGAATTACCCTACATATGACAAAGTGATGCATGCGTTGATTAGGGCATTGGAGACTTGGAAACACTATCTTTGGCTAAAAGAATTTGTGATTCACACGGATCATAAATCTTTGAAGCATTTGAAGGGTCAACAAAATCTGAACAAACGACATGCCAAGTGGGTGAAGTTTATCTAAATGTTTCCTTATGTGATTAAGTATAAGCAAGGTAAGGAAAATGTTGTGGCGGATGCATTATCTCGAAGGTACGTCTTACTTTCTACCTTAGATGCCAAATTGGTTGGTTTTGAGTACATTAAGGATTTGTATGTTGATGATTCTGATTTTGGTAATGTATTCAATGCATGTGAGAAAGTGGCATTTGGTAAGTTCTTTAGGTATAATGGGTTTTTGTTCATAGAAAATAAATTGTGTGCGCCCAAATATTCATTGCGTGACTTACTTGTTAAAGAAGCTCATGGGGGTGATTTAATGGGGGCATTTTGGCATATCTAAGACTTTAAATATTTTGCATGAACACTTCTTCTGACCTCATATGAAACGTAAAGTGGAGAGAATTTGTGAGAAGTGTATTATTTGTAGGCAAGCTAAGTCTAAGGCTAAGCCTCATGGTTTGTCTACTCCTTTGCCTATACCTAGTGAACCTTGGACTGATATTTCAATAGATTTTGTGTTAGGTTTGCCTAGGTCAAAAAGAGGTCGAGATTCTACATATGTGATTGTAGATAGGTTTTCTAAGATGGCTCATTTTATTCCATGTTATAAAACTGATGATGCATCACATGTTGCTGATTTGTTCTTTAAAGAAATAGTTAGGTTACATGGCATGCCTAAGGCTATTGTTTCAGATAGAGATGCTAAGTTCTTAAGCTATTTTTAGAAGACTTTGTGGGGTAAGCTCGGAACTAAACTTTTATTTTCTACTACTTGTCACCCACAAACTGATAGTCAAACCGAAGTAGTTAATATGACTTTATCTACTTTATTGCGTGCTATAATACAAAAGAATTTGAAAACATGAGAAGATTGTTTGCCATATGTATAGTTTGCATATAATAGGAGTGTGCATTTTGCAACTAAGTTTTCACCATTTGAAATTGTGTATGGTTTTAATCCATTGACTCCTTTGGATTTAACTTCTTTACCTATGCATTAGTGTGTCAACTTAGATGGAAAGAAGAAGGCTGATTTTGTTAAGCAGATCCATGAGAAGGCCCGACAAAATATTGAGAAGAGAACTGAGTAATATGCCAACCAAGCTAATAAAACCTGGAGATTGGGTTCAGTTGCATATGAGGAAGAAGCGGTTTCCCCAACAAAGGCGTTCTAAGCTACTTCTAAGAGAGGATGGCCATTTTCAAGTGATGGAACGAATCAATGACAACACCTACAAATTAGATCTTCCAGGTGAGTTTAATGTAAGTGCTACTTTTAATGTGACTGACTTATCTCTGTTTAGTGTAGGTGAAGATTTGAGGACAAATCCTTCTCAAGAAGGAGAAAATGATGAGAATATATCAACTACACCAAAAGATCTGTTGTATGTTCCAGTTGACGCAATAACAAGGGCAAGGGCAAAAAGATTCAAAGAAGCACTTAATAGGCTTATTCGAGAGATTGGGGCCGAAACTACACTAGTGAAGCCTAAATTAGGCCCATCGGACAGTCAAGACCTAGTCTACCTCATCAAGGCAAGCGAATGGGCTTAAAGCGTGATCCTGAATGGGCCAAAAATGAGACCCACGAATTTTATTTTATTATTTTAAGTCTTTTAATTATTTTTAGGCTGATTTGTAAGGTTTGATTGCCAAGTAAATCATTTCCTTTTCCAACTAGAAATGTAAGGCAAATTAGGAAGTTTCCTTATTCTTTATTTAACAATTAGATTTTAGGGTTTCCTTTTTCCTCCATGTAGACCCACAAATTTTCAAGTGTATTAGGGTTTCTTTATTACTTTCTTGGCCGCCTATTTAAGGGGCCTTGTAGACCTACGAATTTGACACATTATTTTTTATTAATAAAATTGTGAGAGTTTTCTATTTAGTTTTTCAGAGAACTTTTCTTGAACTTATCAAGAGTTTCATGTGGCGTTCAAACTTATATCTTTGGTTCATGATTCATTATAATCATTGGGTCAAGATCATTATACCATTGGTTTGCGTTTCGTTCATAAACGTTGGGTCAAGGTAATCTATCTTCCAATTTCTATATTTTTAGTTCGCTCAAAATCTGATTTAGTTTCAATCCTCGCAAAGAAACTCTAAGTTGGTTTCGAGTCTCACTAATCCTTGGTGAGGTTCGCATCAGAGAAGGCCGAACATTGACTAATTTAGCCTCAAATACTCGAATGATAGGGGTCCCAGCTGCTCGAGTGACCAATTCCAATCCACGAATTTACTGGGAACTGGGATATGAGCGCTAGGGACAGAAACGAACAGTACTCCGTATCACCTTCTGTTAGAGGTTGCGAGTTATTGGAGTCTATTGATACTGGGATGATAGATTAATGTGATTGAGGCTAAAAAGGTATTGGAGGAGCCACAACCGGTTGAGGTGTTGGCTGAGGAGCAGAGGTGGGTCAAGATGATTGTGAAGCTTTCTTGGGTGCCGTTTTCCTTTTTCTCAAGATGAAACTCTAGAAGTGGCTGACCTGTGACTCATCCATCTTCGGAGCTACAAAGGGTTTGTAAGTGATCTCCTTATAGGCTCGTTCCTTTGGCACCAAGAGTTTCTTTAATTCGTCAATGACCTTTGCTGTCAAACGAAAGCTTTTGTAAGTACCTTTACCTGTGCAACACAATTTGTGAAGATGTGAGGATACCACAGAAACAAGATCAATAAATTAAGGTCAGATACTAGAAAAACAAAAAGAGAAATTACTCGAGAAATTGAAATATCGCAGTACAACTAGAGGATGCTCCATCTCATCAAGAGAGAATTCCCATCTTCCCTTGAAGAATAGATAACTCATCTTCTATCCCTTTATGGAAGAAGGGAGGTTAGTGAGGAAGGAGTATTGTTTGATGGCGGAATAGTAGTACCTCCCGGTTTGATGAATGAATTTGAGAGAGCACATACTTCTAACCATTTCTATTGTTAAGGGAACGTTATTCAACCGAGAGAGTTCAAAAGCACCCAAGATCTGGCAAAACCCGTTAGGACCTAATTGGGTTGGGGTGATTTCTAATGACGGAATAGATTACAAAGGAATGGAGTGAAAGGGAGTCTAAGACCATTTTCGAAAATCCATATAAAGAGGCATATCTCATCCTCTTTGCAGGAATATGGACGCTCATTTTCCGAAGGAACTCTAATTACGACTGAGATAGAGATATTGAATATGTCCCGGAAGGACTCAAGCTATTCCTCCTTAAAGTTGCTCGTACCATGATTTCTCTAGTTCTTTGGGAAATTGATGGATGGACGAGCCTTGGTCATCGCCATATTTTCAGAGAGAGGGGTCGACGAAGAACCAGCCTCAGCCGGACTTAGCAAAGGGTTGGAGGCCATTCTCAGAGCAAAATAATTAAGGGATGGTGAAAAAGAACAAAATAGAAGGATAACCAAACAATTGAATGGAAGGAATAAGAACTTACGCTAAAAGAAGAGATCTTTTGTCTCGTTTCTTTGAATCGTCACGAAATTCAGGAGGAAAAATGATGTGGGAGAAATTCCCGCCCACGTTTGATAGAAGCCAGTTGGGGGATGATGGTTCTGGTCGGGTAGTAAAATCCGACCTATAGAAAATTACCCAAAAATTGCCCATGGGCCAACTGTGCCGGCGGCCCAAATTGTGTTGGATTAGGCTACTAAGGTAGCTGAATGCATGAGTAAATAGAATGGTTCATAAGAGGTGCAACCATATTTGGGCTGACATAAATAGAATAAGGCCTCTTAATGGGGGCCTGATCGCAAGCAGATCGACAATGGAAGGTCACTAAGTAATTTTCTGAGAACCCTCACGATCCCATACTTGTAGAGAGACGTAATTGATTTATGTTTCATTGTGGGATGATGGATAGTTTCCATGAGGTTAAAGAGGGGATCGTAGAGGGAGTGGTGGCATAAACGGATTATGAAAGATAAATGGTCTATCCATGAAGACAGGTATCAGGTGATCAAGGTATTTCTTTTTACATAAAGGATAAATGGTCTATCCTCCGCCACCTCTTCCAAGTGTAAGACGAGGGAATCTCATACTTCGAATTGACGCCGAGGTCCCCCTCGATGTCTTAATAACTCTAGGCCGCGTGAGTCTTGAACCAACGTCATCGATTGCATACTAACTAACGCCCTCCCGGGTCGTTAGGTCGTAACGATGTGTTTACCCTAGTCCGAATCCAGGGTTACCTCTCCCGAGTGTCAAACCCTAGATTCTTAAGTCCAACCCTAATACCGTTACAAACATATTAAGATCTTCATCAAATGATAAACACAATCGGACTTAAAACAACAACCGTTAAAGAAACGTAAATTAAACCAAATGAGTATTTACACAACTACACCTTTCCCTAACTAATATCTAAATTACACTAACATGTTCTTAGCCAATACAACATTTAATCAAGAGGAGATCATCATTACCAACTATAAATATTAAATACAAAGATGAAAACAAGGGAAGAAAAGCCAAATCTCAAAGTGGAGTAGTCCTCTTTCGCCAAAGAATGATCCTCCCGAGCTTTCTCTTTTCCGTTGATGAACTTCCTCTTTTGGCTCTTCAATGATTGGCCAAGAACACTCTTTACAACTAATCTAATCTACTTCCTAAACTAATCTAATCTAACTAAGGTGGAAGAGAGCTCCCAAGAACAGCCGGAGCCTCTTCTCACGTCTAAGGGGTTCTAACCTCTTTAGCAATTGGGGGAGAAAGGGATTTTATAGGCAAGGGTTGGAAATATCTTTAAAATATCTAAAGACAGATATTTCTGTGCAGAGTGTCACCGCCTAAGCGGTGGTTCACCGCTGGACTTAAGTCGGTTAAAGTCTGTCGGTGATTTCGCCTAAGCGGTGGTTTTTTCGCTTAGGCGGTAGCTGCTGGCAAGATATTCTGTTGTTTTCTCGCCTAGGCGGTAGTTCAGCCCTTCAGCACTCCAACATTCTACCTCTTTTCTGCCTAAGCGGTGGAACTTCCGCTTAGGCGGTGGTCTTCATTCACCGAAACCCTATTTTGCACATTTTGTTCACCGTTTTCATTTGTTTCTCTCCCTTTGATGTCATTTCCCTGTTCTACACTAAAACACAATTAAATATAATTAAAATGCTTGAGAACTAACAAATCCGGTTTAGAAATAGATAGGGTTTTCACACCTATCAGACATATAAGTGATATATGAGTGTGCAAGATATGATTTATCACTCTCAGAAAAACGAGAAGTGTCCTATGTGATTCGATTTAATATAATTCACCCAAACCTCTGCCTAGAATAGTGTGATGATTGGGATGAGATTCTAATTGGTGTTATGAGAAATTATATTATCAATCAATTTACATATGATTGGACTAAATGTTTTTTACTTCATCTATACCATGTTGGTCCTTTCGGGGACACAAGATAGATATGTTGTATAATGTGGAAGTCAAACCAGATGAGGTTCTCTTGGTGAAATTCCTATCAATTGAATATTACTGTGATATATGGCTGAACGTGACTCACAGTCAGAGAATATATCTTACGAAAAGTGTTTTCTCATGGAAAGGAAAAGTTCAAATTGTTCTTATTTTAATTGATTGATTGACTTACTAATTAATTAATTTCACTATCTATTTTTTGGTATGAACCTATTGGGTCACACATAATGGAAAATGGAAGGGTAAAATTCTCTTCACCTCCTCTACATTGCCTAATTATCACTTTACACCCTACTACTTTAAAACAGTACACTTAACCTACTTCTACTTTGAACAAACTGAAAAAACTAACGTTTTTCCATTTAAATTAATGAAAAATGCTTAAAAATGGATGAAATTAAATTTTTTTTATCTAATATTTGGATGAAATAGACGAAATTATCCCTTTATTTTAATTTTTATTTAATTGTTTTGATCATAAATATTTTTAAAAATTAAATTAAAAATTTAAATAAAGAGGAAAGTTAATTAATTTCATCCAAAATTGGATTAAAAAAAATTAATTCCATTCATTTTTAAGTATGTTTGGATAATTTAAACATAAAAAAAAATAAAAAATAAAAATTATCATTTTGTTCAAAGTAGAAGTAGGTAAAATGTAATTTTTTTGAATTGGAGGGGAGTAAAGTGATAATTACGCAAAGTAAAAAGGGGTAAAAATAAATTTATCCAAAATTGAAGTTACGAAAGTCCTTGAAAAATTATATGCTCTAATACTAAACTTCTGGAAGTTCAGGAGCAAAAGTGCAAATATAGGGGTCCTGGGTTTTGAACATAGGAGACCAATACGGCTGCCTCCTACTAGTAAAATTTGACCAAGTCCCAAAAATAATCCAGTCTTCCTTCTTTCTGAGTTTGTTCTACTGATTTTGAATCTTATTACCAACTAGATTCAAATCAGATTTACCTTAGTTTTTTGGGATTAAAATTTGATTCTTAGAAATCTCATTATCACTATCCTATCTGAGTTTTCTATGTGGATATGGTTACTTTTGTTGGTTCTAAGAGAATCGGATCTATGTTGTTGCACCTGATCAGATCAAGCCGCTCTTGGAAGAGCCTCTTCAAATCATGTCCTGAGAACTAACGTCTTCAAGGCTAAAATACTAGAAGAGGTAACAAATTAAATAAGATTTAATTTTCCCTTTTCCATCGACGAATATATGCTTGGAACCACCATTGTTGTTTTTTTGGTTTTAGATCTCATTATTTGCTCGATTTGTTTCTATGTTCTTTTGCAGAACTTCTCCTCAAATCTACCACAAAATAGGCATTATCGATTTCTGATTTTATCTGCCATTTTTATTTAAGAAATGGGTAATTTCACTATTTTTTCCAGTAATTTTTGGTTGAATTTTGACGATGTGTAGAAGCGGATCACCGGACACATCGACGTCGATGGTTCACTCACTTTCTCTCAGTTTGGCTCCCGCAAAACAATACACTGCATATGAGCCAACCAACGTTGCAACTTTGGTGTGAGGATCAATAGAAGTTTATATGAGAAAGGTAATGCAATATGGCATAAGAGAACATAACATAGCATACCTCAGACCTCAGGGTTCTAACTTTTATATAGGAAGTGGAGAAGACCCGTTTGGTAAGTCTTCCTTAATTCTATGGATATTGGTATAGTAAGTGGTGCAGATTTTGGTTCCCTTTCCATAGAGATTGTGGGATGGCAAGCGGGGATCACGGGACCATTATGGAAACGATGTTTTCTTTTGTGGGAGAGGCTACTTTAACCGCATTTGTATCGGAGGCATGAAAGCACTTATACCTTAGGAGTAATACCAAGACGGGCGTGGAAATTCAGAACACGTATGGAGACTCGAGTAGGTGTAGTAACTCGAGGCAGGTATATAGAGGGGCCTATTTGATCGGTCGATCATGGAAATCCCAAACAGGTGGTGTGTTCGAAGACACGTGGTGCCTAGGTGTCTTCTAGCTAAATTTCTCCTTATCATATACCCCTATTCCTAGGGGTATAATGATTTAACTCCTTGGGAATAGTTGGATGTTTCATGATGATTCGGCGTTTTGTAGTCTCTTCGTGGGGTGCGTCATGTCAACCCTCTAGTGGTAGCCTAATATAGCAGCTTTTTGTCTTTTGAGAGTCCTAGAAATTAACTGCAGCATGACTCGATTCGATGGTAGATCGATTCAGCTTCCCAGATAACGGTTGAAGGGGAGTTGTGTCCGATCCATTTAAGTGGAAGAGTATGTAAACTCTTTAGTTGTGTTCTTAGGCGCATTGCTTTCATTTCTGAGAAATTGTTGTATCCAGCTTACATAATTTGTAATAGCAAGAGATTATGAATCTTATTCTCGTTCTTTAGGAAATGGGGGTGATGACGAGGTTGGGCTGTCATCCATAGTGTACAGCAGTAATGAAGATGTTGGGCCATCGTCCAGGACATACAGCAGTGATACTGGTAATGTTAGGGCAGCCGATTTGGTGGTGGCCAAAGGCGAGGGGAAAGAACAGGTTGAAACTCGTTGCCTCCGTACTCGCGAGAGTAATGTTGCTCCTAAGACTACATAGGCGGGGGAGCAAGAATGGGTGGCAGCCCAACTTGTGGTGAGTCACCTAAGGGATCTCCATGTTTATGAAATGTATAGGGAGTTATTCGTTCTTCCAACTTTGTACATGATTCCTCTTGATCTTTCGTGGAACGTGCTCTAGTGTTCAACTAGGTACACCGCCTTCTATGATGAATCCTTCCATGGCGGGGTACGTTTCCCACTTTACCTCTTTCTTGGTGAAGTCTTCCATGTGGTCCAATTGGCGCCTTCACAGTTAGTGCCCAGCGTGTGGAGGTTGATTGTGAGGTTCGCCATTCTATGTTTGCATAATGGAATCTCTCATTTGTCTTCTTTGTTCCTCTATTTTTATCAACTTTCCAGGAGCGTAACGCTACTTGACTGTTGGTATCAATTCCGGGCCTAGAACAGACAGCTCATCACGAGGGTCCCAGAAGTCAGACTAAGGTGGATGAATAGATGAGTCCTGGTGAAAGGGTCCTGGAGTAACCCTTGGGAAGAGATAGGGCCCACCTAGTACCGAAGAGGTGGCAAGATCTGATTAATTTTTTGCCTTTACTTTCATTTTTTGTATTGAGTTGCCCTCTTTTAATTTTCTTCTTCCTCTGTAGAGCCTCTTGTCCTTCTAGTGTGTAGCGAGGTGGAGGAAGCGGTGGTTGTTCTTCTACAAGGGCTTCCGGAGGTCGAGAGGGATTTCACCTTCCTCAAGGTCACTTCATTTTATAGCTTCTTAGCTACCCCTGTTGAGGCCTGGTCATCTGGATTCGGATTCTTCATTAGGATCCGAACTGTCTCTTTCGGACGTGTCGTCTAGGGAAGGAGGTTTGGTCCCCCCCCTTCATTTTTCATCTCCTTGATTTGGTTTTTGGTGCATCTTTCAGCAATGACTAATGATCTTGTTGGTCCAAAGTTGTTGGATGCTGAGAATTTCTCCTTATCAAATTTTATATCCCATTGATCTTTTTTTTTTTTTGGCAAAAAATTTCCTCAAATCCAACACAAAACATTTATTGATCTCCGATTTTATATTTCATTTTCATATCAAATGGGTAATTCTTAGTTTTTTTTCCAGCTATTTCTGATTGGGTTTTATGTCTTCTTATGTGCTCAATTTGTTTCTAATTTTTTTTTTGGCATAAATTTTCCTCAAATTTGGTTCAATCTTTGTTTTTAATGCATCAGAAGATGATTAAATTGTATTAGCTTAATTTTTAATTCAGCAAAACCACGATTTAGTCTTGGTTCCTAAGTAATTTCTCAGTATCGTTTTCTAATTTTCTCTAAAATCTCGTAGATTATTTGAACCTGAGGTTATAGGGAAACTTGGATGGGGTTTTGTATTCTTCTACTCCATTGAATGACTCCGATTGACTTATCTTGGCTGCTTTCAATTTAATGGTGCTTTCAAACTTGATTAGTGTTAACTTTTTATTTATTTCTATGTTGTTTTTAAAC
This sequence comes from Eucommia ulmoides, assembly GCA_016647705.1. Classification (NCBI taxonomy): domain Eukaryota; kingdom Viridiplantae; phylum Streptophyta; class Magnoliopsida; order Garryales; family Eucommiaceae; genus Eucommia; species Eucommia ulmoides. The sequence goes on along the minus strand of CM028340.1, from coordinate 28,281,025 downwards.
CCCCTGTTGAAGGTCACGCACCCAACGCTCTCTCTGTCCCTCTCACTTCTCTCTCTTATTCTCGTGGTCGTAGCTCAAGGTATGAATTTCCATCTAGCGTATTCCACTAAGGTTGAAATGTAAATATCTATTACCTTTTATCAACCACTTTATTAGTTAAAACTTTCTAATTGCAATTGTTTTTCTGGACTTCTTTTTCAGTAATTTTTTATAATTCTCTTAATTGTAATTTTGGTTGGATAATTCTTATGCTTTGTGTTAGCATTAAGTTAGTGAAATTGCGACATTGTTGATTGTATTCACTTTGTTTAACTAATTTGACTCTCCACAGAATTTTTGAAGTTTACATTTATAATTTTATATGTGATTCAAATGAAGACTTCTCTGCATCCTCCTTGAAAATTTTATGAAGGTTTGTGGTTTTAAATCTAAGTAGTAATTTGAGAAGGGATTTTTTTTTTTTTTTTTTAAATATAAATGAATATTCACCTGGGAAAAAGTGAAGCTCAAGCAGTTAATTTGTTGGAGGGAATGACTTAAAATTCTTGGTGATATTTTGAAAAATTAATTGACATCTAAAGCATTTGAGAAAATTCTTTTGAGTAGTAAGTCTCTCATATATTTATTTTAGTTAACATCTGAACAGTTTGAGAAAATAATTTTGAGTAATAATTCTTTCATGTATTTTATTTTAATTAGTTTATTAATGTTCATCATTATAATTATTTGGTGTGCAACTGGTGTATTTCCATTATCTTGCTTTTTTTTCCCTTTGAAAGGCATGCGAAGTGTTTGTTTTTTTTTTTTTTTTTAAAAAAAAAAAAATAAAAAAAATAATAATAATAATAATAATAATAATAATAGAAAAAAAAAAACTTTTTATGTGTTAGATTGTGAAAAATGTAAAAGTATATTTGTAAATTAAGTGTGGTTGTTGTAAATGCATAGGGAGGAGAGGATTGTATTCATTTTTCGACCAATATTGTGACCTAATTCATTTGATAATAATGTTTCAAATAAGAAATTGTGATCGTTACCCAAAAATCAACTAAGGAATGACGGAACAAGAGGGATTATATAACTAATATTGTACCGTTTCTCTTGAAGTTCTTATTTAAGAGACTTTTTCTTTGGTTTTTAATTTTTTTTTTTTGGGTTTGTCTTCATTTTTTTTTTTTTTTTTTTTTTTTTTTTTGTGGTTGATTAGTGTCTTTGTTTAGCTAGTTTGCTTGAGAGCTTTGTTGGAGAATCTTTTGTATAAGAAGCTTTTGTAACCTATAAATATCTATTTTTTTTTCAAAAAGAAAAGTTAAAATCTCGGTGGTGATTTAAGAAGCGAAGTGACATTTGTTATCCTTCGATTGCATTTATTCTAAAATTTATCAAGGAAAAGATATATGGATTGTAGAGTTGTGTTGTTAGATTTTGAAAAGTCTTTGTGGCAAATAGAACTTCAATGAACGGATTTGTTTTTCCCTTAATATCTCTGAAAAATCTCTTATGAAAATTCCTGACCTTTTCGTTTTTATGGTTGTATGTCGGGTTTATTTTGCAAGTTTTATGGATTTATGTGAAAACCTAAATTTTGGATATTGATGAGGGTATTTTTTAGCACCTCTGAGTCATTATTTGGGACTCAGTCACGTATCAACCCTTGCAGTGACAGAAACACATTTTGGAATCCACAACGTCACGCTGGAGCATACGCCGATTACAACTCCTCCCTGGAATCTCATTTGCACCCAGGGAGGAGGGAGGAGCCCCACAGGGACATGCCGCTCTAAATTTTGTGCCGTGCCCTCAGTGATCAGTTTCAGGGACTCAGTCGTTCACCTCAACCGGCCTCCCTTTTTCACCTTATTTCTTTTCCAGGACTCCACGGATCTTCGATCTCTTCCACCAGCTCACCGCAGCAGGCCTGACAACGGCCCGCAGGCTTCGCCAAATGGGCCCAAAAGCCCAAGGCCAACAATTATCTCCTAAACATCCCGGATTATCGGCTAAACACAGGATTTTGACTAATTAATCGTGTTTAGGCCCGACTAATCATCTCCAACGCCTATATATATTGGGGGCTATGTAAGCCCGAGGTACGCTTGAATACACTTACATTACGCGTGAGTTCATTTGTTTACTTGTTATATTCTATAACTTTTCTTTCTGAGCACTAATTACCACGTCGGAGGGGTTTCACCAGGACAAATCCCGGTTTGAGCCTTCTGCAAATACACTCCCTGAGAAGCAAGACTCTAAACACAACAGGTCAGTCATCCTAGGACTCAGTACAGCTCACGCGAGGACTTTTCAACCGACAACTCCACCTCAGCAAAAGGACCTATCTGTCATCCGACTAAATCATACTCGAGGTGTGTACCAATTTTATGCACAGTTTGGCGCCGTCTGTGGGAACTGAGTAAAACGCCTTCCCCTGATCACTGCTTTCTGCTAAGCTGAGCTTAAGTGATCACAATGTCTAGTTAGATAGACACTAAACATAAGAACAAGAAGACATGTCGAAAAATCCAAGCACATACCCCCAGCTCCCACCAACGAGGATAACTACCCGCCTATGGTCAGGTAGGACCATCCACTCTGCCACCTGGGGCTACGGGACAGACCTCGAGAGTTGTGGAGGCATCTCAGGTTGATTTCCTTGAACGCAAAATGCAAGAGTTCAAGTCAAATGTACAACTCATCCTCGCGCACTTGCCACCGCCCCTGCTCAAGGTGGACCAACCCTCCAGTCCACAATGCCCGAGGGGCCACCTCAAGACTGTGATGTTTTCGTAGACACTCTAAATGGGCAGGAGCCCAAGGGCCATCCTCTACCTCGCAATCTTGAGGTTGTAGACCAAGAGATGTCCCCCCATGCAATTTCGAGATATCCACCTCCACCACCACGTGAATTTGTGACAAGAGATGTATCGGTGTCCCCTAATGGTTGAGCTTTTCATCGACCTAACAGGTCCGATCACAGGGGTCGGCGTGAGCATGAGGTTGACTTTTACTCATATCTCTTCCATCACCCTGCGGCCCAAGCTGTGGACAGTCGAATTGAGAGAGAGCCTCGAGCAGGAGACGCTATGGAGCACTGCCAGGCCGACATAGAAGCCCGTCTCCAAGAGGTGCAAGGAGGCCGGGTAGGACCGGGTGTTATTCCGGAGATGAATTCTCCTTTTGTGAATGAAATTCTGGAAGAAGTAGCGTCGAGGCACTTCACCCAACCCCAGATGAGTCTGTATGATGGGACTTTAAATCCTGTTAACCACCTGTCTATGTTCAAGTCTCATATGGACATGTATGTGGCCTTTGTAGCTTTGCGATGCAGAGCTTTTCCCATCACCCTTATAGGTGTTGCAAGATCGTGGTTCCAGAGTTTGAGGCCAGCGTCCATCTCTACCTTCAGGGAACTCGAACAGTTGTTCCTGGCTCATTTCAATCGTTTCAGGTGGACGCCACGGACTGTGGCTCATATTCTCGCTCTTCAGCAAGAGCCCACTGAATCTTTGGGTGATTACTTTGAGCGTTTCAACTGAGAAGCAAATTTGTGTGATGACCTTCTTGACATTGTTGCGCTAAATGCCTTTGTTGACGGGCTCCGACATTAGAGATTATCCTACGATCTTTGCTCTAACCCTACTCTCACACTCGATCAAGTTCTAGACTGTGGGACTAGATTCCATGGTGCTAACCTCCGTGTTGTAACCAGGAGAAGGCAGGAATAAGCAAACAAGTCGAGGGAACCAGGAAATAGAGGTTCGAATCAAGCCCAAGGCTCGAGCAGATTACGAGCTAAAGGGAGGTTCAAACCCTTGCCCGGAGACAGGAGGCCACTTCCTCCTTCAGGGTGTCACCAACCAAAGTTCACCCCGTTCACAGTCTTAGTGGCCACCGTCTTCACAGAAAACTCAGGAAAACACTTCTTTCCTCCTCTGCCGCCCCTGAGGGGAAGGTCGGTCAGAAGATCGATGACCCAATACTGTGAGTTCCACCAAGACCGAGGTCACTCTAAATAGAACTGTTTCCAGTTCCAATAGGAGATTGAAACTCTTGTCCAAAGAGGCTATCTCCAAAACTACGTCCGGAGAGAAAACCAGGAGCAACCTGACGGGAGTGAACCACAAGGAGAACCCTGGGCCTAGAGAAGAAGGGGAAACGACAACTATCCACCTTCCTAGGGGGATGAGGCTGAAGAGGATCGCCAACGCGTGGATGGTAAAATCAATTACATCCACGGAGAATTCAACTCTAGGGACGTATCGAGTCACCAGGGTCACACGTTCAGGCACATACGATCTTGAAACAAAAGAGAATGTGTCGCTCAGGCACCTACGGAATACTGACTAGCTGAAGTGCAATTTCCATAGTGATGATCCACTTTTGTGAACAACTTCCAGTTTATACAAAGTGTTGTCATTTTTCTCATCAAAATAAAGAATGCGTTTTGTGCAATATGCTTTGTGTTTTCTCTGGTCAACGGCATTCCGACCCCCTGAGTTGCATCCCGGCTCCTGGCGTCTCGAGTGATTCTCAACGATTGCATTCCGACCCCCTGAGTCATATCTTAGCTCTCGACTTTGCGAGTGATTCTCCACGGTTACATTCTGACCCCTTGAGTCGCATCCCAGCTCTCGGTGTCGTGAGCGATTCTCAATGGCTAGATTCCGACCCTCTGAGTCATGTCTTGGCTCTCAGCATCGTGAATGATTCTCCACGATTGTATTCCGACCCCCTGAGTCGCGGATAATTCTCCACCCAACATCCCGACTCTCGGCGTCGCGAGAAACTCTCCACAAGCCTTATCCCAGTGCTCAGCGTTGAGGGTGACAACCAGACCCTCTTTATAAGTCAATAGTCCATACCTGGGGAAAGACCGAGGTTTTCCACCAAGGGCGAGGCATTTATCGGGTCTGAGGGCCTGTAGCCAAGTATCTCTTCCCACCAATCAACTAAATCCGACGCTCTAAAGGGAAAGGTGCTCCTACATGGACCAAATAGAGATAACCTGAAAGGGTTCTTGAATGAGCCTGATTACGGAAAACTCCCTGATGACCGACCATGGGGATCCAACCATCGCGTTGCACCCCTGTGGACCGAGAGGACCAAGCGCCCTAGGAAACCATTCTCCTAAGTCCGTGACACGATTTTCTCACGATCAATTCGTGTCCTGAACTGGGGGGGGGGGGTAGTGATCTAAGTCCCTGGACAGAGATGAGAAGTTCTTGAAGTTTTTGTAAACTTTTCAAAATTTTACAACTCTAAAAACCATACTAGGCAGAGAATGAACTAGCGAAAACTTTGAGAGAAAATAAGTAAACTCTGAAGTACCCTGGCTATGCCGCTCAAAAGCTTACATGCTCGTGCGCAGAAAAATAGGAATAAGTGAAAAAGAGTCTACAAAATCCTAAGTCCTGAAAAAGTGATGGTCCGAGCTCAATCCTCTCCACCTTCATTGTGAGGGGTGTCTGTGCAAGGAGAAGTGGAGTTAATCTCACCCTCCTCAGTTGCCTCTTCTTTAGCATTGTTTGCCTCGGTGCCCTTGTGTGTGCCACTGTCTAGGGGTTCAGCCTTAGTGCCCGTAATCGGAACTATCAGGCTTGACGAGCACCACTCTTCCACGCTACTCCTAGTCGGCAGGGTCCCATGACAACCTTCTTTAAGAACGTCATCCACAAGTGTCGTTTAGAAATTTCACCACATCTCCTCAGACCGGCATCATCATATCCTGCCCTAAATTCTTCCCTCAAAAAGTTCATAAATACAACAAAAAAAAAAAAAAAAAACAAAAAAAAACAAAGATTAACTTAAGGGGGAAGGGCAGGACCCTCACCCATTCAAAAAAAAAAATATTAAAAAAAAATTAAAAAAATAAATAATTAAAGTGGGAGGGGGAAAGCTAAGGGGATTACCCCCTTGGGGCTGCACCCCACTTTGGGGGTGCAATCCCCAGGGCGCTGGTGTTACTAGCGCCCAGCCCATAACTAGGTGTTGGTCTGAACATTGCCCAGTTGGGCATTGGTTAGCCCAGTTGGGCTATCACCCATTGCACGGCGGCGGTCGGTGAGCTCCCGACCACTCGCCGTGTACCTGCCCCCCTGTGGCTCACCTTTATTTTTCCCATACTGAAGGTCAATCCGTACTCAGGGCTTGTTCACAGTGAACATGTGTTGCCCTGAAAATAGAAAAAAATCGGGGTCGCCCTACCATGCTACCTGACCCCGGATCTCGGCGATATGGGAGCATATTTCAAATTAACTCCTCTAAAAATGTTCAACTTTTGCAAAATTGTCGCCATGAAATCAAAAAAATTTGGGGTCGCCCTGCCGTGCTACCTGACCCCGGACCTCGACGATATAGGAGCATATTTTAAATTAGCTCCTCTAAAAAAGTTCAACTCTTGAAAAATTATCGCCATGAAATAAAAAACATTCGGGGTCACCCTGCCGTGCTACCTGACCCCAGACCTGAGCGATATGGGAGCTTCTTTCAAATTAGCTCCCTTAAAAAAGTTCAACTCTTGAAAATTTGTCGTCTTGAAAATCAAAGAAATTCGGGACCGCCCTGCCGTGTTACCTGACCCCAAACCCCGATCGTATGGAGGCCTATTTCGAATAATCTCCTCAAGAAAAAAACTAATTCTTGCTCTTCGAAGTCTCGAGGACGCCCGTTTCAGCCAGGAATTAATATCCCTGACTGCCTCGCTTCTCTCACCACACAGGGCTAGGGGGCAACTGATGAGAGTATTTTTGGGCACCTCTAAGTCATCACTTGAGACCCAGCCACGTGTCAACTCTTGCAGTGATAGGAATGCATTTCGGAATCCACAACGCCATACTAGAGCATACGTTGACTACGACTCCTCCCTGGAATCTTATTAACACCGAGGGAGGAGCGAGGAGCCCCGAAGGGACGTGCCACTCTGAGCTCTGTACCGTGCCCTCAATGATCAGTTTCAAGGACTCAGTCGTTCACCTCAACCGACCCCCATTTTTCACCTTATTTCTTCTCCAAGACTCCACGAATCTCCGCTCTCTTCCACCAACTCACTGCCGCAGGCCTGACAACAGCCCGTGGGCTTCGCTAAATGGGTCCAAAATCCCAAGCCCAACTATTATCTCCTAAACGCCCCGAATTATCGGCTAAATATAGGGTTTCGACTAATTAATCATGTTTAGGGCCTACTAATCATCTCCAACGCCTATATGTATTGGGGGCTATGTAAGCTCGAGGTACGCTTGAATACACTATCATTACGCGTGAGTTTATTTGTTTACTTGCTATATTCTATAACTTTTATCTCTAAGCATTGATTACCACGCCGGAGGGACTTCACCGGAACAAACCTCGGTCTAAGCCTTTTGTAGGTACACTCTCTGAGGAGCAAGACTCTGGACACAGTAGGTCAGTCAACCTAGGACCCAGTATAGCTCACACGAGGACCTTTCAACCGAAGACTCCACCTCAACAAGAGGACCTACCTGTCATCCGACTGGACCATACTCGAGGTGTGTACTAGTTTTATGCACCAACAGGTGTGATACAAATTTGCAACACATAATTTATTTTTGTTTCATTTTAGACATAATAGAGGTCAGTCTTTTAGGACTTATTTTCCTTTTCACGTACCACGGGAACACCTAGCCCCTAAAGGTGTAAATCTCATTTTTCTCTAAGGGTTCAAATGGCGTACAAGGAATTTAACGATTATGAGGATTATATTAAAGAATATGTAGCCACAAAAATAAAGTACAAGTAATTTATTTAGATTTTGTTTATCTCTTCTGTATCAGAAGTCTTTTTTTTTTGGTTCTTTTATATTCGCTTAGTTAATGTATTCTTACTTATTTTAAATAAGTATTAGTTGTTTCATTTTGAAAATTTATTTTCTATTCTAAAAGTTGTTTCTTTTTATTTTTAATTTTTGTGGACCAAACATGTTCCAAAATCTGGATAATTCATTTTAATTTAAGTTTTTGCTATAATTTTCTAATCTTGTTTAGATTTTTGCAGGCTTTAGTTTTTAACAACGGACAATATCATTGTTTTGATGAATACAAATGACTATCAAAATCTTTCTTCTCTTGAAGTCGAGGAAAAAATAATATTGAGGTTTCTTTTAAGTTCTGATGTGTTATTTTTCTCTTTTAAATACAAAAAAGAAATTATTCATCTGTGACGTTTCTTTATCTTCATTATTCTACATGTTTAGATTTGTTTTTGTGGCTCTTGTTTGTTAAGTTACTTCTTTAATTACTTATGTAGGTTGAGAATGTTTTAAATTCTATTGTGAAGTTCATATATAATTTGTACTGATGTTAATGCATATTTCTAAAAGAATTATAGTCTTTTATTTGATAATCCAATTTTTAATGATTTTAATGATGCAGTTATTTGGAAAGCATATTTATGATCTTCTTTAATCATGTTTTGGTGTGCAGAAATCACTAACATAGGTATTCGTTCTTTCAACAGTTTTGGTGTATCTAATTAAAGTTTTGGGTCTTGATTATGTCTTTTTAAAAGTGATTGATTCCATATAAGGTCTTCTATCTCCATCATAAAATTTTTATTTTTTTAATAAAGTAAAGCGGATATTGCACTTTTTCTATGATGGAGATAGAAGACCTTATATGCAATCAAACGTCACTTTTAAAAAGACATAATCAAGACCTTATATACAAATCTGAGCAATATTTCAAAATTGAATCAATAAATTCAAATTTGATTTCAATAACTAATACATGTATACAAAAAATAATATTATTCAAAAAATATTTCTACCCAAAAAGAAAATAGATATGACATAAATTAATTAAATTAAAATTTATTGTCTTTTTGATAAATGAATCTTAATTTATAATTATTTATTTGTTACTTTATAGTAAAAATTATTTTCTAGAAATATTATTTTTAATTTTTAATAGTATATTTATTTTCGATATTTATAAAAAGTTATTATTCATTAAAATTTATACATATGCTTCTAGATATTATTACCAAAGCAACCAAACGATATATATATATATATATATATATATATATATATATATATATATTGAGAAATGGGGTGAGATGATTAGTTGTGGTGCCTGCACGATGCGCGAGATAAAAAACTAATGATTATAATTATCAAATATAGCCTAAGAGGTGTTAGTTCGAATGGCAAAGAGAGGTACCCCATTTCTTTGTCAACCAGGTTCGACTCTTCTTAGAAACACTTCAGGAATTAAATATTAAATGCATCAGGTCAATGTGAGGGAGTGCATCTTTAAGATCGTCCGGTAAGATGATTAGTCGAGGTGCGCGTAAACTTATCCAGACACAGTTATCCTAAAAAAAAATAAAAAAAAATTATCGAACATATTTCAATAAGCTACTACTTTTAAAGGGATAAAAATACAACAAAAATGTTAAACCAAACACTAGAAGAGAAATTCTCAAAGAAAAACTTGTTGAGCTCTCTTATGAGGAAGATGATGGGCTTGAAAGGAGTAAAAAGAAAGTTAAGAATGTTCAGGGAATTCTGGAAGCAACCATAAAAATGGAAGAGTCGGAAGAAGAAGACAAAAAGATGAATGAAGATGATCTGATTTTGGAGAGGGCCCTAATCCAAGATCTGGAGATGGGACCCCTACTTGTACATGAAACCCAAGTTGATTTCTACATGCATGCTCAGACTAAGTCCTTCAAGGATGTCTTGAACGTGAAATATGATAGTCCCAAAAGGGTTCTATAAGAGGTTTATTTTGACACTAATGATGAGGACATTATTGGTGAGAAAAATCATAATGCAAACCCGAAGGAGGACATGCAAGGTGATGGGATCTCTGAGGTGTTCATCCTTAATTATATCTTTTCTCATATAAGGGATACATGGAAGTATACTTTGATCATCAGACTCATGGGAAAGTCGATCGGGTACAGGGTCCTCCGCGACAGGGCTAGGATGATCTGGAAACTCCAAGAAGATTTCGAGCTTATCGATCTTAACTATGGCTTCTACTTGGCCAAATTTGACTGAATCTCCGATGACCATAAGGTCCTTACAGAGGGTCCTTGGGTTATCCTAGACCATTACCTTACAGTTAGTAAGTAGGAGTTGAACTTCAGGCTGAAGTACGCAACTCAATCACGTACAACAGTTTGGGTTAGACTCCCAAACATCCCGTTTGAATACTATGAATCACCGGTCCTCTACAATATGGGGAGAAAACTGGGGAGGCTGATCAAGATAGATGGAAACACGACGGTGTTATATAGAGGTACGTTCGTGAGGTTCTATGTGGAAATCGACCTTAATAAACCTTTGGTGGCCCCGTTTTCGTATGAGGGGCATAGTGTTCAAGGTTGAGTATGAAATCCTACATGGGCTTTGATATACTTGTGGTCGCGTCAACCACCGCACTGAAATATAACCTTATGGAAAAAAAAAATACAGCAAGGAAGGTCGGAGCTTTATCAGAAAAGGTGACCAGAAATAATAATCAAACTCAAATGGGTTTGACATAGGTTATAAAGCTAATGATGATCCTGAAGTCAACGTCACATCTATAGTGACGGAGCTAGGGCAAGAGGAGGTCGTTGCCTTGGATGCTAACGAAGACGGGTATCGGCTATAGTTGTTGTTCAAGAAACAACGCAAGTTTGGGGCTAATAAGTCCAAAAAATATTTAGATGGGTTCAACAAAGGGCCCAATGTGGGTGCTTACAATTCGAGAGCAAATGGGCCTAGGGGTAAAAATGCCTAAAAGGAAAACCCAGACAGAGTTAGGCTGAGGATCGAGGCCAATACCTTGGGCTTGGGTAGGGCCCATCTGGATAAGAAGAAGGCCGATATCATGAGATCTAACACTAGGTCTGAGCCAAATCGCCTTGGGAAGAGAGAAAGTTCAGGTGTATGTGGCTTGATGAGCTTAGCGAGAGAGAAAACTTCTTCAGCTCCCAAGGCCACGCCTGGCTTCTCTATGGGTTCTAGTCTAATAAGGGCGGTGATAGGGGTGTCTCGGAAAGAGGCATTTCATCATGTTGCCGTCGTTACCGTCCTGTTTGTCACATCCCGTAATGGATTCTTATCAAGCTTATCTTCTCTCTCTCCATCTTCACAGACCCAAGAAAACCCTCATCCTAAACATTGTTCCTTTTCCACTAAACCCCCATATGACAATCTCAACCTAAGGCCAAAATATGGAAGGGATTCAAATAAATCTCCTCCAAATATTCCCATTCTCCATGTTTCTAGAGCCGGCGAAAGAGGTGATCCAGTGCGTGGAAGTGTTTTGCTTGGTGGACAAAGTGAGATTATCGGTGAAAATCATGGAACAGTGAGCTCCGAAGCCCCCGTTCATGGATATATCAATAGAAAGCATGAGAGCATGGGACATGCTTGTGAAAAAATGCAAAGCTTTGTTGAAACTAAGTGAGGCTGATTACCTACCAAGTTTCCTCCCCAAAATCTACATGCGAATTGTTACTTGGAACTGCCTAGGCACCGAAAATGGCCAATTCCTAAAATCTTTTTGGGATATTTTTAACTCCAAAAGGCCTAAGATTGTCATCCTGATTGAGACCAAAGTGGATATAGGAAATATATGGATTTTTTTCGTTTCTCTGGGATTTACGACGGCGACCCACATTGACCATGTTGGTCATTGTGGAGGTATTTGGGTCCTCTGGTGACTATATAAGGTCACTTTCAGCCAAATCCATGTTACCCACCAGGTTAAACATGCTAAAGTGTCCATGGTGGGTTATGAAAACTGGGTCTTGTTGGAGGTCTATAGTCATCCAAACCCCCTGTAGGAGAAGGGAGCTTTGGGATGAGAGAAAACAATTCTCTCAGCTCAATGACTTTCCTTGGCTGGTAGCGGGTGACTTCAACGACATCAGTACCTAATCCGAGAGGACTCGTTCTGCGAGTACCCAAGATATTCGCCGTATCAATTTATTTAATTCCAATGTGGTAGCTTGTATCCTGAATGACTGGATCGACCATAACTTGGTCCAGAACCAAAATGCATGGGCTTAGGGTGAGCAAGAGACTTGACAGAGCCTTGGCTGATGAGGAATGGTGTTCCACTTTCCCTGAGGTTAAGGTTGAAAACCTCCTGTGTATGTATTCTAATCACTCTCCCCTTCTCATTCATGTTCTAGGTGTTAAGTTTTTAAATTCCTCTCCCTCGTTCAAATTTGAAGACATATGGCTTGACCACCCAAACTTCAAATCTTTTATTGATAATACCTGGAAAAGTGATGATGCTAACTTGACTTGCAACTTAGATAATTTTACTAAGGAAATTAAAACCTAGAATAAGGAGGTTTTCGGGAACATATTTAAAACTAAGAAACAACTTTTAGCCAGAATTAAAGGTATCCAAAAAAACCAAGACACCAATTTTCTAATTGATTGGATGCTCTAGAAAGGACCCTCAAAAGGAACTATGTTGATATCCTTAAGAGGGAGGAAATATTCTCGCACCAAAAGTCCAGGATTTAGTGCCTATCTGTTGGGGATAAAAATATTAGTTTCTTCCACGCTGCTACTAATCAAAGAAGAAGGAAGAACCGGGTGTCTATGTTTAAAGATGCTAATGATAATTGACTTGATAGTCAGGAGGACATAAAGAACCATGTTAGGGGGTACTTCTATGATATTTTCTGTGAGATCCCTCCTAAGAATCCCTGCAATACTCTTGAGGACATGGTGTGTGTCCACCCTATCAATCCCAATGATCACCATCTCTTATGCACAGTGCTAGATGATGAGGAAATTAAAGTTAATTTATGTAATATGAGGGATCTAAAATCCCTTGGACCTGATGGCTGTTAAGCTATCTTCTACAAGAAGAATTGGGATAAGATGGGCAGAAACTTATGTGATTTTGTTAAAACAAGTTTTAATGATAGGGATATGCCACCTAGGCTGAATGAGACACATATAATTCTTATCCCCAAAGTTGATATCCCTGAGAAAATTAACCAGTTTCGCCCTATAAGCTTATGCAATGTTCCATATAAACTGGTTATAAAATATTTGGTTGCTAGACTCCGCCTTTTTTGGCTGATATTATTGGTCCTTTCTAGAGTCTGGGTAGGCAGACCAATGACAATATCATTATCACCCAGGAACTGCTTGATTAAGAAATCTAAGGATAAAAAGGGGGAATGATTGTTAAAATTGATCTTGAAAAAGTTTATAGCAAACTTAACTGGGATTTTATTGAAAATACCCTTGAATTTTTTTAATTTTCCCAAAAATTGGATTGAGTTGGTTATAAACTATGTTAGAAATGCTTAAGCTAGAGTCCTTTGGAATGGAGAACCTCTCGAAGGTTTTTGTCACACCCCACCCCGGAACCCGTCACCCCGGGACCGGCGTGACATCGACATGACATCATCCAACTGACTGGACAACCACAACAAAAAGAATATAATACACAAACAAATGATATGTACAATATATACATAATCCCCATTGATAGGGACACACTGTCTGAACTATACGAATAACCTAAGTTCGAACCCCATGAATCTCACTTAGAATCAGCTCTGACACCTCGCCTCGAAACTCCTCTCTAATAACTCCATCGCATGACCCGCATAACCCCATCTATCGCCAATAGGGGACCGATCGACTCCTAGCTGTTCTACCTGCGAGTGTACTGCCTTCTTAGTAAAAACATTTTTGGGATAATAAATCGTTCTACAACATCTAAAAGGATCAAGCGTAGGTATGTAAATAACGCGTAACTAGTAAAAATCTCTCTATACTATAAGCAGTGGAAATAAACCCATAAGTATAAGTTTCATCCAAATGCCTCTAATATAAAATCATATCAATTACCAGGGTAAATAATAAGTTACTCAATATAAGTAAAACACCACATCTCAAACACACACACACACACACACACACACACTGGCCAGCCCTAGTGATCGTTTTAACCTCACGATCGGGAATTTGCAACGGTACCGTACCATCCGTAGGATATGCCTTCCTACGAACACCCATCACTCCGCCGAAGCGGATAATCACTGCGCAGTATAAACGTCTAACATCACTCTGCCGAAGCAGATAAACATCACTCCGCCGAAGCGGATAATATCATCCTACCAAAAAAAGATAAATATTATGGTATCGTCAAATCAAATGCAACATCATTGAATCACAACCCAATAAATATTGTCAAATTACCACGTCTATCTCTTTATCTCAAAACCAACCTTTAAATCCAGAAATCATATATCACACTTTCTTTTAAAGAAAATGTCTGATTTTATTAAAACCACTTTTCCACTTTTTATTTTTAGAAAACCAGGCATTTCTAGGAAACAAATGTTTTCTATTCTCTTTTAAAAACCCTATCCGATTTTTACCCAAAATCCAAAAAAAAATCATTTCCAACTTCATTTCGAAAACCACCGAAATCTTTCGAAAATCCAGTTTACCAACTCACCTACCTCCTGCTTGATCCATATAATTTATAACATCATACGGTTCAAGTAAACCAACGTTTCATCATATATATACATATACAAAAATAATTTAGCAAGAAGACAGTACACTCACCTCGTGATCCGCTTCCAAAAACTTTTACCGACAATATTCTAACGTTACTCCGGTGCCTGCGAACCTATTAATGACAGCGTCTAAATTAATATTTTAGGTAGAAATGACCCAATTATGCAAATGCAACCCCTATGTTCCATATTTTTCCATTCCCCACATTTAATTATGTAAAATTATTATTTGGTAAATTTTTCATTTCGTTACAAGTTACTGAATTCCCAAAATTTACTATTCCCACTACGAATTTTTTGATGCGCTAATTTAATTTTATGAACTATAATAAATTCAACGAAGAGCGTTACCTGTTCCGAATTGTTCATGGGTCGCGAGACGAGTTTTGAATTCTACTGGGGTCTTTCTGTAATTTTTTTTTTTTCCTTTTCCTTCTTTTTTTTTTTTCCTCTTCTTCTTTCTTCTTCCGGTTCCCCGTCTCTGTTCCGTTTCCTGTTTCACCACCGACCGGACCTACACCAGTCACCACCCCTCCTCTCCGGCCACACAACAACCCACCTCATCGCCAGCCAAACTGAAGACGCCCCCTCCACGCCGTTGACAGCCGACGCACACACAGTGCAGCGACCCTCAGCAACGGACAACACCCCCCACGCCGGCCGAAGGCAGCACAACACCCACGACGGTCCCTCTTACCGGATGAGCAGAAAACTGCCGGCGACTGCGGCGATCACGAACGCACTCACACGTACACTCCATACACAACTGAAACCCACCCCTACTCATCGACAAATCCGACCGACGGCAACCCCCCCCACACACATGCCGGTAACACACACATGCACGCTGGGTCCAAAACAGAGGAGTACACACACGTACCACCGCTCATAACTGAACCCACACTCGCCGTCAACGGAACACACACACACCCCTTCACGATCGCCGATCACACAGCCGAACCCATTCTCCCGTGCTCCGGTTCCTCTCTCTCTTCCCTGTTTTTTTTTTTTTTTTTTTTCTAATTTCATCTTCTTCTTGGGTTCTCGAAGGCTCCGTGCATGTGATTATATATATATATATATATATATATATATATATATATACATGAATTCGGTGATCCTCCTATTGCCACGTCGAAATCCTCCTTTCAAATTCTTGGGTTTCTCTCTCTCTTTTTTTTTTTTTTTTTTTGATCCCACGGTTGTAGATGAAAGTATGGGTGTGTGTGTGTGTGTGTGTATATATATATATATAAAATATCTTTTTCCCAAATTACACCAACCTCCCCTCAATTTTCCTTTAAGTTATTATTTAAACTCCTTTTTAAATATTACTATTCTTAAAATCCCACATTCACCTCTTACAAATTTTAAATTGAAAAATCAATAACACATACTACCCCGTTATTTCCTTAAATATTCTAAAATGTGGCTAAAATCATGAACGTGTTAAAATTAGGGTCTTACAGTTTTTCTCCCAGGAGAGGCCTCCATTAAGGGGACCCCTTATCCCTGTCCCTGTTTGTTTTGTGTATGGATAGGCTCACTTGCTTGATTAATAAGGAAGTCACTTAGAAGAGGTGGAGGGGCCTGAAGGTGGCCAAGGAAGGGCCGATCCTCTCCCATCTCTTCTTTGCGGATGATATCATCCTCTTTGCCAAAGTAGACAAAAGAAGTTGTGATTCCATTGTTAACAACTTGTCTACCTGCTTCGAGCCTGGTTATTAATTTTAACAAATCAAGAGTTTATGTTGAGCCAAAGGTTAGTGTCTCTACTGCCAGAGATATCAGTAATAACTTGGGGATTCTCCTTCGCAAGGATTTGCGGACCTATTTAGGTACCCCGCTCTTCAATGAAATATTCAGTAGGAGACATTTTAACTTTATTCTGGAGAAAATGCAGGAAAGGCTTTCCAATTGAAAGGCCTTTAATCTATCTATTGCGGGCAAGACCACTTTGATTAAATATGTCGTAACTTTGATTCATTTATATTCCATGCAGACTAATCTCCTTCCCATTAAATTCTGCGATAAAATTGACAAATTTGCTAGAAATTTTCTTTGGGGGATTCGAAAGAGAGAAAGAAATTTCACATTGTCAATTGAGATAAGGTTTATTCTCCAACAGGTTTGGGAGGTCTTAACATTAGGAAAGCTAAACTTTCTAACTCTTCTTTTATGTCTAAACTTGCTTGGAAAATTGTGTCTAATGTTAACAACTGTCTTTGGGTGGATATCGTGGCAAACAAATATAACCTTGATAGAAACCCCAAATCATGGGTGAAACACTAAGTGGGTTCCCACATCTGGAGAGGTATTTTTAAATCTAATGCTATCATTTCTAAAGGTTTAAAATAGAAAATTGGTAATTGTGTTAATATTAATCTTTGAACTGATTGGTAGTGTGGGGATAGGCCTTTAGGCAATGATGAGCTTAAAAAAAGCTTTGATATTAAGGTTTCATATATTCTAGATGATTCTAGTAGTTGGTTTCTTCTGTCAATCATCCACCTTATCTCGGACAACCAAGTCAAATATATTCTTAACTTTGAGCCCCTAATTTTTTGAAAGATGATGTAGCTATTTGGTTTTCGAAGAATTCAAGTAAATTTTTTGTGAAATCAGCCTACTCTGTGATTGCGGATTTTGATACTTCCAACTCTACTTCCAACTGGGAGTGGATCTGGAAGCTCAAAATCTCGCAATCGATAAAAATTTTGCTTTGGAAAATTTATCATAAAAGACTGATGACAAACTCGCTGAGAATGAAATGGTCAAGTGATGTCTCGGCCATTGTAATAATGCCATTGAGTCCATTGACCATGTGCTAAGATCTTGCCCAAAGGCTTGGACTGTTTGGAACTTGTTCTTAGACAAGAATTCTTTGAGGCTGGATCATGGTATGAACATTTAGGACTGGATCACGAAGTTCATTAAAGGGAGATCGATCAAACCCCCATCTTTATATCTTTTTATTGCCATCATCTGGGAGATCTGGAAGGATAGGAATAAGGAAGTTATAGAGGAAATCACCCAAAATTTTTCCATGATTGCCTCAAAAAATCATCGCCTCGCGATAGAGTTGTTGAAAGCTTTCTATCCCAACCAACCCGTAATAGTATTTTTTTTAAATCCTGGCCCTTACTGGATCCCTCCCTCTGCAGGTGTTTTCAAATTGAACATGGATGGTAGCGCGCTTGGAAATCCAGGAAAATGAGGTGTCGGTGAGCTCATTTGACTTATGGACAAATCCCAGAAGATCAGATATTTTGGCCACCTTAAGTCTTGCACTAGTCTAGAAACGGAGATCAGAGGCATTCATGCCGGCATGTGCTTGGCGATCACCAGGGCCTTTACGAGAGTGATTATCGAGTCTGATTCCTTAGAAGTTGTCGGCCTTATCAAAGGTGACTATTCGAATATCCACTTGCTGAGAGGATGGGTTATGAAATGTAAACACATCATAGAGACTCATGACTTAGAGATTCAAGCCATCAGGACATCCAACAACCGTTGTGCGGATTTTCTAGTCTTGATGGAAACGAACAACAGATCTCGAATACACTATCTGAAGGAACCCCTAAAGGACTAGAGAGGCTCCTGATCACGAACATGCATACTAAGGGTTTCTCTTGTAATTCCTAGTTTTGGGTGTTTTTCTTTTTCTACCCAAAAAGAAAAAACCTTTTTTATTGAGAAAACACGCGGGCAATAATTTGATTCATTGAACCGTAAAGAATACTTTATCTACGACCTGTTCATCTTTACATTTTTACCCATGGTGAGATCGAAAAAGCGCCATTACCCCCCCAAATCACTGTTGCAGCTAAAATTATTGTCCGATCTGAGTGTCTCCCGCATTTCTCACAAGACAAGATGCCACCAAATCCCGCACTTCAACCGAGTACTGGGGCTTAAACCGTCATGGAGGTTACAGCACCCCCTATTACTGTTTGATGATCCTATACATGTCCTAAACAAACGGGGACAATCTCATCAGTCCGAAAACATCGTATGCTTTTGATACCCAAACTGGGCTCCTCCGGTTTCATCATTATGTCTTCAATCACAAGCAAGAAGATCAACATCATCATTGTTTGTCCTCTTCCCTCACTCAGATCTTCATCTCTTTGATTCTCTCAAATATCCTACTCCATTTTCATCCCCAAGCTCACCATACCCAGGTTCATTTTCTCTCTCTTTGCTCTCTCGCAATCTCCTTTCTTTAACTATACATCACTTGCATTGTCTAATTTATGTAGAGAGATGGATGTAATTGACTTTCTAAGACTGTGATTTACTTTATAATTTTTTATTCTTGGCGTTTTCTGATCTAGGGTTTCTTCACTTCAGTCTTTCATGTTTTTATTTGGAAATTGGCAGATCCATATCTTGTTCTCATTTTTATCTCAGATCTACAAATTCACATGCATATGTGCAAATTGGTAGATGTGTACTGTACATGTAATATGCATAGATCTACACATTAATTTAGGCAAGCTTGGGTTATGGATTCTGAACTCTCAGTGTAAAATAGAAATTAAGGGAAAGTTTTTGAATGTTGCTATTAGATTTGCGACCAAGAGGGTTGCAGTTGGAAAATCAAGATGTGTTTTCTAGGGTCACTGAAGACATAGCTACGTTTCCTGCTGTGATATCCTGTCTCTCTTATATTCGAAAGGAATGAATTATTAATTTTTATTTGTCAAAAGAAGGAATGTGCTTCTGTTTGTATTCTTATTAGCGTGATTCTTCGTCCAAAAGACATGATACGTTGTAGTTTATATATCTTCCTGCTATTCTTTTGCATGTTAAGGACTTTACCATGTATTCGTTTGCTGCAATTTAATTACTTTTCATGTAACAGGAATAACCTCATAGTGAAATTGGCTCTTTGCTAATAATCTTTAGCATTTTTTGTATACTGGGCTGCTTTATTTGCTTTGATTTTGGTGGGTTTTTTTTTTTTTTTTTTAATGTATTGAGCTGATTGTTCTTATCTACTTAGGCTTCCCGTTAGATGTGCCTTGGAGATTGTTACTATGCTTAAGCAAATTCTGGCAAAACTTCCCCGGAAATCATCAAAATCTGATCCATCAGATTTGGCTAGAAGTAAGAGTGGTGGCAGTACCACTGAGTTGGGCAATGGAGTCCAATTCACTAACACTTGCAATGTTATTTCAAGTCGACTGAATGTCGTTAAACGAATGTCCTCAGCAATTTTTCCGGCTAGCACTGCAGCCGGAGTGGAGGCTGTTGATCCCCATATACCATTCAAAGATGTTCCTAACTGGGAGAAACAGAACCTCTTCATAAGTAAGCTAAACCTTTGCTGTTCCATATATGAATTTGGTGATCCAGATAAAAACTTGGTCGAAATAGAAATTAAGCGTCAAACATTGATGGAGCTTGTCGATTTTATTGCATCTGGGAATGCAAAATTCACCGAGGCAGCAATTGAAGCGATGTGTAAAATGTGTGCAACCAATCTCTTCAGGGTTTTCCCACCTAAGTATCACTCTCAGTATAACGTTGGTGAAACCGAATGTGAAGAACCATGGTTTGATCCCGCTTGGTCACATTTACAGCTCGTGTATGAGCTTCTCCTTTTGTTTATAAGTCATAATTCTCTTGACTTAAAACTAGCCAAAAAATATGTCGATCACAATTTTATACTAAGATTACTCGATCTGTTTGATTCGGAGGATCCAAGAGAGAGGGATTGTCTGAAATCAATTCTGCATCGGGTTTATGGGAAGTTTATGGTGCACAGGCCTTTTATCAGAAAAGCTGTGAGCAATATCATCCATTGTTTTGTTTTTGAAACTGAACGGCACAGTGGTGTTGCTGAATTGTTGGAGATTGTGGGCAGTGTAATTAGTGGGTTTGCTTTGCCTTTGAAGGAAGAGCACAAAATATTTTTGTTAAAAGCTTTGATGCCTCTGCACAAACCAAAGTCGATAGGGGTTTACCATCAGCCATTGACATATTGTATTGTACAGTTTGTAGAAAAAGAGCCAAAGTTGGCCAGCACTGTGATAAGGGGACTTCTGAAGTACTGGCCGATAACAAATAGTCAGAAAGAATTGATGTTCATGAGTGAGTTGGAAGAACTGTTGGAAATGACTAATATGGCTGAGTTTGAAAAGATAATGGTTCCGTTATTTCGGCGAATAGGAGGGTGCCTGAATAGCTCCCACTTCCAGGTAAATTCCGTGAGATTGCTGCTTTTTGCTTATCTTGTACGTGCTTGTAACCAAAATCACTTGAAATATTATTACATATCTTTAACATACTGTTTTTTTCCTTGTACTATTTTCTTTAGTTTTGATGTAAACATAAGTCTTTGATTCTGCAATTTTATGACATGCTTCTTTGTTTTTTCTGTTCGTTCTATATGAGTTCACGATTTCTCTATTAGGTACCAAATTTGTGCACACGAGCCTTAAGAAATGGTTTCTTTCCATTATAATCCATCACAGACTTGGCTTTGTCCACTCACATCTCAAATAACTTGGAAACTGGTGTTTCTGATGAATCTTATCCATCATCCTCCTATAACTGCTCAAAGTGAGTGTGCTTGACTGTTTCACTCCCACCTCTTTTCTAATGTCATGCTGCAATTCTGCTTTTATCTTTACATCACACAACTGCATGTGGAAGAGCTCCCAACTACTTTGTGTTGCTAATTTCTGTAGACTTTCAAATTCATATAGATCACAGAAATGTGAAGCACGGGTGCTTCTGAAACATACAAGCACCAGTGTGAGACACGCACCCAATGCACGTCTTTCGGGAGTCTTTGGTATTTCTAGAATGTCTAAATAGAAAAACTTATCAGGGAATCTTTAGGAATGTACAGGATTTCTTTCAATACTAAAACAAAGAACATTGATTGTTTTTTTTTCAATATTGTTCTTTTGTTCATTATTTGTTGACAATGAAGTGATGTTGGATAATTTAGCTAAATTTCTTTTTGAGGTTTGAATATTTTGTTGAACGATATTAGAAGTCTAGAAAAGAACTTTAAACAACTCTTTTATTATGTGTTTCACTGCTATTTATGATATTTGATGTATTTCTGTGTTTACACTTATCTTTCCTGGATTAAAAATGTGTTGTATATATTTATGTAGTTGTATATATGTCTGTATACATCTCCACCCTAAAATTTTAGAAATTGCTGAATGTAAGAATTCGCATCTTTAAATCCTAGACCCACACTTGCACCTGTGCTTCAGAGACAGAAAGTAGAATATCATGACACTCATATAACTAAAATCTGTCATTTAAAGTATATACCATTTATGACCAGTTGGCCTGTTCGAACAGTGGATCATCTCCAGTGAGAGCTTCCAGGCCTATAATCCTTTTCCCTGAAGAAATCTCTTTCGATATATTTGTTATTATTGGTATCAACTCTATTGAATCATGCGAACAAAACCTGTTTTGGTCAGTGACTTCAGCTTCCCCCTCTTCTGACCATCTTCTTAATGCTTCTCTGATATTCTAAAGCATTTACTATTGATCCAAATTAATTTAAAATGGTCTATTTTCCAGCTACTTCATAAGACCAAAAACTGGGTGGGTGGAGAAAGATGAACGATTAATGGAATGAAAAGTGATTCACCTTTCTTTGGTTTTGATGGAAAAAATTAGGGAGAGAAAAGTGAGTCTGGTTCACATCCTTTCTCCCATACCAAAGTTTTGTTCAGTCCAAAACAAAGCAGAAACCTCACTCAGAGGCATATATAACCAAAACTTCGGATATCACTTTTTAGTCTCGTTGAAGTACAAAATTAACCTTTTTGCATATTTATACATTCCTCAACTGTGTTTTGTGTCTTCAAAAACGTAATTTTAACCAATGTTATGTGCAAGGTTGTAATGGCCAAAATATAAATCTAGATTTCTCCTTTCCCTTCTTCCTTACCAAACAATTGAAATGCTTTTTAATTACTTTCCTATCCACCCTACCAAATAATTATGCAAAAAGAGCTTCTTTCCCCAAATGATAGAAAGTCAGCATGCCCCCGTATTTTTCCTTCTGCTTTTCTTTCCTTTTTATCGACGGACCATTAGTGTTTCTTAAGGACTTTAAATAATGCAATATAATAGATGTACAAGCGCTTGCGCGCACACATATACGTAATCAAGGCTATATATGATATTTGGGCAATTGTTAAGGAGGTGATTTTGTGCTGTGGGAAATTTTACGTTTGATATAATTTTAGGTTCTTTTAGCAATGAAAATCTGCGTAAATGTTATGATGTGGTATTCTCTCAATCATAGGCTTCTTTGATGATTATATTAATCACCTTAATCTTTAGGTCTGTAAATTTTGATTTTATCTGTGCTTTATGCTTCGTCCATCATGGGCCATTGACACAACTATGTAAATACTATGATGGCATAGTAGAGTAGTTGGGCTGTTCCTAAGCTGATTGTTATGTGGATTGCTTGAATTTTCGTACTGTTCTGACAACTGATTGATTGGCTGTATGCCAACTCTATAGAGAACCTGACTCATAGACTTCTCATTTTGCTTTGGTAATGACCGATTAGAATCTTGTTAAAGCCCCAGTTTTTGAACAAAATTTTCCCCACGCAGTGCATGAGAATGTTAACATTTGGTGGTGTTCTCCTCTGTTTCCTGGCTGTTATTTCTCTCTCTGTCTCAATTCAAATGTTGCAGTGATTGCTGAGAGATAAACAATAAATATCATTGACCCTTCATAAACCTGAATATGTCGATGCTTGCAGGTGGCTGAAAGGGCACACTTTTTGTGGAACAATGAGAGAGTCCTCAACCTGATCATGCATAACCGCCAGGTGATCATGCCTCTCGTTTTCCCAGCTTTGGAGCAGAACGGCTGGAACCACTGGAACAAAGCGGTACTCAACCTGACACAGAACGTGATGAAAATATTCTCCGAAATGGATGAAGAACTTGTTCAGGCTTGCCGTGGCAAATTTCGGGACGAAAAGTCGGAGTCGAGTGTGGCGGCCGAGCGGAGGAAACTAACATGGGAGCGACTGGAAACTGCTGCAAGATTTCAACCACTAGTAAATAATATTTCGGGTCTGATTGAACCTGCCACGTGTGTTGTTAAATGCTGAAGTGCTTGACCACAGCATGTACTTGAGGTTATTCAGTGTTTCTGTTCCCAGGTTTCTGTTTCATTCCTAGAAAATTTGAAACAAAAACAGAAATATGGGAGCCAAAAAAAACCCGTATCTGTTCTGTTCCCAGTTTTTTGGACAAAATTCTGGGAATAGAGCAGAAATAGATTTTTTTGCTCCCATGTTACCTGTTCCAAATGTGTAAGAAACAGACAACTTTGAGAACAGAAATACTAAAAACAAACGGCAACTTGGATCACAATGGCTTGTACTGTATAAATATGGATGCATTTGGAATGCCACTTGGAGGGTTTGTGTCGCTTCTTTCTGCCTTTTTTTTTTTGTGCTGAAGAATAGACCTTTTGGTGGCCGTGGTATGCATCCCCGTGCCACCTGCCAAAAAAAAAAAAAACCTCCCTTCCTGTAAACCCCCCCCCCCCCCACCCCCACCCCCCCCCCACACACACACAACCCACCCGTACCCCCTGTCCTGGTTGCCCTGTTTACTAAAGTGAAATTGTGCCATTATCAATGTTAAGAGGATGGAGACCATGTTGAATACTTGCATAATTGATTAAGTAGGAATGTGTTGAACAGTTTGGCTTGGGGATGTCAATGATATGCTGCCAATCTTTACTACCACGTTATTCATTCCTGTTCAGCATCAGCTGACGTTTGGTTAGAGCTTTTGAATCGGTGTTTATTTTTGCACCGTAAAAAATTGCATCCAGCTTTTTAGAAAAATTTCCTTTTCCTAACAAGGGCAAAATAGTCTTTTTAAGGATTTTTTTTTTTTTTTTTTTTTTTTAAATCCTTCTTCCAAGTCTGGCGAACAGGGAACAAAAGGATTAAAAACATTATCCAAATGCTCGACAAGGTTTGTTAAAGTTGTTTTCCCATTAGTATTTAACAGTGTGCATATGGAGCTCGCTTCGAAGGCTCAAATTGTCTCAAACCGCTCCAAAATCAAGGTATGGGGTGTACAAACTGTGTGCCAAACCGGGACTTACTATTTACTGTATCCACCATGCCTGATTTCATATCAAGCTGAATGAGTTCCATTAAATGGAAGACTTCGTGACTTGATGTTTGCAAAGAGTAACAACTTCAAAGAAAGGGAAATCTGTCATTACAGAAATTCACTCTGAAACAAGCCCCAACTAATCTGAATGGGAAGATTGGCAACCACCTTACATGAGTGCATACATGGCCAAACTAAAGGTTCACTGATCAAAATGTACAATAGGGACTATTACAATACCATATGCTTGGAAAAGTATTGTAGTTGAATGGATGGGCATCAAAAAATCCATAAGCAGGCAATGGAAGTCAGCACAGTAGTGAGCAGTATAGATACAATGTTCACGGAATTATTGTCAAGAATAGTAAGACCAGAAATTTTCTTCACTGTCGGTCCTGGTTTCCCAACCACCTGCAAACACCATCAAGTACCCTCAAAAGCTTATCCTATGATTTTCTGATCATATTTTGACCCAAATAAAAATTTGTTTCAAGTGTCAAGGACATACTCAAATTCTTAGCATCAAAGTTCTTCCAACCTGTAACTTTTGTTCATTCAAACTACAAATCCTTGGATACTCATGGAAAGTGAGCCCCAAAAGGGGTCAATTCTTCAAATACCCACATGTTCAGAGAGGATCCCCAGGATATGTCCTTTGAAAGGAAAAAAACAAAAAACAATTTACCATTTTTTAAGAAAACAGAGTCATCGAAACTTAGTCATAGCTGCATCAAATTTGTGCATCATCTCAAGTGCCCAACAGTTTTGTCAAACCCAAGTAAAAGAGATGCTATTTATTTTTATTTTCTTGATATTCATGGTATGTAGCATTTAACATTCATTTGAGACAGTAAAGAGCACAAAAGGATAAACTAGATTTATTTATCCTCAACACGAGATTTCAACATTTTGATCCATATGCAGATTGCAATACTTATATTACCTTATTGCGGACGCTGCAGAATCCACTGTACTGCAGTGTCGCTCCAAACAAAGAATCCATTACACTCCCACTTAGTCCTGCCAGAGCAGAGAGAGGTATTACCAAAAGCTGCTTCAGAGCTACATCAGGTGAGCATTTTGTTGTTAAAAATCCCAGAATAACAAATGACAGCCCAATAACGCTGCCCGCTGCTGTTGCCGCCAAGAGACCTGTTTTTGTCACCCCACCATTTGTACCCCTTCTAACTGGCTGATAAAAGTGAAGGAAATAGAAAGATCAGCACTGAAGGAATGCATAAACTTCTTGATGCAGATATGTTAAAAATGTGTGAAAACTAAAAACAATCCAACGCTTTCGTTATAGCAGAGCAGTCAGCACCCAAGCTTGCACCATTAAAATAATATGTGGTCGGTGACTGTTGTACCTGCTTTAATCTGACGAGGCATAATATGCAATAGTAATGAATTAATAATGATCTGAGAATCATGATGAAGCCAGGCTAAGATATTCAGGAACAGGTAACTTTAAACAAGCAGGAAAAGTGGAAATTAGTTTGATTTCAAGATTTCGCTTCATTAGATGCTTTGGATAATTATCCCAGTTGAACTGAGCTTATCTTAATCTCTGTTGCTTTAGCTGTTGAAAGTTTGATCCGAAGTGAAGTAGCTTTTCATTTTTATTTAACTTTTTTTTTTTCAGAGTTATAATCTATAAAGTTAATTGTATTTATTTCCTGTCCTGGACATGGATAAAAGTACAACTTGTGGATTGCATTTGGTTCATTAACAATTCATTTTTCGTTCTTTTTTTTTTTTAATAAAGAAGTATTTCTTGATACTTAATGAAAAAATCATTAAGAATGACTTGATTGCATCAGGTTTCATGGAGGGGCTTTCCCTAGAAGGAGCCCCAGAGATATCCTCCTCCTTTCTTGTCATACTTTTCCTTGTATTTTCTGAACTTTCTACATCTTACTAAAATCCAATTTGCCCTTGAAATCTTATTTAATAATCATTTTTGTTTATCATTTTAACGACAGAATATCGAAACAACCTTAACTAGATCGCGAGTATTGTTCGTGATGTACAGGAATAGACCAGCAATCTTCAGTTTTCTCATCCATAACAGTCGAAGCTTTACCCTAGTCCAACTTCTATCGGAACCTTTAAAACCCACCTTCCTTACATGGTCAGCCTCAAATTCTAGTCCAAACCACACAAACAAAAAGAAACATTTTCGTGTTTTTCTTAACTAATTTTAGCCTCGACGTTATAGAAAATTGATCCTCAAGTTTGGCCTACATCATATGAAAAATCAAGAACATGATTGTAGAGATAATATGTGATTGTGAAGCTCAGTATACTGAATTCATAAATATACCAGGTCTACATTTGGACGAGGAAACACAGCAAGCAGAACATTTCTTTTTAAGGTTTCTGAGTCAGACAAGGTTAAAAAAATTGAAGTCATTCTCACGCTAGTTTGCATAGACGGACGTGGTTCTGACTTCTGAGTGGAAAGCATCGGCAATTAGCACGAGAGATTGCTACAGAAATGTACATTAATGAACTTGGCTTGATAAAATTAAGTTGTAGCAAAAATTTTAGATCACCTTGCAACTACATCCTGGCACCAGTAGTAGAACTACATAGCCAACCAAAACTAAAACAAACATTTCTTTCACTGAATTTCAAAGTAAATCTAGAAGAGGATAAAACTATGCAAGAACATAAGATAGCATCAACACCTTGAAAGTTGTAACCAACCAGGGTTGCTCATCACTAAGTATGCCAAGCTCTGAAGACCAAGTGTCACCATTGCAGCAACAATAGTGACCAATAATACCACCAATGAGTGATACCATAAGCCTTGATTCTTTTGAGTCCAGACACACGTCTTGTGTTCCTGACAACTTCCAATAGATCATGACCAACAGTGTAGCAAGGCCACTATTGGATATAACTTGTATCCTGTAAAGAATAACAAGCTAAAAAAATAAATGAGACAGAAAAATGGTCATTTTAACTTGTATTTGTCAAAAGATTTCTACATTCTATTCTTAGACAAATGAAGCAAGTAGTATAGACAGTATACCCACACTGCTAGGAATCATATTTAACTTCACTCAACAATTCTTCAGGACACTAAGTTCCAAGCAGTGCTATAAATCTTAAGAACATTTAGTCATAATTTCAGTACTAAATCGAAAACCATTATCAGATCCAGGAAACGTACACATCAGTTGAGTTTTGAAAACCCACATTTGTCGATAATCTCGCGTATTTAGTTCTGATGAGGGGATAATTTGTCCTCGGGTTATTCCACCTGTAGATTGGATAGGTAGCCCAGAAGGATTGCGGACCGACCACGACCGGGAAAGAACCGTACACCGACCTATAGATCCAATGGGCAACCTACAAAGGACTGTCAGGGTTCTTCCGAAAGTTGGAGGTTCGTGGATTCAACTGGAGCTCAGCCTGGGTCCCAAACAGGCTGGTTCTCCATCCAAACTATTCTAGAGGGGATTCTACCTCCCCAAGGCATCCTATCCAAGCTGGGGTAACTCGGTATTGCGGTCATTCTGGCAACACTCAGCGAAATCAGCTGAATGTCCATAGCACCCATTTCAACGCACAAGTGGATCAGCCTCAGTCCATAATAAATCAAAATGTGTCCCTTAACCTTAACTGGCGATTAACCGAGCTACCGGGGAATGTGCCATAGCACAGCTCAACCTCAAGAGCAGCCACACCTTTCCGAGAATGCCAGAACTGCTTCCAAGTGACTGAAACAGTCAACAGAGACCCACCCAAAATATGGGGAAATGTATCTGATCCTCCAAAATATAGGAAGATCGATCAAAACAATGTAACAACCAACTCTATATGAAACAAAAAAAATTAAAAAATTGAGATTCTTGAAAATGATGACTTGGTCTTGTGGGAATAAAGATGTTTGAAAAATCATTGACAAGTTTACTATGCTCTATCTTGAAAATACTTCACTCTACTTGTCAAATGAAAAATTGAGAAAAATGATATGCTTTTCATAATGACCACTCGATGCTATTGATGAAACCACGTAAGCCTATGCTAATGAGGAAGGACCCAAAGAAAAAGGTACCTGGATCACAAAAGTTGTACTGCATGTAATTTCACACCAGGTCTTATGAAAACAAGGTGAGAACAACTTAAACAAATACATGAGCAAAAATAGAAGGGGGAGAACGGACAACAACAACAAAACCCACCTATACTTGGGCTTAAATGCTACATACTGTCATAAAGTTTGAAGTTACCTCTAACCCTCTTGTTTATCATTGGTATATTGAAATTTGGGTAGATAATTGACATGTAATTTAGGTAAGCGGGTTAGTATCTCTTAAGAGACGATATCACTATGTGCTTCATGAGAATCACAAGTTGTGCAATGTATGCTATATCTCATATGCCTACAAATAAATTGCTTGATCATGCTTAATATAATTCACTTAATTCACTTCATATACACCTCTCCTCGTCATATGCTTTGAATAAGTTGATACCATAGGACCACTTACCCATGCATTTATGTGCTTTATGATATGTACTAATCTTCTACATGTTTCGTTTGTTGAATTTTGCTGAGAAAAATGAATCATAGGTCCTTCCTTGAGAAATTTCCATTCATTGGTTATGTGTCACGAAATTGGTTATCAATCACTAGTTCATGTCATATATTTCCTGCTATTATTTGCTAGACATAACATTTTGCCTCATAAATCTCCCCATTTTTGAGATAACAATTAACTTTGATGTTTTCTATAAATCTCCCTCCCTAGATATGAGGACAAGTTTTGTTTATATAACCACGCTCCCCCTAGATATGAGAACGGGTTTTGTTCACATTTAAGATCATAAAACAACTTCATATAAAGAGATTAACATTAAAGATATTACACTTCCTCCCCCATATTCAAAACACATCTTTCCCCCTAATGTGAACAAAACAACTTCATATAAAGAGATTATGCAATGAACATTAAAGATATAACACTTTCTCCCCCTTATCTAAAACACATCTTTCTCCCTTAATAAAAACACTTATGGAATCATGAAAACATCATATTCTCTCCCCCTTTGTCACATTAAAAAGTGGGGAGGTATGAATCAAAACATCTAAACATCTAGGCATATATCATTGTGCCTAGCCATTCCCAAACCTCAAATAATTTTCTGAAATCGCTCTTCCGCCAAAGGTTTTGTGAATATATTAGCTAATTGGTCTGAAGTATTGACATATTCAATAGAAATATCACCTCTTTGAATGTGAACACGAATAAAATGATGTCGAATTTCAATGTGCTTAGTTCGTGAGTGTTGTATAGGATTTATACTAAAGACATATAACACTTTTTTTATTATCACAATAAATAGGAACTTCTTCCATGTAAACACCAAAATCATACAGTTATTGTTTTATATAAAGAATTTGTACACAACAACTTCATGTTGCCATATACTCACCCTTACTAATGGATAAGGCTATCAAGTTTTGTTACTTGATCAAGAAACAAGTGCATGATCTAAAAAATAACAAGATCCACTGGTGCTTTTACGCCCAATTTTGAAACAGGCAAAATCAGCATTGGACTAACTGATTAAAGTAAAAATACTCCCTCTCGGATACCACAATCTTAGATCAATAGTTCTTTTCAAATATCAAAAAATCTGTTTGATAGCAGTTAAGTGGAACTTTTTCGGAATAAACCCTAACCTTTGAGTCATAATTTTAGTACTAAAGTAAAAAACTAGATCCAGGAAAGGTACACATAAGTTGAGTTTTGAAATCCTATGTTCGTTGATAATCTTGCATATATAGTTCTGATGAGGGGATAATTTTCCCTCAGGTTATTCCACTTGCAGATCGGATAGGCAACCCAAAAGGATTGCAGACCGAACGGGAAAGAATCGTCCACCGACCTATAGGTCCAACGGGGGACCTACAAGGGACCGTCAAGGTCCTCCCGAAAATTAGAGGTTCGAGGATTCACTAGAGCTTGGCCTGGGTCCCAAACATGCCGAAGCCCATCCAAACTATTCGAGCGGGGATTTTGACTCCCCAAGGCATCCTATCGAAGTTGAGGTAACCTGGTGTTGATGTCCTAATGGCCACACTCGAAGTGAAAATAGCCCAACGTCCGTAACACCTATTTCAATGCACGAAGAAATTGATCTTGTTCCAAAATAAATCAAAACGTGTCCCTTAATCTTAACCGACAATTCACCAAGCCACTAGGGATCGTCCCCTAGCTTGGCTCAACCTCAAGAGCGGCCCCATCTCGCCAAATATGTCGTAACCACCTCTGAGTGACTAAAATAGTCACCAGAGACCCACCCAAAATATGGGAACATGTACAAGATCCTCCAAAATACAGGGAAGATCTATCAAAACAACATAACAACCATCTCTATATAATCCATCATCAATACCTGAGGTGGGCAGGTTATTCTGGAGGACTCCAATCAAGTAAAACTACTTCAAAACCCTAAAACTCTCTAAATTTCTAGAAGCGCATTACCTCTATAAGAATGACAGACTTATTCTCACACTGCAGGAGTGTTGCCAGGAACCAAACCCCGATACTTAGCTTTGTTTAGGATTACAGGACTTGCCTACAAACTCAACTGATCCAACCTGAATCAGATTTCAACATCAAATTGTTTTGTATATAATTAAAAGAGCAAAGTATTTGGAATTCTTCAACCAAATAGCATAGCCATAGAGACAAAACAAACACTTAAAAAATTAAGCCTGGGATGATCTCAAAGTTAGTTATTACATTTCGTGCTACTAAAAGATTTAGCACTAATAGGAATTATAACTAGAAGAGTTGAATAGCATCACTATTGCTTTCCAATTCAAAATTCAAGGGGGGGGAAAACGGTCATGAATAATAAGGGCATACATTTAACGAAAAAATGAATATGGCCGCAGAAATGGGTGCATGGTTTGTTCGATCACTTGAAAACTAGGGCCCCGTTTGGTAACCGTTCTCATCCCAAAAAATTCTCATCCCATTTGCAGATTTTTGGAATTTCTGTTTGGGCATAGCGTTTGATAAATCTGTTTCCGTTCCCATTCCCATCCTAAAACCAAGAATCATTTCCAGTTTTTCTTAAGAAGTGAGAAACAAAAAAATGTTATTTCTTATCATTCCCATCTCATTCCCCTTCCCTAAAAAGGACACAGCCATCATTTTTTGATTTGTCATTGAGATCTCTCTTCTTCAAACTTTGTAGGCCCTCTTTTCTCTCTCTCTTTTTTTTTTTTTTCTTTTGTTCTTCGTGTTCTTCACGTGGTTCGTCTTCGCCTCCTCCTCCTCCTCCTCGTCTGTCCTCCTCTTCGTCTGCTTCGTGCCATTGTCCTCTTCGTCTACTTCGTTTGCTTTGTCCTCTTCGTCTGCTTCGTCTTCATTGTCTGTCCATGGCAATGTTTTGATTTCGAAATCGAAACCCAACCACAAAATCGAAATCGATTTCGTGCTTCGTCTGTCCATGGCAATGTTTCGATTTTGAAATTGAAACCTAACCACGAAATCAATTTCGTGCTTCGTCTGTCCATGGCAATGTTTCGATTTCGAAATCAAAATCGATTTTGTGGTTAGGGTTTCGATTTCGAGATGTAATCGATTTCAAATTCAATTTCAATTTCGGTATCGATTTTAATTGGGGTTTCGGATTTCGATTTCGATTATGATTTCAATTGGGATTAGGATTTTGATTTCGATAGGGTTTATGATTTCAATTTCATTTGGGGTTTAAGATTGATGATTTCTTAATTGTGGTTTGCAGTTTGATTGTTTGATTGTAGTTTAGAGTTTGTTCTTGATTTCTATAATAAAATCGTTGCCAAACGCGATTTTGTTCTAAAAAAAAATTTGTCGATATCAAACGCGATTATGCTCCCAAAAAGAAAATAGAATTCTCATTCCACTGCATGGGTGGGATGGGAATGAAATGGTTAGCTAAAGGGCCCTGGATTACTATGACTTTTACGAACTACTATTAGTCTTATAGACGTAAATACAGACCGACACATAGTAACAATTACCAATTGCGCTGACCTCCTTCTTTGAAATCAGCATCAAGGCTTCGCTTTCTTTCCTCTCCAATCTTGGTTAGCTTTGATGAAGTGAAAAAGAAAACAAGCAACATTGCTCCAAACCTAAACTCGATACAAGTAGTTGTCAAATGCATAATCAAAAAGTTATTTTGAATACGAAAATAAACTTATTGACATGGACCAACCTGTAATTGACTGCGATGTGAATGGTCATGACTATAAACCCTACAAATGCCCCCGAAAGATCAAGAGACTTCCTTTTATAAGCTCTGATGGATATTGCAGATGAAATCAACGCTGCCACGATAGGTTGTACCAAAAGTTTTACCATTTTCGTCCCCAGCCAGTTGCTGTGGCAGTCGAGTGCTCGTTAGAAGGAAATGATGATTCCGATTGAATATTTTCTCCATTGATGGGGGATAATTCCCCGTTAGATGTCCCAACTATTAAAGACCAAAGAAGGCTGCTGAGGAGTATGGCCCGAGAAATCAGGTCCAGGAACAATACCAATCCAAACAGTTTAGAAGGAATTTGGGCAGAAATCAGCGTAGCAGGCCCAATATTCAATTCGGACAAGCCCAGCGCAGAAGGTCCAACACATCAAACTCAGGGCAGTAGCCCAATGCGGTAGTCCAACTAGTAAAAAGCCGAAGAATGATCAGATCAAACCCTACATGCACCAAGTTCGGGAAGAATGACCCACAACTAGGTGAGTGAGAAGATAGTGAAACACCTATGTCTTTGATGCTAGCGGCCATCCATCACTTAACTGCCTTAGTTCAAGTTAAAAATGAGGAGGTATTAAGTTATTCAGTTACGCACTCATTTTTATTGATACCAAAACCAAATTAATTTATTTTCACATCGGAAATTTTTTAGTTGACACTATACTGGTGCCACTCTTAGCGTTTTCGATCCTGCAGGTTCATTGGAGATTTGTGGCAACATCATTTGATGCCATCTATGAGAAAAGATGAAGAAGTCAATTGTGCAAACATGAGGCAACTACGCAACGGAAGAGGAGTTAGTCAAGATACAACACCGCAGAAAGCCACCAGTTTGTCGGTGCAAGTCTAAGTGGAAATTCAAGTAGACACTCCAGAAGAGGTTCAAGGAGCCGACGCGAAATACAACTTCTTGACCTTGAAAATTGCAAACATCGAGAAGGCAATAATATAGTTGGAAGAAGGCCAAGTGAAGTAGGCTTAGGGGGAGCCCAATAACGACGGTTTTAGTGAGGAGGCAGAGTTTCCCAAGCCACCAGAGCCACCATCTAGAGTAACAAAAGCAAGGTTGGGGAGCATCAAAGACTCCCCAGTAAGAAAAACAAGAATGATTAGCTGATCCGAAACTATAGTCTCTCTTAAAAATATCAGAGTTCATAAGGAAACAGAGTCGGCCCACTAATGATCTGGAAGTTCTATTAGGAGGAACAAAGCCTGCTTTTGCCTTGGCGATAATGGATGAGCCATTCTTGGATAAATTTGATCTATTCAAGTTGGATAAGTTTGAGGGAAAAATTGACCCCACCGATCATATCCACTATTTCAGGCATATCATGGCGTTTTATGGGGTAGGAACTCTATATTGTGTAGGGCTTTCACCACCACCCTAAAGGGTTCGGCACTGGAATAGTTCCACGACCTATCGCCTAGGTCAATTTTAACGTTCTCATAGCTCAGAAAACAGTTCATTTACCACCTCATCACTTTTCAAATGATGAAGAAATGAGCAGATTACTTGTTGGCACTACCGGAAGATAAATGAGAGTCACTATGGTAATATGTGACTCAGTTCAATGAGGAACTAACCTTCATAGAAGGTTCTTATCATCAACGCTTTCACCTCATGCTTGCGTCATGAACGGTTCCAAGATTCGCTTACAAAGCACAACCCATGAGGCATGACCAAGCTGATGGAAAGGGAGAAACTACATATGAAGCTAAAAGATGTGAAGTCAACTAGGGAAGAAAGATCGTCATTCAAAGATGGACCGAAACAGAGTGAAAGGTAGCACAACAAAAGGAAGAGGAGCAATATCGACTGTTCGAAAGACAAATCAGTAGACTTCGACTCAAGGTCGAAACATCGCCAAGAACCAAACCTTCCAGGGTTGCCGATGTTGATCTCAAGAATTTTGCAAGAGATCAAGTCATCAGAGATAGTGCACTAGCCTCCAAAGATCATAGCAGACCCGAACCGAAGGAGTAGGGGGAAGTACTGCGAATTCTATAAAGACCATGGTCATGACACTTATGACTACTGGAATCTCAAAAGAAAAATCAAAAGGCTACTAGACATGGGCCAACTCCGTAGTCATCTTCAGGAGTGGCCTAGGGAGAAAAAGAGGTTAGAAAGTGAAAAGAAAAGTGATGATCGAGACAAGAGAAGGAAAGATGAAGGACCTAGCAACACCCACGAGGTGAATTACATGATACATTCCAATGGACTTGTCACTGGAGAATCCAACCACGAAAGAAAGAAAAGAGTACGAGAAGCAGCGCTGGAGAGAAGCTACAAAGAAGTCATGGCAGTAGCAAGCGAATTGAGTCCATCAATCACCTTTAGCAATGAGGACTTCAGGGGGATCTCACACCCTCACAATGATGCTCTGGTGATTACTTTGTGAATATCTAGCTTCCAAGTAAGGAGAATCCCGATTGATATTAGAAGTTCTTCAAACATTTTTTTTTAGAATACCTTAAAGCAAATGGGGGCACTTGGTTCAGACATTAGATCCACCTAGACTGTTATTGTGGGATTCAATGAGGAGCTTAGCTCTCCAAAAGGAAAGATCATTTTATTAGTCACGATGAATGTAAACATTGCAATTTGTCCCGCCTAGGTAATGTTAGATCGAAAGTATAAGTTCAGATCAACTTTAAATTGATGCTTAAATAGAATGAATTTCTATCTTAGATCACATTAGATACTACGAAAAATAACAAAAAGCACAAAAAAAAAAAAAAAAAACATAAATCTGTCAAATGTGATTGAATTTGGTATAAGTAAACGTTTTGGGTCAACCTCAAAATTCCTAAAGTTAAGGGGGACTAAGATGACATTATCAAAGGTTGGTTTTCATGAAATCACCTTTAATATGAATAAAAATAAATTACTACCCTTTAATTTAAAGAAATTTCACCAATTACCCTTGTTACCCGTTTGGACCTCTGAAACATTTACCATCACCGGTTTCATCTATTTGGCGCCAAAAATATTTCTTTAAATTTTTTTCCAAAGTACTAATCTTCATTAAATCAAGCCAAATACCTTGATCAAACCAAAAAAAAAATCCATGACAAGTCTAAGTTATCCAAAGTAACTAAAGTTTAGGACTCAGTTCGAAACCAACAAAATCCAAGTCACAATGACTAGTAATCAAAGCTCATCATATCAAGGGGCCCAGCAAGCATTTAATGACTCATTAAATAAGCATTAAATGCCTAAGATATTTCCAAGATATATTTACCAAAATATATAAGAAAGAAACCAAGTTACTTGAAAAGTAACTAACGATTACTAATCCAACCAATTCGGTTTACCATCAAGTCAAGCATTAATAAGCCATCAAATCAAGTATCCCATCAAGCATTTAATGCTTGGGATGATCTAGAGAGACCACATTCAAGGCACCTTGATATTTTGAGCAAAGTATCTTAGAGAAAACCAAATTGCTTGAAATGTGACTACACGGTTACAATACAAACCGAACTAATTCAATTCCATTAGAGAGCATTTAATATCCATCAAATCAAGTGTCATTATCAAACATTAAATGTCAAATGATACATGAAGACTAAATGCGTTGAATCTCCAAAGCATTAATGGCAATCTAACCGAAATAGTTCAGGTAACTGATACTTAGCCACCAAATCGAATCGGAAAGTGTCACATTATGCATTAAACATGCCATGTGCAAGCCAATCATATCCAGTCATGACCAATCATTCCCAGTCATGACTAATGATTGGCAATCCTTACCTAGGATATTTTAAGATTTGGTAAGGTTGTACCAAATCTTAGAAAATCTTAGCGTATCTTATAAATTCATACAAAACTATCAAATCACAACACACCAAAGGATAATCCCTAAACCAACCCTTAAAGAGCAGACTAGGATACCTTGCACATTGGCGAATGTGCAGGGTGCTTGAGCCTATAAATAGGGGGTTTGTTTTTCATTTCCAAAGGGCTTGATCCAAGACTTTGTCTCTCTTGTCTCAAATTTCTCTATCGGGTCTAGAGACTTCTCAAGCCTTTTATTCCAAAAACACCTCGAAAATTTGTCGAAATACCTTCCTGAAGTTGTTCTTGAGGATCTTGGAAGAAGATCTCAAGAAATTGTCGAAGAACGATCGAGAACAACCAAGAAGATTCAAAGAAAGAGAATAAGGGAATCGCTTAGGGAAAGACTACTCCCCTAAGTTTGGTATGTCTTCTTAAACGCCATTCGATCTTGTCTTAAATACGGTTATATTTCTTATAGATAGCATGTTTATATAGTTATTAGATTTATATTCCATCTACATAGTATATTATTAAGTAATCAAGTCAAAAACATGTCAAAATCATCAAACTATGTCAAAAACATCCAAAAATATGTCAAAAACATCAAGAACATGAAGAACACATCAAGAATATGTCAAGAACGTCAATTACACCACGAGTTGTTCATATCATAATTGATTCTCTCATGAACAAATGAAACCGAACTCTAATAAACTCAAAACAAAAGTTGCCCCCAGATGAACAACGTGTTGACCTGATTCTCAGCTACATGAAATACGTAGGCAATCTACGTACGGGTTCGGCCATCTGTTTAAATAAAAATCATTTCATCTTGAACAAATAAACTACGTTTCGACCTGATTCCCCGTGAAAACCGAGATACGTAGGCAAACTTTACAAGATTCGGTTGTCAAAATACAATTTTTTTTTTTATTTTAATCTGTTTTATTTATTGATGCTTATAGATAATTAACTTTACTTGTTTTCCTTACATAAAAATGCATAAAAAAGATAAAAACATAAAAAGTGAATTATTTTGTTAAACAAAACCAAAAGAAATTACTTGAACTCTGTTTAAACGTGAACATTTAGTTAGACTGAGGTACCGTCTTTGAACGTGTGTTTTGGGGTGCTTAACACCTTCTCCAAGCATAACCGATTTCCGAACTTAAAGAAATTTCTGGTAAAAGACTTTTACGAGTCAAAAGTTAGACCATTTCAAAAATAAAAATGAATTTCTAAAATATCGGTGACCTAGCACACCATTTAACCCCATGCAAGGTGGCGATTACTTTTCTAACATAAATCCCGACCCAAAGAACGTTTTCAAAACCGCGTCTCGAAAAGCCCCTGAAAATCATTTTCGAAAATGAACAAATTTTGAGGATTTTGAGAGGAAGGAATGAAAATTTATTTTCCTCTTCTCCCCAATCTCTACTTTTTCTGTTTTCACAAAGATCCGAGGTGCATCAATGAACAAGAAGGACAATCGCTTAACTAAAGATACGGAGTTCATGGTGATGAATTCATCATCCCCATACAATGCAATCCTCAATTGTCCTTGGCTCCACTCTATGTGAGTCGTGGCTTCCACTTTCCATCAAGGTTAAAATACCCCAAAGATGGGTAGTAGCTGTGATTCGAGGTGATCAGGTGGCCTTTAGCCTTTAGGGAGTGCTTCGCAATAGCCATGAAGGGGAAGAAAAAAATCTCAATAACAATTAAAAATAGAACATAAGGTGGCTCCACCTCGTATTTTAACCAAAGAAATATACGATTTCAGAGAGCACCCAAGTGTTCTCCAGCCAACAGAACAAGTGGAAGATGTGATCTTTGATAAAGGGAGAAACAAGTTACAAATCAGAACGACTTTAAATCTGCTCGAAAAGGAGCAAGTCAAAAGCTTGCTAGAAAGAAGTTTGGATATTTTTGCTTGGGCCTCGGAAGATATGAGGGGGATTAACCCGAGGGTGGCGGTGCATCACCTCGACATCTCCAGTTCAGACTACCCAGTTTGACATAAAAGAAGAATCTTCAACTCGAAGAAAAAAGAAGTGATCGGGGTAGAAACTGAGTGATTGCTCGGAATAGGGCATATTAGAGAGGTGACATACCTGATGTGGCTAGCCAATCGAGTACTAGTAAAAAGAAGAATGACAAGTAGAGAATGTGTGTCGACTTCACCAACTTCAACCAAGCCTACCCAAAGGACTGCTACCCGATGTCGAGAATAGATCAGATGATAGATGCGGCTATAGGCCATGAATTGCTAAGCATGAGGGATGCTTACTCTGGGTATAATCAGATCAACAAGACGAAGAAGGAACAACTTTCATTACACCAAGAGGTACCTACTGCTACACTATAATGCTTTTTGGTTTAAGAAATGTAAGAGCTACCTAACACGCCTCCGATTTTGCTCACGAATCACAACGTCGACTGAGTATCGATGTTATAATTCGAAATCCCATTCATTTTTTGAAACAACTCATCCTTTAAAAAATGTTTTTGGATAAGCTTTATTTTTTTAAAACGATTTTTTAAAAATAAGTTCAAGGGCTTTTCTAAGCGTTGGTTTTGAACTAATTTACTTGGGCCGAAATTTTATTTGAAATCCCCACCTAGCATTGGTTTTGAAATGGTGTGCTAGGTCACTGAGTTTTAAAGAAAATGAAGAAAAGAGAAAAAAAATAAATATTTTATGAAATGGCTTAAATTTGACTCAAAACAGTCTTAACCAGAGTATTCATAAGGTTCGGAGGTCGGTTATGCTCAGGGAATATGTTAGGCATCCCAAGACTCATGTTCAAAAACGAAACCTTAGAGTCTAAATATTTCAAATTAAACTAAGTCCAAGTTTGTTTGATTTTGTTGGTTAATGATATGGGAAAACTCCCGCTCATAACTAACATAGGTGTGTAGCCTTAAACAGGTCGAATCGGGTATGAAACTTGATCTGGAACAGACAAACCCAATGGGTTATATGGACCGAAGAATGACAGGCCCAATTGGGTGCTAATTTCGACAATCTTCTGAGTAAAACTCATGGCCCCTTAAGGAGGCCCATATTTGGGTATAACCCATGGTGTACAAGGCTAAGGAACAAATAGGTCAATCCAATGTGAACGTCTCCCCTACACTTGAAAATGTGAGCCAGGTCGACTGTAATGGCCCATATTTAATGGGGACCGTTACAGATATCTCTCCTGAAATCATGGAGGTATCGATTATCTTCCAAGCTGTTAGGAACGTATCACGAGATTGGCAATCTCTCCAAAGTAACGGTAACATATCTCTAAGCCTATAAAAAGGGCAAATATCATTGGTAATGTTTCACGATTCAATCTATGTACTACTTTCTCCATCTACTAGATTAACTTATTTTCACGCTGGAAGTTCTTTGGCAGACACCACACCGGTGTCCCCCATTAGAACTCACGGTTCTACAGGTAACAAAAGGAAGATGAATAGATTTTCAGCACGTGCCGAGTTGTTACACGTGTCGAAAATTTTTGGTAATATCATTTGGTGCTGTCTGTGGGAAACGCTAACAAAAAGAGCTTTATGTGACGGCTATAAGGCAGCTTCGTACAAGAGCACTAGTGATGAGTCGAAGCAATGACTTGCCACCACCGTCTGATGCAGAAACACCAATAGGAGCACATGAGGAAGTTTAGGTTGATCCCCCACCAGCCATGCTAAACACTGATGCAAAGATTAATACTCCTACTAAGAAAATGGCCGAGATGGTGGACACAATCAAATACATTGCATGGATAATCGCCGGTAGCAGGTTGCATTCCCCAACAGCCAACCATAACGTTGGAGAAGAAGTAGAATCTCCTAGGTATGCTGCTCCACAATCTTATGAGAAGTAACCTGCTCAAGAAGATGTAAGCCATCAGCAGGAGAGAATAATCTATAGCCAAACTGAGACTGTTGATTCACATCAACAGATTAGAAGTAAAGTTTGGAGAAAGGTCAGCCTTTGGATGAACTGGACACATTGTTGAAAGGCACCGAGATGCCCTTCTCACCAGATATCCTAGCTTGTCCCGCTATTCAAAAAATTTGATCCCACAAAGTTCGAGAAGTATGATGGAAGAGCAGATCTTATGAACCATATCCACCAGTTTAAGCACGTCATGATTCTTTATGGTTCAAGCGACTCTACATTTTGTAGAGCTTTTGTTATAACGTTGAAGGGTTCAGCCCTTGAATGGTTGCATACGCTCTCTCCAAATTTCATCACGTCATTCAAGGAGTTTGGGAAGATGTTTATCAACCGCTTAATAACCTGTCAAAGGTTAATGAAGGGTCTTGATTTTCTGCTTGCCTTGCGTCAAGAAAAATGAGAAACTCTGCACCAATATATGAGTTGGTTCAATGAGGAATTGACATGTATAGTTGTAATACCAACCTCATCGTTAATGCATTTACCTTAAGGTTACGTCCTGACCGTTTTCAAAACTCCTTAACTAAGAAGAGTCCCTAGAGCATGTCGGAGTTTATGGAAAAGGCTAAACCCTACATGAAACTGGAGGATGTCAAGCTAGCCAGAGAAGGCATGGGATCTTTCAAGGATCACCCCAGACAAAGCGAGAAGAATGGCAACAAGGCGAAAGCCGGCAGCTCAGACAGACGTAAAAATCGAACCAGGAGTTCGAATTCCAGATCAGAAGTTCGTCAAGAGCCAAACCTACTTGGTCTGCGAATGTCGATCTCTAGGATCCTGCATGAGATACGTGCGTCTGAAGTAATTCAGTGGCCTCCCAAGCAGACAACCAAATCCAAAAGGAAGAACAAGTCTAAGTATTGTGACTTCCATAGGGATCGTAGTCACGATACGGATGACTACTGGGAGCTCAAAAAAGAGATCAAACGTTTAGCTGATAAGGGTTAGCTGCGCGATTATCTACAAGAGTATTCGAGGGACAAGAAAAGGCCTAGAAATGAGGGTCGACGTGAAGAACATTCCAAAAATGAGCGAAAAGAAGAGCGTCCCAGTGAAAATCGTAAAGTAATCTACATGATAAACTTTGCTGGGCCGACCACTGGAGAGTCCAACCGAGAACGAAAAAAGAAGGTCCGCGAAGCAGCACTAGAGCGTAGCTTTGGAGAAACAATGGCGGTAACAACGAATCTAGGACCAATCATAACTTTTTTCGAGGAGGATTGCAAAAGGATCGTTCACCCCCATGAGGATGCCCTGGTCATCACTCTGTGGATCTCCAACTTCCAAGTAAGACGGATCTTAATCGATAACAGTAGTTCTGCTAATATCATTTTTGTGAATACTTTGAAGCAGATGGGAATACCAAGTTCGGACGTAAGTTTTACACAGACCATTATGGTGGGATTCAATGGCGACCTTACATCGCCATGTGGAAATATCACTTTATTCGTTACCTCCAACAAAGGAGAACAGGGGTACACGAAAGCCACAGACTTCATGGTGGTAGATTCAGCATCAGCGTACAGCGCAATACTTGGGCGTCCATGGTTACATGCGGTGAAGGTTGTTGTATCAACATATCACCAGTGTGTCAAATATATGAAGGATGGTTCTGTAACAGTGATAAGAGGCGATCAACTAGCTTTAAGGCAATGTTTTGTCGTGGCAATGTTTTGTCGTAGCAATGAAGGGAATGAGTATGCCCTTATAGCAATTAAAGAAGGTTCAGGGAGTAGTTCCGTTAACCAGCTTAGCAGATGAAATTGATGATTTCAAAGAGCACACGAGTGTTATCCAGCCCGCCGAGCAAGTAAAACAGATCGCCTTCAATGAGAGGGCTCAGAAACTTATGATTGGTAGATCATTAAGCCAAATTGAGGCCAACGAGATCAGCGAGCTGCTCCAAAAGAACCTGGACATTTTCACCTGGGCTCTAGAAGATATGAAGGGCATAAGCCCAGACATTATGGTACATCGCCTGGATATTTCTAGGTCTTATCCTCCAATTCGACAGAAAATAAGGACTTTTAGTCTTGAAAAAGAACAAGTGATTGAAGCTAAAGTGAAGAGACTGCTTTCCATTGACCACATAAGGGAGGTAATGTACCCAAGGTAGTTGGCCAATCTGATTCTCGTTAAAAAGAAAAATGGGAAGTGGAGAATGTGCATAGACTTCACTGATCTTAATCAAGCATGTCCGAAAGACTGCTATCCAATGCTAGGGATAGAACAAATGGTAGATGCAGCAGCAGGACACCAACGGCTGACTATGATGGATGCTTATGTGGGTTATAATCAAATTCGCATGGATCAGCAATACGAGGAGGGGACATCGTTCATCACACCAAAGGATACCTACTGCTACAAGGTAATGCCATTTGGATTAAGAAATGCAGGAGCCACATATTAGCGGTTAGTAAACTGGATTTTCCAAGATCTAATTGGAACGACTATGAAGGTCTACATAGACGACATGCTCGTCAAAAGCTCCAGGAATAAGGATCACCTTAGCCATATAGCAAAGGCCTTTGCCATTCTAAGAAAATACAACATGAAGTTAAACCCAGAAAAATGTATTTTTGGTGTTGAATCTGGCAAGTTCCTAGGCTTTGTGGTTAACTAAACCGGTATCATGGTGGACTCTGGACAGATAGAAGTTGTAAAAAATATGAAGTCTCCTACAACTATAAGAGAAGTCCAGGTATTAACGAGAAGATTAGCAGCATTGAATAGATTCATCTCAAAATTTACTGATAAGTGTGCCCCCATTCTTCAAGATTTTAAAGAGGAATAAAACATTTCAATGGGATGATAACTGTGAGCGAGCTCTCCAATCCATTAAGGACTACTTGGGCTCAATAGAGACATTGGCAAAAGTAAACCTAGGAGAAGAACTTTCTCTTTATCTAGCGGTGACACCTGTAGCAGTGAGCACTGCACTGGCCCAAGATCTTACAGGAGGATAAAGTTCGGTGTACTACATCAGCAAGTCATTAGTTCCAGCAGAGACTCGCTACACAGAGTTGGAGAAGCTGGCCTTAGCCCTAGTAACTGCAACATGAAAGCTCATACCGTATTTCCAGGCACATTTGATTAATATCCTAACCTCATATCCACTCCGAGCGGTAATGCACAGGCCAGAGGCTTCTGGTCGCCTTATGAAGTGGGCTGTCGAACTTGGTGAATTATTTATCAAGTATAAGCCTAGGGAAACAATCAAAGTTCAAGCTCTGGCAGACTCCATTACTGAGCTCACCCTTCCATTGACCAAGAAAGCAACTTCTCTATTCGTTGCGCTATGGAAGTTGTTGGTTAATGGTACTTCAAACATGAAGGAGTATGGTGTGGGTATTGTCTTGTAAACACCAAAAAGAGATTAACTTGAAAAAAGGGTACAACTTGGCTTTCGAATCTCCAACAATGAAGCTGAGTATGAAGCTGTAATTATTGG
Organism: Eucommia ulmoides; assembly: GCA_016647705.1. Classification (NCBI taxonomy): domain Eukaryota; kingdom Viridiplantae; phylum Streptophyta; class Magnoliopsida; order Garryales; family Eucommiaceae; genus Eucommia; species Eucommia ulmoides. The sequence continues at coordinate 28,236,899 of CM028340.1, read as the reverse complement.
GTTAACTCTTAAGCAAGAAATGGATGCCCAACATTTGGAGGTAAAGTCAGACTCTCAGTTGGTGGTCAACCAAATTAATGGATTGTTCATCATAAATGATGAGATGTTGTGACTCTACGTGGAAAAGGTAAAAGAACTGACCTCCATGTTCCAAAGCTGCAAATTCGAGGCTATCCCAAGGACTGAAAACACAAAGGCAAATGTCTTATCTATACTAGCCTCTACCTTGGGACCGGATCAGGGATCTAAACTGGTGGAATTCCTGGACCAGCCACCAGTAGCAGCCCCAGTTAGCCAGTGTATATGCATAGGTCAGCTGGATCAAGAAGATGACTGGAGAGCCCCTATAGTTTGATACCTAAAAAAGGGAGCTTTGCCAAAGGATAAAGACACTGCCAGAAACGTTATGTACAAGGCATTAAGGTATGTGTTAACCAATGATAAATTGTATAGACGTTCTTTCTCCCAACCATTGTTACTCTGTCTAGGGCCAAAAGAAGCGAACTATGTCCTACAAGAGATACATGAAGGAGTTTGTGGGAACCACTAAGGGGGACGAACCTTGGTACACAAAGTGCTAAGAGTGGGATACTACTGGCCAACCATGCACATTGATGCGCAAGAATACGTCAAGAAATGTGACAAATGCCAACGATTCTCCAATGACATCAAAATTCCTGCTCAACAACAAACCCTTATAACCAGCCTATGGCCATTTGCCCAATGGGGGATGGATGTGTTGGGACCTTTCGCACCAGCACCTGGAAACAAAAAGTACCTACTTGTGGTAATTGATTATTTTACCAAGTGGGTCGAGGCAGAAGCGTTTGTGACGGTATGAGAGAATGAAGTAAAGAACTTTCTTTGGAAAAACATCAAATGTCGTTTTGGTATTCCTGCAGTCCTCATTTATGATAACAGGACACATTTTACCGGTGGAAAAGTTGCATGAATATGCAATGAGTTGAAGATTCAACACAGAACATCCAGTCCATCCTATCTACAAGCCAACGGGCAAGCTGAGGTGACAAACCGTTCCATCAAATAGGCGCTCAAGAAATGACTGGATGATGCCAAAGAAAATTGGGTTGAAGAACTCTCAAGTGTACTATGGGCTCATCGTACCACCCTAACGTCAACTATTGGAGAGACATCATTCTCCTTGACTTATGGAACTGAAGCAGTCAATCCAGTGGAGATAGGGATTCTATCCAAACAAGATGAGACGGTTAACCTGGTGGAGAATGAAGAACTCATACGAGAATAAATGGATCATCTCTCTATTTACGTCTCCCACATGGATGTGCATGCTGCCTCCAATACGGTAAGGTGTAAGTTCTTCCTTCTTAAGCTGACTAGTCCTGCTAGGACGTGGTTCAACGACCTCCCGTCGGCCTCAATCTCCACTTTCCTCCAGCTCGAACAGTAATTCCTAGAGAGGTTCAGTCGATCACAGCGAAAGCCCAAGACCATCACTCATATCCTCGCCATTAGGTAGGAACAGAATGAGAATTTGGGCGACTATGTGCAAAGGTTCTGGATGGAATCCCTCGCCTGTGAAAGGGTGTCTGATGTCGTGGCCCTCAACGCCTTTATTGACGAATTAAGTTACTGAAGACTCTCCTATTACTTATGTTCAAGGTCGGCCACTAGCCTACGCGAAGCTCTGGATCTCGGGTCAATTACTACAAAACCGATCTCCTTGACAAAGTAAAAAGTGAGAGAGAATATCTCCTAAGGAAGAAGGGTCGACCCGATGAGGCGAGCCGATCTCAAGCCTGTAGAAAACTCCAAGCGAAAGAATGATTGGGACCTCTACCCGGTAATAAAAGGCTGCCCCCAGGCCCCTGCCAGCATAGTTTTACGCCCCTCACTGCATTTGTCACCACCATCTCCGTCGAAAACACTGGGAAATGGATCTCCCTACCTGCTTTTCCCCTAAGGAGAAAGTCTCTAGGCAAGTTGGCCGATACGTACTATGACTTCCATAGGAGTCGCGGTCACGCCACCGAGGACTGTTTCCAGTTGAAGGAAGAAATATATGCCCTCATCCGACGAGGTTACCTCAGCAATTATGTTCCCCAACCAGATGAAAACCGGGTCGGTGGAATCAATCATCGTGATGAGCACCGTAGATAGCGCCGAAGATGGAATGACAACTGAGCTCTGCCCCGAGAAGACCACGCCAATAATGACACCGACTTGAGGATCGATGGCAAGATTGACGTCATTCATGGAGGCCTTGGTCTCAGCGGCGAAACACCCTCCTCTCGGAAGAGGTATGAAGGCAAGAGCAAGAGAAAGGCCAAACAGGATGTATATGAGGTCAGCACGATAGATGCTGCCTCGCATAACGTCATCTCCTTTAGCGAAACCAACCTCAAAAGGGTGCATGTTCCACACAATGACGCCCTGGTTATCTTAGCCCTGGTTAACCATTTCAAGATGGTGATGATACTTGTCAACAGTGGCAGCTCTGCAGCTATCATCTTCAAATGGACCTTTGATAAGATGAGCGTGGCCCGCAATGCCGTGCAGCCCGTAAAATCCCCCATCGTCAGTTTTGGAGGGGATATGGTCAGCTCGGTCATCTGGGTCTCGCTGCCCATCACGGTCGGTTCCAGGCCCGAAATCGCCACTGTCTAGTCCAAGTTTCTCACAGTGGGCAGGCCGTCGCCCTATAACGCAATAATGGGCCGGCCTACCGTGGTCGCCCTGAAGGCCGTTTGCTCCCCATACCACCAAAAAATGAAGTTCCCCATAGGTTCCAGGGTAGGAGAAGTCCAAGGAGACCATGAATCTGCCCGGGCCTGTGCAAAAAGGGCCTTGGAGAAGAAATAACAATTACAGTTAGGGCCCGAGTTGAGTATTCCATGCCAAGCTCACGAAAAGCTCGTGGCCCTAACCGGTAGAAGTGAGCCCGTCTCGATCGATGAACCCCGGGACAAAGAGCTCATCCCTCGACCTCATGAAGATCTGATCGATGTCCCTATTCTCCCCACCATAGCCGAGAGAACGGTAAGGATTGGGGCTCGGCTCGGTCCTGAAAAACGAGTCGACCTTACTCAGCTGCTGAGGAAGAACTACGATGTTTTTGCCTCGTCGCACAACGAACTTTCCAGGGATCGATCCTAGTGTTGCTATGCATCGACTTTCACACTGACGTGCACCACCTGCCTATTCGCCAGAAGAGAAAGAAGTTTAATCCAAACCAACAAAGGATAATTAAAGAAGAGATGGATAAACTCGTCAAGTCGGATGTCGTGGAAAAGGTCAAATTCCCAGACTGGCTTGCCAACATTGTCCTAGCCCCTAAGACTGGTAACAAATGGCGACTTTGGGTCAACTTCAAAGATTTGAATAAGGCCTGCCCGAAGGACTTCTTTCCCCTCCCAAGGATTGACATCGTGATCGACGCTACGGCGGGGCACGAGCGGCTCAGCTTTTTTGATGCTTATACCGACTACAATCAAATTCTCATGTATCTACCAGATAAGAGTAAAACCTCGTTCATCACAGACAGGGGCACCTACTGCTATAAGGTCATGCCTTTCGGCCTCTACAATGCAGGGGCGACCTACCAAAGACTTGTCAACAAAATGTTCAAGGAGAAAATCGAGAACACGATGGAGGTATACATCGATGACATGATCGGGAAGAGTAACCTGGCTAAAGATCACCTCGTCATCTCCAAGCCTGCTTCGATAAGCTCCGAGCTCACTACATGAAGTTGAATCCAAGCAAGTGCATCTTTGGCGTGTTTGCTGGCAAATTCCTAGGCTTTATGGTCTCCCAGCGCGGCATTAATGCCAATCCCGACCAGATCAGCGTAGTGCTCGGAATGGCTTCTCCTCAAAACAAGAAGGAGATCCTGATACTAACAGGTCGATTGGCCACCCCGAACTGGTTCATCTCCAGGTCGTCCGAAAAGTGCCTCCCGTTTTTCAAAATCCTTCGGGGGAATAAGGCATTCGAGTGGACCAAGGAGTATGACCGCGCCTTTAAAGAGCTGAAGAAGTATCTCTCGTTGGCTCCCCTACTCACCACACCTCAGAAATGAGATGACCTGCTCCTATACATTGTGGCCTCTACCACGGTAGTGAGTGCTACCCTGGTCAGAGAAGATGCCGGCGTGCAAAACCTGATCTATTACTCGAGTAGGATCCTCACCGACGTAGAGAAGAGGTATACGAAGTTCGAAAAACTGGCCTACACTCTACTGATTGCCTCGAGGAAGCTCTAGCAGTATTTTTCAGACTCATACCATAGTGGTATTAACCAACCATCCGTTAAGGCAAATTCTCCACTCTCCTGATGTCTCTAGGCAATTAATTAAGTATAGTCTCGAGCTGGCCCAATTCCATATCATATATCGCCCTAGGATGACGATAAAGGGACAGGTCCTGATTGACTTCATAGTCGAGATGACCTTCCCGGATGAAGAGCCCCGTTGCCGACCAAGAAGATGTCGAGATGACCTCTCCGATGACAGACCAGGCCGGTGGCTCGAAAGAATCGACCAATATATGCTCTGACCTGGGCCCTAGTTCATGGCAGTTCTTTACCGACAGGTCCTGTAATCAAAGCTGATCGGGTATTGGGATGGTCCTCGTCGCCCCAAACAAAAAAGAGATCAAATATGCCCTCAGGCTCGAATTTCGGGCTACAAACAACGAGGCCTAGTACAAAGCCTTGTTAGCCGGTTGCGACTGGCTTGAGAATTCAATGTAAAAACCCTCTTGTGTTGGCCCAATAGAATACTCAAGAGGAGGGTGAATTGGGTAATTAAAATACTTATCAGAATAAAACTTGAATAAATCAAATAATTAATTTAAAGTCTAAATTAATTATTATCTTTATAACACAGCGAAATAATATTATCAATCTTTGTGCACACCTAAATAGCAAAAATAATAAAGTAATAATGCAGCACACAAAATATTTATACTAGTTCACCAAGCTACTCTTGGCTAATCCAATCCTCCGAGCTCCATGGAGGTCGTACCCACTAAAACTAAGATTCCTTTAAAGGTAGGAACCAAACCCGCACACCGATTATTTTACAGGCTCAGAATCAACTTTTACAATATCCTTTTCTCCGGCTAAGTAAGAAGATCTACTTTTTACAGGTTAAAGAATAACCTAATCCTTTTTAACACTAAAGCTCAAGAATCAAAACCTCTTACAAACACTCCAACGATCATTTTCACAGGTAAGGATGAAACTTTTACAAATCACTTAAAACACAATTCTTATTCAGGATGAATCACTACCTCAATCTCTTTATAGGAAGAGACTGAAACCCAACTACCCTTGATTAAATACCTCCAATGGTATTTAACTCGTCACAACTCACCAATACAAAAATTGATAAGAAGTAAATCTCACTCGGAGCTTCTACCATCCCAGATAAACAATAACTCAATTAATATCTCAACTAGTGATAGAAATACGTGAGATACAAAAATCTGATTTTAACAATATATAGGTAGCAAATTGGAGCACGTAATCAAATTCAAGAAATTGTTTGTAAAAAATATTTTCTTCAAAAATCAGAAACAATTTCTAAGATCAATTGCTAAATATAAAATAATAAACAAACAATAAGCAATATGGAAAGATCTCACCCGGAATCCACCGAAAGAAAATAGTATTGTAATGTAACTTTGAATAGGTAGCAGCAATGATCAGCAAATGATTCTCTTAGAAAAACTAACACAATTCTCAATAAGATATCTCTTAGAAAAGCTCACTCAATTGATAAATTCTGATCTCTCTTGATAATATTTGGATTTTCTCTCATAGAATGATTAGTCATAAATAAAAATTTGCAGTTCTATTTAAAGGAATATGTAATAAACCTTCTAACGGCTAGTTTACATGTGTTATGACAAATAAAAGCTCTTATAGACCCTTTATATCATAAAAATTTCATTTAGGTTCAATTCCACTTAAAAACATATTTCAAATCTCTCAATTAAACCCCAAAATATTTCTCAATCTTAATAAATAAGTATAGAATATATTTCAAGTACCAAATTGAGAAACATTAATATTTAATGAACCATATTAATAGGATTTAATTAGTATATGAACCATATCTTAAATATAGATAATATCCCTGAAATCTCTCTCAAATCCCAACAAAAAATGGCTACTTTTGGATATAATCTTGGATCAAACAGTATCCTGAAACAGTGCGTTCGGTCGACTGCCCAATTCAGGTTGTAGCCAAGTTATCGCTGTTGCGTGCATCAGTCGACTCCCCGGTCGACTTGTAGATTCAGAGAGTTGGTCTTTCTTTCACCGATCGACCTATCAGTCGACTTGTTGATTCAGAGAGTTTAGCCTTTCTTGGCCGGTTGACCTGTCGGTCGACTTAGAGATACAAGATCTTTCAGCTTCTATGTCTAGTCGACTGCTGTTAGTGGATCTCTTCTTTAAATACGTTTTTAACTCATTTTCTTTTACAATTTTGCCCATTTAACTATTTTCTTCTCTTAATTAGCTCCACTAATATTCTTATATTCCATTTTAGTCATTCAAAATTATTTCTTCTTATTTCACATAGGCACAAATAATTTAATTTAATCAAAACACACATAAAAGATAAAATACATTTTGTGTCATGTGTGTGTTCTTAAATGGGATATTAAGAGTTAGAATTCACCTGCGTTATTTTTCCTAATTTCTTCAAACTCTTAATTCTTCTTCATCATCTTGACATCTTCATTTAGTATCCATTTAATTTGACATCATTATTATTAGAACTTTAAATCACTGAAATATTTTAATTAAATATTAGTTCCACCAAAATATCAATACTTATTGTTCATCAAAATCTTAAGATTAACATCTTGGTAATGTGTGATTCCCAACTTGTGGTTAACCAAGTCAACAGTGAATACCTGACAAAAGACACGAGCATGATGGCCTACTTGGAGTGAGTAAAGAAACTGACCAAACTCTTCGAGAAAGTGCAAGTCACGCAAATACCTTGAGAGGAAAACAGGCATGTTGATGCGTTGGCTAACTTGGCCTTGGAGGTGGAGTATACACTCAAGAGGACGGTTCCTGTGGAATTTCTGGTCGAGCCGAGCATTGCCTTCTCAGACGAGATCGCCACGATCTGCACCCTCAACTCCGGACCAACCTAGATGGATCCCATAGTAAGTTATCTCACCGATGGGACGCTCTTGAAAGACCAAGCTCATTCCTAGAGAATACCATACCAAGTGGCATGGTACGCTGTCATCGACGGTGTTCTGTACCGCAAGTCCTTCTCGGGTCTGTACTCCAGGTACCTCCGACCTGAGAAGGCCAATTACATCATGAGAGAGGTTCACGAATGAATTTGTGGAAATCACTTGGGGGGCAGGTCGTTAGCTCGAAAGTTTCTCCTGGACAGCTACTACTGGCCCAAGATGCTCAAGGATGCGGGGGGAATTCGTTAAGAAGTGTAACAAGTGTCTGCAATTCACCGCGCACCCCTACACCCCGTCAACCGACCTGGTGCCAATTTCCAACCCGTGGCCTTTTGCCTAGTGGGGGATCGACCTCCTCGGCCCGTTCCCTCAGGGGACCGGGCAAAGAAAGTTCTTGGTCGTCGCCATCACCTACTTCACCAAATGGGCTGAAGCCGAGCCCTTCGCCAAAATCACCAAACAAATGATCCGAGACTTTGTCTGGAAGCGTATAATTTGCTGGTTTGGCATCCCAAAGGCCATCTTCTCAAATAACGGGAAGCAGTTCAACAACGACCTGTTCGTCGAGCTGTGTGTCGGGCTGGGGATCAAGACGTACTTCTCCTCCCCTGGTCACCCCCAAGCAAACGGCTAGGTTGAAGTCACCAACCGGACTATTTTGCAAAACCTGAAGACCAGGTTGGACAAATCTCAGGGGTTACAGGTAGAGGACTTGTATCCCGTACTGTGGGTTTACCACACAACAGCCCGAACTCCTACCGGCGAGACGTCTTTCGTAATGATATTCGGCTCGGAGGCCATCATCCCGGTCGAGATCAGCATGCCTTTACCCCACACTGCACGACCGTTCAATCGAGCTGAAAATGAGGCAGGCCTAGCTCTCAACCTTGACCTACTCAAAGAAATTAGGGAAGGGCCTAGATTCATCAAGCCGTTTATCAACAAAGAACAACGCGATACTACAATCGCCAGGTGCGGCCACGATCCTTTGATGTCGATGACCTCATCCTGAGAAAGGTCACGCTGGCCACCAAGGACAAAAATGTTGGAAAGCTAGCACAGATCTGAGAAGGACCTTACCGGGTCACTCAAGTAGTCCAGCTCGAAACTTACAATTTGGAAAACGAATAAGGGGTACCGCTAAGACACCCTAGAATGCCGAACACCTGAAACGCTACCATTCGAGAGAAGAGCCAACCCCATAGGCTTGTCAAAAGATTTTTTATTTTGATCTTGGAAAATTGTAATGGAAAAATTTAAAACTAATGAGAAATAGTCCTCTCCCAATCTTCCAAATTATCCAAATGTAAAGGATGAGGTGAGTAGCCCTCCATGCCGAGAGGCCATGGGTGAGCCTTTCTCCACAAAAAGACGAAAAATAGTCGTCAACCATCGAAGGCGGGGACAAGCAGCCCATTAAGCAGAGAGGCCGGGGTAAGACATCCTCTAGCCATTCTCCAAAGCAAATGCGAGGACGAGCAGCCCGTCGTGCCGAGACGTCGGGGTGAGCCGTCCTCCAACTATTCTCCCTGCTAAGGCGAAGACGAGCAGCCCTCCGCGCCAAAAGGCTGGGGGCGAGCCGTCATCCATCCATTTCTCTATGTGGAAGTAGCCTTCTTGCCAAGGAGATAAGCCGACAACGGACTAGTGTCGCGCCGAAGATGGGGATGAAACAATCTCATTTCAGGTTGGGCCCCCTCCTATGTTTTGGGTTCAAAAACAGGGTCTTTGTATGTCTCAGTCATGTTAGCTGCGTGGTAGATGAGACCAAAAGGGGCCAGGGTGCAACCAAACGGCTAGGGTCAGGTCCCTCGCATGAATAGCCCAAGGGGCAATGAACCGTCGGGCTGTCAATGTCCAAAACCTAATCCCTAGTCGGCCCGACTCCAAAAAGACGACCACAATAGCTCAGCAAACTAAGCTCTTATGGTCACTTGGGAGGCAGGATGGCTAGCTCTGGAGCAAGAAAGTTTTCTTCGTTTTTCAAAATAATACAAGTGGCCAGAAACCACTAGGTTGAGAACGGACACCAGTCCTCAATGACCTCGGCTTTTAGGTTGACGACCTTCCAGCCTGATTCAAATGGTTACTGTAAGTTATTTGAGGTCGGTAACATTCGTAAACTTGCAGAGAATATTAGATCACATTTGTGAGCAGTGAAAATTGATAATCGACCAGAAAAGACGGAACAAGCAAGATCAGAAAAACAAAGTATGCGACACACGATTAGTGAAAAGGAGTTCTATTCAATGTTCCAAAAATTGTGATTACAAAAAATCGGGACTTCTGCCCGTGATTACAAGTCCTCTCATCATCGGGCCGAGCAAAAAAAAAAAACCCAAACAAACAAACAAACAAGAAAAAAGAAAAGCAAAAAACTTTGAAGTCTTGTTGATTGGCTGGGCTGGAAGGGATCCGGATCGGTCTGGCCTTCGCAGACAGCCGCGCCACTGACCTGGCCTCTGGATTGTCTGCTCGGCATGCTCTGGCGTCTCAACGATCTGTGCGAACCTCCACGGCTTTCGAAGGGCCAGCTCGGTTCAGCATCCTGCTCAGCCTGTGCCTCGTTGTTGTCCTCTTGGGAGGGCTCGAGCTGGATCTGTGTATAGTCAACATCCGGGAACAGGCGACGAATCGAGTTGATCGCTCTCTTAAACCCTACCTTGAACACGCTAGTCCCAATCCGGTCTCGGAGCCCGGCGAACTTCTGGTCGTTCTTCCAGTTCTCCACTGTATCGGCTCTGGCCTGCTCCAACTCAGCTACCCGACCCTTCCTTATTGCCTCAAGCCGGTCGAGGGCAGTCTGCTCGGCATTCTTTGCTTTGACTAGGTCTTTCTCAACCAGCGCTTCAACTTCTCGTTCCTCTTGGCCAGATGCTCGTTTTTGGCCTAGAGTCTTTCCAGCTCCCTCTGATACTGGTTCAGGAGATTGGCGTGCTCATCCTTCGCTTTCTCCAACCTCTCGCGCTCTTGGTTGGCGATGTGGAAACGGAGCCCTATCTCGACTGAAGAGTAGAGGGCCTGCGAGGTCAGTAAGGAAAAACGTTAAAAAATTAAACCTTCAAGGACTAAGTTCAAAAATTTCTCCGAGGTGAGAACTTACCGAGAGCTCATACCAATAGAGGTTAGAGGCGAGCCGACCGTCGAACTTCCCAGCGAACTTTACTCTATCCACCGGAGGAGTGGTCTGATGGATAAAGGTCGGGAGGATGGTCGGGGTCTCCAAGATGCCCTTGTCAATACGGAGCCCGGCCTTTACAACGAACGACTCTACCTCATCCTCTTCTTCGTCCTCCTATTGGGGCATCCCGCGGCTCGGCTGAACCTTAGCTCGACTCCTCTTAGGCTGTCCGGTCGCGGCCTCAGAAGCCCTTGCTTTCTGCTTCCCTTTATCCCTCCTCTCAATGGGGACTAGACTCTCTGCGTCAACTGCTATCGTCGTCGACCTGGTCGTGGCTAGGGTCCCAAACCTCCGGGGAGCCGTCGTCCTTCCTGCAGATGCCAGCCTAGCTTGGGTTACTTGTTGAGCCAACCTAGTTGATGGAGTGGCTAGTGCCAATCTCGCTTGGGTCGCCTGGCCTGCCAAGCCTTCCTAAGCGGGCTAATTGGACCCACCCCCTTCTTCACACCCTGTGCAGCCAACCGAGCTAGTATAGCGACATCCATAACTGCGAGGAAGAAATCGAGAAGCATCAGTGAAGAATGGAAAATTTCCAAGTGTAATTAATTAAACGGGACGGGATGGGGAAACTTATTATTCTGGGAGTCCTCCTTCAAGGTCGGCTCCGGTAGAGAGAGGTCACTCCAGAAGTAGAGGTCGTATAAGCATGATGAGATGAGGGCGCCAACGTCAAGGAACGGGGTGTTGAAGATCTTATCTCTCTAAGCGAGGACATTTGGGCTCGGCTCGTGCTTCTTCGAAACTAAAAGATCAGAACAAGAGCAACCCAAAAAAACTGACCGGGGAAGGGAATATAATAGTTTACGGGCTAAAAAGCTTACCCACGATCCCCCAGTGCCTCTGGACCGAGAACTCGTACTGTGGCGCTAGGTCAGCCTCCCATCCGGTCCCGCCCAAAAAAAAAAAAGCCCAGCTTCCAGTCCTTGATAGAATCGGGGTAGCCCTTGAGGAATTTCCGCTAGGCCGAGATATAACACCAGCTCTTCCCGCCGGGTATGGACTTCACTAAGAAGACGGCGTAAAACAGCTCGAGTGTCGGGGTGATACCCTCGGCCAGGCAGATCACGTGGAAAGCCAAGACCATGCGCATGCTGTTAGGGGCAAGCTGTGATAGGCACAAACCGAGATCTCAGCAAACTTCCTTCACCCAGGGATGGATGGGAAATCACAGGTCACCCTGCAGCAACTAGTCGTAGATCGATATGAACCCTTATGGTGAAGCGCAAGCCCAATCGTCATCCCCGGGAACGCACGTTACCACCGAGCCGGGGATCGCGTACTTAGAACGCATATCCTGAACGACCTTCTCCGTCAGGTCAAATTTTACTCGCTAGACCCAAGCTTCCTGGGGAACCTCACAGATCAATCGGCGAGAAGCAAACCTGCCCTGTGAGGGTGACCGTACATCGACGGCTAGGCTTCCACTTCTTGAGAAGACATTAACTCGGTGTCGAACTGCACGGCTGGACCCGTGCCGAGCTCAACCCCAGGACCCCCAGTAGAGCCCGCCTTGCTCCTCACTCTCCTCCTCCAAGGCCCACTGGGCACGCCAGAAGGCTGGGAGGTCCCCGCTCCGACCTCCCCCTGGGCCTTTTCAGAAGAAGAGGTCGTCCACTAGACGACGACCTCTGGCTCGACCGTCGGCTCAGATGCCGAAGGCACCTCCAGTTCATCGACCTCGGTCGCAGACGAGCTGAGCTCGATCTACACGATCTGGGGTTCAGCCACAGTCTCTTCAGATCTAGACGAGTTGTACCCCAATGAACAAGACTCAAACATAGAAAACATGAAGAAAAAAAATAAAGAGAAAGAGGAGTACCGTGCTCGGAGGTCGGGTGGAGCTTTCACGCTACTCTGGTGAAGAAATGCGAAAGAATGAAGTGTATACTTATAGAGGGGCCGAGAAGTTGAACCGTTGTGATGATCGGACGGTTCGCAAAGCGTTGATTTACGCGCTATTAGCCACGTGTCGCGCATCCGGTCAATGTGCCAGTCAAACTTCCTGAGGAAGCCACAAGGCCTATGCTTCTAGGTTTCGTCATCTTGACCCCGAGTCCCTATTCTCCGTCAGCTCGGCTGACTGCCTCAGATCGGCCGACATCAGAACCCTTAGCGTCTTAAGTCCTATTTCCACGCTAAGGCTTGGGAAGCAACTTATATGGGTAAAATCAGACCTGCTCCACATGTCCGGTACCTAGAGCAAATTTTGTCACGTCACTAGCGCCACATCAACAACTGCCTGATTAGTCCGGTGAATAGACAGCCTGGAGTTCCTAATCAGGTCGGCCAACATGAAGCACTCGGATCGTCATGACGCAATCTCCTCGGAATGTCGCCACAACGAGCAAGTCGGTGCATTCTGCCCAACCTGCATCTCAGTGCCCGATCCGACCTGTCTCTCTTAACAAGCTTGGCCCATGAGCTCCTCCATATAAAGTGTGGAGGCCCAAGGCGCAAGCTCAAGCCCATAGCTCTAATCCGCTGTGTCGCCCACGCGCCTGACTACTTACCGTTAAACCGAGCTTAAGACCCTAATCTTGCGGAACACTAATCACTCATCTACCTATAAATAAGAGGCTTCATCAATACATTAAAGGAGAGAGAGAGAGCACCCGCTACAAATCGCCCAGACAAGTCGAGAAAATAATATCCAAACGTCCTGATTTCTTCCCCCCGAGCTCTTACTCTCATGCCGGATAAGACACGCCGGGAACACCCCTGTCTGTCCTGTGTGCGGGTGACAGATCAGAACTCAGCCTAGAGAACAGCTCGAATAAAAAGATACCAGCTCGGACTACAGGCCGGACAATGCCCGTCTAGCCCAGACCCAAGATTCCAGCAAGGACAAAAATCATCTCCGGATTGACTTCAACCCCATTCGAAGGGTGGCCGGACCATACTGCTGGTCAGATCCATTTTCGACACCAACAGATACCATGTTAAAATAATTGAAAGATAGAATGTGAAAGAATATGAAGTGATATATTGATATTCTGGAAAAATACAATAATAAACTTTGCAATAGAGATATTTATAAGAGATTAAGGAAACCTTTGGTTAGGATTTTAACCTAATGGGGCAAGACGTATATATTAACAGTTAACTGATTTTTTAACTTTTTATTGTTATCGTGTAAGGTATATATTATTCATGATATTAATCCAACTATACATCAAAATGTACAAAAATTAAATATATCAATCCACAAACTAGATTGTTAATTCATGATATACCACCCCTTGTGCTAGTAGATCTCAACAGAAAAGGTCACTCATAAGCAATACAACAATTTCAAACTATCAAATAGATACTGATAAAGAGAACCATGAATATCAATTCATCCGCCATTGTTCAATTCCCCCATGCATTTATCTTTCTGTTGGACTAAATACAACAGGCGCCAAAAGAAAATGATTCCTGCATAGTATTTCTCCCTATCCAGAGAGATGCAAAAAGGTTAAAAAAGTTGAAAAATAAAATAAAATCAAGCCAATAGATGATTTCCCAGACCACTACAGATTATAGAATCAAGATCATCTTTTTCCAAACTGCAAATTCCACCAATATGCAGGAAATCAAAGAAATATAGTTTCATACAAACCTGAAAAGGACTTTACTAAGGCTCCGTGTGCAACCCTAAGTACCATTTATAATAAAAAATAATAATTGAAAAAAATATATTTTTACTTAAAAGAAAAAATAAAAACCAAAAGTGCATTTGATAATGTAGAGATGACATATTAGTGTATCCATATAAACAATCACTTGAGGGGAACTTGGTGGACACTCCCAATGTAGAAAACAAAATTACGAATAGAACACACAAAACATGTTGCATTCCAATATTTTCCATTTGCCACGTAGGGATTCGCCCCTCATCATCGAGTAACTACCCCGGAAAATCAGAAGTTCATCGTAACCCAAAAGGGGTGAGAAAAAATAGGAATCATTACCATATAAAGTAGCAAAAACATTTTTAATCGAAGAACGATATCAAATTATAACGGAATATTAATCATTGGACTGAGGGCTTTAAAACGACATCCATATATTTATTTTTTGAAGTAGTTACGTACAAATATTGAATTCAACACCAAATATCAGTATATTTTTTTATTGAATTTGTTTGTTAAATTCAACAAAAAAAATCATGTCTATTTTTTCAAGTAGTAAGACAAATGTCGAATTCAATACTAAATGTCGATATTAATTTTGGTGAAATCTCGTAGTTGAATTCAGCGACAAAAATCCATGTTTACTTTTTGAAATAGTTACAGATAAATGTTGAATTCAACAACAATATCAGTATTACATTCAATTCAACAAGGGTTCATAGTTATAGATAAATGTTGAATTCAAAAAACTATGTTTTACCCCCTTTCACTTATAGCAAATTGAGAAACTAAAGCCCCATTTGGTTAGTGTTCCCAACCAAACCCAACCCAAAAATTTTGGGTTTGATTTTTGGGAACGCGTTTGGCAAATATAAAACTCAACCCAACTCAACCAAGAAAATAGGAATTGATTCTCAAAATCCTAAAGAAATCAGAAACAAAAAAAAGTTGTTTCTTTTTGTACCCAAAAAACTCAACCCAAAGTTCTCAACTTCCGACTTCATTTGCCGGCTGACCACCACCACCCGCTGCCGTCTGCCGCCGCCGGCCACCGTCCAGCGACCATCGCCGGCCGACGCCGGCCGGCGAACCGGCCGCCATCTCCGTCCACCTCCGGCGACCACCAGCGGCGGCTGTCCGGCCGCCACCAAACAAAAAAAAAAAATCAAAAAAAAAAAATTTAATTTTAGGATAAAATCGTTACCAAACACATTCTGTTCTCAGCACAAAACAAAAATTGTCGTTACCAAACGTAATTCTGTTCCCAAAATTCTCAACCCAACCCAATTCAACTTAACCCAACTCATTCCAGTTGGGTTCAAAAAAGTGAAAACACTAACCAAACGCCACCTAACTTTTTCTATTTAAATTAACAGAATATGCCTAAAAAATGAATGGAACCTTAGATTTTTCTCAATTGTTTTTGCAATGACAAAACTACAAAAGTTCTATACAATTCTAGGTTTTAAATGCGCTTTTGGGCATATCCACAAAATTAAAAAGAAAAAAGAAGGCATATAAATACCTGAGAGAATTGTGAAGAGATGCAAAATGATAGAGGAGGCACCACACTCAAAATGGACCCCTTCCCCTATCTCCCCGCCTTCCCCTACCCCTACCCCTACCCCCACCCCTCCCTCGCCCTCGAAATCCTGTTTGACTGTGGGCTCTATTATCTTCCTTTTGAAAGCTAAACATGCTCATTCTTATGTTATCTGCCTCTGTCACAACAGGACCCCTCTGTATCTGGAAAAATTGGAATTCAAACTCTCAGATAATTGAAAAATTATGATAACAAAACCAAGATAAAAATGGTGATTGTCTTTACTATCTAAACCTCAACCAAGCTACAGTTACTGAAGTCATGAATGGAGATGTACATATATGAGGTGCAGAAGCAAACTTTGAACAGCATCAACTTTGAAAAAAATCCACCTTTAATCAACACGAGTAAAAAAACATTCAAAATTCCAATGAGCAAACTTCCACTGTTCCACATGCACCTTTTCTTAATGGACTCAAAAAATCAATCTATGGCTACACATTTGATATCATCTTACAATCATACATATTGATTAATCCCCATAAACCGCCCTTTTGTTGTAATTGAATGATGGGTTTAATCTTCAGTCAACTTGAGAACTTGTATAGAATCATTGTAAATTGTAACTCTATTCATGATAGTAATCATTTTAGTAATAATTATGGTAATGATGACAAATAATTATGAACGACGATTAAAAATAAAAATAAAAAAACACATAAATATGCAAGAACGGTGACCTGAACATCTTCCAAATTATATTGCTCCTGAAGTTGCCGAGCCAGATCCTCGTCTTGGCTAACATGGGGAAGTTCATCTGTCACTAAAAGGTTCCTCCCAGCTTTCCTCCTTTCCCATTCATCCAGAGTGAGAAGTGATGAATATTCTTGTTTTCCCCTC
Source organism: Eucommia ulmoides (assembly GCA_016647705.1). Lineage (NCBI taxonomy): Eukaryota > Viridiplantae > Streptophyta > Magnoliopsida > Garryales > Eucommiaceae > Eucommia > Eucommia ulmoides. Next base: position 28,220,456 of record CM028340.1, on the reverse strand, counting down.
GCCCTAAGATTTTGACCCCTGGACTGCCGATCATTCCTGTTCGGCTGACTCATTTTCTGGAGGAGTTTCTGTGCAGCTGCTTGATTTTGGATCGGGACAGATTCAGCCACTGTCAATTATAGGTATCAACATCAATTAAATGACACATGTACTTGAGGATATTTTCAAATTCAAACATATAGAATTCAAGGTGTCAGTTAATAACTGAAAATAAAGAAAATCGCTTCAACCGTTTACTGATAGCTATAATACATCTGTAATTTAGTAATTAGTATCGCACCTGATTCTTCATATAGCAGACATTTTAGGTGCTATCCTTTAATGTTTCTCAGAAAACTTGGAACAGAAACAGAAATATTGGAGCGAAACATTTGTTTCTGTTCTGTTCTAAGATTTTAAAAAAGAAAAAATTCTGGGAACGTAATAGAAACTTATTTTTTCCCTGACTTCTATTTTATTTCCATGTTTTTGGGAAATGATAATAACACCAAGGTAGTCTTTCTGTTCCTGTCTGGCTGTCTTTTTGTTTTGATCCCAGTCTGGGAAAAGAAACAGAAATATGGGGAAAAATATGTTCTGTTCTGTTCCTAAATGCTTTGAAAATATAAATTGGGAACAGGACAGGAGAAATTCTTTTTCAAGTTTTCAAGGAACAGAAACCAAAAACAAAAAGAGAAACAAAAGCAATAGGTCATGTTTGATTATCGTTTTTGTTTCTGCCTTTTTGGTTCTGTTAGCACAGGTGATTTTGACCATAAGGGACCATACGTACAATTTTGATAACATCTCAGTTGATGGTTTGAGTGTAGCAATAGTGTTTCTAGTATGTTGATAGAAACAAATTTGAAGCTAGAGAAAACGGGTTTCAAGGATTCAAGATAAATTCAAGATCGGAAACTGTAATTTTCAGTTTACAAGGTAAATGAAGACAACACTTTCAGTAGCAATCCACCTTGATTTCTCTAGAATGTGTACACACTCACTCGTGTTACTAAAATGAGTTAAAAAAAAAATTGAATCCTTAATCTGTGCTGAAATCATGCAAAACAAAAGTGTTGGTCAACAAAAGAGACCAATTTGTCCCTCAATCCATTCCACTGGTCGACCAACAAGGTGGCATTGGTCCCTTAATGCAAGTGTTTGGTCGAAAAACTCAAGGAACAAAGATATAGGGAGCTCCCTGGATTATGGACCATTCTTAAAGGAATTTTAACATCTATTCAAAAGACAATGGTTCCAAAATCTCTTTCAAAAAGTATTCTGAAAACATTTTTAAGCCCAATAAATAATCTAAAAATATATTTTCACAATATTTTCCCATTTATGGTAAAAAAACCAAAATACCCTTTTTGAGATAAAAATATGTTTTTAAACACGGCTTAAGGGTAATTCAATTTTAACTCATTTTAGTAACGCTTAAGTGAGTATGTGCACATTTTAAAGAGTTCAAGATAGAATGATATTGAAAGAGTTGTTTACACTTGCCTGGTAAACAGAAAATTACCAGCCTTTGATCTTGAATTCATCTTGAATCCTTGAAATTCGTCTGCTATAGCTTCAAATCAGTTTGAAGCATATGAAAACACTTTTAGCACACTCAAAACATCAACTGTGGTGTTACCATCATATGTAATATGTAGAGTCCCTTACAATTGAAACCACTTGGACTTATAATCATCCCCATTTTGATGATGACAACTCACTTGATATTTTTTTTATAAATGCTCCCCTTGAGCTTGAGATCGGGTTTTTATAAAAATTTCGACAAAGCTTTCTTTGTAATTTTAACAATCCAAAAGTGCCATTCCTAGTGTTTAGGGTTTATGTATTGTTCCCTTAGGCCCCGTTTGGTTAGTGTTTCCAACCCAACCCAACCCAACCCAAAAAATGAGAATTGATTCTCAAAATCCTAAGGTAATAAGAAACATATTTTTTTTTGCCCAAAAAACTAAACCCAACTTTAGGGACGGGCTGGGAATTATTTGAAATGTTAATGAGACTCACCGTTCGACTTCTATTGAGCTCATTTTTTTTTCTCCGTTCGTCTTCTTTCTGCTCTCTCTGCTCGTCTTCATTGCTCGAAGCTCTCCATCGTCGTCGCCGAAGTTCCTATGGTCGAAGCTCACCGTCGTTCGTTCCTCCGACTTTGCCGAACTCCTCATCGCCAGTAGCCATCGTCTCCGCCGTCTTTGCCATTGCTCAAATCAATCCCAACCCATTGAACAGGGTTTCGAAGCTCAAATCGAACAGGTTTAGGGTTTCGATTTCAATTTCATTGCTCAAATCGATTCAGGGTTTGGTTCTTGATTTTGGTTTAGGGTTTCAATTTCGATTTCGTTACTGAAATCGATCAAGAAATCGATTTCGATTTCATTACTCAAATCGATTTAGGGTTTGGTTCTTGAATTTGGTTTAGGGTTCAATTTCGTTGCTCGTCGACGAAATCGATTTTGATTTTGTTGTTTGTTCACGAAATCGATTTTAGCAACAAAATTCATTTCAACTTCTGCTTCTGTTTCTGTTTCAATGTTTTTGTCGACAATGTGTTCGTTGCTTCTGCTTGTTGCATCTATTCATTTCGTTAACGTTTTTGCAGGTTTTCAACTTTGTTCTTGCTGGATTTTCGATTTCGTTTTTGCAAGTTTTCGTCACAATTTTCAGTGATTGATGATTTCTTGTTCAGGTGATGATCTCCGTTCAGTTTGTTCTGGATTTTTTTTCTTTTCTTTTTTTTTTAAAGAAAAAAAGTGTTTATGATTTTTTTATTTTTTTGGTCAAGAAAAAAAGTTCTCGCTTTGATTTTTTGATTTTGGCCTTTTGATTTTGGTGCGGAAACAATTTTAGGATAATATCGTTACCAAACGCGATCAAAAAAAAAGTCGTTACCAATGCAATTCTGTTCCTGGTAGGAAATAGAATTCTCAACTCAACTCAACCAAATTCATCCCAGTTGGGTTGAGAAAAGTGGAAACACTAACCAAACGCCAACTTAGAGTTTCCGTATTGTTCTCTCATTTCTATTATAAATAGAGGAAGAGACTAACATATTAGCAAAGGTTCTCATTCTTTTCCATTCTCTTGCTATAACATGGTATCAAGAGCATGTACCCATTGGGAATTAAACCCATCGCTACCCTACCTACGTTTCCCAATACCCCAGATCTTCACTTTGTCACTGCCCTACGTAGCGTTGCCTAACACCCAAGATCTTCAATTCGCCGCTGCGTTCCATAATTTCGCAGCTCAGTTCCGAAGCCTTCATCGTCGCCGTCTCTGCCTCGTCGTCATCCGGTCACCCCAGATTTAACCATTGTTGCCCTCTGTAGGCCTTGTTAGTAGCTGCTTTGGTCTCCAGACACCGCCGACCAGCCAGCCTCGCGCCACCACCATCGCCTAAACAGCCTCACGATGCCGCCAATGTTCAACCAGCCTATGCCATCACCGTCATTCATCCAGATCTCAGCCACCCCATTGAGTTCTCGCATGACCTAAAAGGATGAACAACTAATTTTCTATCCCTTATTTTTGTTGAAAAGGAAAAAATTCGACTGAGATTTATTGTTGATTTGATTGAAATTAATTGTTGATTATTGTTGATTTGGCTGAGATTAATTGTTGATCTCTAGGAATTGCCTAGTTGTATTTTATGTTTAATATGGGCTAGTTAACTCTGTAAATTAGGAAAATTAGTCATATGATTATTTTGTTCCTTTTTTAGTGACTTGCGTAGGTGTATTTTACCTTTCATATCAATGAAATACCATTTCACATAAACTATTCTTTCCTAATTCCTAGATTCTTTAGATGGTACTAGCGCTCTTGCCCACATTTGATCAAGGAGTTATTCCTTAACATTGAACCCCTAGCCTCCCACGATGTCTGAATCCAAGCCTACTGAAAACTGTGGTCCCAATTCGGACTCACACTCTGTTCAGATTACCACTATACTCATTAATGGACACAATTTCCTACATTGGTCTCAATCAGTGCGTATGTATATCCGAGGGAGGGGAAAGATTGGATACCTAACTAATGATATAGAGGCTCCTGATTCGACGAATGCTACTTATGCCACTTGGGATGCAGAAAATTCCATGGTTATGGCATGGCTTGTTAATTCCATGGATGAAGACATCGCCCCTAATTATATGTGTTATCCAACAATCCCAAGTGTAGGGACTGCAACTACAACTTGGAGGAATTCAACAAGGGGGAGACAAAATCACCAAATACTTCAACACTATGACAAGCCTGTGGCAGGATCTGGATATTTTCAATGACTAAGTTGAAATCTCCAGATGGTTGCAAAGACCACAAGAAGACATTGGTAAACGATCGAATCTACAAATTTCTTGTTGGCCTGAACATGGAATCTGATGAGGTAAGGAGAAGGATCATTGGTCGTGGCCTACTTCCTTCACTCGGAGTGGTATTTGCTGAAGTTCAGAGGGAGGAAAGAGCTTAGTGTTATGCTCGGAAAAAAGTGGGCTAGGGCACCAATTGAAAATTATTCCCTAGTTGCTGTTGATGCAAACAGGGGTTCCAATAACCAACACAAAACTGAGGACAAGCCTCGAATGTGGTGTGATTTCTACAACAAACCTTGCCAAACACGTGACGTGCTGGAAGATCCATGGCAAACCTGCCAACTAGAAGTGTAACAAGCCTGGAGACTGACCTGTTTCATGCAAATGGGGCTGATGTGTGTCCCTTCAGTAAAGAGTATATGGATCATCTTCTGAAGTTGCTGAAGTCCAATCTAGAGTCTAGTATTCCTAGTGCTTCTCTAGCTCAAGCAGGTAGCAACTCTAGTACTTTCTCTTGTTATTTTAATCCTGCACCTTGGATCATTGATTCAAGTGCTCCTGATCACATGGAAAATCTCTCTCATGTATTTCATTCTTATTGGGCTTGTTTTGGTGATAAAAAGTCTCAATTGCATATGGGAATTTTCAACTATTGTAGGAAAAGGTTTTATCAAAATTTTTGAAAAGATCACCTTAAAATTTGTCCTTCATGTCCCTAATCTTGCCTGTAATCTTTTATCTGTAAGTTAACTCTCTAAAGATTATAATTATCGTATTACCTTTTTTTGGTTCCCACTGTGATTTTCAAGATCTGAGCACGGGGATGATAATTGACAGTGCTAGAATGGTGGGCGGTCTCTACTATTTTGATGATAACTTCCTCAGTAATAAACAAACTCGAGGTTTTAGTACTGGAATTAGTTCTCTCTTTGTCCGTGAACAAATAATGATTTGGCATCTTAGAGTAGGACATCCTAGTTCTTCTTATTTGAAGCATTTATTTCCTATTCTATTTAAAAATGTGGATTGTTCATCTTTCCAATGTGAAAGTTGTTATTCATCAAAGAGCCATCGCACTAGTTGCAGTTCAAAACCATGTTGTGCCTCAAAACCATTTTACTTGATTAATAGTGAAGTTTGAGGTCCTTTAAAAATTACCACATCCTTTGGAAAAAAAAAAAAAAAATTGGTTTGTAACTTTCATAGATGATCACACTTGGCAATGTGGGTATACTTGATGAATGATAAATCTGAAGTTGAAAACTTGTTCAAAAATATTCAATATGGTTGAAAACCCATTTCAAACAAAAATAAAAATACTTAATATAGATAGTATTCGGAGTTTATCGTATCATCGAAGTCAGGTAACATATCCATTTGCTCTTTCTCTACTGTTTTCTCACTCATGTATGCTATTTCTTATCTCTTCTTTAACATGAGATCGACATGATTGACAAGCGGTTACATTTCTAAAGCCTCCAAAAAGGTGTTGCTTTAATCGATATAAGTCCCCTTTCGTTATTTTCCCACAAAAGTTACACTTCAAATCATTACACTTTTGGGAATGCAATAGTTGTGCATATTGACAAGCTGGATTTTTTCGATTACCGCCACTCGACATTTGCAATTTGTTTTTTATCTACCTTAAAAAAAGTCAATAGATATAATTTACATTATAAATTCAACACATGCGAAAAAACATGGGGCTTTTTGTGAGATTAGGAAAAAAAAAGTAAACTTATAGAAATTGTTTACATTGTGAAATTAGGATATGCAAAAAATAGCATATGCAAAAAACAAGGGTTGTTTATGCAATAAATATAATTTACATTGTCGGAGAGAAAAAAAAAAAAAACAACGGTTGTTTGTGCCCCTGTTGCTACGCAAAAAACAAGGGCTCGTTTTTGCACAAATCAACCTCTGTTTTTTGTTCCAACTTTGTGATATAAAAGGGAGAAAAAAAAAAGAGTTAAAGTGCTATTAAAGAGGCAAAACAGGGGTTGTTTTATGCCCCTGTTGTTCTGCAAAAAACAGGGGCTTCTTCTGCCCCTGTTGTTTTGAAGAAGAAAAAATAATCGAAGAAGATGAAGAGAGGGAGAAACGAAAAGAAAATTGAAAGAACACATGAAGAAGAAGAAGAAGACAAGCCAATAAGAAGAAAACAAAACAAGAACCAAAAAATTGAAGAAGAAGACCAGCGATGGAGAAGAAGTGACATACTGGAGAAAAGGGTTGGAGCTTGAGAAAAAAGGCTGGAGAAGAGTGCTAGAAAGTTAGAAACTAACGTACTGTTCTCTTAGGCCCCGTTTGGTAACCGTTTCCATTCCAGAAATTCCCATCCCATTCCCAGATTTTTCGGAATTCTGTTTGAGAATTGCGTTTGGTAATTTTTGTTTCTGTTTCCATTTCATTTCCATTTGAGAATTGTGCTCACTTTTTTCTTAAGAAATGAGAAACAAAAAAAAATTGTTTCTCATTATTCCCATTCCATTCCCAAAACACACGATCACTGTTCACCCGACGGCCGACCACCGTCCGCCACCGGCGCTGGTCGCCGCCGCCGGTCACCATCCGGCCGGAAAACTTTCTGGCCACTTCCTGGTGCCAGCCACTATCACCCACCTGCCACCGCTGTCTGACCGGCGCCGGCGCCGGCACTGGAGCCACAGCCGTCCGGCCGGCGCAGGCGCCGACGCCACTGCCGTCCAGCCAAAACAAAAAAAAAAAAAAAAAAGAAGATTTTAGGATAAAATCGTTACCAAACACAGTTCTCTTCCCAAAACAAAAAAAAAATTATCGTTACCAAACGCGATTTTACTCCCAAGAAGAAAACAATATTCTCATCCCATCCCATCCTATTCCCATCCCACTGCTGGAATGGAAACAGAAACGATTACCAAACGCCACCTTATTTTAGGGTTTTGGGTTGTGATCCCATGTGTCTCACTAAAATAATAAGTAACAAGTAATATTATGGGTTTTGATCTCATACTTCTCACTAAAATAATATATAAAAAGCAGATTTTTAAAAAAATACTCACTTCAAAGAGGCACACCTTAGCAGTGCGCCTCAGCGCCTTATTGCCAAGGCGCGTCTCTTTGAAGTCACCTCGCCTTGCCGCCGCGAGGCGCGGTAGCTACACCTCGCCTTGTGCATGCCTTTAACAACAATGGTCTTACCAGATTCATTATCACTTATGTCATCCCTGCCTTGCCAACCTCAAGATACTTGTTTACGTCATTTGTCTTCCTTAAATTATGAATCTTGCCAGTTGGGAAAGCGTCATCATAGTTCATTTGCTTCCCAGGCTTATATTCAAGCATCAAGTCCTTTTAACTTACTTCATTCAAATGTTTGGGGTCATTCTCGTGTTGCTTCTACATTGGGTTTGCATTACTTTGTTACTTTTGTGGATAATTTTTCAAAAGTCAAATGGCTCAATTTAATAAAAGACCGTTATGAATTATTCTCCACTTTTCGTGACTTTTGCGTTGAAATTAAAACTCAATTTAATGTTTCAATACGTATACTTAGAAGTGATAATGTTCGGGAATATTTTTCTCAACCCTTTACTTTATTTATGTCACACTCGGGCATCCTGCATCAGTCTTTTTGCCGTCACATACTGCAGCAAAATGGAGTAGTTGAACGTAAGAATCAACATCTCCTAGAGATGGCTCATACTCTACTTTTCAAGATGAATAATCCCAAACACTTCTAAGGTGATGTCATTCTTACAGCTTTTTTTTATTTTATTTTATTTTTTTTATCAATAATAAGATGTCATTTTCTACCCTACATGGCAAGGTTCCCCATTCAATTCTTTTCCCCATTACCCCTTGTTTGGTTTACCTCCTCATATCTTTGGATGTATCTGTTTTGTTCATCACTTGACTTTTGATAAGGATAAATTAGATTCTCACGCCTTAAAATGTGTATTCCTTAATTCTGCTCACACCAAAAAGAGCTATCGTTGGTATAGTCCATCTTTACATCAATCACTTGTGTACCGATGTTAACTTCTTTGAGTCAACCCTTTACTTTTCTACACCATTTCCCCCAGATGATCTGGATGTTACACTTTGTCGAGCCTCCCAACCCCGACCCCATCTCCCTCTACTCCAGAACCCATCTCGCCCAGTCATTCTCCACCTCCATTGTAGGTATACTCTTGTCTCCAGAAGGTTGCTTCCGCCTTTACACCCATCGTCCCCGTGTCCTCAGATTCTTCTCCAGTTTATCCATCAAATTCTGATTTAGAGATGCTCATTGCCGCCTCGAAAAGGTAAGCACTCAAGTACTGACCATCCTATTTCTACTTTGTCTCATATGCACACCTATTTCCGTCATACTCTTATTTTGTGGCTTCTTTGCCCTCTGTTTCTCTTCTTAACTCTGTCTCATAGGCTCTCTCTCAACCTGGCTGGACAACCGCAATGGAAGAGGAAATGTGAGCTTTACATCAGAATGGTACTTGGGACCTCGTCACGCTTCTGCCTGGAAAAATAGTATACAGTCTTGATTAATATGAGACTTTTCTCCCGTTGCCAAGTTCACATTTGTTCGCTTGTTCATTTCTCTAGCTGCTACCATTCATTGGTCATTAAACAGCGCAACTTTAAGAATACATTCTTAAATGGAGATCTAATTGAGAAAGTATAAATGGAGTAACCTCGTGGGTTTGTTGCTCAGGAGGAATCCGATTTGGTATTGTCGCTTAAAAAAATCCATTTATAGTTCCAAGTAGTCTCCTTAAGCATGGTTTAGGAGATTCAGTGACATGGTCACCAAGTTTGGTCTTCAGCGTTGTGACATTTGGTGTTTTACAGGCATAATACAATCCAAGAGATATTATTGATTGGTATACGTGAATGACATTGTGATTATCGAAGACAACCACAAGAATATTTGCATAGCAACTTTCAAATCAAAGATTTAGGTCAGGTGAAGTATTTCTTAGATATTGAAGTTACTCAATCGAATCAAGGCATTTACCTTCTCAGAGGAAATATGTCTTTGATCTTTGAGCAAAACATAAATATTAGGAGCTAAACTGATTGACTCGCCTATGAATCCAAATACAAAATTGTCAGCAGATCAAAGAGTACCACTGACAAATTCAGCGCAATGCAGACGATTAATTGGGAAGTTGAATTACTTGGTTGTTATGAGATCGAATATCTTCTTTGTTGTTAGTGTTATCAGTCAGTTCATGGATCACCCCATAAATTGTCACTAGGATACGAATAATCGTATTCCCATAATTTGAAAAATGCACCCAGTTGTGATTTGCTATATCAGAACTTCGATCACACTCGAATAAAGGGATATACAAATACAGATTGGGCTGGATCTCCCTTAGATAAGAAGTCTACTATAGGTTATTATGTCTTTGTTGGAGGTAATCTCGTCTCATGGAAAAGTAAAAAGTAGACGGTAGTTACCCGGTCAAGTGCAAAATCATAATACAGAGCGATGTCTCACACCATCTGTGAGCTAACTTGGTTGAAACACTTGCTCAAAGAACTTAGATTTGAACACTCTTCACTGATAGATCTAGTATTTGCAATCAAGTTGCACTTTACATTGCATCCAATCTAGTTCCATGAGAGAACAAAACACAATGAAGTTGATTGTCACTTCATACGGGAAAAATGGTGCAGAAGTTGATTGAGACTAGACATGTGAATTCAGTTGATTAGTTAGCTGATTTATTTCAAAAACCGGTAGGGCACTCAAGAATCTAATACATTTATAACAAATTGGGAACATACAATATATATGTTCCTGCTTGTGGGGACATATTAAAGGGTATTTCTATCATTTCCAGTGTTTAGGGTTTTTGTATTGTTCCCTTAGGGTTTTTATATTGTTTGCTTATTTCCATCATAAATAGAGGAAGAAGCTGACACATTAGTGAAACCTTCTCATTCTTTTTTATTCTCTTGTTACTTTAACACTAATGAACATGATTGATTCTAGTAATATTAGAGCATAATATCAAATCACGATAAATTCTAATGACATCAAAGCATAAAGAATATAACTACAAGAGTGAGATAGCCACTAGACTGAGATCGGGTAATGAAAATAAACAGCTATATCCTCGCCATGTCACAGAGATAGATAAATAGCTAACACGTGTTAAGGATATAATCACTGTAAGTCCATATGTTAAATTATTAACTACTACAATAAAAATAAGCAATCGTAAGTCCAAGTAGTACTTATGCGTTAGGCGAACAAATTAAGCCAACGTAGATAGTGTTTAGTAAAGATATTATGAGTCCAAGCTCACAAAATAATATCTGAAATATAGAAAAAAAAAATCCAAATTAAAACATAAAACATCAAATTCTTAATTCTTCTTCCCCTTTTTCATCCTCAAAAAGACGTAAAAGAACAAACAAATCAAGAACCCAATTACTAGTCAAAGACTGAATGAACGCTGGCAAAGCTGCATCAAGTCTTTTTGCAAGACAAGTAACATCTTCCTTTTCAGCATCTGAAATAACCGTCCAAACATCAATGGGTAGAAGAGATAGGGTAGTATCAAGAGTTAGTTTACCAATAACTAACTAAACTTCAAGAGAAACGATAGTTGACTCTAGCTTTTGTAGCCTATAAGGGATATCTTCAAAATCGTCAAAACGATCTATCACCTTTTTCCATATTTAAACTCTTTAAACGTATCTAATTGATTTGTTCTTTGTACAACTCAAAGGACTATCAAAACTTTACACCAACATTCCAAATTTTTTCTCCACTATAAATACCTCATAAAATGACTTGTTTCCATATCATCATATATCATTCCAGAAGGCTTATACGTTCCATATTGAAACATCTTCTTCTTGGGTGGAAAACCCTCTATTCCCAAAGAACTCCATTGTTGCACATTCAAAGCTTTATTGTGTGAGTTATTCTTGAGTCTATACACTAGTGAATTCTTGATTAATCTTTATTTAAAGTGTTCTAGATGGCTTCATCTTGTAATCTTTAATTTATTTCAAAAGATTGTAATCTTAGAGTGTGGGGGAAAACACACTAACGGGGTTTTGAGTTGTGTGAGAGTGAATCACATAAACTTGGAGGGAAATCTTGATATAGGTTTCTCAAGTAGATTGTAAACGTTTTTGTTCCCATCCATAAGAGGATCGTGAGGTAGTGGATTGAACTCTCTGTGGAACTCGGAGTGGACATAGGCAAGCAACTTGCCGAACGACTACAAATAACAGTGTTAATATCTCTAGCCCTTACTGTATATATTTGTGTAGTCTGTTTATTATTATTATTTATATGGTGTGATTTGCTAAATCCATGTTGTTTGATTGGTAAATCACTTCTGTATAACTCTTGATATTCATATACACAATAATTTTGAGTTGGAATTGTTTGTCGCTAAATTTTCTTACTCAATTCATCCCCTGGTAGTTATCTGAGCAACAGTTTCTTTTCCAAGAAAACTTGGAACAGAAACCCAAAAAAAAAAGGAAAAAAATATGTTTTTGTTATGTTCCCTGAAATGTGTTCTTGAACAACAGTTAATACACATAAATGTGGCGTTTAGTAAGTAAGTTTGTTTCTGTTTTTTTAATCTATGTTTTTCTCTTTAAAAACTCGTAACAGAAACATAAAAAATATAAACAGATTTGTTCTTCTTTTATCCACAGATTTTCAGATCAAAAATTCTGAGATCTGAATAAAAAGAGATTTTTGTTTTTTATGCTTCTGTTTTTAGTTTTCAGGGAACCGAAAATAATCACTAAGCACGGGTTACCATATTCTTTCTCCATTTTCTGTTTCGATTGGAAGTGTTTTAGGAACAGAAACAAAAATCAGAAACAGTAACACTAATCAAACTCCACCATAGTTTACCAAAATCAATATGGGACTGCACCTTCTTTTGGCCTTGCTTCAGTGCAGGTTGGATTTTCTTCATTTATAATACTAGGCGTAGATGATTTCACATCATCCTCCTTGTTGCTGACTTTTATACCGTAGTTCTGGACTCTTGTCATCTGCCTAGATTCAGAACTTTCACCTATTTCCACATAAGTGGACGCCAAGCTCTTGGAGGATGATTTAGATATCTCTGTAATATACGAATGTAGTTACACTGTTAATTAAAAGCACAATATTTTCCAGTAAATCAGCACAAAAATTATTGAACTGAAAGGATCTCCTTAAAGAACATTGTAGAGAGGTACTCGCAACAAAAGCTATGAGCCTATGCCATGACATCATCTACAAATTCAAAAACCAGTCTAGGGAAGCTTCATTACAGCAAGCACATATCTAAGATTTAGAATATTTTTGTGGAAGGGAAAGGTTAACGAGTAGTTACTTGTGAAGATGTCAAAATTAACCCCGCCCCCCAAAAAAAATGCTTGCATAGGTTTAAGAAAGACATGATAGATACATGCAGCTAGGAATTATGCCAAACAATAAATTAAAGTGGTTCTTGTTCAGAGTTCCTGCAACACGCGCATAATTAATAAAGACTCTCAAACAAAATAACTAAAGTTCAAGTCTCGCCATTTTCTTTTCTTAAAAAAAAAGCGTGGGAATAAAGCAGACTTCTAAAGAGGCACGCGGGATCAAAATACATTTTTAAAAGAAAAGAGCAGGTTTACGTATGAATTAAAATTTAAAATAGGTTTAACAATAGATTAGAGTGTCTAATAAGGAGTTTCAAACAATTATCTCTAAATTAAAAGGAAATAGGAGATAAATTTATTCAGCGGGGACCTTTTTGGTGAGAAAACCAGTTAAAAAGGGAAATAGGTGCAATTTTTAATCCAGTGGGGCATTTCACTTAAAGGTGATGGGATATAAAGTTGGATTCCCATTCCTATGGTAAGCTATAGATATTACATAGATTCGTATAAACTTAACAAACAGTGGTTTTGTAGTACTAACGAGAAACTCTGCCTTGTTGAGCATGTCGATGCAAAGACGAGCCAATTTGCAACTTCTCAAATGGTGGTGGACCACCAGCTTGACTTTCCTGTGAAAACCTCAAGGATGAACGGGAGTAACCAGAATACTTTTGGTTCATCTGCCATTCCTCAAAGAGAGACTCAACTACACCTCCTAATACGGTAATCACCTTTGGAACCAAACACACTATACCACAATGCATCACAGCTTTATCTTCCAAACGTACCTGCCAATTAGAATGTGGTAAGAGAAACAATTATTCCTACAGGAATGGTTTATACATGCCAGAGCAATAGGAATCATTAGAAGACTGATAATATATAGGAAAAAGACCTATAGCCTTCAATAATGGAAGAATCCCATAAATAAGTAAACAGATTGTCTTTTGAGCCCGATAAATGTAGACCACAGATTCCCATCTTAATGAGACTATTGATTCTACCAATTACCAATCACCATATTCATTGATAGAGATTGACAATAGGGATCGATTAAGGCCACCACTTCGAACTTAAGTATGACGGGGGCGGAAAAATCGTTAATGTCTCTTTCCGCAATAGTTAATTATAATTGTTAAAGTAACCGTTATTTTTATTTTGTTAAGTAGCCGTTATTCCTATTTTTGTTATGTAACCATTATTCCTATTTTGTCAAGTAGCCATTATTCCTATCTTGTCAAGGACCTGTTATTATTTATTATTCTAAGCCTTTGATTGATTAATTGATTATTGAATTATTTGAGCAAAATTCTCTTTTGTTTATTATTTATTTTCTATTTCAATTGGCCTTCTTCATCAATTGGTATTCAAAGCTCACTTTGATCCTTCACGTTTCACAAGCCTGCTATAGTCCTACAACAGTCCAACAATCCAGATTCAGCCAGCCAGACCTCACTGGGTCTATTCCAGCCTTCGCCGGCTCTCACCAGAGCTTCACTACACCCCAGATCAGCTCCAGCTTCCTTCCGTAGCGACTACCGATTGCTTTATGCCCTAGGCACGGTCTGTATGTCCTACTATATTTTAAAAAAAAAAATAATTATATTTATATATATATACACACTATCGTTTTATTTCCAGTTTCTTCTTTATAATTAAAAATAAAAAATAAAAGTAGATTATTTCTATTTTTCTTGTCACATTTAGTACCTATATTGCATTATTTTACTCCATGATAGCACTGTAGTATTTCCATTTAGAATATTTGGAACACTAACATCATCATCACTTTATATTCCACTTCATGATTATTCGAGACCTAGAAACTTCCCAAAATTTCATTCGACAAGAACTCCAAATCATGCAAGAGACTGTGGCTAATCTTCAAAATTCAAAAGACCACCTTCAAAATTAAGTTGACCACCTTAGAGAGAAAGTGAACCAAAATCAAGATGATTTATATATCGACCACCATGCACGACAAATTGAATTCCATAAAGAGATCCGCATTAAGTTAGGTAGCCTGATCACTCAACAAGTTGAGCAACACTTAAACCATAGGCTACTAGCAAGGTTCTAAGTGCCGTCCGTTACGTACCATACCGTAACGGCCGATATTTCGTGCTTGGGCCGATTCATACCAAATCGGCTCGTTACTGGCCAATACGGGCCCGTAGCAGGGCCTTTTCCCATTACAGTGAGGCATAACGGCCGTTACAAGCCATTACAGCCAATACAAGCTATATTCAGCCTTGTGCAGGCCCTCTTCCATCAAATACAGGTTGTATTCAACCTTATGCAGGCCCTCTCCCAACAAAAATACCCCTCCCATCAGCAGGTTGTAATTTCAGCCTTGTGCAGAGGCCATGTGATGGCTAGAAATTCATAATTTCTTCAAATTTCAACCTTTCTTCAACCTTAATGAAGAATTCATCTTTTTTCATATATTTGTTATGTTGTATATATAGTTCAATGTTATAATATCTATTAGAATGTGTTTATTAAGGGTTAAATGCGTAAAACAATTACTATTATTGAGTTTTTGAGGACGTTCTAATAATTTTTTAAAATTCACGACCATTACGGCCGATTCCCGTTACGAACAGGCCGATACACCCGATATTGTTACACCATAATCATTATCGTTACGTAACCCGATACCGTGATTTAAAACCTTGGTTACTAGGCACATGGAAAAACAGTCAGTAAGAGAAGATTGAATGGGGTCTAGTTTTTCACACAAAAATGCAAATTTACTAGCCCCCCACTCAATGTCCACTGCTCTAAAAATTCCACATGCAAGTTCTTTACCTACCTTAGTTCCTTCCCACAGTCACCCCGAGCAAGGCACGAATGAAAGAGAAAGTAGGCACAAGGACTTTGATAGAACATTTCCCCTAGAGAGTCATCCTCTCATCACCCCTACATATCCATTTGATGAGGCTCCAGAAATTTACGAAGAAGTATACCCCAATGAAGGGGAGACACTTAGCTATCCTAGACCAATAAGAGCCCTCGGTAGACCCTATCAACCTCGCTTTGACCTTAATGATATTACTACAAAGGTGAAGGTTGATGTTTCTTGTTATGATAACATTCTAAAGCCCAACACTATCTTAGATTGGCTAAATGATTTGGAGAATTATTTTGATGGTATGAAATCTTAGACAACCATAAGGTTAGATTTGACAAAATAAAGTAGTTGCCCTCTAGGTATCTGATTATGTAGCCTGATTTGAGGAATTAATGTTGAGATGTGATATTGATGAGGCATCATAGGTTCGTGTCACCAAATTCAATAATGGGTTAAGGCCTGATATTCAAAGAGAAGTCTCTCTCCATTCGCCAAAATCATTGCAAGAGGCATATTATAAGGCTCTAGAAGTAAAAAGGTCCTCTAGGTTTCCCAATCAGAAAGAGTAACTTCTCAAATATGATGATCAAATCAGTCTAGATATGCATACATTATGAGAAATCAAGCGGGACCAATCAATCACAACCTACCTCCGTATCATTCAAGAGTAGTTACAACCCCAGTCACGTACCGCGAAGAACTTCCAGGACAAGCTCTACTCCTAGTCCGAGTATCTACCAGAGACCTAGTATGACTAAAACTAGAGATTCTCCTTCATTGAATGTACAATTGTCATGGCGGGAGAAGAACTAAAGGACAAGTCCAGGAATGATTATCTTAATATTATGAGGTGTATCATTACTATGCCTATTGATTATAACGCCTAGAAACAACATACCAATATCTTTCCCACTTATGTCAAGTGTAGGGATAGAGTTTGTAAGTTGGTTATCGATGGAGGAAGCTCAATGTATGTTGTATCCAAGTCCGTTGTTGCTAAGTTAAAGCTCAAAACTGACCCACATCCTCACCCTTATATAGGGTTGCCTAGGTAGATACGACCTCCTTACCTGTTTCTGAGACTTGTTTGGTTCCAATAAAGATGGGTGACTATTCCACACAAATTTATGTGATGTTTTACCTATGGACGTTGCTCATGTTCTCTTAGATCGTCCATGGCTCTATGACGTGAAGCAAAAAACTTTGGTAGGGACAATACTTATGTTTTTCAATATGCCGGCAAAAACATCAATTTAAAACCAGCCAAACCCAACCCAAAAAAAGTCAAAACAATGAATGAGTCTTCTTCTCAAACTACCCTTAATAATGAACTTCACATATTATCTTGTCAAAGGTTTGAGCATGAGAGTGATTCGAGTGTCCTACTAGCATTAGTGGGAAAAGGAGAAATCATCTTTCCTACTAAGGCAAGTGTCGATATCGCAGAAAAGGTCACCATGTTGTTAGGGGAGTTTAGCAACATGACACCAGATGAACTACCCTGAAGAATTACAACCTATTCGGGCCATTCACCATGCCATCGACCTAGTACCAGGATCCAAATTGCCTAATCTCCTACATTATAGGTTGAATCCCAAAAAATGAGCACAAATGAATAGACAGGTAGGCGAACTCCTCACAAAAGTTCGAATTCAACCTAGCCTTAGCCCTTATGCAGTTCCTGCTATGTTGATTCCCAAAAATGATGGCTCTTGGATAATGTTTGGATAATCGAGCACCTAATAGGATCGCAATCAAGTACCGATTTCCTATCCCTAGACTTGATGACTTGCTAGACCAGATAGCAAGGTCCAAATGGTACACAAAGATTGATTTGCGTAGTGGGTACCATCAAATTCAGATCCGACCTGGGGACGAATGAAAACTGTCTAAGACCCAAAGTGGATTGTATGAATGGTTAGTTATGTCATTTGGATTCTCTAATACGCCAAGTACCTTTATGAGAATTATGAGTGAGATTTTACGACTTTTCATTGGGAAATTTTTGGTGCTATACTTTGATGACATCCTGATTTACAGTACATCTAGAAATGTGCACATAAGCCATATTCGCCTGGTTCTTGAGGCTTCTAGGACTGCCAAATTGTACACCAATATCAAAAAATGCTCCTTTATGCGGCCGCATGAACTTTTCTTAGGCTTCATTGTGTCTGCTCATGGTATTGTTACCGACCTTGAAAAGGTCAAAGCTATTAGGGAGTGGCCAGAACCTAATTCCATTTCTGGTGTTTGTAGTTTCCTGGACTAACCACTTTCTATTAGCGCTTTATTAAAGACTTTAGCACTATCATGGCCCCAATAATGGATTGTATGAAAAAAAAAAAATTCAAGTAGACTAAATCGACCCTTCAAGCTTTCCATGTCAAAAGACAAGATGACTAAGGCATTCGTCTTAAGACATCCCAACTTTTCTAAAAGTATTTGAGGTTGCTTGTGATGCGTCTGGCATTGGAATTGGGGGCGTGTTGAGTCAGGAAAGTTACTTCAACGAAAAACTTAATGAAGCCAAACAAAATGATTCTATTTATGATAAAAGAGTCTTATGTTGTTGTACAGGCTCTTTGACACTGCACATACTATCTATTACCCCAAGAGTTTGTTTTGTATTCTGACCATCAAGCACTTAGATATCTTCAATCCTTGAAAAAGATTAGGGCTAAACATACAACACGGGTAGAGTTTCTCCAAGAATATACGTTTGTCCTTAATCATATACCATGTGTAGAGAACAAATTTGTGGATGCTCTTAGTCGGGTTTGTATGGTTTTAGTCTATGAATGTCGATGTCATCGGTTTTGAAAGATTGAAAGATGAGTATTCTACTTACCCTTTTTGGGTCATTTTTCATGATATCAGAGGGTTTGCAATTTCACCATGTTGATTACGTCATTCACAACGGTTACTTGTTTTGCAGTACTAACATGTGCATCCTTCGCACATCTCTTCGTGACTTTTTAATATGGGAATTACACGTTGGGGGGCTCGTGGGGTACTTTGGCCGCAACAAAACTATTGCTTTGGTAGAGAATAGATTTAATTGGCCTAGCTTGAAGAAGGATGTCTCCAAAATTATGTCACAATGTCAAACTTGTTAACTAGCTAAGGCTAGGAAAAATAACACGGGCATGTACACCCTTGCCTATTCCTCACATGCCGTGGAAGGATTTAAGCATGGACTTTGTCCTTGGTCTACCTAGGACAGCTCGAGGTCATGATTCGGTGATAGTTGTTGTGCATAGATTTTCTAAAATGACCCATTTTATCCCTTGCAACAAGTCGACTAACACGCCACATGTGGCCAAATTTTTAGGGAAGTACGATTACATGGATTACCTACTTCTATTGTGTCAGATCGACATGGGTGCTTTGTATTATATTGAACCCCCCCACATGGCAGCGATACAACTAAAAATTTTGATTCCAATAGGGATTGCAATGATCATGGTAGTTGTACAATGCTAAATTAAAGAAGTCAAGATAGAGGTCAATTGTTACGTCGGCACCAATTTCATTCACAAGAGAATGGGCGAATTCCAAACCCTCGGTGGTTGTTTCTTGATGAGAATATATCAGTTGCACCGAGGGATCCATTGTATGCTCTAGTCGGCCCGATAACAAGGGGAAAAGCTAAAAGATTCAAAGAAGCACTTAATGAATTAATTCAAGAGATTTGGGCCGAGTCTACAATAGTGAAACCCAAATTAGGCTCAAATTATTATCAGGGCCTAGTCCACCTCATCAAGACCCGCGAGTAGGTAGAAGATTGAACTTGAATGGGCCTAAGCATGAGGGGCCATGAATTTAGCTTTATTTTATTATTTTAAGCATTTTAATTCTATTTTAGATTGATTTGTAAGGCATAATGCCAACTAGTCTTTTCCTTTTTAAATTAGGAGTGTAAGGCAAGTAAGGAAGCGTACTTATTCTTTTGTTTTGTCTTAGATACTAGGGCTTCCTTTTCCTTTAATGTGTGGCAGCAGTTGTCACAAGACAAGTAGGGTTTTCTTGTTCTTTAGCCGCCCACCCTAGCTAGATTTTACTTGTTCTCTTGGCTGCCTATTTAAGAGGCATTGTAGCCTTGAGAAAACACAACTTTGATATTGATTAATATAATTGAAAGAGTTTTTCTCTTAAGTTTTTCAGAGAACTTTTCTAAACTTATCAAGATTTCTTGCGCCGTTCCATCTCTATATCTTTGGTTCGGTTCGTGATTCTTTATAATCATTGGGTTAAGATTATTACTTATACTTTTGATTCGCGTTTCAATCTTAAACGTTAGGTCAAGGTAATCTATCAATTATTCCGTATTTTTGTGTTCTTCGTTTCGTTATAAATCTGAATTTAGTTCGATCATTTGTGAAGAAACCCTCAGTTGATTTCGGGTCTCACTAATTCTTGGTGAGGTTTACACTATTTCTCCTTCCATCTAGCCTCTTAGAAGAAGGCAGTCTCCAATATGATTAGGGTTGAGCTCATTCTTAGGGTTCTGTTCACTCTCGATCACCACGGTCGTTTACACAGCAACTGGGTTAGCTGTTTCAAAGCGAATGGGAGAAAAGCACCCTCTTGAGGGGTAAAGAGCACCCAATTCTCTGACTTCTCTTCTTAAAGGGGCTACACACTAAAGGAAGACCTTGGCCTTGGTTACTAGGAATGAAGAAGCTCCCTAGGGACGTACTTTCTCGAAAAGAGGATGTATGAGATTCCCACTTTGGATCATCCTGGGCTATGTCCCCCAAAGGACAAGAATCCTTTTCGATCGAGATGTCAAATTTATCAGTTAGTTTTGGAACACTTTGGAAGCTTTTTAGTACCACTCTAAAATTCTCATCAGCCATCCACCCCCGAATTGATGGGCAAACTGAGATCGTTAATCGTAGCCTAGGTAATTTGCTTCGCTGTCTAATGGGTGATAAGTTGGGTAATTGGGATTTATTGTTGTCTACTGTGGAGTTTGCTTATAATAACTCGGTCAATCGCTTTACTAGAAAAAGCCCTTTTGAGATTGTGCCCCCCGCCAACCTGTTGACCTTATTCCCTCGACCCTCGATTCTCGCCTTTCTGAGACTGTTGAATCATTTGCCAAATATATTTGTCACCTTCATGCAACATTAGGCGCAAGATAGCTGTGAGTAATGAAAATTACAAGCCTGTTTTTTATGTTCACCATAGGAATGTAGAATGTAAGGAGGGTGAATATGTAATGGTTCAAGTTCACCCTAAACGATACCCGAATCACTCTTTTAAGAAACTACGTGTTAGAGCTACAGGGCCACACCGTATTCTCTGTAGACTTGGAACTGATGCTTATTTACATGATATGCATATCAGTCTTGTTTTCAGTGTGGAAGATTTGCTACTTGTCAAGGCAAATTCGAGCCTCTTATTATTCCACAGGTACTCTTCCTGGGAAATATGTTAATTTGTCTGCACCAACACCAGCGCTACCCTGTCTGCCACCATATAGTGACGATCAAATTGAAGAGGTGTTAGAAGACGAGATCATTGGCTCTTCATGAGGTAGATTTCAAAGGTATCTTTTTAAATGGAAGGGTCGATCACTCTTAGATGCTACGCGGATTCTAGACGAGGAGTTAAGCCTACTCGCACCTGATCTCTTAGAGGATTACCATTTTAATAACTCTACGGAGGCGAGATATTTTCAATCGGGGAGAATTGATGGGGATCGATTAATGCCACCGCTTCGAACTTATATACAACGGGGAGGAAAAATCATTAATGTTTCTCTTCCCGCAATAGTTCATTAGAGTAGTTAAAGTATCCATTATTCTTATTTTGTTAAGTAGCCCTTATTCCTATACTTGTTAAGTAGTCGTTATTCCTATTTTGTTAAGGAGACATTATTTGTTATTGTAAGCCTATATAATGAGGTTTTATTACAATAGAAAGACACCTTTGATTGATTGATTATTGAATTATTTGAGCTAAGTTCCCTTTTTTTATTATTTTTTTTCTTTTTCAATTTGCCTCCTCCATCACATACCCTATTAGGCTAACTTTTTATATGAATATGAAAACAAAGCTAAGCACGTGACCATAAAATGAACTATTACCTCAAAAACAAAATCAGAAACTGCAACTACATGCTACAAAGGATTGCATCATGAATTACTAAAAGTTGTGACCTGAGCTTACTTCTAACTCGAAAATACCCAATACGGTCTCTTAAACACTAAGCTGCACATGTTTCTTTTTTATTTTCTTCAACATTTTTCCATTGAAGAGCGGAAAGAATCACAAGCCAACAAAATTTGTGAAGAAGAAGAAAGGAATTGAGCGACCTTAGTGCCAGGAACAACATCATTAGGAATAGAGGCTATATGAGAGTACTCTATAGCAGTAATCTCAGAGTGCCCATCAGTGAGTTTCAGTCGTAACAGACGCCGATGATTGTTTGAATTCCCCAAAGTCTCCGCTATACTGCTGCAAGATATGTCCCTCACAGAGGCTATCTAGAGATAGATAAGTAACATATAACAACTCAGAAAAAACAGCATTTTGTAATGCTCATCTAGATACTCAAAGTAAGAACATAATCAGGGGAAATAAAACAGCAATTCGTTCTGTCTATTTTTACACTTTACAATTGTATCCCATCTTTCATTTTTTATTTTTTTTTACTTAATTTGTACTCTTATTGTCAATAGTTACTAAAAAGTGAAGTTATTTCAACTAAAATTACTCAGGAATGTGGTTTTTGAGAAATTATCATTCTTCCGGATAAAAGAAAAACCAAAACCAAAATCATCGAAACAAAATATGATTATAAAACTGCATAATTTCCATAATATTCCCGATAATAATAAAAACTAAATATATAAATATCAGTGCAATTTTATATTTACAATCTGGATCAACTACAAACGTACGTAAACGTATAAAGAGAACTTTCCTGAAGTACTTTAGGGCCATCGAGGTGAGAGGATTTGCGGAGAATGGAAGAATCAGGTAAGGACTGGCCACCGACGGATCGCAAGTCCGTGTTGGCGAGTTCTGATTCGATCAAATCAACGGTACAAGACTCACCATGTAAGGCCAACTGAATTACGATTAGCGATTGGACTTGTTCGACGTTTCCGATACACCATCCTCTGCTAGTTAAGGCCTGTTGGAGAGTCTCTGAAACAGCCGAAGACGAAATCTCCATTTTTGCTCATTTACGGGTATGCAGGGGAAAAAATTTCGGCTTTGTGCAAGGGGACAGTACAGCTTAACGGTCGATTTAGGGTGAACTAGTTTTATGCCAGCGCCGGGAGCGGGCTATTTTGTTCTAGAGCCACTACTTTTAGGTTGGCAACCTATTTGACAAATTTAGGAATTTGTAAAATAGTGAAGTTTAAAATTTTATTATTTTAATAGTTATTTTAATTGAAGTATTTTATTGTATAACTTTATAATTTTCTTATTTTGATATATAAAATATTTGTAAACGGAATTCTCAAAATTCACAAAAATTTATCAAATTCACCAAACAACAAAAAATCTTAATTGACAAAAATTCACAAAAATCACTACATCGGATCTTCACAAAATACATAAATTGGATGACAACAAATCTAAGTAGACAAAATTTAGCCCTAAGTTCTAAGATTAAAAACAACAAATCTGAAATACTTACACAAAACTCAAACAGCACTTGCAGTAGGGTTTCAAGCTTCTTTCATACCAAAAAGATGATGAACTTAAAGCAATAATGGAAGACATCGATGGACGTCTATAGCCTCTATACAACGAAGAAGAAGACAACGGGAAATTTGAACCCTTCTCCTCTGCCGTCAACTACCAAGGTAAAGCTCTGCTTTCATGGTAGCCAAGCTTGAGCGATTGTGATCCCTAATCATCGATTGCTAACCCAAAACGATTGCGTTAGCGGTCGTCAAGAGAAAGAGGGTCGTCGGTGGCGGTCATCGAGAGAAGGAAGGTCGTTGACGGCGGTTGTCACGAGAAAGAGGAGAAGCAAAGAAGATGGTCGCGACAGAGGAGAGGTTGTCGCAAGAGAGGAGGGACTGTGAGATTTGTGAAATCCTCTCTTTGGGGGATTTGTCAAATGACACATCTCCCAAAGGTATTTCAAAATCTTATTTTCACCTTTGTTTTAAGATAAAAGGATTTGCCAATTTCTTTTTTATAATTGTCCAAAGAGAGGATTTCTTTTTTATAGTATTTGTTAAAAAAAAAAAAATTGAAATCCCTCACCCAAATGAAATCTCTCTCCCAAATCTCTTACCCGAACACAACCTTAAGTCTTTGTTCCAGCCCATACTATTTGGTTTACGTCATAATCGATCAAGGACTATTTTCCTCTAACAGAGGATCAAGGAGCTAAAATTACTAAATAATTTTTTTTTAAGCGATTACAAAGCAATTTTTTATTAGATTTGTTCTTGCAACTATTCTATATGACTTCTTAAAAAATATAAATTCAAAATTATAACATTAAAATCAAAATAACTAATGTTTTACTCATTTTTTTCATGATCTAATATATATTTAGATTCGTCTAAATAATATTTTTTATGTAGGATATCTTGGTTGAAACCCAACTCGCTATTGACACATGGCGAATGGGTCCCTCCATAAGGGGGCACCTCCTCAATGAAGAATAGATGAGGGACCCTTCTCAGGTAGGTGTTATGTTCCGACCTTCGACCAACTGAACTACTTGAGCTCGAACATTGTTATAGGGGGACCCTTGGATTATATGCAACCAACCGAGCTACCTAAGTTTAGACATCGTGATAGAGGGGACACTTACATTATTGTCCGACCTTCACTCAACCAAGCTACTTGAACTCGGCAAGTTCCAACATGAAGGCCTTTCCAATTTCGAGTGTCCTATCAACAACAAGTCATGGAATCCAACTGAGTTTTGTCCTGCCATGCTGTCTCTACTTGGCAATCACTAAAGGGAAGAGTCTTAGGCATTTATCCAAGTTTTGTCCTATCGTGTTGCCTCTACTTGGCAATCACCAAGGAGAAGACCCTTGGACATTTATCCGAGCTCCATGTTGTTGTGCTGCCTTTGCTCTGCAATCACTAAGTAGAAGACCCATGAGCATTTGATAAGTGTAAAATACCTATCTATTTCGAAACCGAATTTGTTAGTTTTTTAGCGTATTAGTTATATTTAATTTCGTTTTAGTTTGTTTTAGTGTAAAACAGGTGAAGGGACGTTAACGAGCGATAAACAAGCGAAAACGGTAGAGAAACAGTGAACAAAACGTGAAGAACAGGGTTTCGGTGCATGAAGACTACCGCCTAGGCGGAAAAGAGGCAGAAAGTTGGAGTGCTGAAGTGCTAAACCACCGCCTAGGCCAGAAAACCACCGCCTAGGTAAAATAACGTCAGAATGTTGTGCCAGTAGCCACCGCCTAGGCGACGATCTGACAGAAGCTTAATCGACTCGACCACCACCTAAGCGATGACACTCTACACAAAAATATCTGTTTTTAGATATTTTGAAGATATTTTCCAAACCTTACTTTTTAACCCTTTTCTCCCTCCAAATGTTAGAAAGCCCGAATCATGTTTTGAGAGCTCATTTCACCTTAGTTAGGATTAGATAATTTAGGAAGTAGATTAGATTAGTTTTAGGAAGTGTTCTTGGCCAATTCTTGAAGAGCTAAAAGAGGGAGTTCATCAATGGAGAAGAAGAAGCTCGGGAGGATTGTTCTTTGGCGAAAGTGGACTACTCCACTTTGAGATTTGATTTTTCTTCCCTTGTTTCCATCTTTGTACTTAATGTTTATTATTGATGTTGATGATATCCTCTTGATTTAATATTGTAATGGCTAAGATCATGTTAGTTTAATTAGAGATTAGTTAGGGTTAGATGTAATTCATGTAAATAATCGTTTGGTTTAATATATGTTTCTTTAACGGTTGTTTCTTTTAAATCCGATTGTATTTATCATTTGATAATGATCTTAGTATGCTTGTAATGGTATTAGGGTTGGATTTGAGAATCTAGGGTTTGACACTCGGAAGAGGTAACCTTGGATTCGGACTAGGGTAAACACATCGTTACGATCTAACGACCTGGGAGGGCGTTAGTTAGTGTGCAATCGATGACGTTGGGTCAAGACTCACGTATCCTAGAGTCGTTAAGACATTGAGGGGAACCTCTTCGTTGACACGAAGTTGCGTATTCCTCCGTCTTACACTTGGAAGAGGTGGCGGAGGAGTTTACGAACCGAGATTGTCGGATACCTAAACTCCGTTATTGTTAACTAAACGAAATCAAACATGTATTAAGTGAACAAAATTAATCCCTAGTTAATCAACTTAGTTAGGATTAACCCAATAATTGTAGTTTAGCATAGTTTAATTTTAAATCATTTCTTTAATCGTCAGGATAACATGAAACTACGTAAATTGCGGTATTCAATTATTCACACTTTTCTCTGTGAGAACGATATCCGATCTTTAAAGATCTATTATATTAAAACTTAGACCTCGTATATTTGCGATAGTAAGTAGCGGTGTATTTCACGAGCTACCAGCATTTATCTGAGGTCCGTGCTGTTTGTGCTTGGCCATCACCAAAGGGAAGATCCTCAGGCCCCCATCCATCCTCCTAGATACCGTGATGTCCCTAGTTGAAGACCTTGGCAATGGGTCTCCTTGGAATTGAGATAAGCTCAATGCATTGTTAACCTCTTAACTCTCCGAGTTGAAGAGCTCTTCACTATAGTGCCCTTCCAGAGGACTTACTCCACCAGGGAAGACCCATTCATTCCTATGGGTTGGGCCCAACCTCCTCAAACCACTTGGGTCGATCCATGGGCTCCTCAGATGGGCTGAAATCCAAGCACGTAAGGAGATTACCTTAATTAATTGTGCTCAAGGCCTTAGCTCTACAGCGCTAATTGTGTTCCACTCCTATAAATACCCAGACATTCAATGCCCCAGGTAATGCTCATTTGTTGATTTAAAGCATGCTATAGGCTTTTTCTTCGAGCTCTTACTCTCATGTCGAAGGGATTTTACCAGACACAATCTTGGTGGGTCTTTATGTACGTACCAGCTGAGGGCCTCCGTTCAAACTTTGGAAAGTTAACTATTGATCGAGCTCTGAACACTGTACAAAAGATCTCCAATTCAGCAAAAAATTCATACGTGGACTTTGACCAGACCAACTAGAGGTGTTAACCATTTTTAGATACCAACAATTTTCAAAGTGATATCACATTCATTATTTTTTTTATTAGTTTTTACGTTTGTGTTGAATTTAAAATAGTTCTTCCCAAATTTTTGTAGTTTTTCAAATTTGTGTTGAATTCAACATAATATTTTAACAAAATGTTATAAATCTATTATGTTATTATTCTAAAAAAATGTTGAATGTAATTAAAAAAAAAATTAGATAGAACAGTGATATATGTTGTTGAATTCAACATGAGATTCATCATCGTGTTGAGTTAAAACATATCAAATTATATAATAAATATATATACACACACTCAGACACACATATACATACACATGTACATTACTTTGAAGCTAATGTGCTGAACTCAATGTTTTGATAAACAATTAAGTATTGATATTTTTTGTGAGAGCATTTCAGATTTAGAGTTCCATACATTCAATTAAGAAGAAGATATGATAAAGAAAACATAAAAAAAAAAAAAAAAAAAAGTGCAAGATGGACATAACGAAGATGTGAAGAGTTCTAAAGACATGAAAGAAAAATAGGTGAAAATAATTTTTTATTCATATACTCTTAATGCAACCCAAATTAAGATCACGCACGATACTTAAATGAATTAATTCTATGTGTGTCATAATAAGAAATGATAAGTTTAAGATCATAAAATGAGATATTATATGTGCTCTTTATGTAAAATAATTTTAATAATTGACCTAATTGAAAAATGTATTTTAAAGTATAAAAAGTTGTGTTTTCAGGTTAATTCGGTCAATCGAGAAAAGCAATTAATCAACTAAATTAAATAGTGAGTTTTGGAGTTAAAACGAAGTGCTACAGATCCAGTCGGTCAACCAAATGAAGAAGTTCAGTCAATCATTTGAAATAATAGTTGAAATGGGTAAGAAAATGAGCACATTAATCTAATCGGTCAACCGAATGAAGAGGGTCAGTCAACTGTTTGAGTCAGTAGATGAAATGTGGAAAAGTGGAAGACACTAATCTAATTGGTCAATAGTCTGGGTGTGGTTGGTTAACCTACTGGTGTAGTGCCAATGGCTAATTGGAAAGCTAACATAGGTCAGTCAACCGACTGGTGTGGATCGGTCAATCGACTAATTCAATTGGGATTTCGGTTGATTTGGTCTCTTAGTAAAAAAAAACTATCAGTTTTTTATGGTTCCAAGAGAAGAATTTGGGGGATTTCAATATAATTGAAATATTAAGAACCTATTTTGTGATCCCTATTGATATGATCCATATATTTTGAAATTATCTTAATTTAAATGATTTAATACTTCATATTTTGATGGATTTCGATTTAAAAATGTTTTAAGATCTAAAATGAGATTTTTCAAGAATATTTTTAAATAAAAAATATATATTTTGAACATATATGATATATAGGGTCTTGGGGTGTCATTTAATGACATAGTATTTGAAAAGTAGTTGTTATAAGATATCTTTGAAATTCCTATATTTAAACCTGCAAATTTTGAGTTTGAATATTGCTATTTTGGTAGGGAATAATTGGAGTCAAAGATATGGGAGAGATTTATGGAAATTTATTTTACTTTACGATTTAGTCCATATATTTAAATATAATTTTTTCTATACTTTTATTGACTAAGATTAAATTATTTATGGGACTAAATTGAGAGTTTTAAAAGTTATCTTATTGGTAAAATATAGCCGTTATGAATTTATATGATATATAGGGTCCATATGTGTTATTTATTAACATAACATTTGAAAACTAGTCTTTCGATAGTTAGTTTTAGGTCTATTTAAAGAGACTTGCGGGATTGAGTTTTAGCTATCAAGAACATTCGTTTGAGCTTTTATAAGAGTCAGATTTTCGCTGAGATTTCTACGAGAGATTCTTTATAAGTTCTTGATCTAAAGCACTTGTTGTTTCGCGTCACCGACTTGAGTTCTAATTGCGATATTATCATTATCTTCAGTGTTTTCCCGGTGAGATCCATCTAAGCTTTATTCTTTGCTTTAAAGTTATATTTCTATTGATTGCTTGGTTTAGGATTGTTAAAAAAATCGTTTTAAACTTAAAATCCTAAAAATCTTTTTTAGACGATTTTTGTCTGATTATCTGATTACGTGCTAAATTTGTGCTACCCACTTTATTTATTAATCTGATTTTATTTGCCTCACATTGTATCTATCACATAGTAATTATTCGGGTCATTAATTGAGTATATTTATATTGAGGTAGCAGAAACTCCTTGTGAGAAGAAACTTACATTTTTTTATATTTGTGAGTTTGAGAGATTTAGACATGTTTGGGATGGTATCTAGTCAAGGTAGTTGGGTTTCAATATTTTTCCTGCGAAAAAAGTTTAGGGTTTGATCTTTATCCTAGTAAAAATGATAGGTTATTCTTTTTCCTTGAAAAGAATTAGGTTTTTATTCTCCATGTAATAGAATTGAGTAATTGTAAATGTTTTTCCGAAACCTGAGAAAATGATAAGTGTAAAAGTGTGAGGGAGTGGTAGGTTTGATCTTTAGCCTATTAAAATGATTAGATTTTTATTTTTCATGTTATAGAATTAAGTTAGTTTTGAGTCTTGTAAAAAGATAGGTTCTTCCTGGGCTTGAAAAACATGATAATTGTAACTATTGATGTCGAGTCTGTAAAAATAATCGAGATTGTAAGGGTTTGGTTCCTTCCTGGAAAAAGAATCAGGGGTTTAGTGGATTGCGAATCTCCGTGGAGCTCGGAGGACTGAATGTAGGTAAGAGTAACTTACTGAACTAGAATATATTGTTGTGTGCTACATTACTTATTTTCTTATATTGTGTTTGGGTGTGCATTTAGAATTAAACACATTGTCGCTGCGTAACAAAATAATAATCTATTTAGAAAATTGATTACTTTTATTTAAAAGAATTAATTGTTTAATTTTAGTAACTACCCAATTCACCCCCCTATTGGGTAGCTTTTTGGGCCAACACAATGGTATCACATTCACTATTTTTCCATCAAATTTTCACATTCGTGTTATATTCAATATAATACTTTCGAACCTTTATTGTTTTTCACATTTGTGTTGAATTCGACATGTTTTCAACAAAATTTTATAAACGTACTATATTGTTATTGTAAACAATATTAAATGTGTAATTAAATGAAAAATTGATTGAAAAGTGATATATGTTGTTGAATTTAACAAAAAATTCACCATTCTGTTGAATTCAACACAAATGTAATCATGTTGAATTCAACAAATATTAAATTATATAACAAAATATATAAGAATAGCTATTGTTTTGAAGCCACTAACCCCTCGATCATAAATCTATAATCAAATCAAGCAAACAATATATAAAAAAAATTACCATTATTTTAAGAATATAATAGTGGTTTAGTTTTAATTTGGTAATATTTCCTACTTTTATTACATGGAAAGATATGTTGTCAAATATATGATTTCGGATTTGTAAGGGGCATTATCTCACTTTATTTAGTTCAGATTGGAAACTGGGGATAAACAATAATGATTAATGCGAATTTGAGGATTAAATGGTTCAATTAGAAAGTTGTGGGATATTTTGGTAGAGTAGCTCTTCTTATGAGACTATCAGGACACTTTCCCTATTTTGAAAACGGGACTTGAATGTAGCGTCGCTACTTTGCCTTTGTCATACCGCTATTATTTATTTTTATATTATAAAATATACATTATTTATTTAAATTTTAGATATAATATAACTTTTATTTTACATATTATTTTTTTAAATACTAATATTGAATATAAAAAAATTTATTTTTTTCTATCTTAAATAATTATTATTGTTTTATATTTTATCACTTAAATTATAACTATGATCATAAATATTGTAATTTAGATTATAAAAATTATAATTCTCTGAACAAATAATTGTAATCCAACAAAAAATTATTAATTGGTTCTAAAAAAAAATTGTTAATTGCAACATTATCGAATTAAAAGCATTTTAACTCGAATTGAGGATAGTCTAAATATACAATAATTTTTTTTACTATGAAAATTTGATATAATCAATTAATTTATGGAAAAATTAGAGAGAACCCAACTTTTACCATTGAAATTAAAATGGACCACCCTTTGCAAGCCCATATTGAAAAAAACACCACTTATATATTTATTATTTAAGATAAATCCAAATACATATTCTCTCACTACATCAATTGTAACATAATAAAGGGGGATGTAAATGTTATTACTCAGCAACAATGTTAATAGCAACTTAATAAATATGGAATGCAAATGTTGTTGTATAACAACAATATCAATAGCAATATAATAAATTAGGGATGTAAATTTTACTGTATAACAAATAATTATCATATGCCAATTGGATTTTTCTCTAAATTTAAATGGTTATATGGGTATAAGAATAAATTAGTAATGGACCTTAGGGCCCACGATAAAATACCCTTAATTTATCTTTATTTATCCACTAGAATTTCAACAAATGTATAGTTAATAAATTGTAGTATAACATAATTAATGGAATCGAAAATTTTGTCGAGGCTGATTGAACTAAATACATATTCGATCTATCAAATAACCGAATTATAATGTTCAAGACATAAACGAATTATTGGAGCATATATTCATAATCGAAAACTTAATAAATAGAATGGTTTCGAATCAAGTTTAGATCAAGAACTTTTATTATTTAATATAAAACTATTGCTTATATGCTATAATTAGTTGGGTCATGTCTCTATCTGATCAAATTGAAATAAAGTCATATTCAATTCGTTAATTTGTAAAATATCATATTCAAGTCATAAATAAATTGTTGAATCATTCATTATTCGTTTTCATTTGTATTTAAAATTTTGATTCTAATTCAAATATGATTCACTGGCAAAAATATCAAGTGTATGAATAGAATTATGTATTTTAATTTTGATTTTTGCCATAAATGCAAAAAAAAAAAAAAAAAAAAAAAAAGAATAAAAAAAAAACCTCCCCAAACTCATTTTTTAATTAATTTTCGCTATAAAAAATAACAAATATCACTATAAAATATACTTATTACTAATGTGAAGCATGACTAAAGTTACATTGTAATATCATTCAAAATAACTTTTTGTTAGTATAATTATAATTGGCTCAACAATTATAATAGTCGTTATAAATAGTATAATAAGTTCATAAGAGGGAGTAATTATGATAATATGTAACCTATAATGCAAAATTATATTTTAACGCTTTTTACTACAACTTTTATCATACATATTCTAGTTAAACTTAAAAAAATTATCGCATATCTCATCTTTTTTGGCGTCTCTACATCTCTATATATCTTTTTCCATTCATCTTCTCTAGTAATGCCTAGGAATTCCAACACCTCTGGTTTTTCCTACTGATTTGGTGACACGACATTGGACCCTCGAGCGTTGTCGGTTCATGCCCCAAGCTTATGCCCCGAGCTCGATAAGAGAGAGTGTTGAAACTTATGAATTTTAAAATATTTTATAGAAAGTGTCATAAAATTTTCTCTCTTTTTTTCTCTTATCCCACATTGGTTGGGAGAAAAGTTATTGAGGAGTATAACATGGGGCATGTGGGATTCTTAGAGTATGCCCCAAGGGGTACCTACATTTTGTGGAGGGGAGAGGACCTACATCCCTATAGGTTTACCCCACACGCGCGCGCGCCACCGTCCGGTCAAGCCAATGATGAGGTGACACTTATTTATTTTTTGAAAACAATTTATTTAAAATATCATTTTTTAACGGTTTGATTCAAACATTTTACTATTAAATTCTTGATTCAGAATTTCTTGAACGTTTTAATAATTAAAAAAAAAAAAAAGCGTTTAATTGTTTTCAACGTTTAAAAAAAAAACGTTTAATTTTCTTAAACATTTTTTATGTATGCCAATCAAGTCTAAATCAGTTTCAATAAGGATTCAAATGTTATGATTTCTTTTCTTTCTATAAATACTAATTTCTTCAACAATTGTTTGAAACAGAATTTTGCTTCAGTTTTCTTCTTCATCTGAAACAGGAAATTACAGCTTCAGTGTTCTTCTTCATCTGAAAAACAGCTTCTGCAGCTTGTTTGCCTATTAACAGATTCTTCTTCATATCTGAAATAATTTTTTTTTTTAACTTCAATTTTCAAACAGTTTGTTTGTTTGTTCAAACAGTGTATGGGTGTTTAGTATTCAAGTCTTCTGCCGTGCAAAGAAAGTCCTAGATAGAGATGATTATGGGCTGTTTTATCCTGGGGACGACGTGGCTGTTACACTGCTTGCACGTTCTTGGGCAGAGCCGTGAAACGTCTTAAAAAGAGAGACCTAATCCGCGACTCAACCCAAAAAATTTCGGTAAACTCGTTCATTATTTATTTTCTGCTTCAACAATTTTAAGATGTTCTATTTTGCCGATTATCTGCTAAGATATCTACTGATCACCAATTTAAACAAGTCACTGTTGATCTCAACAAACCCTTTCGATTCGAAGGGTTTCATTTTAAAATATGGAGACAGAAAATGTTATTTTTTCTAACTATGGAAAAAGTAACATATGTCTGTACAATTGAAAAATCTCAATTACCTCAAGTTCCTACTGACGCTCATATTCAAGAAGTTAAGTCTTGGGAGGAAAATGATTTTCGTTGTAAGAATTTCATTTTTAATGGTATGTCTGATGATGATCTGTATGATTATTACTGCTCTAACAAAACTACAAAAGAAGTTTGTGATGCTCTTTCGAAGAAATATGACACTGAGAAGGCTAGAAGTAAAAAATATGATGTTAGTCGATATCTAAAATACCAAATGACCGACGACAAATCTGTGGAAGTTCAATCACATGAACTTCAGAAAATCGCTCATGAAATAATTGCTGAAGGTATGTCCCTTGATGAACAATTTCAAGTTGTTGTTTTAATTGACAAATTACCCCCTTCTTGGAAAGATTTTAAGAATACTTTGAGTCACAAAACTAAAGAGTTTTCTTTAGAAAGTTTGATCACTCGTCTTCGATTGAGGAGAATGCCCGAAAACAAGATCAAAAAGATATAGTGCTCGT
The DNA here is from genome assembly GCA_016647705.1 of Eucommia ulmoides. Lineage (NCBI taxonomy): Eukaryota > Viridiplantae > Streptophyta > Magnoliopsida > Garryales > Eucommiaceae > Eucommia > Eucommia ulmoides. Next base: position 28,186,671 of record CM028340.1, on the reverse strand, counting down.
TGTTTCTAACAACGCTCACAAAAAATCATCTTATGTTGTTCTGAAACCTAAAGGAAAAAATATGAAAAATCAAAATCAAAATCGCAACCACAACAATTAGAACAGAAATGTGCATCAAAATCAGAATAGAAACAAACCCCCTTCAAGAAATAATTCTGAACAATTTACTTGTTATAACTGTGGGAAGGCGGGCCATTTGGCCTAGAACTGCCGGCAAAGACGTTGTCCTACTCTACAGGCGAATCTTACCGAGGACCAACTTATAGCTATGATTTCTGAAATCAATATAGTTGGTGGATTCGAAGGGTGGTGGGTAGACACTGGTGATTCATGCCATGTTTGCTATGATTGTACCATGTTCAAGTCTTATTCTGAAAGTGAAGACAAGAAAGTGTTACTGGGTGATTCCCACTCTACTAGAGTTGTCGGTTCTGGTGAAGTGGAATTAAAGTTTACTTTTGGAAAGACAGTCATCCTTAAAGATGTTTTGCATACTCCAGAGATGAGAAAGAATTTGGTTTCGGGCTATCTTCTTAACAAGGCGGGGTTCACTCAAACTATTGGGGCTGATTTGTACACCTTAAGCAAAAATAATATTTTTGTTGGGAAGGGTTATGCAACTGATGGAATGTTCAAACTAAATGTTGAAATTAATAAAATTTCTTCTTCTGCTTACATGTTGTGTTCTTTTAATATTTGGCATGCTAGACTTTGTCACATTAACAAACGCATTATTAAAAATTTAAGCAACTTAGAACTAATTCCTAAACTGTCTTTAAATGATTTTGAAAAGTGTGAATTTTGCAGTCAAGCTAAGATTACTAAAACCCCTCATAAATCAGTAATTAGAGAATCTAAACCTCTTGATTTGATACATTCTGACATTTGTGAATTTGATGGTGTCATGACTAGGAATGATAAACGTTATTTTATTACATTTATAGATGATTGCTCTAATTTCACTTTTGTTTATCTCATAAAAAATAAAAGTGAAGCGTTTGATATGTTCAAAATATTTGTGACTGAGATTGAAAATCAATGCGATAAGAAAATTAAAAGGTTGGTTACGAAGTGATAGAGGAACCGAATATGATTATGATATTTTCATTGATTTTTATAATTCTCATGGGATTATTCATGAAAAAATTGCACCGTATTCTCCTGAAATGAATGGTAAAGCTGAAAGGAAAAATAGAACTTTTGTTAAATCTGTAGTTGTTATTTTGCTTAACTCCGGTGCTGCTTCTCACTGGTGGGGTAAAATTTTATTGACGGTTTGCTATGTGCTTAATAAAGTTCCCAAATCAAAAAGTAAAATTTCACATTATGAAGTTTTCAAAAATAAGAAACCAAATTTGTCTTATTTTAAAACTTGGGGTTGTTTGGCATATGTGCATATTCCTTATCCAAAAAGAAGAAAAGTTGCCAGTAGAGCTTATAAATGTGTTTTTATTGGTTATGCGGTGAATAGCAAAACTTATAGATTTTATGATTTGAAAGATCGAGTTATCATTGAATCAAATAATGGTGATTTTTATGAATATAAATTTCCTTTCAAATTGAAGAATAGTGGGGGCTCGAGATCTAGTAATGTACCTGTCATTAGGATTAATGAATCTGATAAGGAATTAGATATTAAACTTAGAAGGAATAAATGGCCTCGTATTACTAAGGACTTTGGTTTGGATTTCTATGGATATACCTTAGAGGAGGATCCGCTCACCCTCGAAGAGGCATTATCCTCTGTAGATGCCAATTTATGGCAAGAGGCTATAGATGATAAATTGGACTCGCTCAAGTCAAATAGAATATGGCATTTAGTAGATTTACCTCCTGGTTGTAAAACAATAAGATGTAAATGGATTCTTAAAAAGAAATTGAAACCCGATGGAACCATTGATAAATATAAGGCTCGTCTCATAGCCAAAGGTTTTAGACAAAAAAAGAATGTAGATTTCTTTGATACTTTCTCACCTGTATCTAGAATTACATCTATTCGTATACTTTTATCACTTACTGTAATTCATAATCTTGTTGTGCACCAAATGGATGTTAAAACTGTTTTTTTGAATGATGAATTAGAAGAAGAGATTTATATGGACCAACCTGAAGGATTTGTAATTCCTGGTCTAGAAATTAAAGTGTGCAAACTTGATAAATCTTTTTATGGTTTAAAACAAACACCTAAGCAATGGCATGAGAAATTTGATAATCTTGTTATTTCACATGGTTTTAAAGTAAATCAAAGTGACAAATGCATCTATTATAAATTTGAAAATGATACTTGCACTATTATATGTCTTTATGTGGATGACTTGTTGATTTTTTGTTCCAATATTCATGTTGTGAAAAATGTGAAATCCATGCTATGTGCTAATTTTGACATGAAAGATTTTGGTGAAGCAAGTGTAATAATTGGTATTAAAATAACTAGGTCTAAACAGAGAATTTCTTTGTATCAATCTCATTATATGGAGAAGATTCTAAAGAAATACAATTATTTTGATTGTAAACTAGCATGTACTCCTTATGATCCTAGTGTGAAGTTGTTCAAGAACACCGGTGAAAATGTTAGACAATCTAACTATGGGAGCATCATAGGCAGTCTACGATATGCCACTGATTGCACTAGACCCGATATAGCATATGCTGTGGGAATACTATGTAGGTTTACAAGCAGACCTAGTATTGAGCATTGACATGCTATTAATAGGGTTATGAGATACCTAAAAAGAATTATGAACCTTGGATTACATTATCAGAAGTTTCCCGCTGTTCTGGAAGGATAAAGCGATACTGATTGGAACACCCTTTCAGATGATTCCAAGGTAACTAGCGGCTATATATTTTGGATAGCTGGTGGAGCTGTTTCTTGAAAATCTAAGAAACAGACTATTTTGGCTCAATCTACGATGGAGTCTGAGATGATTGCACTAGCTTTAGCTAGCGAGGAAGTAGGTTGGTTAAGAGGCCTGCTTTCTGATACCCCTTTATGGGAGAGACCGATTCCAGCTGTCTTGATCTATTGCAATAGTACCGCGGCTATTGCAAAGATTTAGAACAGTTATTATAACGGAAAAAAGCGACAAATACGTCGTAAACACAACACTATTAGAGAGTATATCTCGATAGGGGCTGTGAGAGTGAATTATGTACGGTTTGATGATAACCTAGCCGATCATTTGATGAAAGTATTAGCTTGAGAAAAGGTTTACAAAACCTCGAAAGGAATATGACTCAAGCTCATAGATTGACGAGTCACTTGTAAGGGAAACCCAACTTATAGACTGGAGATCCCAAGAAATAGATTTAAAGGGTAATAACAACTCATGAAGTGATATGAGAAGAATCATGCTATAATAATAAATTTGAGTTCTATTTCATAAATGTGTTGTTTGAAGCGATAGAAGGTTGAGTTTTTTTTATTAACTCCTAATGAGATCTATACTCTATTTGGAATGGAGTACCTAACTACAGGAGTACTCTTGATAGACTCACCTATGTGAATGTGGAAGTGTGGCCGCTTCCTATGGAATTTGGGCAAAATTCTCTAGAGCATTTACTATACTAGGATACACGTGCATGGCCGTAAAGTACGGGCTTTTGGATTACACCCTGATAGGGTTGTGTGTGTGATATTATTAGAGATAGAGTTCAAAATTACAAGTTATTCTAGTGTAATCTAAAATATCTTCACTATGTAAATGTTCAAGTCGATAGACACCTTTTCTTATGCACAATCTTATATTGTATTATACTGTTTGATGAAAAATTATTTTAAAAAAATTCAAGTGGGGGATTGTTGAAACTTATGAATTTTAAAATATTTTATAGAAAGTGTTATACAGTTTTCCCTATTTTTTTCTCTTATCCCACATTGGTTGGGAGAAGAGTTATTGAGGAGTATAACATGGGGCATGTGGGATTCTTGCGGTGTGCCCCAAGGGGTACCCAAATTTTGTGGAGGAGAGAGGACCTACATCCCTACAGGTTTACCACACACGCGCGCGCACGCGCCCCTGTCGTCTGTCCGGCCGTGCCGTGCTGAGCCGAGCGCATGTGTGATGAGGTGACACTTATTTATTTTTTGAAATTTTTTTATTTAAAATATCATTTTTTAACAGTTTGATTCAAACATTTTACTATTAAATTCTTGATTCAGAATTTCTTGAACGTTTTAATAATTAAAAAAAAAAACGTTTTAAAAAAATGTTTAAATGTTTCGAACGTTTAAAAAAAAAAACCGTTTAATTTTACATTTTTAATGTATGCCAATCAAGTCTGAATCAGTTTCAATAAGGATTCAAACATTCTGATTTCTTTTCTTCCTATAAATACTGATTTCTTCAACAATTGTTTGAAACAGAATTTTGCTTCAGTCTTCTTCTTCATCTGAAACAGGAAATTACAACTTCAGTGTTCTTCTTCATCTGAAAAACATCTTCTGCAGCTTGTTTGCCTATAAATAGATTCTTCTTCATATCTGAAACAATTTTTTTTAACTTCGATTTTCGAGTAATTTGTTTGTTCGTTCAAACAGTGTGTGGGTGTTTAGTATTCAGGTCTTCTGCCATGTAAAGAAGATCCTAGACAAAGGTGATTCTGGGCTATTTTATCCTGGAGACGACGTGGCTGTTACACTGCTTGCACGTTCTTGGACAGCGCCGCAAAACATCTTAAAGAGAGCGACCTAGTCCATGACTCAACCCAAGAAATTTCGATAAACTCATTTATTATTTATTTTCTGCTTCGACAGAGAGCCCAACCTTCTCCCCTATTTTGGGTTTTCACCTGCCAAATGTCCAAGTTGAACTTTATCAAGGATGCAACTAGCATCCTTAGCTAGGGTCAAATGGAAAGCCTCTACAGAAAGTTCAACATCCCGAATTCCTTAGAGTTGTCTTTGCTTATCAAGGAATGGACTTGGGCTCGCTAACCTTTCCCGAGTAAGATCATTTTCTACGAGGATGCTTCGATCCGGGGGAGATTGGCCGCTAATTAAGCGCTGCCACTTTCACCGCAAGTGTACGGATCAAGTTTTAGTATAATGGACCTTTCGGTCGGGTATCGTATCCACAAGGATTGGTTGAGTTACTATTGAGTACCGCGATTGTCATAACCTGATTTTATCTAGGCGAAAAAAATGGAATATAATTAATTAATACTAATACATATAGCCTAATTTAATCTATACTAATACTAATATTAATATGAGATAGTTTTGAGATAATAGGTTGTCTAGGGATTAGTTTCGTTTATGAATATGTGTTCAATCTCGTTTTGGTTTATGTTAACGGCGTTCGACTTATCCAACAATCTCGGTATCTAAAACTCCTCTGCCACTTCTCCCGAGTGTAAGACAGGGGATATAACGCAACTTCGTGTCAACGAAGAAGTCCTCTTCAACGTCTCAACGACCTTAGGTTACATGAGTCTCACCCCAACGTCATTGATTGCACACAATCCAACTCCCGACCGGGTCATTGGATCGTGTGTTGTGTTTACCCTATCGATAATCTTCGTTCTAAAACTCCCTCGCCACCTCTCCCGAGTGTAAGACGAGGGAATACGTGACTTTGTATCAACGCCAAAGTCCCCCTCAACGTCTTAACGACTCTAGATCACGTGAATCTTACCCCAACGTCATCGATTGTCCACAATCCAAACCCCGACTGGGTTATAGGATTGTGGCATTTGTTTATTCTAGTCCAAATCTGAGATTTGTCAAATCTCGTATTCTCAATATGTAAATCTAAGCAATATAAACAAACAATACGACACACACAATCAACATAACGAAGAACAATCGCAAACAAAATACAAACTCAACTAAACAACGTTTTCATAAATTATATTAATAATCCCTATACAACCTATATTTAGCCAATGACCATAACCACGTATACAATATAAAATAGCGTAAACATGCTCAACAACTACCAAAATGAAGAAAACAAAGAGAAGAAATGAGCGACTTAGCCAATATCTGAAGAATAGCCGCTAGAACCGTCAAACGATCACTTCCCTCTTCATCCTCCACCTCGTGTTGAGAGCTCTCCCTCAAAAATCCCAAAACCTAACCCTAAAATATTGCCTAAGGACTTAGGGCCCAACGAAGTCTGAAGAGATGAGGAGAGAAGTGTTTAAATATGCCAAAAAATATCTACAAAATATCTAAACTGTGCAGAGGCCCTTTGCCTAGGCGAAGGAATTTTTCGCCTAGGCAGAGGTATATCGGTTACGGGTTCGCCTAGGCGGTGGAGTAAGCGTTGGACTAGGAAAACAATCTGCTGGATTTCTGCCTAGGCGGTGTGATTCACCGCCTCGGAGGTGGGCTGTCAGTAGCCTATTTGTGTTTTCTCTGCTTCTTCATCGCCTAGGAGGTGGGCCTCTTTTCAGAATCTTGTCATCTTGCTCATTTTTCCACTGTTCTCCGACCGTTCTCGATACGAATTGATCGTTTATGCTATGATTTCATACCTTTTCGCCCCACGCATCTGTTTTAATACAAAAAGAATAAAAACATATTAAAATATATAAAAAATAACTATAAATGTACTCGAAAACTAATAAATTCGGGTTAGAAATATATAGGTAATTTACACCTATCAAATACCCCCAAACTCGAAATGCTAGTTCTCAAGCAAAACACCCACACAATACAAGAAAATATAAAAACTAATTACGAAATTGAAAACTAAAAATGGAAAACACTAAAAACAAAAATGTGTAAGTTTTGATTATCATCTACCGGTCAAAAGATTTTGCCTCATTGGCCCCCAATCCTATGAAGTTCAAGCATAAATCATACCATGTGGTGTTCTAGAATTTCAACGTTCAAAAATAGTAAGCGCCATTCTAGATCCTGTTTAATTGTGTGTGATTAAACTCAAATATACTACTATCCATTGATTAGATGAGATTATCCCTAAATATAGTTCATGACTAAAACCTTTAAGGTATAGGGAATCCATACGCCTAACTCGGGATCTATTCTCTACTAATGTAGGCTCGGAGGTTCATAAAGATCAATAGGGCTTGGATCGGTTTTGGAATAATGGCCAAGGGTACTTTGGAATTGGAAAACGGGTTACGTAGTTAACTTAACGTTACCCGAAGCACATCGCTTGGCACTCTCACACTTGAGACCACATAGTTTATTTAGAAACAACCCCGAACAAACTATTAAGACCGACGTACTCACTTGTCAAAATGAAACGAAAAATAAAAACCGTATGTACACTTGATAAGATTTTTTTCCTTCAACTACACAATACACCCTAAACTCATTTGATTTGTAAAATTTAAGGGTGTGTGAAAAATGAACAAAAACGACAAGTGAGTACTCAAATACCGAACTAATATAAAGTTCGTCCTAAACCCAACCGCTCACTTCAAGTAGCATTTGCAACTGCTAACGTGATTATCTCAAATTTGTGTCTTCGGTTAAGCGATATAGGTTTAGAAAAAAGCTTAATCGATCATCAGGTATTGGTTAAGTGTTCAGAAATAAAATGGTTATTAGGCTTCCAATGAGGGTATTTTTGGGCACCTTTGAGTCAGCACATGGGACCTAACGACGTGTCAACCCTCGCAATGACAGAGACGTATTCCAGAATCCACAACTCCACGCTAGAGCGTACACCGACTACGACTTTTCCCTGGAATCTCATTTGTACCCAGGGAGAAGCGAGGAGCCTCACAGGGACGTGCCGCTTTGAGCTCTCTGCCGTGCCATCGGCGATCAATTTTGGGGACTCAGCCATTCATCTCGACCGGCTCCCCTTTTCACCTTGTTTCTTCTCCAAGACTACACGGATCTTCGCTCTTCTCCACTAGCTCACTGCCGCAAGCCTGACAAAGGCCCGCAGACTTTGCCAAATGGGCCCAAAAGCCCAAGCCCAACGATTATCTCCTAAACGCCCTGGATTATCAGCTAAACACCGGGTTTCGACTAATTAATCGTGTTTAGGCCCCACTAATCATCTCCAACGCCTATATACATCGGGGACTATGTAAGCCCGAGGTACGCTTTAATGATTGACATTACGCGTGAGTTCATTTGTTTACTTACTATATTTTGTACCTTTTCTCTCTGAGTGCTGATTACCACGTCGGAGGGGCTTCACCGGAATAAACCCCGGTCTGAGCCTTCTGTAGGTACACTCTCTGAGGAGGAGGACTCTGGGCACAGCAGGTCAGTCCTCCCAAGATCCAGCACAGCTCACGTGAGGACTTTTCAACTGACGACTCCACCTTAGTAAGAGGACCCACCTATCATCCGACTGGACCATATTCGAGATGTGTACCAGTTTTATGCACCAATAGTTTGGCGCCGTCTGTGAGAACTGAACAAAAAGCCTTCCCCTGATCACTGCTCTCTGCTCAGCTGAGCTTAAGTGATCACAAGGTCCAGTTAGATAGATATAAAACTGAAGAACGAGAAGAAATATTGAAAAATCCAACCGCATACCCACCAGCTCCCACCAACGAAGATAACTACCCCCCAATGGTTAGGCATGACCATCCACTCTACCACCTGGAACTGCGAGATAAACCTTAGGAGCTGTGGATGCATCTCGATTTAATCTCATTGAACGCCAAATACAAGAGTTCAAGTTAAGTATACAACTTCTCCTCGTGCGCTTGCCACCACCCCTTGTTCAGGGTGGACCAGCCCTCCAACCCATAACGCTTGAGGAGCCGCCCCGAAATCGCGATATTTTTATGGACACTTCGAATGGGCATTAGCCCGAGGGCTACCCTCTACCTCACAACCCTGAGTTTGTAGGACAAGAGAGGGGCCCCCCCTGTAATGCTGAGATCTCCACCTCCTCTGCCACACAAATTTGTGCCAAGGGATATGTCAGTGTCCCCTAATGGTCGTTCTATTCATCGGCTTTCCAAGTTCGATCATAGAGGTCGGCGTGATCGTGAGGTTGACTCTTACTCACCTCCCTCCCATTACCCTAATGCCTGGGCTGCTGACAGTCGGATCCAGGGAGAGCCCCAAGCATGGGAGGTTGTGGAGCATCATCTGGCCAATGTGGAAGCCCTTCTCCAAGAGGTACAAGAAGGCCAGGTTGGACCGAGTGTTATTCTGGAGGTGAATTATCCTTTTGTGGATGAGGTTCTGGAGGAAGTAGCACCGAGACACTTCACCCAACCCCAGATGAGTCCGTATGATGGGACTTTAGATCCTGTTGACCACCTTTCTATGTTCAAGTCTCATATAGATATGCAAGTGGCCTTTGTAGCTTTGAGGTGCAGAGCCTTTCCCATCACTCTTATAGGTGCTGCAAGATCGTGGTTCCAAGGTTTGAGGCCAACATCTATCTCTACCTTCAGATAACTTGAGCAATTGTTCCTGGCTCGTTTCAATCGTTCCCGGCGTAGGCCAAGGAATGTAGCTCATATCCTCACTCTTCGACAAAAGCCCACTGAATCGTTGGGTGATTACGTTGAGTGTTTCAACTGAGAAGCAAATTTATGCGATGACCTCCCAGACGTCGTTGCGCTAAATGCCTTTATTGATGGGCTCCGGCGTCAGAGAGTATCCTACGATCTCTGCTCTAACCCTACTCTCACACTCGATCAACCTCTAGACTGTGGGACTAGATTCCATGGTGCTGACCTCCGTGCTGCAACCAGGAGAAGGCAGGCAGGAACAAACAAGCCTAGAGAATCAGGAAATGAAGGTTCAAATCAAGCCCAAGGCTCAAGAAGATTATGAACTGAAGAGAGGTTTAGACCCCTTCCCGAAAACAGGAGACCACTTCCTCTTCCAGGGCGTCACCAACCAGACTTCACCCCGCTCACGGCCTCAATGGCCACTGTCTTCACAAAAAACTCAGGGCAAGTCTTCTTCTCTCGTCCGCCGCCCCTGAGGAAAAGACCGGTCGGGAGATCGATGACCCAATACTGTGAGTTCCACCAAGACCGAGGTCACTCCACAGAGAACTGTTTCCAACTTCGGTTGGAGATTGCAACTCTTGTCCAAAGAGGCTATCTTCGGAACTATATCCAAAGAGGAAATCAGGAGCAGCCTAATGGGGATGAACCACAGGGAGAGCTCCGGGCCCAGAGAAGAAGAGGGAACCACAACTTTCTACTGCCCCGGGGCGCTGAGGCCGAAGAGAGTCACCAACGCGTGGATGGTGAAATCAACCACATCCACAGTGGATTCAACTCCGGAGATATATAGAGTTACTAGGGTCACACGTCCGAGCACATACGATTTTGAAATAGAAAAGAATGTGCCGCTCAAGCGCCCGCAGAATGCTGACTAGTTGAAGTACAACTTCTGTAGGGATGATCCACTTTTGTGAATAACTTCCAGTGTGTACAAAGTATGGTAGTTTTTCTTATCTAAATAAAGAATGTGTTTTGTGCAATATGCCTTGTGTTCTCTCCGGTCAACGACTGCATTCCGACCCCCTGAGTCGCATCTTAGCTCTCGACATTGCGAGTGATTCTTCAAGGTTACATTCTGACCCCCTGAGTCGTATCTCGACTCTCGGCGTCGTGAGTGATTCTCCACGGCTGCATTCCGACCCCCTAAGTCGCATCCTGACTTTCGGCGTCGCGAGTGATTCTCCACGGCTGCATTCTGACCCCCCTGAGTCGCATCTCGACTCTCGGCATCACGAGTGATTCTCCATGGTTACATTCCGACCCCTTGAGTCGTATTCCGACTCTCGGTGTCGTGAGTGATTCTCCACGGTTGTATTCCGGCCCCCTAAGTCGCGGATAATTCTCCACCCAACATCCCGACTCTCGGCGTCGTGAGTAACTTTCCACAGCCTCATCCAGGCGCTCAGCGTCGAGGGTGACAACTAGACCATCTCCGGAAGTCAATAGTCCATACCCGGGGATAAACTAAGGTTATCCACCAAGGGCGGGGCATTGATTGGGTCTGAGGGCCTGCAGCTAAGTACTTCTCCCTACCAGTCGACTATTAGTCCAACGTTCTAAAAGGGAAGGTGCTTCTGCATGGACTAAATGGAGATAACCTGAAAGGGTTCTTGAATGAGCCTGACTACGGAGAACTCCCCGATGACCGGCTATAGGGGTCCAACCACCGTGTTGTGTTCCTGTGGACCGAGATGATCAGCTACCTTGGGAAACCCTACTCCTAAGTTCACGACACGATTTCCTTGATTTTAGCTCGTGTCCCGAACCGGGGGGCTAGTGGACTATGGTCCTGGACAAAGATGAGAAGTTCTTGTAAACTTTCAAAATTTTACGACTCTAAAAACTATGCTAGGCAAAGAATGACTTGGCGAAAACGTTGAGAGAAAGGAGTAGACTCTGAAGTACCCTGGTAATGCTGCTTAAAAGCTTACATGCTCGCGCGCAGAAAAACAGGAATAAGCGAAAAAGATTCTACAAAATCCTAAGTCCTGAAAAGGCGATGGTTCGAGCTTAGTCCTCTCTACCCTCGTTGTGAGGGGCATTCGTGCGAAGGGAAGTGGATTTAATGTCACCCTCCTTGGGGGGCTCTCGTCAGCACTGTCCGCCTCGACGTCTTTGTGCGTGGCACCATCTTGAGCTTCAGCCCCAATGCTTCGTAACCGGAACTACTAGGTGCGACAGACACCGCCCTGCCGTGTCACTCCTAGCCAACAAGGTCCAGTAACGACCTTCTCCAAGAACGTTGTCCAGGAGTATCGTCCAGAAATTTCTCCATATCTCCTCGGCCCAGTGTCTTCTAATTCGGCTCCCCTTGTCCTACGGTGCTGCCTCAGGCCGGCTGGGCGCAGATGAGAGTCTATCCCAAATTCTCCCCTCAAAAGAATCTATGAGTTAAATAAATAAATAAATAAAATAATAATAAAAATAAAAAAATAAATATATAATAAGGGGGAGGGGTGCTGCCCCCTCCCCCCTCATATCAGCCCCACTTGGGGCCATGCTGGCCCCAAGTAGGGCGCTGGTCCCTTGGGGCCAGCATATGCTGCCTACAAGGCCAGTGTGAGGAGGGAAGGGGGCTGCCCTCTCCCCCCACCCCCTTCTTTTGTTTCATTTTAATCTAGGGGGCAGTTTTGCCCCTTTAAATTTTAAGTGGGGGGCACAACCCTTCGCCTTCCTGCCCGTTCGCAGCACGCACTCTCTTGGGGCTTGCATTAATTTTTTCCACAGTGAAGGTCAGTCCATGCTTAGGTCCTGTTCACGGTGAATGTGTGTCGTCCTGAAAATCGAAAAAAGTCGGGCCCGCCCTGCCGTGCTACTTGACCCCGGACCCCGGCGGTATGAGAGCGTATTTCAATTTAGCTCCTCTAAAAAAGTTCAACTCTTGAAAAATTATCGCCGTGAAACCGAAAAAATTCAGGGCCGCCCTACCATGCTACCTGACCCCCGATCTCGGCCGTAGGGGAGCGTATTTCAAATTAGCTCATCTAAAAAACTCCAACTCCTAAAAAATTGTCATCCTGAAAATCGGAGAAATTCGGGACCGCCCTGCTGTGCTACCTGACCCCGGACCCCGACCGTGTGGGGGCCTATTTCGAATAAGTTCCTCAAGAAAAAACTAACTCTTGAAAAAATGTCAATAAGAGGTGTTTCTCGCACTTCGAAGTCTCTAGGATGCCCTTTTCAGCCAGGAATTGATATCCCTGACCGTCTCACTTCCCTCGCCGCACAAGGCTAGGGGGGCTTCTGATAAGGGTATATTTGGGCACCTGTGAGTCAGCATATGGGACCCAGCAACGTGTCAACCCTCACAATGACAGGGACATATTCCAGAATCCATAACTCCATGCTGGAGCTTACACCGACTACGGCTTCTCTCTGGAATCTCATTTGCACCCAGGGAGGAGTGAGGAGCCCCACAGGGATGTGTTGCTTTGAGCTCTGCGCCGTGCCATCGGCGATCAATTTCGGGAACTCAGCCGTTCATCTCGACCGGCTCCCATTTTCACCTTGTTTCTTCTCCAAGACTACACGGATCTCTGCTCTCCTCCACCAGCCCATTGCCGCAAGCCTAATAAAGGCCCGCAGGCTTTGCCAAATGGGCCCAAAAGCCCAAGCCCAACGATTATCTCCTAAACGCCCTGGATTATCGACTAAACACCGGGTTTCGACTAATTAATCGTGTTTAGGCCCGAATAATCATCTCCAACGCCTATATATATCGGGAGCTATGTAAGCCCGAGGTACGCTTTAATGACTGACATTACACGTGAGTTCATTTGTTTACTTGCTATATTCTGTACCTTTTCTCTCTAAGCGCTGATTACCACGCCGGAGGGGCTTCACCAGGATAAACCCTGATCTGAGCCTTCTGTAGGTACACTCTCTGAGGAGCAGGACTCTGGGCACAGCAGGTCAGTCGTCCTAGGATCCAGTACAGCTCACGCGAGGACTTTTCAACCGACGACTCCACCTCAGCAAGAGGACCCACCTGTCATCCGACTGGACCATACTCGAGGTGTATACCAGTTTTATGCACCAACAGCTTCGACAGGGTAACGAGGGATAATGATATATCATGGAAGGCTTCAAAAGGCTCAAGCGATTAATTGAATGCCTAAATCATATCTCCTAAACAACCTCGCCTAGGATTTTGCCTTGAATTTCCCCTAAATCAAGTTCTAGAATCCCTATTGTCATGAAATTGAGTGAAGGATAATCGGTTTCAAATCAATTAGATAGTTCTATATTAAGTTTATGAGCTCGTGCATTTTGGATCTACAATAAATTTTACTAAGACAATACTTTAAGCACACAAAACACACATGAATGAGCGTTACGTTCGACCTCAATAAACAATCAGGGGACAGAATCATCATCGGGTAAAGGCCCAGATGACGTCAAAACTCAACACAAAACAACAACTAAACTAAACAATCTAATCCTAAACAAGCATACACATAGTAAAAACAGTAAAACATGCTAACTAAAACACATTTTTAAAACATACTAATACATCACCACCAACTCAACACAGGCATTGCCCAAAACGACCCGTCAATAATCCCAATGATAGTGTATAGCATGATATTGAAGACGGGGGTTTAGAACACGTACTTGGGAGGCGAGAGAATCTCGCCTCAGACTTAAGTCAACAGAGATGGATCTAATTTATTAGTGACCCTGGGTTACCTCCCAAGAAGCGCTTGGTTTAATGTCCTCGGCCCGACATATGCCCTCAAGACTGACAAGATGTTTCAATGAACGAAACGCAAGAGTACCTATCGATCTAACATCTTCAAGCATCCTACCAGAAAACAAAAACAAAACTACAAAGAAAAATTATATACACTAAAAATTCCTAGATTAAAATCAAGTTATTTACTCCCAATATCAATAGTAACACTCCTTCCAATCTTTGACAACGGCGCAAAAAACTTGGTGGCCACTAATTAAGCACTGCCACTTTCACCGCAAGAGTACGGATCAAGTTTTAGTATAATGGACCTTTTGGTCGGGTATCGTATCCACATGGATTAGTTGAGTTACTATCGAGTACCACGATTGTTATAACCTGATTTTATCTAGGCGACATAAATAGAATATAATTAATTAATACTAATACTAATATAGCCTACTTTAATCTATACTAATACTAATATTAATATGAGATAGTTTTGAGATAATAGGTTGTCTAGGGATTGGTTTCATTTACGAATACATGTTTAGTCTCGTTTTTGTTTATGTTAATGGCGGTCGACTTATCCGACAATCTCGCTATCTAAAACTCCACTGCCACCTCTCCCGAGTGTAAGACGGGGGATATAACGCAACTTCGTGTCAACGAAGAAGTCTCCCTTAACGTCTTAATGACCCTAGGTCACTTGAGTCTCGCCTCAACGTTATTGATTGCACACAATCCAACCCCCAACCAAGTCATTAGATCGTGCGTTGTGTTTACCCTATCGACAATCTCCGTTCTAAAACTCCATTGCCACTTCTCCCGAGTGGAAGATGAGGGAATACGTGACTTTGCGTCAATGCTGAAATCCCCCTCAACGTCTTAACAACTCTAGGTCACGTGAGTCTTGCCCCAACGTCATCGATTGTCCACAATCCAAACCCCGACCGGGTTATAGGATTGTGGTGTTTGTTTATTCTAGTTTGAATCCAGGATTTATCAAATCTCGTATTCTCGATATGTAAATCTAAGCAATATAAACAAACAATACGACACACACAATCAACATAACGAAGAACAATCGCAAACAAAACACAAACTCAACTAAATAACGTTTTCATAAATTATATTAATAATCCCTATACAACCTATGTTTAGCCAATGGCCATAACCACCTATACAATATAAAATAGTGTAAACATGATCAATAACTACCAAAATGAAGAAAATAAAGAGAAAAAATGAGCGACTTAGCCAATATCCAAAGAATAGTCGCTAGAACTGTCGAACGATCGTTTCCCTCTTCATCCTCCACCTCGGGTTGAGAGCTCTTCCTCAAAAATCCCTAAACCTAAGCCTAAAATATGGCCTAAGGCCTTAGGGGCCGAAGAAGTTTGAAGAGAGGAGGAGAGAAAGGTTTAAATAGGCCAAAAAATATCTACAAAATATCTAAACTGTGCAGAGGCTCTTCGTCTTGGCAAAGGGATTTTTCGCCTAGGCGGAGGTATATCGGTTAAGGGTTTGCCTAGGCGGTAGAGTAAGCGTTGGACTAGGAAAACAATCTGCTGGATTTCTGCCTAGGCGGTGGGATTCACCGCCTAGGGGGTGGGCTGTCAGTAGTTTATTTTTGTTTTCTCTGCTTCTTCGCCGCCTAAGTGGTGGATCTCTTTTCAGAATCTTGCCGTCTTGCTCATTTTTCCACTGTTCTCCGACCGTTCTTGATACGAATTGATCATTTATACTCCGATTTCATACATTTTCACCCCCACACACTTGTTTTAATATAGAAAGAATAAAAACAAATTAAAACATATAAAAATAACTATAAACGTAGTTGAAAACTGACAAATTCGGGTTGGAAATATGTAGGTAATTTACACCTATCAGAGATCGTTTTCTAATACATGTCTTTATTAGGTATATTTTACATCGATTAAACCTATATTCTACCTAATTAACCCCCAATTTATGGCGGATCACGGTTGGGTTCGTCATCCTCAGCCTTTTAAACGACATTTACTCCAACATAGCCCATTTTCTCCAACTTCTATATGTTTGGGAAGAACCCAAAGCTAGATAATAGTTGGTGGCACTTAAGAACTTGATCCAACCAATCAAGCTCTTTTTCTAATACCATAACAACAATAAGGGATATAAGAATAGGTGGTTCCATATCAACAAGGACTGGGAATTCTTGGCTAGCTAGGAGAACAATTTCCTAATTCCTCATTCGTTGAGAGTTCTCGGTATGTCTCGTCCATATTTACATGAATAATTTCTTCTTGAAAGTTTTCTTATTATCGTAAGGCATTTTTTTTACAACGATCCCGAAGTGTCTACTGAAGATGAGTCCCGTTGAAGAGGCCAACGCTGAAATATTGTCCAATTAGCCCTTATCCCAATGAAAATTAAAATTCTTGTCGAGGTATTGACTTTACATGTATTTTGAGGCTCTGGAAATTCTAGGTCAATCTGTAAAGTTTTCACCTCAACTTTTGATTTTTGAAGCTCCTCCTCCATTTTTCAAAACTCGCCGACCTGGAAAACAAATTGAGACTCCATCTCATTTATGTAGTTAGTATTGCCAATGACCGCTGCTAGCAAATGGGCAGTTTGAAAAAAGAGGGGGGCAATTATCAGAAGAAGTTTGATGAAGTTTGGATAATAAGAAGCAAAGAGAACAATCAGATTAAGACGTCACTTGTATAATTGTACAGACATCTAGACGAAACAACTCCTCTTTGTTCTAATTTCCAATCGTAAGGTAACTTATAATACCTAAAAAAATTTATATTTTGGAAAATAATATTCTATTTAAATAAGTTAAAAAAATTTATGGGGTGATTTTGATATATTATAAAAATTTTAATGTATAAATAGATATTTAATAATTCTTGGGGTTATAAAAATAATTAAGTTTTGGTTGTTATAAAGAGGTGAAAATTATGAGTGTGAGTGTGTTCCAAGTGTAAGGGAAGGAAAAAAAAAAAAGAATTTTAATTTTTTTTTTGTGTATGTGAGGTATATGAATTAGGTAGAGACATCTAAGGAGAATAAAAAACAAATGATAGAAGAAATAAGATAAAGTTGAAATAAATAGGGGTGGGTCCTATTAAAGGTGTATATATACATATATGCGTGTTTGTGCTTTAAGGAGATGTTGGGTGTTTGTATTTCAACGCAAGATAAGTGAACAAAAATAAGAATAGGAAATAAGCTAGCAAAAGATTAAGAAAAAGAAAGAAAGAAAATCAGAGATATTATGTAACGTCAATTTTGGTTCAGATTTCAGGTAGAATTCTTGATCCCTTTAATATTTGCATTTAATCTCTCTATTTATTGTGTGTTTCATGCTATAGTTGTTATTTAATTATAAGTGTTGATTTTCATGAAATATTTTATTATTATTATTATTATTATTATTATTATTATTATTATTATTATTATTATTATTATTATTATTATTATTATTATGTGATAATTTTGTGAGATACATGCCTATTTACTACTTGTTGGATTGGTTAAATACACACACAAAATGGGTTAAAATTCTACTGAGTGTTGACTCATATCCCTACAATATTTGTTTTAGGATTGATAAAATTAAAGTTGTACCATGGATGATGATTAAATTTTATATTAAGAAAAAATTGATTTAAATTACTATTTTTTTAATAATTGTAGCTATTGTTTATTATTGTAAAACTGATTTAATCAATTAATAATTATAATTATCGACATAATTTGTTAAATTTATCAGATTTATAGGTGTGGAACTATTTATTGTAGAATTTTAGTTTAATTTTCTTTAAGAAACTAAGTAGTAGTCTTGGAAAACCGGGTTGTTATAAAGTGGTATCAGAGTATAGGTATATGACCACCTTAGACTTGAGTTATGGTACCCATATATAATTAATAAGTTGACTAGGCCAATGGAATTTGGAAAATATAATAATATTTTTTTGTAACATATTTTGAATGCATGTATACTACAAAATTAATTACGTGGACAAAATCTTATTTTGATTTTCATACAATATTTTCTAGCATAACTTGCCATCATTAATTGTAATTTTTTATATGTTACGTGAGTATTGATTTTGGTTTGATACATATTTAGGTGATAGAAATTAGATGTATTATTTTGGATTAACAACAATTATATAACGATCTGGTTTTTCAAGTCCTCCACTCGATTTTTCTTAAAGAGACTTAAACTAAAACTGAATAATGAATATTTCATTATCTATAAATTTGAATTTTTTTTACAAACTATGACGATAATTAAAATTATCAATCAATCGAATCAATTTTACAATAATAAATACAATTATTATAAAATTGAAACAAATCAAAACATAATTTTTGGGGTAGCAACATTTTCGCAAATTCTGCAACAAATACTGTGGGGTTGTGAATCAAAGCTCAATAGTGTATTAAACCCTTTAGCACGCACATCTAATCAATCCACAGATAACACATAGGCATGTATCTTACATAATTTTCACATAAAACATAATTGTTGCTATATGGGTTTTGATGATGTTAATATGTGTGTTTTGATGATGTCACAATATGTGTTGTGATAATGTTAATATTAGTGATATAATGATGTCACATTAATATCATTAGACACAAATTATATGTTCCAATATATATTAAATTGAATCATACGTTGAGTATACTAATCAAAAGTGATATCTTACGTGTAAATATTAAGATTTAGTTATTCATTGCGTGTGCTAACCACTATGAAATTTTAAGTGTGAAATGCAGGTATAATCTCAATATCAAGAGCACAAGACTTAGGTATGATTAAGTCTATAAGGTTAAGTCTATAGGATATTACTCTTGAAGAGATTATATACTTGACTCATTAGGATACACACATACATCAAGAGAGCATACATTCATGATATATGTGATTGGATTATCCAACACATGATTATTTAAAAAATTCACATTTCCATCACATTATGCCTAAATTGAAAAAGCTTGTTTTTAATATGATCAAAAGATACATTGCATGCATTGCTTGATATAACATGCTAAACATGCTCATTATATAATAACATCATGATATACTTGATTTAATATAATTAATTATATGCTTATATCATGATATAATGTGTTCAACACATACCTTGCACGCATTACATGTTCAATATACGCAATGTGCTTATCATGATCAATATATGTATACAATTGTGATATCTCGATCCTAACATATCCAATATGAGTTTATATCATAATATATATGATTGGTTTGATCAATATATACATATATAAAATTTTAATATTTTGATCAATATTCTTAAAATGAGAAAATTTGGTTTTTTATGACGAATCTTGTTGTTATTATTCATAATATGTTATTATATGTTTGATTAATATATTTTTATGATATATATGCTATATAATCAAGTTGATAACATTGGATTGATGATTAATTGACACTTTCACTCTAATATATGAAAAATCATGTTTTTGCATGAAATTTGCTGCACTATTTGTTTAATCATGTTTTGTCTCATGAAAATGATCTATGTGATGATATATATGTATAATATATTTCATATACATAGTATTGAAATAACATACACAAAATTTGTATGTACATTATACATATATACAAGATTTCATGAGAGTATAAACAAATCTTGCTTTAACAATCTTATTGGACTTTTATAATTATTCTTATTAATGGCATAGAAACAAATCTTTCCATTATATGATATTTATTACTCCACCTACTTGTTTTTTAGACTTTAGACAACTCATGGTTTGTATTAATGATCAATATGATGGTTTTATACTCTTTATTCAAATTACCACAAGAAAATATGGATCTTGACCCTTGTGTATTCAAAATGGCATAATTCTCTCAATACTTGTCCAAAATTAATGAATATCATATGGTTGCAAATATAATTCAAATATATTTCACACCATATTAATTGCATACTGGTACAAGTTGTTTGAATTGTTCAAATCTGAACGTTTTATCCGAAAACAACAGTTAGTTTGAAAAACGTAGCTTGGACCTTTCCTCACTTAAATGACCATATCTCACTCATTTGAAGTCTAAATGAGATGATTCATTTTGATATGGAAATACAATTCAATACACTTTAATTATGTGCTTAGTATGCATGATTTAGATCTGTCCTTATTTTCCAAATATAGTCATTTGTCCAAAAAAATTAGTAGTTGCCTGTAAAAATCTGAGCTGGACCTTTCTCTATTTTAAATGACATATCTTTCTCAAATTTTGACCAAATCTGATGAGTAATATATGCTAAGAAATATAATTCAATTTTTTATCTATATGTATTAATTTCTCATGGATCCTATATACATAGTTGAATAAAATATTTCATATTTTAAGTCAAAAGTTGCAGTAAATTTTGAAATTCTCTAAGAAGACTTAGTGCCAAAGAGTCTCTTTGCTATAATGATCTAAGAGACAAGAGTATCTTTGGCTATATAAATGAAGTCCAAATAGCTGAGATAATTAAGAATCACATACAAGAGCTTATAAGGGTTTTATACCAAAGATTTTCAAGTTCTCATGCTATATTCTTTAGTAATATCATTTTGATTGTTATTCGTACACTTCTTGTGTGATTACTCTTATAATTAAAATTCATCTATCTTTTCTTCAGTGATATTTGTGAGAAACACTAAACACTAGTGAGTCAAACTGTGGTAATATTTATAGAGAGTGTATAGAGCTCTAAGATTAGTTTTTGTAAGTTAAATTACAAAACTATTAGAGTGTTGTTTTGAGAGATTATATTTGATTGATACATCAAATCAATAAGATCCTCAAGTAACACCACATCAAAGATCATCTCGCAAAGAAGTTGAAGAGGACCAAAGGAGGAGCCTTTTGTTGTGACGGACTAATCTCGCAAGAAAAAAGATCAAGTGAACAGTTTAATTTTCACTCGTAAAACGATTGTGATAGGTGTAATCTTTACCCGTAAGAAGATTGTGAAAGGTGTGATCTTCACCCGTAAGAAGACTGGAAGATTGTAAAATGTTTGATTTTTACCCGTAAGAAGATTGTATAAATTTTAATTTTGCCCCGGAAGAAAATTAAGGATTAGTGGATTAAAACTCTTTGTTGAGAGCGCAAAGGAGTAGAGTAAGCAAAAACGTTTTGACGAACTATTATAAATCTCTTATGTCCTGTGGTTTGATTGTCTCTATCCCTTACTCTTTATTTGGATTATTTTGGTTTGATTGATTATTTCGTTGTACACACAATCACAAGAACTAACAAATTTATTTGAGATTTAAGTAGATAGATTTTGTAGTTGAAACGATTTTTTTTTAAATACCTAATTCACCCGCCCTTTTGGGTCAATCTCTGGTCCAACAATAATCTTCTATATTTTATTAAAATCAACAATTATAATTGAATAACAATTATAACATAAACCACACAATAGATAAAGAGATTAAATACATATATTAAAAAGGTTAGGAATTGTACTTGAAGTAAAAAATTATAATCGGTGACAAAAAAATATTTTCTTCTTTTTATTTTTCCTTTTCTTTTTCTCCATTTATGCTCTGCCTTTCGTCTGATCTCTCTACTCTCTCAATCCATTCGCTTGTCAAATCTTAGTGTAATACTCACTCTCTCTATAATATCCTCTTACCTAATTCATAGATCCACTTATATATATAAATAAAATCTTATCAATTATCTTTTCTAACTTTTTCTTTTATTTTTCTTCACACCACCC
The DNA here is from genome assembly GCA_016647705.1 of Eucommia ulmoides. NCBI lineage: Eukaryota > Viridiplantae > Streptophyta > Magnoliopsida > Garryales > Eucommiaceae > Eucommia > Eucommia ulmoides. The sequence goes on along the minus strand of CM028340.1, from coordinate 28,164,822 downwards.
ACATTGTCCAATCACAATATCACACATATACCTAATACACTACATACATACATTTATAAAAATCGTCAGACCCACATTTTTTTTTTCCAACCTCATCACACCTACATGTTTTCATAATAAAACCTACTCACCACCTTCTAACTTTACACCTATTTCATTTTTTACCTAAATGGGACGCATGTGCAATGACTCAAAGTAATAACTTATGAAGATTAAAATTACATTAATAACCCCCTATATTATATACTATTGATACTAAACCCTAAATTTATACTTAAAGCCCCAAAAGTTATCAAATATTTATTTATACTTTAAATTTTTTATAATATATCAAAATTACCCCAGCCATATGTTCATTTTTTTCACTCATCCACGGCCACATTATCATTGTCTTGTGACCTTCTTTATAGAGGAGAACTGAGTTGATGAGCTGACCTCTTTAATCAAATGAGAGTTGAATTGCTGAGCTGATCTTCTTCTTTCTTTTTTTCTTTTTGAACCCCATCTCACGTCGGCATCCCATCTTTAACTGGACCATACTTGAAGTGTTCACCATATTTCGACACCAATAATAATAATAAATATTATTATTATTTTTATTACTATTATTATTATTATTATAATTTTAAATATAACTTTTCAGGATATTACATTCTACCTCCATCAATAAATTTCACCATCGAAATTCGATTTGGTAATATAATAATTCAAAATTAAAAATCACTTATACTTCATAACCTACAATTCATAATTAAAAAAAAAAAAAATACATCCATACTTCATATTATTACTTTCGCTGCGCATTTTGGTTACACTTAAAACAAGTAATAACAAAATAAACACACACACACACACACACACACACACACATATCTACTATTTAAGCAAAATTAATCAATTTAATTTCTATTACATGAATATATACCAAAACAAATTCAGTACTCACTTAACATGTATATAAAAAATATTACAACTAAAAATATAAATTATGCATACAGTTCCATATCAAATTCAAGATAATACTTTATGCCTTCCTCTACAAAATAAATTTGTAATACAAATGTATTCCGAATATATAAAAAAATAACACTATAATTATTTCAATTGTCAAGTATTTCAATAATCACAACAATCATATCACACTCGAATCCTACCTAACGTTAGTAGTGGACCAATTTCTACCTGAATTACTTGAGATAAAATATTTTATCAGTGTACTGTCTTCATAATATAAAAATAATTTATGGATCAAGTATTCTTATCCAATCTATTTTCAAAAAATAATAAAAAAAAATATAGTCACACAGTAGTATAAAAATTTCAAATAAATCATCGCAATAGAAAATTAAATTTAAATCAACTTATCATTATATTTTTATATAATAAAATACCACACAATACTTTCCTACTAGCCATAGAAATTGATAATCAACGAAAATATATCAATCACGTGGTATAAACCACAATATTATCAACATATTCAACTACCTGCAAGACTTGCCCTCATTTTAAGTCTCACAACATTGTACTTATAATCAACAACATATTCAACTCCACCACATTATATTGTTTATACCATATTCAACTCCACCATAGTGATAGTCAATAACATGTGGTAAAAGCCACCATATCATAGTGATAATCACAACTCGTGGTAAAAACCACCATAAACACAACACGTGTTAAAAAACACCATTTCAAACTAATCATCATCATCATCTACAATAACAACAACAACAACAACATATATATATATATAATACTTACCTTTTTGTCAGGTTACAAGACAATGTCTTACAAGATATTCCCTACTGTTAGGACTAACAACATCCCGCAGGACATGCTCTCATGTTGGAACCACACTATGGTATAGTAGTATAATAATAAAAAATATTTTCTACATTTAACATTTTACTTGATCCCTCTAAAGTCATAAAACTGTCAATTTTAATGTTTTCTTTTTCACAATTTAGTACTAAAAAATATAATTCAGTAATTTATATAAAAGATAGTACACTCACATTTAAATTGATCTTTTAACTCAATGACCTATTCTATGGTCCACTACTAACCCAACACTCATTGAGTCTACAAAATTTATAACATAGGCTCTAATACCACTTGTAACGACTAATTTTTTTGGGCCGCCATTTGGTTTCTCTTAAAGAAAATTAAAAGTAAAACAAAATAATAAATATTTCATTATCTATAAATTTGAGATTTTTTTTATAAACTATGATGATAATTATAATTATCAATTAATCGAATCAATTTTATAATAATAAATAAATAATACGATTATTACAAAATTGATACAAAACAATATATAATTTCTAACATAGTTCCATTTTTGCAAATCTTGCAAAAAAAAGAAAACTATAAGGTTATGAGCCAAAACTCAGTAGAATTTTAACCCCTTTAGCACGCGCATCTAATCAATCCACAGATATCACATAGACATATATCTCATATAATTTTCACATAATACATAATCATCTATATTTTATGAAAATCAACAATTATAATTAAATAATAACTATAGCATAGACCACACAATAAATGAAAAGATTAAATACATATATTAAAAGGTTTAGGAATTCTAAGTGAACTCAGAAATTATAATCGGTGATAAAGTTATTTTCTCCTTTTTATTTTTTCTTCTTTTCGTCTCTATTTCTGCTCTACATTTTGTCTTATCTCTCTACTTTCTCAATCCATCCGCTTGTCAACTCTTGGTGTAATACTCACTCTCTCTATAATATCCTCTCTTCTAATTCATGGATCCACTCTCTCTCTCTCACTCACTCACTCTCTCTCTCTCTCTCTCTCTCTCTCCACACACACACACACACACACACATATATTGATGAGAATGTTTTTGGACGTCATCGAGTCAGCACTAGGCCCCTAACCATGTGTCCACCATTACCGTAACATGGTCACATTCAGGAATCTAAAGTGCCACGCAAGAGCATACGCTGATCAAGGCTTCCCTCTGGAATTTTCTTTACAGCCAAGGAGAAGCAGTGTGCCTCGCAGGGACACTGCCGCCCAGAACTCTATGCCATGACTCTAGACGGCCAACATCAGGGTCTTAGCTGTTTATCTCAACCGACACACCATTTTAATCTGTTTCTCCACCAGAACTTTAGGGATCTCCGATATCCTTTACCAAGACTCCACCACAGGCCTGACAAAAGATACGGGCTTTTTTAAATGGGCTTGAAAGCCCAAGCCCAGTGATTATCTCCTAAACGTTGCGGATTATCGGCTAAACACATGGTTTTGCCTAATTAACCGTGTTTAGGCCCGATTAGGTAAAACTAAACATCTCCAACGTGTATAAATACCAGGGGCTATACAAGCCAGAAGTAACACTCAATTGTTATTTACATACTTGACGTGTTTCTGTACTTTTTCACTATGAGCTCTTACTTTTATGCCAGAGGGGCTTTGCCAGGACAAATCCCGACTCAGCCTTGTGCAGGTACAACTCTCTGAAGGACAAGACTCTGCATTCTAGCTAGTTAGTCCCCGAAGATGACAGATTCAACTCACTATAAGAATGTCCAACTCCAACTCCACCTTAGTAGGAGCACCCACCTGTCACCTGACTGGACCATACTCGAGGTGTTGACCACTTTGGGACACTATATATATATATATATATATATAAAATCTTATCAATTATCTTTTCTAGCTTTTTCTTTTATTTTCCTTCACACCACCCACATGATTAAATCACAATATAAAACATACACCTAGTACACTTACACCTTACACACATAGAAACCATGAGACCCATATTTTTTTTTGTTCAACCTCATCACACCTATACATTTTCATCGTAAAACCTATTCACCACCTTATAACTTTACACATTTTTCACTTTTTACCTATATGGGACGCATGCGCAATGACTCATCAAGATTAAAATTTCACTAATAGCCCCTATATTATGTAATATTGATACTAAACCCTAAATTTATACTTAAAGCTCCAAAAGTTATCAAATATTCATTTATACTTTAAAATTTTCATAATATATCAACATTATCTCAGCCACGTGTTCATCTTTTCCACTTATCAATGACCACATCATCATTGTCTTGTGACCTCCTTTGCGGAAGAGATATGAGTTGATGAGCTGGCCTCCCTAATTAGAGGAGAGTTGAATTGTTGAGCTGACTTTCTGTGCGAAGGAGAGCTAAACTGCTGCTGCGGACCTTCTTTGCAAATAGACCTGAACTGCTGAATTAACCTTCTTTGTGAAGAAGAGTTGAACTGATGAGATGACCTCCTTCTTTCCTTTTTCATTTAGAACCCCATCTCAAGTCAGTACCCTACCTCTGACTGGATCATACTCGAAGTGTTCACCATATATTGACACTAATTATTATTATTATTATTATTATTATTATTATTATGGTAAAATACATTTTAAACTCTCTAACTATTGACACATTTCTAAGTAGTCCTCTTAAATTTTTGTGTTTTATTTTATACCATCTACGTATGAACACAGTTTTAAAAAATCATTCTTTTAGAAATTCCATCAAAACTAACAGAATTAGAGGACAAATTTGCAATTAATTTTCTATTTTTCATCTTTTTTCTTTCATTTTTCTTATTTTCTCTCATTGTTTTCACAGTTGAAGCTATTTCTCTCTCTCTCTCCTCCATTTTCACGAAACCATTCTTTCTCTCTACTACCTTCTTTTGCTGACATCACCACTAACGTCGATACCATCGACACAGCCACCACCGAAACTACCGATGAGGTGAACCACCCCCTTTTACTAGGTAAATCACCCCCTGTAACAAGGGGTGGTTCACCCACTGCTACAAGGGTGATTCCTCCTGTAACAGGTGGTGGTTCCCCTCTATTATGAGGTGAATCACCCCCGTAATAGGGGTGATTCCCTAGATCTATAGATCTCTCCCCCTAAATTAAAGGCTTATCACGGGTGATAAAGTTATTCAAGTAAACTTCTTGCTCTGTTATAGATCTCTCCCCCTAAATTAAAGGCATAAAATCATGGGAGAAGAACAGAAACAGTAAAATAGAAACCCATTAGATTTGGAAATTCCATTAGATCTAGAAATTCAAATTCTAAAAATCGATCAAGAATAAATGAATTAAACTAAATATGATGCACTGCACAATTGTGAACATTCAATTATACATTAGAAATAGAAATCAACGTTCAATTCAATCTTCTATGGTCAAAAGATAAAGTTATGCAATCCTAAATTGAAATAAAATGGATTTAGAGCCAGAGATTGAAGTCAGAGATGGATATCCTTCTCAAACCCATTATCTAAAATGCAAGAAATATACCTGGCCAACAGAGACTTTAAGGAGATGACACTTGGGACGAAAGCATAAGCGGTTGGAAATGGTTTCAGATTTATATGAGAAGAAGAAGAAGAAGAAAGTGATGATGTGAAAGGATTTTTAGGAGAAAAGTGATGGCCTCTGTCGAAATTGGCCCATTGGGACTTCCACTCCAAGCCAATTAGAACTCAAACAAAAATTGCAATCAAAATTGGGGTAATGAACATCGTAAGCTCAATCAATACATCCTCAATCGAGGGTCACCGTAAGATCTTAAACAAAGCCTATACAATATCCAATTGGACGAGCTTCGTAGAGGAAAAAAGAGAAAGGATATCTGGAATTCAAAAAAAAAAAAAAAGGATAAGGATTAGAAGAGATAATCGGTTGCTTTGTGTGCTACTCAAAGAGTCGTAGCACCCTTTCCAAAATTCAGTTCACGATTTCCCTTTCGCCAAACATAAATTATGCCTATTGAAGAAGAATCAAAACCCAGTCGCCAAAGAAGGCCTTCTAGTTCTTCTTATTCTTAGTTCTTGTGCAGTTCATCACATCTATCAGCGGTGAACCAGAAACCCTAAATCAAACTTGGATCACAAGTTCATCTACACCAAAAACCCTAAACCCTAGATCTTTGGGATGGTAAACTTGGTAGAGGTGATTGTGGCGGGGTGGGGGTAGCGATAGTGTTGGCCGATGTAAAGAAGAACAGAGAAAAAAAGATCTTGGTAGCAATGCTTCGGTGAAGGAAGAAGAAAAAAAACAAGAAAAGGGAAAAAATGATTGAAAAAAAAAAAAGAAAAAGAAAAACAAGAAAAAAAAGAAGAAGAAAGAAAAAAGAAAAAAAAATTGATTTAAAAATTGAAAAAAATAGAAAATTATTAATTTGCCCTCTAATTCTGTTAGTTTGGATAAAATTTCTAATAGAAGGGCCTTTTAAAATTGTGTTCATACGTAGAGGGTCTAAAATGAAATGCATAAACTTAGGAGAACTACTTAGAAATGTGTCAATAGTTAGAAGGTTTAAAATGTATTTTCCCCTTATTAGTGTTGTTGTTGTTATTATTATTGTTATTTTATTTTTAAATATAACTTTTCAGGGTAATACATGGGTTGTGTTGATATTTAATTTTGTGGGAAAGTTTACGAGATAATAAAATTTAATTAGGATTTTAAAAAAATGATATTGTGGATATTTATAATTGATGATTTTTAGTCTCACGGGATAGTTCATAAGAAAAAGGGCAATCTGGTGATTATGATTTTGGTTAATTATGTTAGTTTTGAAATATGGCAGCGAAGTTGAAATGTCATGCCAAGTGAAAAAAAAAAAAATGCCTCGCGGGCTTCTTGGCTAAGCAAAGAATAACAAATTTCTTTGGTCATTTCAATGGGTTCGACAATTTGTCAGCTACTATAAAGAAAAAGACGAAGATCTCTCTTTTGCTTGCCTCTATCTTGATCATTTTGATTTGTTTGAAAGGAGAAGAACTGGTAGATGTTGAGAAGTTGTTGACACTAAGATAGACCCAATCCAAGTGAGACTACCATGATATTTTAAAAATATGTATTTATTGAAATAAAAATATATATATATATATATATATATATATATATATATATATATATATATATTATTTTTATCAGAGTACATAACGGAAGTGTTTAGAACCATAAGATTCTATAACAATTAGTTATTTGTGTGTTAGGAGTTACAGACTGAAATGCACCATAATGTGTGTTTTGTTGAATACATACAATATGGGCCTCCGCAAATACGGAAGTGGCGATATGTAATATCGATTTTGTGAGTTGTGGATTGTTGATATCTTTCGGTTGTGGGACCCTACATGCAAAATAATTGTCCTAGAATCGAGTGTGACTAATATGACCGTGTGATTCTGAATTATTTTTCAAAACAAAAATTTTGAGGACGAAATTAATTTAAGAGAGGTAGATTATAATACCCCGAAAATTTACATCTTTGAAAATAGTATTCTATTTAAATAAGTTAAATTTTTTATGGGGTGATTTGATATATTTTGAAAACTTTAAGGTATAAATAGATATTTGATAACTCTTAGGGTCATAAGAGTAATTAAGTTTTGGTTGTTAGAAAGGCATGAAAATTATAAGTGTGAGCCCAAGGCTTATAGCCTAGTGGATATCTACTTTACTTCCCTTGTAGAAGGTGTAGAGCTCAACCTTCCCCCAACATATGTAACAAAAAAAAAAATTGTAAGTGTGAGTGTGTGCCACGTATAAGAGAAGGAAAAAAAAAGAAAGATTAAAGTTATTTGTGTGTGAGGTGTATGAATTAGGTAGAGACATGTAAGGATTGTGTGTGAGTTGTATGAATTAGGTAGAGACATCTAAGAAGGATAAGAAAGAAATGATAGAAGAAATATGATAAAGTTGAAATAAAAAGAGGTGAGTACCATTAAAGGTGTATATATACATATGTGTGTTTGTACTTTAAGGGGGTGTTGGGTGTTTGGACTTCAACACAAAATAAGAGAAAAAAAAAAAAATAGGAATAGGAAATAAACTGACAAAAGATTAAGAAAAAGAAAGAAATAAATAAGAGATATTATGCAATGTCGATTTCGGTTTAGATTTCAGGTAGAATTCTTGATCCCATTAATATTTTCATTTAACCTCTTTCTTTATTGTGTCGTTTATACTATAGTAGTTGTTTAATTATAAGTGTTGATTTTTATAAAATATTTATGATTATTATGTGATAATTATTGATGCACCCCGGATTTTGTGAAAGTAGAGGAAGTAGAGATCAGGAAGAAGAGGAAAACAAAGTTTTCATTCCTTTCTCTCAAAATTCTCCAAATCTATTCATTTTTAAAATAGTTTTCAAAGGCTTTTCAAGGCATCAGTTTTGAAAACTTCTTTGGGCCGAGATTTATGTTTAAAAAAGAGTTGCCACATAGCATGGGTTAAATGGTGTATTAGGTCACCGGAATTTTAGAAATTCATTTTTTGTTTTGAAATGGCCTGTGTTTTGACTTGTAAAGGTCTTGTACCAAAGATTTCTTTATGTTCTGAGATTGGTTATGCTCGGGAAACGTTTTATGGACCATAAGGCACCCGGCCGAAGACGGTACCTCAATCTAAATAAATATTCTTTGTTAAACGAAATCCAAGTAACTTTCTTGGGTTTTGGTTAACAAAATAATTCCCCCCCCCCCCCCTTTTTAAGTTTTCTTCTTTTTATGGATTTTAATGTAAGGAAAACAGGTAAACTAACTTTCTATGAGTAGCCACAGATAAAACAAATTGAAAATAAAAATATTTTGGTATTTTTTGATATAATAACAAGCACGTAATCCAAAACTAAACTAACAGCGACAACCCAATAATAGTAAATGAAATAAACATATTTTTGGTATTTTTAAACGACAGAACCTTTTATATGTTGCCTACATATCCCAGTAACCTCGGGGAATCAAGTTAGCATGTAGTTCCACTGTTCAAGATGAACTGATTTTTATTTGGATAGGTGATCGAACCTGTATGTGGGTTGCCTACGTACCTGAGGTCAAGGAGAATTAGGTTAGCACGTAGTTCATTCATGCAAGTTGATTGATTTTACTATTAAACAAAACATGAATCATACTGTGATATGTGAATAATCTCTTTGATTTTGTCAAGAACACCTCAACCAAACTCATTTGTTTTAGACAAGATTAGTGTTTATGTTTGTATTTAAAAATGAAAGAAAATACATAGTATATATGCGAGTCCTACTTGTAACTAAGGAATATGGGAATGTTTCTGAAGAAGGTGCATACATATCCCCAAAGGAATATTGGTCCTCCCTTTATCTCAAATTTTTAGCCACAAGGATTTCGACGATGTAATATATATATATATATATATATATATATATAATATATGAGGTGCCAGTCCACTAGGCTAAAGACTTAATGCCAGGTTGTGATCTTGAAGTTTAACATAAAGTAAAGTCAGTTATTAACATTATATGGCTAGATTAATAGTCAATAGAGTTCGATTTGACGTGTTCATAAAAAAATCATAGAGACAACGCGCAACTTATGGTGCGATAGATGTTTTATGTAGAATCCTCACATGTTCTTAACATGTTCTCGGATGTTTTTTGTCCTCACATGTTCTTAACATGTTCTTCGATGTTCTTGATGTTTTTGAACCATTTTTTATATGGTTTGACGATTTTGACAAGGCTTTACCGTTTTTTACGTGATTATGTGTTATATATGTTATGTACGTGAAATTTAAGTATGAAAACTACATGACCATGACATGTACACGAAAAATACACATATTTGAGAGAAGTTTGAAGCATTGTCAAGAAACATACCTAGTTTAGGCGAGTGGTCTTTCCCTAAACTATTACCTTCTTCTCTTTCTTGATCTTCTTGGTTGTCCTTGATCGGTTGCCATCAACTTATTGATATCTTCCTCCGAGATCCTCAAGAACTCCTATGGGGTGGTGTTTTAGTAGAATTTTGAGGTGTTTTTGGAAGGAAAATCTTGAGAAAGCTCAAGACCTGAGAGGTTGGAAGACACTTAGAGAGAGAAAGTCTAGGTTCCAACTCTTGAAATAATGAAAATAGTGCCCATCCCAACCTGTTCTTTAGGGTCTATTTGTCTTAGGGTTGATATCTTTATGTCTTGATGATGGATGGCTTTGAACGAATTTGCGAGATTTTGTAAGATCCTGAAAGATCTTCAAAAGATTTGGTAATCATTACATGTCTAGCTTCAATGATTGGCAATCATTTCAAATCATGTAAAATCATTATTCATCATTTCTGGTTTGGTTCAGGGGCTAAGTACTGGTTATTTTCACTATTTCGGTTTAGTAGCCAATAATGCTTTTAAGGTTCAATGTATTTAGTCTTGATGTGTTATGTGGCATTAAATTTATAACAATGACACTTTATTTGATGGGCCTTGAATCGATTCAATTTGGATTGAATCGATTCGGTTTGCCTTGTAACAGGTAGCCACATTTCAAGTGTTTTAGTTAACCCTTCATACCTTGAACGCTGTCCATCCATGTCATCCCAAGGATTAAATTCTTGATGGTATGTACATTTAATGTCTACATTAAGTACATGCAAGGTGGAAAATTGGATCGGTTTAGTTTTGATAACAGTTAGTTACTTTTCAAGTGACCTAGTTCCTTCCTTAGATATTTTGGTAGAGATTATCTTAGGGGTGTCTTGGTCATTTAATGCTAATTTATGAGTCATTAAATGGTTGTTTGGGCCCTTTATTCAATGAGATTTAATTTCTTAATCAAGATTGTTGATCCTAAGATTTTGATAGACAATTAAGCATTGATGTTTTTTGTTGGACTAATGGTTTGTTTAAGTGTTTCAGTTTAATAGTTCCGAATGATGAATATTTGATGATAAAGATGATGAAGGATTAAGAGGTTTAAGAATTTGAAGAACCTAGGGAAAATAACTCAGATTTAAATTTCAACTCTTAATATCTCAATTAGAAACACATATGACACAAAAAGATTTTTAAATGATTTTTATAAATATGTGTGTTTTTAATAGGATCCTAACTAGTTGAATTATTTGCTCCTATGTTTAATTGAAAAAGAAATATTTATAATTGATTAAAATTGGAGTTAAGTATTTAATGGAGCTTATTAAGAAAAGAAAATGGTTAAAAGGGTGAAAAAATCAATGAGAATGAATTAAAAACGAGTTTAGAAAAGAGATCCAATATCCTTAAGTCGACTGGTAAGTCGACTGGACAAAATCGGTAAACTCTCTGTATCTCTAAGTCGACAGGTAAGTCGACTGGTGAAGAGAAATGAAACTCTCTGAATCTCTAAGTCGCTAGGTAAGTCGATCGGTGAAGAGAAATGAAACTCTCGAAATCTCTAAGTCGACAGATAGGTTGATCGATGGGCACAGATTCTTTGGCTTGGCTACATCCTGAATTGTGCAGTCGACTGCTGATCTTGGTTGGTTAACTGGTGTGTTAATTTCAGAATATTGTGGAATTTTGAATTTATATCTAAACGTAGCCATTTTTTGGTTGGGATTTATGAGATATTTTAGGGATTTTATCTGATTTGAGATATGTTATACCTATTATTTAATTCCTATTGATTTGGTTCATTAAGTTTGAATATTTCTAACTTTGGTACATATAATTGTTTCTATTATATTTAATTGAGATTGAGAAATATTTGGGGGACTTAATTAAGATATTTAAAAGCTATAATTAAGTTAATTGAACCAAAATGAAGTCATAATGATATAAGAGATCTAAGAGAGCAATTAAGTATCATGATAAATGGGAATTAGCCGTTAGAGAGCTCTTTCTAATCCCATATATAAAGACCCGCGTTTTTTCATATATCATGAAGAGTGATTAAGAGATCACATTGAGTTTTTTTAAGAGAAATCATACTGAGTTTTTGTGAGAGATTTTCTAAGAGACGATCTTGAGAATCATTGGCTGTTAATCATTGCTGCTACCGAATCTAAAGTAATATCGCTCTATTTATTTTTTTCGGTGGATTCTGGTGAGATCTTTCCAATTACTTTCTATATTGTATTACTTGATTATTTTTGGAATTTGATCTTTAGAAATTGTTTCTGATTTTTTATTAAAGAAAATATTTTATAAACAATTTATTGAATCTGATTACGTGCTCAATTACGTGCTACCCATTTTTTATTTTTTATTTTGTTAAAAATCAGATTTTGAATATCTCACATTTCTATCACTAGTTTTGGGATATTAATTGAGTTTTAATTTATCTGGAGTGGTAGAAGCTCCGAGTGAGAAAAATCACTTGTCAATTTTTATTGATAAGTTAAGTGACGGATTAAATACTGTTGGGTGTATTTAATCAGATGGTAGCCAGTTTTAGTCTCTTCCTATAAAGAAATTGAGGTAGTAATTCTTCTTAGATTGAATTATTTTGTGTGAATTTTGTAACGGTTCAATTTTTACTGAGTAAAAGGATATTTAGAGTGTTTTGTGAGGTTTTGATTCTTTAGCCTTTGTTTTAAAAAAAAAAAAAATAGGTTATTCTTGAGTTTGTAAAAAGTAAAGGTTATTCCTTAGCTTGTGATTTTTTTTTTTTTCTTTTGTAAAGGTTGATTCTGAGCCTGAAAAAGAATCTTTGTGAGAGTTTGGTTCCTACTTTTAAAAGAATCTTGAGTTTAGTGGGTGCGAAACTCCGTGGGGCTTGGAGGACTGGATTAACCAAGAGTAGCTTAGTGAACCAGGATATATTGGTGTGTACTGCATTGTTTATTTCTTTTATTTTATCTTGTGTTGTTTGGGTGTACACCTAGAGCTTATTACACTTATCCGCTGCTATAAAGATAATAATTAATTTTAGGATAAAATTAATCATTTGATTTTTGAAGTGTTATTATTTGGATTAATTTTTTAATACTACCCAATTCACCCCCCTCTTGGGTAGCTCACTGGGACAACAATTGGTATCAGAGCTAGTTTTAGCTCGATTAGGCTTAACATCCTAGCTAAACCGGTCACGTGCACATACCATGTATGATGTGTTTTGTGTATCCTCTTTTGATAGTGGTAAATGCATATATTATAATGTGATATTTGATTCTTGTGATTCTTGTGGTAGTGATAGAGATGATGATAATGAAAATGTCCATATTGTTATGGAAAAATTACTTTCACTCATATTACTTTTTGCTAAAGAGAGCTTGAGTTAAAAAAAAAAAATTATTTCTTTTGAAAATGGTGGAAAAAGTGTTAAAAAATCTAAAGTGCATTTGAATGATTATTGTGGTACAAAAGAGTTTTCGGACGTTGTCTTTGAAATTAATAATTTGCTCTCTAAAGTGGATTCTCTTGAAAATGAAAATAGAGTTTTAAAAAATAATTTTGACATGATTTCCAGGCAAAGGTCAGATCTTGTTTCTAAAATTGATTTACTTAAGAAACATTTTGAAAAATCAAAATTCGACCTTAAGTCTATTTCGAGAGATTCTGAAAATGATTTTTCTAGGCAAAGTGGATATACTTCATTGTCTCATCCTTCATCACAAGTCAGTGATAATTATGTGGCTATTATTAGAAATGATTATTGTTTTACATCTCGTGCTTTCTATGATAAATTGGATTTGAGATGTTATTATTATAATAGGGTTGGACATTTTAAAGTATCATGTCCGTTTTGAAACCCTAAGTTTATGTCTAACAAGGACGGATCCAAAATGAAATGGATACCGAAGAAAACTATTGAAATATCTTGTGCAGAATTACATAATGTCGGAAGTGGACCTGAAGGAGTGGACCTGAAGGAGCAAACAAAGAATTTATATCAAAGCTAAGACAAGAAGTCACCAAGGATCCACAAGAGACTCATATAAAGAGAAAAGATTCACCAAAGACAAAATGTGAAGTTACAAAGAAACCATAAGAGAAATATGCAAAAAGAAAAGTTGTACAAAAGCCAAGATGGGATATCATCAGGAAACCACAAGCGATACGTGCAAAGGGAATTGTCAATGAATCAAATGGCAAAAATCAAAACTTGAGAGGATACAGACAGGCCAAGAAAAATTATGCACCCAAAGCAATCATGGGTACAAATGACGTAAAAAATAAAGTTTCCCTAAAAGATATAAAAGGTACTCCTAACCCCCCGCATTTTAAATTTATTAAATTTGTTAAAGAGGGAGAGTCCCAACTTGCCAAATAGATAAGTTGGTAATAGTTTCTAAGACTTATTTTAAATGATGCGTTCACTTGTTGTCTTTGAAATATTATATGGTGATTATGAAAATCACATTTAGTTAAAGTGTATTTACATGTTTTTATATTGTGCTTATATCGAGTAGTAATCATGTGTTTAATTTTAAAACATGTTACGGAAGATATAAATTGAATTAAGTAAATTGAGTTTTTATTTTATACATCTTGATTTATATGAGTATGCATTATATTGATAAACTATCATTGAGAGATGTTTCATATCCCAGTGCGCTAAAAATTACATATTTCTTGATTCTATCTATATGAAAGATATTAATTGATATCATGAATAAGGCATGCAGACTTAACTAAAATTATATGATTCAATCCTATATTGTTGAAATATTTTGATTACATCAAGTTTATTCTCTTATGCATAAATTTGCTTATTTACAATTATAAATGGGAGATTGTATGCTTAGAATGATGTTTTTGGTATGGTTAGGCATAACGATGATTATCTATAATTGATATTTTTGTGTTCCCCTCCCTAAATTATGTTTTTGAGATGACAAAGGGGGAGAATTAGTTGATGTTTTATTGAATATCTAGAGGTTTATTTTTATATTTGTGCTTTATTGATCACTTTTTTAATATCTTTATTCTTATGCTTAAAAGAGTTGTAAAACCCATCCTCGGATTTAGAGGGAGCGTGGTTATATTATTATTTTGAAGAAAACATCAAAGTTAATTGTCATCATAAAAAAAGAGGAGATTGTTGATCCTAAGATTTTGATGGACAATTAAATGTTGATGTTTTTGGTGGGACTAATGGTTTGATTAAGTGTTTCAATTTATTAGTTCTGAATGATGAAGATTTGATGATAAAGATGATGAAGGATTAAGAGGTTGAAGAATTTGAAGAACCTAGGAAAAATAACTCAAGTTTAAATTGCAACTCGTAATATCCCAATTAAGGTCACACATGTCACAAAAAGATTTTTAAATGATTTTTATAAATATGTGTTTTTAATAGGATCCTAATTAGTTGAATTATTTGCTCCTATGTGTAATTGAAGAAGAAATATTTATAATTGATTAAAATTGGAGTTAAGTATTTACTGGAGCTTATTAAGAAAAGAAAATGGTTAAAGGAGGCTAAAACGTCAATGAGAATGAATTAAAAATGAGTTTAGAAAAAAGATCCAGTATCCTTAAGTCGACTGGTAAGTCGACCAGACAACACAGGTGAACTCTCTATATCTCTAAGTCGATAGGTAAGTCGACTGGTGAAGAGAAATAAAAATCTCTGAATCTCTAAGTTGACAGATAAGTCGACCGATGGGCACAAAATCTTTGGCTTGGCTACATCCTGATTCGAGCGGTCGACTGCTAATCTTGGTCGGTCGATTAGTGTGTTAGTTTCAGGATATTGTGGAATTCTGAATTTATATCTAAACATAGCCATTTTTTGGTTGGGATTTATGAGAGATTTTATGGATTTTATCTGATTTGAGATATGCTATACCTATTATTTAATTCCTATTGATTTGGTTCATTAAGTTTGAATATTTCTTACTTTGGTACATATAATTATTTAATTGAGATTGAGTATCTTACATTTTTATCACTAGTTTTGGGATATTAATTGAGCTTTAATTTATCTGGGGTGGTAGAAGCTCCGAGTGAGAAAAACCACTTGTCAATTTTTATTGGTAAGTTGAGTGACGGATTAAATACTGTTGGGTGTATTTAATCAGAGGGTAGCTAGTTTCAATCTCTTCCTGTAAAGAGATTGAGGTAGTAATTCTTCCTGAATTGAATTATTTTGTGTGAATTTTGTAATGGTTCAATCCTTACCGGATAAAAAATATTTGGAGTTTTTTGTAAGGTTTTGATTCTTTAGCCTTTGTGTTAAAAAAATTAGGTTATTCTTGAGCCTGTAAAAAGTAGAGGTTATTCCTTAGCCTGTGAAAAGGAAATTTTGTAAAGGTTGATTCTGAGCCTGAAAAAGAATATTTGTGAGGGTTTGATTCCTACCTTTAAAGGAATCTTGAGTTTAGTCGGTGCGAATCTCCGTGGGGCTTGGAGGATTGGATTAGCCAAGAGTAACTTGGTGAACCAAGATATATCGGTGTGTACTACATTGTTTATTTTTTATTTTTTTTATCTTGTGTTATTTGGGTGTGCACCTAGAGCTTATTACACTTATCCATTGCTATAAAGATAATAATTAATTTTAGGATAAAATTAATTGCTTGATTTTTTAAGTGTTATTGTTTGGATTAATTTTTAATACTACCCAATTAACCCCCCTCTTGGGTAGCTCACTGGGCCGACAAAGATGACTTCGGTTCGGTCGATTTCGAACTGAGTCCTAGTTCGTACTTACTTTGGGTAACTTCAACTTGTCATGACATTGACAAGTCGAATAGACAAAACCGGCGATATTAAATGTTTCGGAATCAAAGTAACAGAGGTAATTTGGTGAAATGTCTTATAATTGAAGGGTGATAACTAATTTTTATTCGTATTAAAGGTGATTTAATAAAGATAAACCATTAATAATGAAATTTTAGTCCCCCTTTAATTTTAGGAATTTCGAGGTTGACCTAAAATTTTTACTTTACTGAATTCCATCAAATTCAATAGTTTTATGTTTTCTTATATTTTTTGTTATTTTTATGTATTATCCAGTATGATCTAAGGTACAAATTCATTCCCTTTAAACCTCGTCTTACAGTTTATTTGAACTTGTATTCTTGATTCGACACTGATTGGACAAGATAAAATGTTGTGTCTACAACTTTCTCTCTTTATCATGCTAATTTACTCGTATTGACAAAGAAGGAGACACAGATATATTGTTCCGCTAGACACGAAAATTAAAGACAGGAATTTAAATGCCTATAGTAATTTGTTGAGAAAGCGTCTTGGCGACTCTTCTCGGTGAGAAGTTGTCGCGTCCATCACCACTGGCAAGGATTCTTCGCATATCTTTGCTT
Source organism: Eucommia ulmoides (assembly GCA_016647705.1). Classification (NCBI taxonomy): domain Eukaryota; kingdom Viridiplantae; phylum Streptophyta; class Magnoliopsida; order Garryales; family Eucommiaceae; genus Eucommia; species Eucommia ulmoides. The sequence goes on along the minus strand of CM028340.1, from coordinate 28,147,767 downwards.
CTATCACCAGAGATAGGAATCTTTCACTTTCGTCATTAGGAATTTTGCTTCCATCAATAGAGATAGGAAATTTTGGCTTCCATCACTAGAGACAAAAAAAATTCTGCTTCTATCACCAGAAACAGATATCGGTTTCTTCTATCACTAGTGATAGGTATCGGTTGCTTCTATCACCAGAGATAGGGATTGGTAGCATCTATCACCAAAGATATGGATCAGTTACTTCTATCACCTGAGATAGGGATCAGTTGCTTCTATCACCAGAGATAGGGATTAGTAGCTTCTATTACCAATGATAGGGATCGATTACTGTTGGCCCAAAGAGCTACCCAAGAGGGGGCGTGAATTGGGTAGTTACAGAATTTAAATAATTAATTCCTTTAAATACGTAATATCAAATAACCAATTTTTCTAAATTAATTATTATCTTAGTTACACAACGGATACATGTTTAATACTAAGTGCACACCCAAAAATAATGTAATAGAAAATAAACAGTGTAACACAAAACGATATATCTTGGTTCGGTCAAGCTAGTCTTGCCTATGTCCAGTCCCTTGAGCTCTACAGAGATTCACAATCCACTAAACCTTTTTTATCCCTTTACCAGGTAGGAACCAAACCCTTACAATGATTTTTTTACAAGCACATAATCAACATTTGTAAATTACTCTTTTTCCAAGCCAAGAGTGAATCCTATCATTTTACCAGGCTAAAGATTAATCTAACACTAGGGAAGGATGAACCTTTACAATTCACTCAAAATAACAATTCAATTACTAGAAGAATCAAAACCTAATTCTCTTCAAGGGAAAAGAATAACCTAGCATTTTTGCAGGACAAAGATCGAACCCTAATATTTTTCATAGGAAAAAGATCAAAATCTAACTACCTTGACTAGACACCGTCCTAAACATGTCTAATCCACTAAAACTCACAAATACAAAAAAGGTACGTTTCTTCCCACAATGAGCTTCTACAACCTTAATACAAATATACTCAATTAATGTTCTGAATAATTACTACGTGATAGATACAATATGAGGAAAATAAAATCTAATTAATTAATAAACTGGGTAACACAATTTAAGCACGTAATCAGATAATCAAATAAAATTGTTTAAAAAAGTTTTTCAGGCTTTTAAGTTTAAAACGATTTTCTAAACAATCTTATACCAATCAAGCAATAATAATATAACTTGAAAGTAAATAATGAAGTTTGGAAAGATCTCACTCGAAAATACCGAAGATAATGATAGTATCATAATAGAACACAAGTCGGTGATGCCAAAATACAAGCGCTTTAGATCAAGAACGAGTAATAAATCTCTCACAAATATTTTAGCGTAAATATAACTCTTAGAAAAGTTTGAACTAATTGTTCTTGATATGTTGATATCTATTTCCGCAGGTCTATATTAATAGACAAATATCAAGCCCTCCAATGGCTAGTTTTCAAAGATATGTCTCTAAAAGGCACGCTTAGATCCTATATGATAACCTTTCAATTTAGGAGTATTTCACTTAAAAATAACTTTCGATTATCTCAAATAAGTCCACAAAACTATTCTCAATTTAAAACCATAAAGATAGGAAGTATTAATCCATTTAAATTAGGAGAATCTCAAAGTAGATGGACTAAATCAATAGGGATAATAAAATAGATATATAATATCTCAATTAGATTCAAATCCCCAAAATCTCTCCCTTGGAATCCTAAACAATGGATAGATTTTGACCAAGAGACCAAATTTCTCGATTTCCTAATAGCCTTAGTTGGTTTACTAAGCCCTACAGGTCAGTTGACTGACCTGTCCAGAACCGAAATATAGCCAATGCTTATAGGCCCGTCGGTTAACCGATTGCCTCCAATCGATTGACCGATTAGTTTAGGTTGTTCCAATTTCTCTTCGATTTACCTATTGACTCAAATGGTTGATAGACCCATTTTATTCAGTTAACCCATTGGATCAGTGTGCTCACTTCCTTCACAAGTTCAACCACTATTTTGAACAGTTGACCGACCTCTTTAATTCGGTTGATTGATTGGATCAGTAGCACCTTATTTCAGCTTCAAAACTCACTATTTAATTTGGTTGACCGATTATTTTTCTTGGTTGACCAATTTGACCGGATTACTTCACTTTTTATACTTTAAAATATGTTTTCTATTTAGGTTAATTATAAAATTCATTTCACATAAGGAGCACATTCAATATCTTAAATTAAGATCTTAAACTCTATCATTTCATATCAAGACACAAATAAAAATAACTCATTTAAAGTGTCGTGTATGATCAAAATTTGGGTTGCATTAGGAGTATATTAGTAGGGAGTTGTTTTCACCTATTTTTCTTTAAGGTCTTCAAAACTTTTCATATCTTTATCGCGTCCATCTTGCACCTTTTATGCTTTTTTCATGGGGTCTTATTCTTAATCACATGCTTGGAACTTATAAATCTGAAACACTTGATAAACTCATTAGTTCCATAAAAAATATCTATACTTAATTGTTCATCAAAATATTGGATTTAACAGTTACTTCTATTATCAGTGATAGGAGTCAGTTGCTTCTATTACCAGAGATAAAGATTGGTTCTATCACCGAAGATAGGGATTGGTAGCTTCTATCACCAAAGATAGAGATTAGTAACTTATATCACCAAAGATAGGGATTAATTGCTTCTATCACCAGATATAGGGGTTATTAGCTTCTATCACCTAAGATAAGGATCAGTTGCTTCTATCACCAGAGATATGGATTGATTGATTCTATTACTAGAAATAGGGATCAGTAGCTTCTAACACCGAAGATAGGGATCAATTGCTTCTATCACCAAAGATAGGGATTTGTTGCTTCTCTCACCACAGATAGGGATTGGTAGCTTCTATTACCAAAGATAGGGATTGGTTGCTTCTATCACTAGAGACAGGGATTGATTGCTTTTATCACCAGAGATAGGGATTGGTCTTGACACTGTGCTCAAGGGATAGCGAAGAACACAGTGATCTAAAGATAGAGAAGAACACAGGGAAGATTTTTGTTTTTGATGTATACGTCGCAAGAGACAGGAATCTAATGTTAGGGTTTTGTTTAAGTATATAACTGAACTTGCATGGATTTTTCTACATATCTTAGGATAGCTAAGAATCAGATCAAATGTAGTTCTAACGGATAAAATAAGTTAGACATCGATTAATTCATTGAAGCATTAGACATTGATTGATGGATTAAAGAAGTAATTTAGAGATTCGTTGATTGATTTAATTGATTTTAGATCAGCATTTGGTGGAAACGGTTCTTGGTTAGAAAAATTGATTCCTGGGTCGTCATATCAATGCATGATTGAAAAATAACTAAGAGGATTCTCACCTGAGAACTCTCTCTGGAAAACTCGGCACTTAGTGGAGTTTTGTCGGCACATCCTACCTGGGTTTGCGGACGAGGACTAGAAAACTTCATGTGGAAAATTAACCTCGGATAAATTGTGCCCCAATCGTAGTCATAGACTGGGGATTGATGATGTTTGTGTCTTTTTTTCAAGTATTATGGATTTTATTTCTTGATTGAATTTTCCTTCAGTCATAGCTGGTATGAATTTTATCGAGAAATCTCAATAAAAAAATCTAATATAATGTGCCCTAGCTCTAGCTGGGGAGAATCCTATCACAGTATCTCAACGGAAAAATTGGAAATAATGTGAAACTAGATATAATGTGCCCTAATTCTAGCTGAGGTGCAAGATTATATCCTGAGCATTTGTGAAAATGTAACATAATCCACATGGGTTGCCCATATATCCTGAACTGAACGTGTGATTTTTAGTTTTTGATTGAGACTTGAGACCATCATTAGGTTGCTTTGATTTAGAGATTATGTCAAACCATTATTTTAGACAATGATCATCCGATGGCTGAAACCCACATGGATTATCTATATACGCTGATTTCCTAGGTCAGGATTCAAGTCAAAATGTAGTTCGACCCTCACTGTGCTGATTTTTATATTGTCGGTCATATCTATAAGGGTTTCCTACGTACCTTGGTGACCTACCAAGGATCAGGTTGAAGCGTAGTTCTGGACTTGATTTAGTTTTTAATTTAAGATGGAGACCGAACCCATATATGGGTTGCCTACGTATCTTAGATAATTGATAATCAGGTCGGCACGTAGTTTGTCGTTGATGAAAATTTTGATTGAATTTCATATGATTTAGGCATTTATCTTAAGTTGCGAGACAAAAATGAACATTGTTTCCATCGGGAAATCCTAAATAAAATGAAATATGCCCCAGTTAGATTGGATAAGTTCCGTTGGGGAATCTAATCTGACACTTCTTATTGTGTGATTTGTGATCATTAAAAGCCTACGGGCTGGAGATGAGACTAATTAGCTACTGGATTGAGAAGTTAAGTTGATTCGTCTCACTAGAGTATTTTTTTTTGGGTCGAAGTATTAGCTAGGTAAAAGCGATCGTTGTTCTGATTGGTTGACTCCCTAGATTTTGATAGTGGAAGAAGTAGAGTACAAAAATAAAAGGAAACAAGTTCCATTCTTCCCTCTTTAAGTTTTCCAAATCCATTCATTTTGAAAATGGGTTTTTAAGGGCTTTTCTAGGCGTCAGTTTTGAAAAACTTCTTGTGTCGGGATTTTCTGTTAAAAACGGAGTCATCACCTAGAATAGGGTTAAATGGTGTGCTAGGTCACTGAGAGTTTTAGAAATCCATTTTACGTTGAAATAGTCCGTGTTTTGACTTCATTAGGTCTATGTACCAGAGATATTCTTAAAGTTCAAGGGTCGGTTATGCTTGGAGAAGGTTTTACGCACCCCAAGACACCCTTCCGTAAATGTTACCTTAGTTTAAATAAATATTCACTGTTAAACATTACCTGAGTAATTTTCTTTGATTTCATTAAACAAAAACAATTCCATTTTTAAAGTTTTTCCCCTTTTTTTTATATTTATTTTGGCATGATTAAAGCAGTAATTGTTATCCATTATCCAACTACAACTAGAAATAAAAATATTTGTGTGTTTCTAGCATAATGGAAGCAGTAAATACTATGTTGTACTATACTATTCTAGGCAACGACAACCCAGTAACATTTTATAAGAGAGAGGAATATAAATATGCAAGTGATATGAAACGCAAACTATGACTAATTTATTTGGATATGTGACCGAATCGGCACTTGGGTAGCCTACGTATCTTGGATTAATGAGAATCAGGTCTTTAAGTAATTCATCTGTATTATGTTAAAAGATATGGTTTTATTCTATTAAAGGTGACCAAACCCTTATATGGGTTGCCTACGTACTTTGGGGGTAACCAAAGATCAAGTCATCACGTAGTTCATTCTGGTGTTTAAGTTGAAAGTTGGGTTGGTTTTAGTTGATTATTCGTTGATTATTAGTTGTGAACAACATGAATCACAACATGATATGGACGTAACCTCTTTGATTATGTCAAGAACACCTTAACCGAACTCTTTTGTTTTGGTTAGTTAGTGTTAGTGTGTGAGTTTGTTAGTTAAAATTGAAAACGAAATACTATATATTTATGCCAGTCCTACTCGTAACTAAGAAAAACAGGATGGTTTTTGAAGAAGAATCACACTTATATATATATATATATATATATATATATATATATATATATATATATATGTGTGTGTGTGTGCGAGTCCACAAGCCAACCTGGCGGTGATCTTGACGTTTAGCAGAAAGTAAGTCCAATTATTAACAATATATAGTTAGATTAACAATTAGTTAAAAGTCGGTTTGAAATGTTCATGAGGGAATCATAAAGACTATGCACAACTCATGGTGTTATAGTTTTTTTTTTAATCCTCACATGTTCTTAACATGTTCTTGGATTATTTGGGTCCTCACATGTTCTTAACATGTTCTTGGACATTCTTGATGTTCTTGAGATAGTTTTGTATGATTTGAACATAGTTTGGTCATTATAGCAATAATTAGGTGTTACTTGGTTGATATCATACATGAAATTAAAGTGTATGAACTACATGATTATGATATGTACAACCATAATATATGAAATTTAAGATAATATCAAGGAATCTCAAGGCACATACCTAGTTTAGGGGAGTGGTCTTTCCATAAACCTTCTTCTCCTTCTTGATCTTCTTGGTTGGAACTCGATCAATCATCGTCGATCTCTTGAGTTCTTGCTCCAAGAACCTCAAGAACACCCTACTTAGGGGAAGTGGTCTTTCCTAAGTAGTTATCTCCCTTTCCTCCTTGATCCTCTTGGCTTAGATTTGATCGGTGATCGCTTTCCTCTTGAGTTCTTGCTCCAAGAACCTCAAGAACACCCTCCAAAATTGGATTTTAGTAGAATAACGACATGTTATTCAAGAGAATTTCTTGATAGACCTCGGACCCTAGAGCTTGGCTTGAGTTTAGAGAGAGAAACTAGGTCTTCAAGAGTTAAAAATTATGAAAACAGGTATGTTATTTCTAGGCCTGGGATGCCTGCGCATTTATCAATGGGATGACATATCCATCCTATTCCTTAAATAGTGTTTGGCCTAGGGGACTTGGTCTCTTGTTCTGGTTTTGTTCAACTTTGAACAAATTTTAGGTGGAAGGAAAGATTTCAAAAGATTTGGTAATCATTGGAAATCATTACCAATCGTTACCTTTCTTCCAATCATATGGGTTGCACATGGGTGTAGTAAAGGTTTGATGTGACACTTCCGGTTCAGTTTAGGGGCCAAGTACTGGTTAGTTTTACTATTTCGATTTAGTTGCAATAAATGCTTTCAAAGTGCATTGAACATGGTCTTGATGTGTCACTTGTCATTTAATGCCCTATGATGAGTCATGACTTGGTGATAACTTATCCGGTTGGATTCAGATCTAATCGGGTTAAGTTTCCTTGTAGCCGATGGTTAGTTTTCAAGTTTCCTAGTTATCCCTTGATATTTTCACCACCCGGTTGGATTTAGATCTAATCGGGTTAAGTTTCCTTGTAGCTGATGGTTAGTTTTCAAGTTTCCTAGTTATCCCTAGATATTTTCACTACCCGGTTGGATTCAGATCTAATCGGGTTAAGTTTCCTTGTAGCCGATGGTTAATTTTCAAGTTTCCTAGTTATCCCTAGATATTTTGGTGAAAATATCTAGGTTGAATGCATCCACCCATTTCGTGTCATCCTTAAGAATTTAATACTTGATAGGATGTGCATTTAATGCATTGGTTAGGTGGCAAATCAATTTGGTTTGGTTTTGGTAACGGGTAGTCACATTTCAAGGTTTTCTGTTAACTCTAAGATATTTTGATCAAAATATATAGATACCTTGACTGTGTCCTATCCATGTCGTCCCAAGAATTTAATGCTTGATGGGATGGGCATTATTCTCATTTAGGTGGTGAACCGAATCGGTTTAGTTTCGATAACGGTTGGTCTCATCCTAAGTATCTTGGTTTCCTTCCTTAGATATTTGTAGGAAAATTCTTGAAAGGTTATAAATGGCGATGATTCTTGTTGCCAATTTTACGACGGAAATTTCTAAAATCTAAGAGTCACCATTTAAATCCAAATAATTACTTTAATAGCTAATCCGCGGATTTTATAGATAGTGGCGACAATACTACTAATTTAGTTAATTATAATCGAAAATCCGGATATTTATTAATTCCCAAAATTTAGATATTTTTGGAAAACCAATCGACCGAATTTGATATTTATAAAATCCAATATATCTTTGAAACTCTTTCTCAACTAATAATTGAGTAATTTATCATTAATTTCCGAAATCATAATTTCAAATGATATTCCCAACATTTTATCAACCGAATCTATTCACCGAAATATTTTACAACTATGACAATTAATATTACCGTTTTCTCCGATTACATCAATAAATAATAATTACAATTATTACAACTCGAATTTCAAATAAATTCTTCTCTCTCTCGTTTTCTCCCACCCGACCTTGCAATTCAAAAGTTATGGGGTTGTGAGCCAACGCTCAGTAGAACTCCAACCACGTAATTAAACACATAAAACCACGTATTCATGCTCGTCACATAAATTCCACATCGTACAAATTAATTCATGTAATATAGCAGGTAGAATTTCCACGATAATTTATCATATAATTTTACACAATGCGACAATTAAATGCATATATGAAAAGGGTTCGGAATTCTACCTCTCTCGGATTTTCCACCGGCATCGAAATTAAATTTTTCGGATTTTAGTGGGGTGGTTTGTGCAATTTTTCTTTTTTCTTTCTTTTTCTTTTTCTCTTCTTTTCCCGCTTCTTTTTCTTCCTGTTACTGCTTCTGTTTGCGTTTTCCGTTCAGCCCACCGTAGCCACCACTGGCCGACCAGCCTACTGAACGAATGACCACACACACACGCTCGCTCACTCACCGCCACCACCGCAAGCTGATGACAGCCACACACCCACGCAATAGTGACACACACCCACACCCACTGCTCTCTCTCTCTCTCTCTCTCTCTCTCTCTCTCTCTCTCTCTTTCTAACTCTCCACCAACCGACTCCGATCACCCCCACCTACATGCACGTCGACGAGCAGACACACACACATGTACATATGCCATCGCCAAAACAATTGGAGGAACACACGCACACACAAACAGATGAGCAGAACACATACCCACATAAACGAAACACATGCACACACGTACTAAGTCACACACATACACGCACACATATACACACTGTTGGTAAAAACAGAGCACACACACACCATGTCCGTCGGAGGAACAACTGAAGAGACGACCTACACACACACAATCACACAGACATCAAGCAGAGTACACACTACCGAACGACAGTGATGATTACCCACTGCCGGACGAACGACAATCCCATACCCACCAGAGCAAACCGCTCTTTCTCTCTCTGAAATTTGACGATGACACACACCCACACGAAGAACACAAACACATACCCAGGCTGCATTTCTATTTTTTCTTTTTAATTTTCGCCACTGGCGAGCTCTCTCTCTCTAACCCACCACCGACGAACTACGACGACTCACCTACGACCGGAGAAACACACACACATATAGAAATTGGACACCCCCACACACCCATAACACACAAACACACATAAACATCCACGATCGCCGACCACCGGACACTCACCGGCGAACCTACCTCCGAGTCTCTCTCTTCTTCGCTGTTCTCTGTTTCTATTTTGTTTTCAGATTTTTCCTCCTTTTTGAGAGTTGAGATCATGATTCGCATGAGGTAATTTATATGCATGAGAGTAGTGGATCAATTTATTCCTAACTTTCCACGTCAATGGATCTCGATTCTTCTTTCTGTTCTCCGGCTGTCTTAACGGCACACCCACGCACAATTATTAAAATAATCTTTTGATCAAAATACTCTTTCCTCTCCCAATTTTCTTGAAATCGTCTTTTTAGTCCAATCTTCACCTTTAATATTTTCTTAAATTGCAATTCCACTCAAAAAGTTTTTATTAAACCTAAGTTCCAATTTTTAATATTCTGAAAATTATCAATTAACCCCTAAAATATTTAAATCAAATAATAAATTACACCATCTACCCCGTTATTTCTGAAACAATTTTAAAACGCGACTTAAATTATATATATAACGAAGATCGGGGTCTTACATGTATTGTACGATTTTATGATGCCCAAATCTTTTACCTAGAATGTTGTCCTAGGTAATGCATCGTCTATCTAGAGATGCTAGTTTTCCCTAGAATGTTTTCACTAGGTACCTTTTGCTATTAGCTATCTCCCCTGGTTATTTCCATGTCGTTTCTAATATGGAAAGCTAACCAGTACTTCTGAGAGGCTTCCTGGTCCAGCATGTGTTGCAATTGGAATTCTGATCGGGATTTCTTCTTCGAACAGTCTATGGGTTTTGGTTACAAGATTAAAACGTTTGGACAAGAATATTAGAGAGTTATTTCATATCTTTTCTTGGTTGAACTTGGGATATCCCAGAATGGGAACATCTGGCTTAGAATAGAGATCATTGTTAATTTGACTCAGGCTTTGAATGACTCTTGGATGAGTTTTGTGAGAGGGTTCAAGTGAATGACTTAATTAGCAAGGATTTTTCTCTTTCTTTCCCGTACTTTCCCAAGCTCATTTATAATATTTTAGGCATTAAAATATACACACCATGTATATTTTCTTTTATACTTTTGTGCAAGTTATCTTGGCTAAAGTACACTTAGGTAATTATATTCAAACATTCAATCATCTCAGTAATTGTCGCGATTTTTGCATTGGATTAATCTAAATTATGATAAAGATAAGTTTAATAGTAAGTTAGACCAAATATTCATAGTTATTAGTTTGAAGAGTTTGTCTAGCTCAAATCCATCAAGTTCTGATATTGATCTTTTCTAAGATTGTTATCGAGATTAGTTAGGCCCTATATTACTACCAGAGGTTTATTCAATGGCTCTGTTTCACTTCGTTTATCTTGAATTGAGGGCAAATGGAATGGGCCTTCCCGAGATGACTCAGAGGAGGGAGAAAAGAAGTGATGGAGGAACAAGTGCTAGTTGATGATGACTAACAAATGTTGTTTTATCCTGGTAGTGTCGATAGAATTATTATTATTATTGTTGTTGTTGTTGTTGTTTTTATTTTCTTTCACTCTGGAAACTAAGGACTCATACTTCCTATAAAATCCATGTAGTGAGCTTTGGGTAGTGATCTTAGTCCAGTTGGCCCAAGTCATTAGGTGTTGAGATACTCTTACGACTTAATACTCAGATTCTATAGAGAGCGTGATTCACCCGATTGCTTTCGTGTGATCACTCAGTGTTTAAAAACTTTCTAAGACCAAACTTTATTTTGTTATTATCTTTTCTCTTAATAAATACTTTCAGGATTTTATATTTAAGAGAATTAGAGTAGTTTGACTCAGTCTCGAGGTCTTTGTTGATTTTACCCCTATCTCGGCTACTTTCCCCATTATTAGTTATTATCTTAGTGAAGGCTCATTGTCTTCTTCCAATCTTTATCATCTTCAATCTTACAAGGTCCCTCCTACTTTCATTTTAAGTAGGTTTCCACGTGCTTCTAGATTAGTTATTTCTAGGTAAAATCTTAGTCTATATTAGTCTATGCTCCTTTGTTCAACTACCCAACTTTCAAGAATTTTTCTCTGGCGGGCTCAAGTTCTAAGACTTTATCTATCATCCTTCTCGTCATAAATCTTCCAAATATTTTCTCATTTTATTCTGGTTGAGGAGGTCTTCTATACTCTTTCACGGCTACTCAGACACACCCAGGTTGGAACATATGTAATGATTCCATAATAGGGATCCTAAGTTTTCCTTCTAACTTTCTTAGATTTTTGTCAATATCTCACATCGTTTGGTTGAAACGAGATATTTCTTTTAACATTTTCCTTTGGATGATGATCTAATTTAGTATTGAAATTATATTTTCATAAATTTTGATTATTCGCAGTGTGTAAATTACGACAAGCAAATTAATTTATGAAAGTTGGAGTATAAAGACCTGAGTCGACCTTAGATAAAATAAGCCCGCATTTAGTGATATGTAGATCAAGTACATAAGCATACAAGATAATACCTATTTTTTAGAAGGAACTTAAGAAGTTAAAGGGAAGGCAGAGATAGATATGGTCTTCTTTTCTCTTTTCTCGGAATAACAAGGCTCGGTTTGTCTGGCTCAACATTTGTTTTAGGGAGGTAATGTTTTCCTACATTGTCGAAATCTTGGAGTCGTTATGAGTACTTCCAATAGAGGGAGAAATTGGTTCTATTTTACGATCTTGCAAATAGATCTTGGATGGCTTTTAGCAAAAATGACCTAAAGCTGATTTTCTTGGATTATTAAATGATTAAGACCTTAGACCTTGAACTTTAAGGATGAAAATTATCCTATCCTTATGCAAGATTGTACTCTTGACTATATGTGAATATGTCTACATGAATGGATGATTACATTCGTGCTGTATGTAATGCAATCCTAGGAAGATGTAACTCTAGTAGGCAACCCTCATATATGTCCAAGACAGACCTTGGCTTGGACTTGGTTTCACATGATGAGGGTATCTTGGAATTTTCAGATTTTTATTAATTTGGAAGCCATTGTTATCCTAGGATTATGGCACGATTGATCTTTTATTCTCAAAATGTTGATCTTTTGCTCTTAGGACTTTATGATAGAATTTTATTCCTAAAAAATGGATCATTACTCCTAGAACTTCATGACAGACTTGTCTTTTTTCTTCCTCAAAAATTGATTATTGTTCTTAGGACCTAATGACAGAATCATCCTTTTTCTTCCTCAAAAGATGGATCGTTACTCCTAGGACTTGACGAAGGGTCCAAAACACCTTTGAATTCATGATGTCTTTCTGGGGATGAGTCTATTTTGACAATCTGACTGGTAAAACTTTAGGTCGCTTCTTAGTAGGACATGTTTTGACCTGCTTAAGGCATTTGGATCCCAAAAAATGTCTTCCTAATGGTGCATAATTCCTACTGTATAGGCTTTGTGAGAAGGGACACTATGCTTAGGACATGACATGTATCTCTTAGGAAAATGAGACCCAAGGTATGTTTAGTGTTGGATCGCATAGTCTTGATTTGACTGTGTGATGACACTTTCTTATGTGTTGGTAAGCTAGGCGTGTTTTTGCATAATCGAAGTAGATTCTTTCACATTACTTTAGACAACTTTATTTGACAAAGGCTATCATTTTTTACTTATCGAGGCAGGATTTTTGTGTATTATGTAAAGGGAAATGTATTTGTGACTTCGTTAGAGTAAGTTTTAAGTACATTATCGCGGAAAAAATGGGTATTTATGATTCAATGTTTTGTATTAAGAACTTATTATACCAAGTAGAGCAAAGTTTTTTGTTCTTACATCGTTTATTATGCCCCTATTTATCCTAGAATTTTATTCTACCAATCTAGCATAACAATTACTAAAAACAAAATTTCTGATGACAAAAAAGCCTAGGGATAGGATAATCTCGATAATCTGGTGGCTAGTTAGATATTGAGATAAAGCTTTCTATTTTCTGATCACTAAGATCCTTGGTGCGCCATGATTCAGTTGTTCCAATGTTGTACCCTTTACTTTTCTCTCATCTTGGGATAATACAGACTAAACCATTGGCCACAACAACGGTGAGCTAACTCTAACATGTTCAATATTAGCCATCACCCTAACTTGCTCAATCATATTGACAGTCGGGGTTGGGTTGTCATGCTTTGGTAATAGATTTTGTAGGCAATTTGGTTGAGAGGTCTCCTCATCTTTCGAGAAGCATATTACGTTATCTTGTATGAGGTTTTCTATCTTGTGCTTCAAGTTGTAACAGTTGTAGGTAGGGTGTCCAGCTTCCCCAAAGTAATATGTGTAGAACTGGTTAGGGTTGAATTTTAGATTGTTAGGGTTTGGACAATTTTGGGAAATCGGTAGAATCAATTTGTTCTTGACACACTCTTCGAAGATTTGAGAGAATAGTACTGGTAGAATAGTGAATTATCGTTGTTCTTTAGGTGGTCGGGTAGGTCTGCATTTCGGCGATTTTGGTTGTAGTTAATAGGGATTGATAGTGGTGGAGTTGTGTAGGGAGCTCGATATAGGTAAAAGTTGTATATGGGTGCTTGAAATAGTGACAACCAATGGAGTTCTAGATTTCGTGGGGCCTAGTCTGGGTATCCCGGAAGGTTAGACTACTGACAATTGGATTGAGTTTGGATACTTTGCTAATTTTTCTGACCTTAGACAACCATTGATACCTTAGGATTTTCTTTCCTTAGAGGTGTTGATTTTTTTACCTCATCATCAACTGGTTTGGTATTCTACCAGTTTGGATGCCTTTCTTGATGTACTCTTCCTGGAGTATTATGTAAGAAAATGGACCTTTCAGCCTGTTGAGAAGAGGTCATAATATGGGTGAGGCTGGGTCTGGACGAACATTTGGACTATCTCGGCTTCCTTCATTGGTGGTACTACTTGTTGCGGCTTTATCCCTGCATCGAACAACATATTCTCAGAAACGTTCCCCACTTTTTCTAGTCATGGTTCGGAGATAGAGATTTTGTCCGGTCACACCTCCTGATTATAGCCGTATTGTTCATAGAATATCTTGACTATGTCAAGGAATGTCTTCACTTTCGAATGTTCTATTGTTGAGTACCATCGAGTGGCAGGTCCATCTAATGATTGTTGGAATAATTGAACAGCTGATGCTTCGTTATGAATATACGCCCCCATTTCGTTCTCATATTGTTGGATATGCCAATCTGGACATCCTGATCTGTTATACTTCGTGAATATGGGCATGATAAAGTTGTCAGGGAACTTTACTTGAGGTATAGAAGATAGGTCAAGATATCAAGAATTAGTTCCTGATTCTCCTTTCTTTACTTCTTGGAGTTCCTTTTCCACTTGTAGTAGTTTTTTAGTCAATAGTGATGTCTTCTCAGATTGCTCTTTCACTTCTTTTCGAATCGGTCATTTGTTTTAGGTATAACTGGGCTAGTATTTAGTTTAGTTGAGGTAATACTCGAATTTGGGCCAGTCACAATCGAAGTGACTGGTGGCTAAGGTTCAATAGGGATTATTTCTCCAGTAGCAAGGCTAGGGCCTTAGGAACTAGAAGGCTAATGGTCAATTATTGGTTCCCTTGGATTCAGGGTTTGAACTAAGATTATAGAGTTTTGATGAGATTGGTGGAGTTGTTGCAGAATTTCGGTAATCTGGCAAACGGATTATTTTAGCCAGACCATGTCTTCTTTTTTTTTGGTTACCTCGACAGGTTCATTCGATCGTTCCTCTCTATTTCTTTTCTGGATAAGCTATCGCACATGCGCACAAGTGAGAATTGGCGAACAGGAGACGGGAGTTTTTCTACAAGGTGCAGTTTTCTTAAATAACGTAGGTAGTGTCATTATGTTTTGCTTACAAAAGTGTTTGTAGTTTGACCATAACTTAGTTTTGAGACAAGATTTCTATTTTATCAAATTCTATAGTTTAACTATATCGAATTTTGGTATGACTACCCCACAAGCGGGGTGTACTTTTCTTATATTTACAGACTCGATTGACATTTTTATTTGGATTAATGGAAATCTTGTATCAATTATTTGTCATTATCGACCTCAAAATAAAGAAAGACCTGAATCCATACAAAATGGAGTTTTCTAGTTTAATGAAGTATCGTATAGTTATAATAAGGATTCTCTTCATTCTTTCCCATAGCTTGTTCAATAGTAAATTTTTCTTGGATACAATTCCAGAGTGTGACTAAACTCATAGGTAAAGAAGAATGAGAATTCTTAATTGGCTATTCTGCTCTTTATTAGTCCTAAAGGTACTCGTTTGTAAGGTCTCAGGGTAATTATATACTGATAGCAATACAAATGTCTCTCTCTAAGACAACGTCCTAAGTACAACAGGGTTTTGGTTATCCTCTATCCTAGGCTACTATATGTGGTTATGGCTTTTCTTTTAACACATACTAGAAAGCTTTGGTTCCTAGATATTTAAACCTATGGCATCCTCCCCGAGGGAACATCCATCTTTGATTGGTGATCCGAGTGAAGCGAGTTTAGTAGTCGGATCCCGAGAGAGAAACCCACCCGGCCTTGTTTCTACTAACTCCTCATTCTATCCTGAGGCTTTCGGAGTTTAGGTCGGCGTGATGAAATCGCATGACTTCACTCCCTACTACCGGCCTCTCTATCCATAAGAAGGTTATGGTTTTGGTTTTTCATCATGATATGCAATGCAAAAGTGGTGCTCGTGCGTGAGAGAGAGTATACAAAAATGAAATGCATAAATTTAAAGACTATAATTTAAATACAGTATCTAAAGACAGTAAAGTAAATGACATCTATGTAAAGATAGTAAATAGATGCATGCTAGTATATACATATAGAATGAAATGTTTATTAATATTTTTTGAGGGAATTGTTTTATGTTTGAAAAACCAAAGACATATTTCTTGATTTTTATTAAATTATGAATATTGATTTAGACTACAACTAGGTTTAACCCTCTAAAGTCCCCGACGAAGTCGCCAACCGATGCACCTCGGATTTTGTGAAAGTAGAGGAAGTAGAGATTGGGAAGAAGAGGAAAACAAAGTTTTTATTCCTCCATCTCGAAATCCTCTAAATCCATTCATTTTTTAAAATGGTTTTCAAGGGCTATTCTAGACGTTGGTTTTGAAAACTTCTTTTGGCCAGGATTTATGTTTGAAAAAGAGTTTCCACATAGCATGAGTTAAATCATGTGTTAGGTCACCGAGATTTTAGAAATTCATTTTTTTGTTTTGAAATGGCCCTTGTTTTGACTCGTAAAAGGCTTGCACCACAAATATCTTTAAGTTTGAGGGTCAGTTATACTCGGGGAAGTTTTACGCACCACAAGACACCCGTCCGAAGATGGTACCTCAGTCTAAATAAATATTTACTTTTAAACGAAATCTAATTAACTTTCTTTGGTTTTGGTTAACAAAATAATTCTCCTTTATTAAGTTTTTGCCTTCTATGGATTTTAATGTAAGGAATAAAGGTAAGCTAACTATCTATTAGCAACAACAAATAAAAGAGATTGCAAATAAAAATAGTTTTGTATTTTTTGATGTAATAAAAAACAGGTAAACTAAAACTAAACTAGCACCGACAACTCAATAACTGTATACAACAACAACAACAACAACAACAACAACTAAGCCTTTGTCCCACTTAAGTAGGGTCGGTTATATGAATCCGTTTACGCCATAATGAACTATCAAGGGCTATCCCCTCAGTCAGGTTCAATGTCATTCAATAAGTTCTAATAGTCTCGTCCCAAGTCTTGCGAGGCTTACCTCTTACTCTAGTAGCCCTCCTCGTGTAAGACCTTAATTGTAGCATGTGTGTCATTTCAGTAGTATTTTAGAGTAATTGTGAAAATTCGGGGTGGAATTGGGACAATTAAAAAATTCAAATAAAAAGTCTAGGGGTCAAATTGAAAATATGGAAACAGTAAATCCCAATTTAGAAAGGTAAATTGACATTTAACTTAAAATTAAAATTTTTAGGGGTGCAACTGCAATTTAAGAAAAAAATCTTAAAAGTGGACCTAAACTAAAATGAAGATTTTAAGAAGTTAAGGGGAGAAAAGGGTAATTTCACAAAAAATATATATTTAGGTGATCAGGCTCCACCGGCTGGAGCAGTGCATGGACGACGACGTGGCAGGAGGAGGTGACCGCTTAATCCACTAGCTACGTGCATATAAATACCGACCTATGCAAGTAATGATCACAAAGAAACAATTCTCGAAACAGGAATCGCAAACCGGAGGAGGAGAAGAAAGGAAATCTAGAGAGAGAGAGAAGATCGGAGGGTTCTCCGGCGAAGGCAGGGTGTTCTGGTTACAGGGTTGTGGGTGTGCGTGGCTATTCAGTGGTCGACAGGGAGCTTCGTGGTGTGCCGTTGTCAAATTTCAGGAAGGACAGAGAGGGTGGTTCGGCATAGGTGGTGGGTGATCGTCGCCGATCGTCCGGTAAATGTTCGGTAATACGTTCGGCCGTGAGTGTGTGCTCTGCTTTGAGTTATTGTCTGGGTGTGTGAGTGTTTTTAAACGTGTTTGTGTGTATGTGGGTGTGTATATTTAGTGGGGTGGCCGGAGTTGGTGAGAGAGAGGGATCAGCGGAGGGGCGTTCGTTGGTTCGGTTGGTCGGTGGATGTACGGGTGGACAGCCGTCGGCCGTCGTCTGTCTATGACGATGTGCGTCGGTGGATACCG
The DNA here is from genome assembly GCA_016647705.1 of Eucommia ulmoides. Taxonomy (NCBI): domain Eukaryota; kingdom Viridiplantae; phylum Streptophyta; class Magnoliopsida; order Garryales; family Eucommiaceae; genus Eucommia; species Eucommia ulmoides. The sequence goes on along the minus strand of CM028340.1, from coordinate 28,129,978 downwards.
CCTTGCTGACGGATGGTGTGTGGCCGGCCGGTGGACACCCCAAAACAGCAAACAGTGAACAGAGCCAGGAAGTAGAAATAGGAAACGGGGAAGAAGAAGAGAAAAAAAAGAAAAAAAAAAAAAGAGGGGAAATTGCATAAACCACCCTAGGAGAATCCAAAACTCATCTCGTGGTCGCCAAACGTTTCGAAAATAGGTGAAACTCCAATCGATTATTAATTCTCGTTAAATTAAATTTTAGTTAGTATTACAAATCCTAAAATCATAATAATTTCGTGACGATAAATTAATTTTAAGTATGTAGTACATAAAATTAGTAACGATTCAGAATATAGGGTCCGCATTACATGATTAGGATGTTTTCGATAAGATATTAATTTAGAATCTGCCACTATTAGGTTCGCAGGCACTGACGTCCAGATAAAGTGCGATCAATGTCAGTTTTGCAAACAGATATTGAGGTGAGTGTACTGTCTTCTTGCCAGACTATTTTTCTATAAATATATATGATGAAATATGTGATTATTTAAACTGTATAAATTTATAAATAATATGGATCAAGCAGGATTTGAATAATTTAGTAAATTGGATTTCGATGGTTTCCAAAAAGGAAGGTGAAAATGAATTTTTATTGGATTTTGGTGAAATCAGACGGTGTTTTTAAAAGAGAATAGAAAACATCGATTTCCTAGAAATGCCTAGTTTTCTAAAAATAAAGGGTGGAAAAGTGGTTTTAATAAAATCAGTCGTTTTCCTTAAAAGAGAGTGTGATATATGATTTTTGGATTTAAAAGTTGGTTTTGAGAGAAAAGAGATAGACGTGGTAATTAGATGATATTTATTGGGTTGTGATTCCATGATGCTGTATCTGACTTTGACGATGCCATAGTTGTTTCTCCCCGTAAGGGGTGTGGATTATGTTTCTCCCCGTAAGGGGTGTTGATTATATTTCTTCCCAAAAAGGGGTGTGGATATTTCGTAGGAAGGCATTTCTACGGATGTTACGGTACTGTTGCAACTCCCGATCGTAAGGTTAAAACGATCACTAGGACTGATCAGTGTGTGTGTGTTGGAGGTGTGTGTTTGAGATTGGTGCTTAAAATGTGGTGTTTCACATATATTGGTTGATTTGATATTATTTATTATGATGATTGGTAGGATTTTATACTAGATGGAACTTATCTATATCGCTTTATTGTTATTGCTTATATACTTGTGCTTGATCCATACTAGATTGTGGAAATATTTAGAAAGTATTAATATTTTCGAAATGTTTTACTAAGAAGGCAGTACACTCGCAGGTACAACGGCTAGGAGTCGGTCCCCTACTGGCACTAGGTAGAGCTATGTGATGGAGTCTTGTGGATGATTAAGAGAAGCTGTCAGAGGCGAATCTAAGAAGGTTCAGGGATAAATACTTTTAGTTAGAAAAACTTCGGGCCGGGTGCGCCCCCATAATAGGTGTATGTATTATACAGTGGGTGTATATTGTCATATTTATTAGGTTGTTTGGTTTTTGGTGATGTCATGCTGTAGTCACGCTAGCCTCGGGATGATGGGAGTCCGGGACGGGTTGTGACACCTCGTACCTGAACTAAATCGTATTTTCTCACTGATGCTTCTATGGGTCTTCTATGCACATGTCCAAACCATCGTAAGCAATTTTCTTTTATCTTCTCTTTAATGGGTGTTATTCTTAAATTCTCTCTACTAGTTTCATTCTTAATTTTATCCATTTTCGTCTTCCCACTTATCCACCTTAACGTCATCATGTCTGTTACACTAATTTTCTGGACATGCTTGTTTTTACCACACAAAATTTTAAACCATATAGAAGTGCCAGTCTTATAGCAGTTTTGTAGAATTTTTCTTTGAGTTTCAATGGTATCCTACGATCGCATATCACCGCAACTGCACTTCTTCACTTCAACCATCCTGCCTTAACTCTATGAGTAATATCATCATCGATTTCACCATTCTAAATTATTGAACCTAAATATTTAATTGAAACCTTGTCATCTCCAATTTTAACCGCACCATCATCTCTTTGGGCATTACTAAAATTGCAATGCATATATTCCGTCCTACTTCTGCTAACCCAATAATAGTATATGAAATAAAAATAGTTTTTATATTTTTTAATGACCAAACCTTATAAAGGTTGCCTACATATCCCGGTAATCACGGGGAATCAGGTCAATATGTAGTTTCTCTGTTCAAGATAAACTGATTTTTATTTGGATAGATGACCGAACCCGTACATCGGTTGCCTACGTATCTCAAATCAATGAGAATCAGGTCAACACGTAGTTAATTCATGCAAGTCGATTGATTTTATTAATAAACAAAACATGAATTATACTATGATATGTGAATAATCTCTTTGATTTTGTCAAGAACACTTCAACCAAACTCATTTGTTTTAAACGAGAATAGTGTTTATGTTTGTATTGTTTGTTGAAAATGAAAGAAAATACATAGTATATATTCTAGTCCTACTCATAACTAAGAAAGACAAGAATGTTTCTGAAGAAAGTGCACACATAACCCCAAAAGAATAGAGGTCCTCCCTTTATCCCAATTTTTTAGCCACAAGGGTCTCGATCGTGTAGTATATAGGTGTATATATATAAGGTGCCAGTCCACTAGCCTGAAGACTTAGTGTCATGCTATGATCTTGATGTTTAGTATAAAGTAAAATCAGTTATTAACAATTAATAGAGTTTGGTTAGAAGTGTTCATGAGAGAATCACAGAGACTATGTATAACTCATGGTGTGATAGATATTTTGTGTAGAATCCTCACATGTTCTTAACATGTTCACAAATGTTTTTGGTCCTCACATGTTCTTAGCATGTCCTCAAATGTTCTTGATGTTTTTGAACCATTTTTATATGGTTTGATGATTTTGTCATGGTTTTACCGTTTTTACTCGATTATGTGTTATATATGTTATGTACATGAAATTTAAGTATGAAAACTACATGAGCATGAAATGTACAAGACAAATACACATACTTAAGACAAGTTTGAAGGATTTTCAAGAAACATACCTAATTTATGGGAGTGGTCTTTCCCTAAACTATTACATTCTTCTCCTTCTTGATCTTCTTGGTTATCCTCAATTAGTTGTCGTCAACTCCTTGTGATCTTCCTCCGAGATCCTCAAGAACTCCTCCGGGGTGGTATTTCAACATAATTTCAAGGTGTTTTTAGAAGGAAAATCTTGAAAAAGCTCAAGACCTGAGAGGTTGGAAGAAACTTAGAGAGAAAAAGTATAGGTTCCAACTCTTGAAATTATGAAAACAGAGCCCAATATTTATAGGCTAGGGGGTCTGCACATTGGGCAATGGGCCGGCCATCCCAACCTATTCTTTAGGGTCTATTTGTCTTAGGGTTGATTTTTTTTATGTCTTGATGATGGATGGCTTTGAAAGAATTTGCAAGATTTTGTAAGATTATCAAATATCTTTAAAAAATTTGGTAATCATTATATGTCTAGGTTCAATGATTGGAAATCATTGCAAATCATTTGCAATCATTAGTCATTATTACCATATCTTTGATATTATTGGTTGAACATGGGGTCATTAATGCCTTGAAGTGACATTTCCAGTTTAGTTTAGGGCTTTGTACCGGTTACTTTTACTATTTCAGTTTAGTTGCCATTAATGCTTTTAAGGTTCAATGTACTTAGTATTGATGTGTCATTTGGCATTCAATTTATGACAAGGACACTTGATTTTAAGGGCCTTGAATTGGTTCAATTTGGATTGAATCGGTTCGGCTTTCCTTGTTATGAGTAGTCACATTTCACGTGTTTTAGTTAACCCTAAGATATTTTGATCAAAATATCTTCATACCTTGAATATGGTCCACCCATTCCAGACCAAGATTTAAATTCTTGATGGGATGGAAATTTAATGTCTATATTAAGTGTATGCAAGGTGTCAAATCAGATCGGTTTAGTTTCGATAATGGGTATTTACTTCTCAAGTAACCTAGTTCCTTCGTTAGATATTTTGGTAGAGAATATCTATGGGGTATCTGGGTCATTTAATTCTTATGAGTCATTAAATGGTTGGTTGGACCCTTGATTCAATGAGATTTGATGGCTTAGTCCATATGACTTCGGTTTGGTCGATTTCGAACCGAGTCCTAGTTCTTAGTTACTTTGGGTATCTTGGACTCTTAATGACATTTCCATGCCTTGATTTAGGTCTTTTGGATTTGATTTATGGATATTATATTTTTAAACAATAATTTGAATAAATATTTTTTGTGTCGAATAGACAAAACCGATAATAGTAATTGTTTCGGGATCAAAATAGGTAACAAAGGTAATTTGGTGAAATGTCCTATAATTAAAGGGTAGTAACTAATTTTTATTCATTAAATGTGATTTAATAAATATCAACCCTTAATAATATCATCTTAGTCCCCCTTTAATTTTATGAATTTCGAGGTTGACCTGAAACTTTTATTTTATCGAATTCAGTCAAATTCAATAGTTTTATATTTTCTTATGTATTTTGTTATTTTTTTTATACTATCTAGTGTGATCTAAGGTATAAATTCATTCCCTTTAAACCTCATTTTAAAATTTATCTAAATTTGTGCTTTCGATTCGACACTGACTGAGCGGAACAAAATGCGGTGTCTACAATTATGTGACGTTGGCTCATACCCCTACAACATTTATTGCAGAATTTACGAAAATAGATCAAAAGTTATATTTTGATTTGTATTTAAATTTATAATAATTGTATTTATTGTTTATTATTGTAAAATTAGTTCAATTAATTAATAATTATAATTATCAGCATAGTTTGTTAAATTTATCAAATTTATAGGTGTGGAAATATTTATCGTAGACTTTTAATTTAATTCTCTTTAGGAGAAATCAAGCGGCGCCCCTAGAAAACCAAGTCGTTACACAACCCCTAGTCCACGATTGATTCCATAGCACCTGAAGTGCTTCATTAATATTGTGACGTGGTGTAACAAGAGTGGGGCACGGTTCAAAAAGAAATTGGAGCATCTTTTTTTTAGAGAAAAGAACAGAACTCTTACATGTCAAATTTTGGACCAATGAAGGATATGGGATTTCGATTGAGCCTTCTTTCAAAGTTGGGTTGGTTATAGATGAAGATGGAGTGAAAAATTCTCTCGCATTACCCTCAAGATTGAAAGGAAGAGGAGATTGTAGTAGAGCGTAGGTTTATCTTTAGTAGCTCCAAGGACGACAGAAAGAGGAGATAGCAGATCCACAACCTGAGGGATGTTCGAAGAAGATGAAGTGGATGGAGTAGCATAAATGGTAGGGGGAACGATTGGAATATCCATAGAAATTCTGCCACGCCTCAGTAGTGGCTCGGATTGTTTAGAAGATTCTTAGGTTGAAGTGAGAGCACTGATTTGACCTTCTGCCTGGTCTGAGCTGTCAGAATGAAGAATCATGACCCTTCTTCTTTTTGAAGAGTTGAATCAGTTTGAGGTGCTAGCCTTATTTTTCTTCTCTTTTATCACCATGTCGTCCATAAGCTTTTCCTAAAGATCCATTTGAAGAGGCTTTAGGACAAGTTTGGTGAGAGACGTGTTTAACGGATACGGGAGGATTTCCTTATGAAGCCGATCAACGGGTACTAGCACTTCATAGACCTGAGCATCCTCTTCCTTGAATAAGGTGTCTTGCTGATGAGCAATCAAATCTGCAACAAGGGTGAATTTAATCAGAACTAAAGCAAATGGAATAACTATACTAAAAAAAATAAGGGAAAGAGTTCAAATTACTTGGAGGGCGATGAAAGTGAGGAACAATTGGTTCTATGAGAAATTTATTAGGGGTAACAACGAAAAGATAAAAGATATTTGATTGAGCAATGTATTTGAGATCGCCAAGCCCTCTTACCATACTAATGGTTAAAGGGACATAGTGGCTCAAAGAAAGGTAGTAGCTATTGAGGAGTTGGCGTCAATTGTTGGGGAACAATTAAGTAAGACAAATATCGTAAGATTGAAAACATTTGCGGATTAGATCTGGGCAAGGAAGACGAAGACCAAAATTAAACATCCAGTAATACAAACAAACCTCATTTTCAAGAGGAGTCTGAGGGCGGTCCTTGTCACCAGGAACCCTAATAGTAACAGAAGAAGGAATACTGAACATATTACTAAATTTAGGTACAAAATCAGAAGGGAATATGGAGGGACAATGCTCAACAAAATTTAAGGAATGATCTTTCTGAGAAGAACCAGCATTTACTGAAGTAGTACTAGAAACAAGAGTTAGTCGGCGTTGCGGTTCAGCCATTGAATGAAAGAAGTAGGAAAGATGAAAACTGAAGTTGAATGATTCAGGAACAATGAAATCTGAATAATCAATAAAATTTCAAAGAAGAGATGAAAAGATTACTTATAGTAAATGCTGAAGATGCTATGGGTGGTTTTCCCCACATCTCCACGCATTACCTAATAATGGGCAAAAATGGGCTCACTCAGTTAAGGCCCATAATTATTTAGGAAAGGCAGATTAATGGGCCTAACTTAATGGGCCCAACACATGAAAATGAGAAAGAACATGGGTCCAAATTAGGACGACCCATGGGAGATCCGGAATGATTAGGCCCAAGCATACAAACGGCTGACCATAATGTCAATACGGAGAACATCCAAGAGAACGTTGGGGCAGTTATGATCATGGAGAAATTCTTGGTGATCAGGTATTCTTACTTTATAAATATAGTAACTTTTAGGCAAAAATGGCTATAAACTAATATATCTATGAAAGACCTGATTAACTTAATTTCATACCGGTTTGGTCGATACCACACCGATATCCCAAGTAATAATTCTAAGTGTTGCAGGTGTTATTCAAGACTTCAGGAGTTGAAATAGCTGACGAAATTTGGCAGCATCATACAAGGTGTCACAAGGTAAATTATTTTCACCACAAAAATTCGATCCAAGTGATTACCTAGTTGCTGCTACCAACTAGTCAATCTCGTGAAAGTCCTGCAGCATAACGGAACCACACTGACACAGTATGTAAAACGCACCCATTTACAAGCACAACACAGTTTACGGGTAACGCCTAATCTTGTATTTATTACTCAAGAAACAATGAACCATTTTACAATACCGGCCTGGAAAATCCATAGGAACACTTCCGCTGCCTTAAAATCAGACTACAACATGACAATTTACAGAGAATTACAACAGTTGATAACTCCAACTTCCTAGACAAACATATGACACATATTCGACACATGACCATCACACAACACAATAGTTTTTCATCCTGAAAACTTTCTAAAACTACCCAAGAACTCTCCAAAACTGTCCACACATGTCTTGCACATGCCTGGTAACTTCCAATCAGTTAGCTCACCACGAGCTAGACCTCATTCCCAACATTTTTACACCATGCCAACATTATGCCCGATTGTTATCTCGTTCCCTTAGTCATGCTGACGTTCACCAACGCCTCACCATGCCGCCGACATAGCCAAAACTTGTCTTGCGCCCATGTTCTATTTTATTTTGTTGCGTCGTTGCGCCCAACGACTTGCTAATGCCGTATGTATTTTTTGAACTAGAATGCACCATTGTGCCCAACATTGTATCATGCCACGCATATGACACTCGTTACCTTGGCCTCGTGCCAAGGTATTACTCATTGTCATGCCACCCACATAGCACTGATCCTAGCATTGCGTCTAGGATTGTCAACACTGCCCAACACCCGCTGGTGTTGTGCCACAATGCCACTGTCCACCAACATACACTAAGTTGGTGCTTTTGTTGCCAACGCCTTCATTTGTGTTGCATGCACCATGTCTGGTAGCAAAGTGCATCAAGTCCATGCTAAGTGGTCCTCCAGCTTTGTTAGGGGCTAACAAACCACCCCTACCAAAAAAATCTGACCCCCTTATTGAATTGATCCCAGCTCAACCCACTGGTTTTGGCATAAACCTATGCCAACGGTACTACCACAGTCTTCTCAATCTACCCACAACCTTGTCTCAATTTGTTGCAACTCATTATAACGTGTTCACCATAGAATGCCTTTGTCACCAGACTGACCACTGGCCCGTTGCTCCCATAGCGACCTCATTTTGAAACCCTCGATAACTAGTCACCTTTGGATATTTTTTTTAGCATGGAACATATGATTGTTTACGGTATTCTATGTCCTAAGTTAGGTTCATCACTTACCCAATTTCAAACCGCACCCGATTTCATCACTTACACTTGCTCGTCTTCGGGAACATGAGCAATCCGAAAATATTGATCCATGTTCCATAGGAAATTCTCTAATTCCTTGGCACTCTGCATGCCATAAAATGCCTTCGGGTCTGACACTTTCATTAGCGCTTGTCCGTCCCTCGACGTGTTCTGCCCAGCAACGGCTTTCTTCAAAACATCAACTTCTTCCTCATCCTTGAGGTTAGTTTTCCACACATCGGTTAGCAGATCATGTCCTCTGCCATGGACTTGATTCTAGCCGTTGTGTCGTTGCAAAATTCTTCGAAAGAGGCTCGAAAATTTCCAATGTCGACCCTGATCTCAGCATTCTAGACCGACAAATTCACCTCGTTGCCCGACATTGGCACATCGACATAGTCTTCTAGCGACTCAATTCTTCTGTATACACTTGATGCAGAAGCCATCTCGTAGCCCTACTCTGATACCCACTGTCACAGGGTTAATTTTTTTCATCTCGAAAATTCTAATCGAGTGATGGCCTAGTTGTCGTTACAACTAGTTAGCCCTGTGAAAGTCTTGCAACTCAAAGAAACAACTCTGACACAGTATATAAAACTAGGGGTGGGCAGCGGGCGGATTGAGCCAAAACTGTGAACCAAACCAATACTAGGCGGTTTGAGTTAATTTGAACAACAGACCGCCCAATGATGTGCGAGTTGGGGCGGGTTGGATTGTACAGGTTGGTTAGTTTAAACCGTGGGCTACCCAATAGTGTACGGGTTGAGCTTATTTTCGGGTTGGGCTAATTAAAATCGTGGATTGCTCTTGAAATATAATAAATGTTGTTGAAAAGAAAAACCATTACATTACAAAAATTTGTAGAAAAATTGCGATAAAATTATAGTAACTCAAAAAAAAAAAAAAAAAAAAAAAAAAAAAAAAAAAATCTGTAATGTAATTCGTAAGCCATCACAAAAATAGAAAAAAAAATTACAAACGTAAGTAATAAAATCTAAAATGACGTCATTTTATGTCTACTCGGGCGGGTGGGTTGAACCCGTAATAACGTGGGTCAAATCGTAATCCGCCCATACATGTGCGGGTTTCAAGATTTAACACCCACTCAATGTGCGGGTTAATATTGGGCGATTTTTTTATGGTGTGGGTTTGGTGGTTTGGGCAGGTTTGACGGGTTGACCCGATCCGTTGCGCACCCCTATGTAAAACGCACTCACACACAGGAACAACATAGTTTACGGGTAATGCCCAATCTTGTATTTATAACTCAAGAAACAAGGAACCATTTTACAATATCGGTCTGGAAAATCTACAGGGACACTTCCACTGCCTTAAAGTCAGACAACAACATAACTATTTATAGAGAATTACAACAGTTGACAGCCCAACAGCCTAGTCAAACATCTTACACATGTTCGACACATGTCCAACACACAGCACAACAATTTTCCAGCCTGAAAACTATCTAAAACTGCCTAGGAACTCTTCAGAACTATCCACATTGCACATGTCTGGTAACTTCCAGTCAGTCAGCTCACCACGAGTTAGACTTCAGTCCCAGCATTTTTGCATCGTGCCAACATTATGCCCGGTTGCCATCTTGTTCCTTTAGTCATGCCGATGTTCACCAACGCCTCGCTGTACCGCCCGCATAGCCAGAACATGTCATGCACCCACATTCTGTCTCGTTTTGTTGCGTCGTTGCATTCAACGACTGACCAACGCTGTATGCATTTTCTGCACTAGAATGCACCGTTGTGCCCAACAGTGTATTATGCCACGCATATGCCACTCATTGCGTTGGCCACATGCTAAGGTCTTGTCTGTTGTCATGCCACCAACATAGCGTCGATCCTAACATTGCGCCTAGGATTGCCAACACTGCCCCAACACCCACTGATGTGCCAAAACACCACTGTCTACCAATGTGCACCAAATTGATGCCTTTGTTGCCAACGTTTTCACTTGTGTCACAGCACCACGTCCGGTAGCCAGCCAGGATGTCCTCCAATTTTGTTAGGGACTAACACAAGCTACAACTGTAAGGCCAAAGAAGTACATAGATTGAATGCTAACTAAATTCCACATGCTCCTTTTTCCAAATAGAGCTCAAAAGTCTTAGGCCGTGGAGAATGACATTGCATTAGCATTTTAAATATAATAAACTTAATCTGGACAAAAGACATTTTAAAAAATAATCCTCATTTATTATATATATATTTTTTTTTTTATCACCATACACCAAAACTAGAGAAATAAAAATAGAACATATCAATAAAAAACAGAAAATGAAAGCAAAAAAAAAAAATATGAGAGAAAGAGTAGAAAATAAAAAAGTAAAAACAGAATAAAAAAATAAATAAATTACAAAGCTATTTTTGTCAAAAGTTTCTCAAATATTATTTAAATTATAGAAAGTATACCAAGCCAAATGAGAGCGGTGTCTCAGAAATAAATAAATAAAACTTCCAACATGTAAATATATGGCAGTGATACAAAAATGACACGGGGTACACGTTCTGTTCCATTATAAAACATATTTCATAATTGAAAAAATAAAGAATTACAACCCAATAAACGAAAAACAATTGAGAAGTTGTCACATTCATCACGGCACCAAGCTACAACTGCATAGACAGCTAAGAGAGAATACAGCAGAGGTTACTCACAAAGGACTTAACGACTTCATTTCCCTACTTTTCTCAAGGAGAGAAATAGACATAGATGAGGAGCAATATATATATATATGCATATAAGCTCATTGCAGCTAGGCGCTTTCAGCTGGAAGGGGGCCCATGCTCCCAATCCATGGGCTGGCACGTTTGGGTCTCCATGCGGTCCTACCCTTCACAACCTCGGCCCCACTATCGAGCCGGAGCAAATGGTGGCACTCAACATGACCAGATTCAGAAGCCAAGTCACCGTCCGCCACAGCAGTAAGGGATTGAAGCACACTGTCCCTCATGCACTCCCTCCTGTATTCCAATGTCATTCCCGCAATTTCATGACTTTCAAGGATCGGTAGAGGGGCACTCTGCAACAACCGGCCATTAGATGCCAAATAAACACCAAATTCCAGTCAAAATAAAAATCTAAGATACAAGAAATCAATACATAAGAATGACAATTATGTTGAAAAATAAAATGCAATAAAGAGCAAGGGGTTATTTTAATCATCACAATATTTAGTCATATCACTTCTACAGATCTCTTTAGCGAAAACATTTGATCATGAAGGTACTCCAACTGGTCTGATTAGGGAAAAGCATTGCCAAAGCCAATACAATCACAATTTCCTTTAGGCTTTATTTGGATGAATTGATTTCAAACCAAAAGATTTGAGTACCGTAAATATTACTCATCAAAGCGAAAGAACACCAACTGAGAAGTTAAAGGCACTGAAATCTGGAGCAAAAAAATACTACAGGATCTAAACACTTCCATCAAGTCATTTCAAATCCTCTCATTTGGACTCAAAAACAAGTTTTACTTGTTCGCAGAGAAAATCCAACATATATACCAAAACAAACATTTACTTTTTGAATGGTTAAATTTAATCATTTCAAATTCTGATCCAAACTCAACCTAATTTTTTTCTTGAGGTAAAAAACCATTCTATATATTCTAGTAATATGGATGTTACACTCATTTCAAATTCTAGTAACATAGATGCTTCACTTATTTCAAATTAATACTAAAAAAAAAAAAAGAAAAAAAAAGAAAAACATCATTTAGGTTCACATTGACTCAGAAGTGCCAGAACATTTATCTCATAGTTTTTGAAGTTCCAACTGTCCAACACGGGCATTTGGTAGATTTTGGAAAATTCGTGTAAAACTGAATAACACTGAGAATATCAATTTATGGTGTATATTGATGCGGGAGAAATTCTCGCTACTTGGAAAAAACCCATCACGATAAACCCAATGTTTCTAAAGGAGCCGGGTCGTGGACGTTGGTCCAAACCGGTGATCCATATATGGATCCATCAAGTGGAAGGACAAAGAACTTAATTCGCACTTAAATGGGGGAGCTAAAAGGGCGTAACTCCCCACTAATTGTGTAACTCCTCGTTGAATCCCTATTGAATAGCAACATAATGAGGAAAGACCAAGTCATCAAAGACTAGATCACTCAACTCCAACGGTCGTAATTTGCTCAGTCTATAAATAAGAGAAGGTATCATATTATATTTATAATGCAGTCTTTTGCTTGATATCCTAAAACAAATTGATTTATTCTCACGCCGGAGGTTATTTGGCCGACACCACACCGGTATCCCCTTAGAACTAATCAGTTTTGCAAGTTGTCAGGTTAGAGATGCAGGTTGTGGAGATCTCTGGCACATGCGGAGCTATTATACATGCTGAGAATTTTTTTGGCAACATCATTTGGTGCCGTCAGTGGGAAACTGAGCAAAAAGACATGATCGCCGGTGCCATGTCCATCATAGACCACCGGTAAGTTCTACTATTGCTATCGGTAAAACTACAAATTCAGTGGGGCAGAAATGCGTCAACTGCCTCCAACACGTTTGGCATTGGTACCTCTGTTCCCGCACCACCGCAACAGCCGGGACGAACAGCCTGACGGGTTGCGTCGATCCCGGAATCGACGAGACGAACACAGCGAATTACCGGACCAGTGTCGTGAAGATCGGCACGTGCTCCGGCTTGAATCACTTCATCACTGTCTCAGACAGGTTGAGAGAGGACATGGTAAGCGCTTGCTCTACCAACTCCGCCATCGTCGGCCCGGTGGCGTCGGAAGATCCAAACGCCTGCTGCGCCACCGCCTCAAACGAGCGACCGAGATCCAGATCGACAAACTCGGCGTCGTCAGTAAAGCAAATGGATTCAGCCACCAACGTCTTGGTCGAAACCGGGTTGCATTCTCAACCCGTAACGCCATTGATGGATGGATTTATCGTTTTCTTCGTCCCCCCCTGCATGTGATCGAAACATCTGTTTTTCCAGAACTAGAACGATGATCGCTGGCACCTTCAAATCCTCCGCCGTTGTCGAGACTGGACAAGGAAAATCAACAGCATCGATGGTCAGATCCGGAGCGAATCAGCTTCGGAACGATTCAGCCGAAATCAAAGCTTCTGGAAGAGAACTGTTCGCAAGGAGATTGAGCCGCGGAATTCGCTCAACAAGCTCGCCGGATCCGAAGCAGCTGCCATCCTTGTTGCTAGATCTGCATGCCTTAACCGCCTCCGATGTGTTCGGCGAAATCCACGATCTCTCTGTTGCTTCCTCCTCCAACGAACTGCAGAGAAGAGAAAAATCTGGAGAGAGGAACAAAAAAAATCCATTGGCAAAGATCGTGCTCGTCGATACGATGATAGAAACTGGATCTTGAGTGGTATACTCGCAACCTCATTCGCAGGCGCTCATCCAGATCGAAATCAATTTCTCCATATATGAGTTTGGCTCTGCCTCACGATGGTGCGGTTCATAAAGCGAAAGAAATGAACAAGGAAGTGTCATTAAACATGTTGACACTGTTGCCATTGATGAACAAATACAAAGAAAGCAAGGAGGCGGCGGCTGCAGGTGAAGAAAGCCAATGAAAAAAAGAAGTAACCTAGGGCTAATTACACTAAGGGCCCTGAGGCAACATTTATATTTGCAGTTTTCCCCCTAAAATTATTTTTGAAAATAAACTTATAAATTATCTAAAACTAATTACAAATTTACCCCCCTAAAGTTTATATTTAAAAATAAACTTATTATTGTCGCTTAAGGATGAATACATTAAAGCCCTTGTGGTAGAAATTATATTTATTGTCCCTTAAAGTTTATTTTTGACATAAACTTATAAATTATCGTTGACGTCCTGAAAAGTCAATGGCAAATCCCTGGGTGTGAGAATAACTCCCCATCGGAGAAAGTCCTGGGACTGAGGGTGCCTCTCCAATAATTTGAGGTAAAACAATTACATTTATAGTTTTACCCCTAAACATACTAAAGCCAAACATGCATGTTCATGACACTTGATGATTTCTATGCAACTCAAAATTACTCCACAAGGATTGTTCCTCGTGATCATCTACCTTTATTGCATAATGACTTGTATATTCAAAATGCTTGCAACAAGCTCCTGCGGCTACGATGTTTCATAGCCACTCGCAAATTTAGTGTTGTTAATGGTATACAACATGGGGCTTATTATTGGCACCCAATACTGTAACGGCATTCAACTGTTATCGTTCGTCAAATATCAACAAAGTTGAACTTAAATCCGACGGCGATCTCCAGGGTTCAAACCTTGATCTTCCGACGAACGCGTACTCATGTGATCATTCCCGGATGTACGAGTTCAGGGTCCAGAAGTGCTCACATGGTAGGACACATGACTGGACCGACTATCTGTATGCTCACGCCGGCGAAAAGGCCCACCAGAGAGATCCACCAACCACTATTGCTCTGTCAAGACATTTACTGTGTGTTCTAGCAGTTGTCTTATGTATATTAATACTTAAAGTATGATTCATGCTGTTATTTTTAACTATCCCTCTCATGCAGAAGTGTACATACATTCACTATTTTTAACGCTTGCTGCATCATTGTTATGATTGACCCCCTTGCGAGCTTTGACCCCATGCGAGTTTCATTGACATCAGTAGTAGCAACAACACTGTTAAGGAGGGGGAAGACAACATCAACCAATTTCATTTTCACTCCATTTAGTGCTTCCTCAGCGAAAGAAATATCCGACATAAAGAGAATGAGAGGTTAGTCAGCACCCGTCATATACTCTCTCTCATTTGCCATCAACTATTCAGCTCGAGTTGAAGAGAGTTAGAAGGAAGAGATGGCGTCATAGTTGATCTATAGGGGCCACAAGACGCAACCGATGAGCGAAGCGTACTCGCCGAAGCCTCAAAAGCCATGGCTCAACCGAGTTTCGGCCGATTCAGTACAACCTCCGTGAGCAGCGTCTTCTGTTCGTGCTCGTCGACATTGCAATCTCCACTCTTTTCTTCGCTGGTATCCCCTCTTCACGATCAACCATTGCGATCCGAAAACACAAATACGACATAATTAATCTAGATTAATGTTCAAATGTACGGATTCAGAATTGTTTCATTGTTTCCGGCGATGACTGCATCGCCGTGAAGAGCGACTGGGAACAGTACGGAATCAAATTCGTGAAACCCATGCAACACTTGGTCATTCGGAAACCCATGCAACGCGGTATCGACGATGTCCGCGTCGAGGATATCATCGCCATTGAATTCGCTAACGCCAGCGGCTAAGACCATGATGGGGAACTAGCCATATCGGCAACGGTCGTTTGCCGTGGGAAATGGGACGCCAGGGCGCCGTCAACGTTGCCAGAGCTCTCTCCTACCTCCACCACGACTGTCGGACCCGGATCCTCCCCTGCATCACCACTCCAGACGACGGCTATGAACAAGGAAAGGTCGACATTGGCGATTCGGTTTTTCCTCACACTGCCGGCGGAGAGATCTGCCAAAAAAGCCTGGCGGAGAGATCTGTCAAAAAAGCCTGGCAAGGATCCTGTAACATATTGTTGGCGATATTAAGAATCCAAAATCCAACAACAGAACAAGTGATGGCGCGAGTTCTCTGAACTTTGAGTGGATCTCCAGCGGCGCGCCTGATGTCGTGGAAAAACCGATCAGAACAACTGCCGCCACCACTAGAAACACTCCGCCCACAATGAAGACTCGCCAAACAAATTGAACGCCCTGGTCTATATTGGCATCATGGAAGGTGATTCGATAAAACGGGCGTTGGCGGCTCTAATCAGGCCTACGCCTCACTAACAGAGGCGTAGAGGCGATTTTAGCAAGTTGGCGACGACTGCAACGCAAAGAAAATGGACAATTGATATTCACTGGCTCAAATCAGTTCCGCGGTTGCAATGCCAAGGAAATGAGCAATCAAAAAGTTAGCTTAAGAGCTAAATACATTAAAGGCCCTTGAGCAAACCAGCTATGAAGGAGGGTAAACAGGAAAGAGAAGCAGAATATTCTCCGGCGGAAATCCGAAGGCCGGAACTCATACTGTGTCATACTATAACCTCCAACGACTTTGCTGCTGCCCCATACTGTGCGCGGAACGAAAGGGCCGTCAAAGCTTCAGCAGAGGACTGAAACTCGAAACCACCACTGGCAGTGGATTATCGTTATGAATCATATTCAAATGACGAACCAGATGAACCACCCAAATCCGTCGGTGGATCCATCAGTAACCGAGGGCCGTTCCGAGGTTGTCGATGAATTTAAGTTCCGTCGAATCCGCATCTGTTGGCTCCATAACTACCCACGTCCACAATACTAGATGAAGGGAACGAAGATTGTGGGAGACGTGTTCAATTTTGAAACTAAACGGCGTAAAGTTTGGGAACAAATGTTGAAGTGGCTTCCAATAAAAAAGATGGAAACTGCCACGTGCTAAGAGAAATGGTAATTCGCGTCTTAATATTAACGCATGGTGGAACTTGCTGGAATGCATATCATATCCATTCCCATAAACTACTATCATGTTGCCGGAAACACACATAGACCCCTGAGGTAACAATTATATTTGCAGTTTCATCCCCTGAAGTTTATTTCTCAAAATAAAAATAAACTTATAAATTGTCTAGAGTAAAATACTCTATGACCTCTGAGGTAATAATTATATCTGCGGTCTTTACCTTTAGATTTATTTCTATTATTAAACTTATAAATTATCGTTGACATCTTGATAAGTCATTTACACATTCCCCGGGTATGAGGGTAACTTCCCGGCTGACGTTTACAAATTCCCTGGGTATGAGGCTAACTCCCCGGCGGTCGTTTACAAATTTCCCGGATATGAGACTATTTCCCTGGCGGACGTTTACACATTCTCCGGGTATGAGGGTAACTCCCTGGTAATTTGAGGTAACAATTATATTTGAAATTTTACCCCCTAAAAGTTTATTTTTTAAACTTATGTGATTTAGGGCTAAATACACTAAAGCCCCTAAGAATTGCAGAATATTATATCTTGTTGATTTAATACTTAAAGTGCCTTAAAGCTGATTTCGTATTCATAACTCGTTCGACAAGCAAACCAGTTATGAAGGAGGGCAAAGTGGACGAGAAGACGGATTATTTATAAGAAGACGTTTATATACAAATTCCCCAGGTATGAGGGTAACTCCCCGGTGGACCTTGACAAATTCTCCGAGTCTGAGGATGCCACCCCGATAAAAAAATATCTGGTGCCAAATCACCAAGTGTAAAAATTGAAGAACCAAGCTCGCTCGTCAATTCAGCGAGAAACACTTAGTATAGAAACTAAATGTACTCAAACTGAGTTTGCTAACTCAAATTTTAACTGAGCACGTCAGCTCATAATTCAACTGGGCACTTCAGTCCAGTAACAACTGAGTTCTTTAACTAACATTTTAACTGAGCACGTCAGCTCTCTAGCTCGATAGCTATCTCACTCGACAACTCTCCCGAAGAAGAGCCCGTCAGCTATCACGCTTAACAACTCTATCGCAGCAGAGCTCGTCAGCTATCTCGCTCTCTCATAGTAGAGCTTGTCAGCTCTATAGCTGGTCAGCTCTCTCGCTCGACAGCCCGTTAGCTCTCTCGCTCGACAGCTCTCTCACAGTAGAGCTCGTCAACTCTCCAGCTGGTCATCTCTCTAGCTCAACAACTCTTTCATAGCAGAGCTCGTCAGCTCTCAAGCTTGACAACTCTCCCGAAGAAGAGCCCGTCAGCTATCTCGTTCGACAGCTTTCTCGCAGCAGAGCTCATCAACTCACTCGCAGAAAAGCTCACTCAAGAAACATTTAGAACTGACAATAATTGAATATAAGAAGAGAAAATTACCTTTCGTCTGACTTTTTCGAATCAGCACTCAAGTCAGGGAGACAAATGATGCTGGAAAAATTCCCGCTACTTGGAAAAAAATCATCACGATAAGCCCAATGCTCCAAAGGAGCCGGGGCGGTGGACGTTGGTCTAAACCGGTGATCCATATACGGATCCATCAAATGGAAGGTCAAAGAACTTAATTCACACTTAAATGGGGAGCCAAAAAGGCGTAACTCTCCACTAATTGTGTAACTCCTCATTGAATCCCTATTGAATAGCAACATAATGAGAAAAAACCAAATCATCAAAGACTAAGTCACCCATCTCCAACAGTCATAATCTGCTCAGTTTATAAATAAGGAAAATGTATCATATTATTTTTACAATGCAGTCTTTTACTTGATATTTTAAAGTAGACTAATTTATTCTCACATCGAAAGTTCTTTGGCCGACACTACACCGGTGTCCCCTTAGAACTAATCGGTTTTGCAGATTGTCAGGTTAGAAATGCAGGTTATGGAGATTTCTGACATATGCGGATCGTGCCGGAGACTTTTTGACAACATCATACATGTAATACAAGCACAACATAATGTAAATATTTCCAATGCTTGGTAATATATACCAACGTCCATCTACTGCTTTAAGCCTCAATTTGTTTCTTCTTTCATTTTTACTTTCTGGGAAATTTGTACTTTAATCCCCTATGCTGAGGGGCGTTGTATCACTTAACCCCTTAATACTTCGAATTGCTACAAAAGGCCCCCACGCTACTAATTAAAGTGCGGAACTGGCGGAGTGTGTTAGGCAATACTTATATTATTATTTTTTACTTCAAAAAATGTGGGAATATTTAATATTTACATTAATGTATTATTTATTATTTAGATCATATTTCGTATACATTAATTATTATTTAGATCATATTTCGTATTGAGATAATATTGACCACTTTAATAGCTTCATTTTTCCTTTTACTCGCCCATTTAATAGGGAGATATTCTTTTGAATTTAGCCCACCGTTACGTCAATATAATGCGAAGTGTAGAGTCTTATTATAAAGAACATATAACAAATATTCTCTCTCCAAATCTTTTTCGGTATCAAAGCCTAAAAATCGAACAACCAAATCGGAAAAATGGGGTGCTATCACGCTTTATAGCTTTGGATCGGCTAAGTTCACGAGTTGGAGCTAAGCAGACCCATCTTGGTCTTCGACCCCCTCAGTAACTACAAACACCCCCCCGGGAAAATGCAATTCAAGAAGAACTCATTTTGATCCTCAATGAATCATCCCTTACGGGAATCGAACCCTTGTCTTCGACATGAAAAACTCGTTTTACCCCAGTCTCGCTTCTATGCTCCTAACGCCTAGTCGTGTAAGTCAACAAGTGAGTTCGCACCAACGACAACCCCTTCCCTTTACCTCTCCCATCCCCTACTTCATTCCTTCGCTGGCTTGAATTCCATCTCCTTTCTTTACTTCTTTGTTTGTGAGAGTGTCTCAGAGGACGACCCACCGCTTGACCTAGACTCGAACGGATAGAATCGTACTACTGCTGCCGATACCCTTGGGAGAAAAATAAAATGGGAGGAAAGGGGGAGGAGGAAAACCCTAGGCGCCCCCGCCAAACCACCTTCCAGCGGCAACCGTCTATTCAGCGGCTTCTAGTCCACGTTGCAGCTACTGCCTTCTCTATTTAGCGGCTTCCAAACCACCTCGTGGCCACCGCCTTCCTACTACAACCACCTGTCCAGCCCTATTTTATTGCCATGTTGTTCAACCAGTAGCAGTTTTATAGTCCTAGTCTGTTGCCCTACTCCTGCTTTGGTGTTCAGTTGATTCGCGGCCCCTTTAGTGGCACTGTCCAGTCACCCATACACCGCTTTGTTGTGTTGGATGTACTAGATAACTATCGAGCTTCTATCTTCTTCGTCTAGGTAATCGAGTGTACGGTTATCTTCATCCTATCTCTACCCTTTCTTTGGGCAACAACTATTCTTTTGTTGTTTCTGTAGTACCATCTATCTCCATGACTATCGGAAAGGAAGAAGATCTCCATTCAACTCTGTCAAGCTTCGGACTCAGAATCATCTTTGCCCCACTTGAGGAGTGCTAGAATATTTAATATTTACATTAATGTATTATTTATTACTTAGATCATATTTCGTATTAACTCATGTTGACCAATTTGATAGCTTCATTTTCTCTTTTATTGGCCTATTTATTAGGGCGATATTATTCCTAATTTAGCCAATCGACCTGGCTATATATTGGGGAGTGTAGAACTATATTATAAAGAATATAGAACATAATAACAAAATACACTCTTTATTTCCAAAATCCTTTAAAAACCTTAAATTTAAATGCAGAATAAAAGGACAATAATGTAAGTTCAAAATTTTCGGCAACAGAAAGTTAATTTACATTTTAGCCAATAGTTTGAGGGGTCTTCTGCAGGACTTTGAAGAGTAAACGGGTTAAGGATACTGGCCCATAGAACAGGGGTAAAATGTAACTTTCCCTTGTTTGGGAAGTTTGTATTGCTGTGCTGGCAGACTGACCAACGTCCAGTATGATAAGATAAAAATCAATATATCCAGGGTTTCTAAGGCAGATATCTAACAGTTCCACTTTAGGTCTTATGAGCGTGTGAGGAAATGGTTCCAAAACACAAAGAATAAAGCGTAAATTTTACCTCAAGGATCCAACCAATGTATTTTACATTGTTAACATGCTGGTTGACATCCAAATCACTCCATCTTGGCTGTGAAGTTTTACGAAGCAAAACATGAGCAGCAGTAAAAGATAAAAAAGTTATGAGTCGCCAATAAAACATCTTTTGACTTACAGTCAATCCACTGCAAATGTAATTTGCAGTATTGTCATTAAGTTTCTTTAATTTTCTGCCATCCTCATCCACAAAAGGAGGCGAATCCACAAAATATTCTTCTATTTCTCCCCGAACTTCATTTGGAATTTTGGATAATTTTCTTGTCTCTTTATTCATCATCACCCACAAACTACAACATAAAATCCAACGTCATCACCAGGAGTTATGTTAGTTACTCCAGACACCATGACTAAACATCGAGATTTCAAATAGTGGCCTCCGGTTACACAAGGGTAACGGTTGCAGTGTAACTGTGAATCAATCTTACACGTAATGGAAATCAGTTAAACAATTAAATCACAGGAAATCCCCAATGCTATTTATGTATTGACTTTATTAAATTTGTTTAAAACACATTTAATAGATATTTTGACATGGTAACAACATGGTGTAAATATTAAAAACACAAATACAAAAATACAAATTACTAAATAAACTCAAAAGCACAACAGATCTGGGTCCTGGATCGAGCTTCTAGATGTTAAATAATAGCAAATATCTTGGTACTGAATAATTTTGGATCAAGGAAATGAAAAACAGCATCTCTCATTTCTGT
This sequence comes from Eucommia ulmoides, assembly GCA_016647705.1. Classification (NCBI taxonomy): domain Eukaryota; kingdom Viridiplantae; phylum Streptophyta; class Magnoliopsida; order Garryales; family Eucommiaceae; genus Eucommia; species Eucommia ulmoides. The sequence goes on along the minus strand of CM028340.1, from coordinate 28,108,473 downwards.
AGCCTTTGTTATGTCCATTTTGACATTTTCAGCACTCTCGCCCATAACAGCAATATTATTTTTTTTCCGAGTACAACTGCCGTATCATTAATGTAACGACCGCGATTACAGCATGAATTCTAGTGACACTGCAACATCAGCCTGTAACGATATTGCTTCCTAGAAAATCTATTGCATAGCAGCCAATATTTTATCATCATTTATAATCCACTTAACAGAATAAGTTCCCTAATTCTAATCTAGACGAATTAAACAAAAAAGAACCAGCACATAATTTATAACAAGATTATGAAGAGGAAAACATGATACCAGTATACTGTCAACATTATATGCATGATCATTTTTCCAGGCAAGTTCGTAACATTAAGTTTTACAAGATAATGCCAACCTGGAAGCCCTTGTTAAAATGTCGCCTGTTTTACAGTCACGTAGTAGCCAGTCCCTGCGCATTCCATGCTTTCCTGATGCAGCTACCCAAGTGTCTACTTGGACAACATCACCCCTGGATTTACCAATAAAATATATGGTTATTAAAATTAAATCAGATTATAAGCCTGTCATAATTCAAGGATATGATGGTATGGCAAAACAAGATTTCGGGTGTAATGTTAATTCTAAAACTGAAAGAGGAAATGTGACCAGAAGGACACAAGCAACAAAGTTCAATCAGTAGATCCTATTAATTAGGGCATCATTTTCCTTTTTAGTCTATTGTTTCGCTTATATAAGGGAGAGCGTAGAGCTCTATTGTATATACCAATATAATAAAATAATCTCTTCCACCCATTATATCCTTTTAGGTATCAGAGCCTAAGGGGGGGGGGGGGGGGGGGTCTACCGATCTACTTTAACCCTAGTCGCCGCCCCAACAACCATCAGCCTCTCCACCAGTGCTGCAGTGAACCTTCGCAGATCCTCTCTCCACCAGAGCAGCTTTCCTTCACCACAACACCCCGCAGATATCTGCTGCCATCATCGCCGCGGACTATGCCCTGGTTTTTGCATGAATCACCGCCATCTCCACCAGCGGAGTGAGCTCACTGGAGGTAACGCAAAACATATGAGAGCCCCTTCAAATGGAAAAATGAAGGCAACAAGGATTTGGTTCATCCAATATGTACTGTCACGGAAATCCTGCCTTTCAGCATTCTACAGAGTTGTATGTAACTATTAGGTGTCATACTTTATTATATAGATTTTACTAGACCATACAAGTAATGCGCAAAAGCAGACAGCATAAAGACGTATTGCACAAGCAACACTAAGATAGTTGAAACTTACAACAGAAAATAGCAACAGCTTGCATTGACATCAATTTTTTTGGAGAAGAAAAATCAACAAACCCACTGAAAATAAATTATTTCACAGTTCATGCAGTTGGAAAGCAGATTCCATGCACATGATGGTGTGACTTACCATGTAGGGTATCGATCTACCATAACCTGCATCTTGGTGACCACCCATATAAGGTTTCTTTTGCACATCTCAGGAGTTGAACCAAAGCCATCCCCGAGAAGTCCCGCACTCTTTACATGGTTAAGGGCAGTTTCCTGTATGAAGAGCAAAACTTGTGAAGAACTGTTTGGACCCGTGGATGAGGAAATAACAAAAATGAAGCCTGCCACTGTTGTCCTTTTAACATCATAGCCTTCACCTTTTCACTTACTAACTGAAAGTAAATTGTCATCTCATTAAATGAAAACTGTTAGAACTTTGAATATACCTGCAAATGATTCATCAGTGTTTCTATAGACGCAGTTCGATCAGCTCCTATTTCATAGGATCTGATAGAAAAGTTTTGACGAAAAACACCATCCTGAACAATTCTCCCTAAACCAAACGGATCAATAAGCATGTCTGGTCGCTTTGGCTTCCAATCAAGCATCATCCATTGCTTCTCTGCGGCCAAGAAAATTGTTGTAATAGCGGCAAGGAGCATGCTCCAATCTGGCAATTGGTTGATGAATGTCCTTGGTGGAGGTGATGACTTGACTTCATCGTTACTTTTGAGTCCTTCCATCACACCAACAGTGGTACCGTTTATCTTCGGAGGGGCTTGGGTACTAGCCTTAACATGCAAGCCTCTAGAAGAAGTAAACTTTGACTTGATCCCTCGGGCATCTACACTTGCAGACACACCCCTGAGCTTGCCTGAAGTCTTTGTGCCAGACTCTAATGGCGAAGGAACTGAGAAAAATGCAGACGTGGCAGCAGTGGCAACCATGATGAGATCGGGATATGACTATCAGTGATCTAAGAACGACTTGGCCAAAATGTCTTTCAGGCAAATTGAAACTTCCAAAAATACTTGGCTATTCACCAAAACAATCCAAAGTGGGACACGTAGGATCTGCGTATATTGCAACCACCAGATGAACATTTGACAATTAAAATTCAAGCAAACTCCAAAAAAAATAAAAAAATAGACCAGTTTCGCGTAGGATCACTTTGTGTTTCTGCATCAATGAAATCCCCCACCCGCCCAAAAAATTAATTTGAGAAAAAAGAGCAGAGCTTCATTTAAATATATCAAAATTGGGGATGAAGGTGAACAGAATTCAGAAAATAAAGAAGTTCAGCTTTTGTTATTAAAAACAATGTTTTGGTTTCGAAATCAAACAATCATTGGAACCTTGAATTCAAGAATTTAAAAAAGAGAATCAGGCTATGACAACTAACCAGACAACATGCAATTCAAAGTATTTCTTCTTTTTCCTCGGTTTTCTCGTCAACCAAACGGTAGATCACAGGAAAATACAAATGTAAATAAAAAGCATAGAAAACTTATTTTCAACACGCTGATAGAATCAAAGAGCGTCTTCAAAATTTGAAAAATAAAAAGCTGATTACCAATCACAGAGCAAATAAGAAGAGAAGAGAACAAAACGAAAGGAAATGCTTCATGATACATACAAATATAATTCAACATGCAGCAGTACTGAGCAGATCTGAGCATTCAACCGCAAAAAAACCAAATAATTGATCACATCAAACCCATGTTCCAGACGGCAAATTCAAAAAAAATCCACTACAACCCCTTCAATTCCTAATAGTTACAACAATTCACACACAAAAACATAGAAAACTCTGCGAGCCTGATAATTGATCCAATATCATCCCTCAGATCAAAGTAAACATAACAAAAAAACATATGAATATATATAAAAAGGAGGAAAAAATGAAACACACGGCATACCTTTTACGGCTCAGAAGATTCTCTCAAAATAAATTGAAATGTAGAAGCCCATATATCAAATACTTCATTTTGTTATTTGCAAACACTTTATAGGTGGTTTTGATTGACTTCTAGGGCTGAGGAACCTTTTTTTATTTTAGTTTACCTAAAAAGAATCAGAAGCTCGAATTTCCGAGGAGAGAGAGAGAGCGCGAGAACGACTGTGTGTGTGTGTGTGTGAGAGAGAGAGAGAGAGAGAGAGAGAGAGGGGGCCAGCGGACTATGGGTGCCAACTGCCAAGGCAGGATTTGTAGTCCACTGATCAGCGAGCTGATTAAATAACCCCCCCGCCACTCGTTTCAATATCCTACTTTTCCACCTGTGTTTTTTTTTTATTTGATTAAATGCCCATGCCCGTTTAGATGTGATGCGGATGTAGCTTGTGGGCCGAGGCATCCCATAATTTCAAAATTTTGACAAAGACAATATTAATTGCCAACAAAAATTGTTCAAAGTGAGTTTTAATAAAAAAAAATTGAGATATTAGATGGTTGATTCATGCTGACGTAGATCAAAACCTACAATACCGAAATGACAAATAATGGTATCAGTGTAGTATCAGTCCAAAAATCACCAACATGAAAATAAATTAATATATTTTAACATATGAAAGGTGCAGATAAAATGAATGCACCGAAAATTGAATATTTATACTTGCGTTTCTCATTGATTGTGCAGAGTTGGTTCTTTATGTTCCTTTTCATGATCACCTCCTCATGATCGTGATGTGATTATGGGCACATTTGCATAGGGATCCGAGTGGACTTCTTGGGCCGAACTTCTACTATGTTTTCATGGTTGGGTGGACTGCAAAACCCATTTGTGAATTACACTCATGGGCTTTCATGATTCATGAGGGAGCAAATCCGTTTGGCAGGATTCTCCCATTCACCCAAACGGTAAGCCCGCCCAGCGGTTAAGAGCAGATCTACTGATGTGAGTCTATCTTTTATCATTTTCCCCTAACTTCTTGGTTATTTTCGGGGAGAAGCAACGAGTCACTGGTCTCATCTTGTAGCGTCTACATTAGTAAGTCTCTCTGTCCTTTTCACTTATTTTATTTTTCTCTAAATTGTTCCGCATAACCCTCAACCATTCCTTATTTTCTCTTTTCCTTTGTTGATATTTTCTATGGATATCACTCCATTCAATAGCATTAATGTCAATCCTTTTGAAGTTGGTTTGTCGTCTAATTTGGCCCCCAAAAGCCTCAGTCAGATAGATGTTACACCTCTTTCTAGCCCCTTGTTTTATTGGGGAGAACATAGTGCTTCTTCCGTCAAGGAAGAATTGTGCCTAAGCTTAGACATTAGTACAGAATCCCCGATTCTGTTACTATTAGGATTCTAACTTCAACTGAGTGCCCTTTCACTCCTAAGGTAAACGAGATCCGCTTCTATTTGTGGATGTTTGAGTATGGACTCCGAGAATCTTCACTTTTCCCCTTTTCTTCGCATTTTTTTAAAATGTTAGAATAGCTCTCTCTATTCTAATAGAAACGAGATCCGCTTCTATTTGTGGATGTTTGATCCAATAGGTTTCACCCAAATTATGGGTGCAATAGCTCTCTCTCATCAACCAAGTTACTCTTACCCCCAAAATAGTGAGGAGTGTCATTTCAATGTAGTTCAAAAAATGTTATAAGAGGTTCTACATATCAATCCTTTCTGATTGTAAGATTCATACCAATCTCTCTTCCTCAATAAAAAATTAGAAAAATTGTTATATGTTCTTTAGTGCTTGGTGGCCGTTAAATAAGCGCTGTCACTTTCACCACAAGCGTACGGATCAAGTTTTAGTATAATAAACCTTTCGGTCGAGTATCGTATCCACAGGGATTGGTGTTGTTACTATCGAGGATCGTGATTGGCATAACCTGACTTTATCTAGGCGATAAAAATGGCATTTAATTTAATACTAATACTAAACTAAAATACTAATTAAGTTAACTATACTATAAATACTAATTTGAGATTGTTTAGGGGAGTAGATTGCCTAGGGATTAACTTTATTTACTTAAATGTGTTTGATTTTGTTTTAGTTAACATTAACGGCGTTCGGCGTATTCGACAATCTCGGTTCGTAAACTCCCTCGCCACCTCTTCCGAGTGTAAGACTGGGGAATACGTGACTTCATGTCAATGCCGAAGTCCCCCTCAACATCTTAACGACTCTAGGTCACGTGAGTCTCGCCCCAACGTCATCGATTGCACACTTTCTAACGCCCTCCCGGGTCGTTAGATTGTCGTGTTGTGTTAACCCTAGTCCGAATCCGGGGTTACCTCTCCCGAGTGTCAAACTCCGTATTCTCAATATATCTAAACTAGGATATAATCATAAAAAACATGGCAACACAATCGAAATTATAAGGAACAACCATAAACGAAACACAAATTCAATCAAAACTACATTTTCATAAATAATACGTTAATCCCTATTACAATTGTAGACACGACATTTTGACCACCCCCTAAAAAATTTATACTTTTATTTTATAATTAACTTTGTTATAATTAACTTTGTTTTATTTTATTTTATTTCAAAAAATGCAAAAAAATAAGAAAAAGAAAAGAAACTAATTATCGTTTGTTTGGAGAAAATCGGGAAAAAACGAAACAAAGCAAGACAAATCAAACGGAGGTATGAACAGTGATCGTGAATAGTATCCGCAGGCATGAACAGTGATCGTGAACAGTGACATCGCGTGAACAGTGATCGTGAACAGTGACACGCATGAATAGTATCCGCGTGCATGAACAGTGACACCCGCGTGAATAGTATCCGCATGCGTGAACAGTAACCGCGTGATCGTGAATAGTACCCACATGATCGTGAATAGTATCTGCCGCGTGAATAGTAAAACGTGTGAATAGTGAACCGCGTTTTTGTGTAATTCCCATTTTGCCCTTTTTGAAGTCTATAAATAGAAGGCTCATTTTTATTTTGTAGGGAGGATTTTTGAGAGGATTTTTTTGTAGGGATTTTTGTGAGGGATTTTGGAGGAGGAATTTTTTTTTGAGAATTTGAAGGGAGAGGAAATCTGCAGAGAAATTTTGAAGAAAATAATATTATTTTCATTTTATTGTAATTTCGAAGAAGAAAAGAAATCTCCAAGAAGGTGGTAAATACTTTTTTTTTTTTTAATAAGTTGTTATTATACTAATCCTTTTTTTTATTTATTATTTATTTATTTTTATTTTTTTATTTTTTATTTTATTTATTTATATATTTTTTTTAGTAAATAAAACGAGGTGGAAAATTCTCAACCTTCCATTGGAGCGGTTTTAAGTTTAGAATGGAATTACTCCCCTCGATGTGTATGTGTGCGTGTGTTTTATTTAATTTGTATTAAATATAATGTGCTAACAATACGAGGTGGAAAACTTCTGACCTTCCATTGGAGCGGTTTAAGTTTAGAATGGAAGTACTCCCCTCGATGTGTGTGTATGTGTGTGTGTGCGTGTGTTTTATTTAATTTGTATTAAATATAATGTGCTAACAATACGAGGTGAAAAATTCCCAACCTTCCATTGGAGCGGTTTAAGTTTAGAATGGAAGTACTCCCCTCGATGTGTGTGTGTGTGTGTGCGTGTGTTTTATTTAATTTGTATTAAATATAATGTGCTAATAATACGAGGTGGAAAACTTCTGACCTTCCATTGGAGCGGTTTAAGTTTAGAATGGAAGTACTCCCCTCAATGTGTGTGTGTGTGTGTGTGTGTGTGTGTGTGTGTGCGCGTGTGTTTTATTTAATTCGTATTAAATATAATGTGCTAACAATACGAGGTGGAAAACTTCTGACCTTCCATTGGAGCGGCTTAAGTTTAGAATGGAAGTACTCCCCTCGATGTGTGTGTGTGTGTGTGTGTGTGTGTGCGTGTGTTTTATTTAATTTGTATTAAATATAATGTGCTAATAATACGAGGTGGAAAACTTCTGACCTTCCATTGGAGCGGTTTAAGTTTAGAATGGAAGTACTCCCCTCAATGTGTGTGTGTGTGTGTGTGTGCGTGTGTTTTATTTAATTCGTATTAAATATAATGTGCTAACAATACGAGGTGGAAAACTTCTGACCTTCCATTGGAGCGGTTTAAGTTTAGAATGGAAGTACTCCCCTCGATGTGTGTGTGTGTGTGTGTGCGCGTGTGTATTTTATTTAATTTGTATTAAATATAATGTGCTAACAATACGAGGTGGAAAACTTCTGACCTTCCATTGGAGCGATTTAGGCTTAGAAGAATTATCCCCTCAATGTATAAATTCTTTGATAATATATAAAAAAAAATACAAAAAGATTTTCTTTTTTAGAAGGAAATAATTTCAAAATAAAATAAAAACGAATCTCTGATCAGACCATGTTATTTTAGGAGTCAAATTTTTACTTAAGCCACATTTTTTTTTAAATTGTTTTCAAAAAAGAAAATATGGTGACCTAGCACATCATTTAAAACCCAATGTTAGGTGGCGACTCCTTTTTCTAAAACAGGCTTAAGTATATTTTAATGAGAAAATCGACGTTTTTAAAAACCCTTCTCATTTTACTAGCGCCACGCTTATATATAATCATTTTTTTGATTTTCTCTGGAAAATCGGGGCGCGTTCAGCTGGCGACTCCGCCGGGGATTATTAGAAGGTTGAGCCTAATATGTCTAAATAAGTCCAATTAATCTAAAGTCTGAATGTTAAATTTTATTTTATTTTCTTTTTCCTCAATTCGGTAAATAAGTTGTGATTTTTTATATTTTATATATTTTCTCCTTCTTTTCCTTATTTCCTCTCAGGCTCTTATATCGTTGTAAATCCTCTAACAAAAGCAAAGTTGTCTTGTATCCATATTATCCCCTCAGGATTCTATGATACAAGACGAGAAAAGGATTTTTTTTTTTTTTTTTTGTAGGTGAAGAAGAAAGGGACAAGATAAAGAAAATTGGTCCTAGAAAAGCAAATCCAGTTCCCCCCCTTTCGAAGTCCGATCTTTACACGCAGTCGAGCACAAGCTCATTCCAGGATAACATCAGAAAGCAATCCCGAATTTCCCCGAACTACCCCCAAGCTTCCTGTCCCCAAAACTACCCGAACCAGAACAACCAATATCAGAACTACCCTCCTCAAAATCGCCAAAACCAAAATTATCCTCAAAACCAACCCTATTCCCAAAGTCGCCCCCGCTATTACCAAAATGTACCTCCCTCTTATCAAAACCATATTTCCCAATATTATCCTCAAGCCTACCCAGCACCCTCTTACCATACCTATCAACCACACTCGAACACCTCACCTCAAATTCCTAACCACACTCCAAGGTCAGGAACCCAATACCACCAAGGCCTTCTACCTCATGCTACGGGAGAAAATTTCCAGAACGACAACAGAGAGCTACAAGACCTTCCGGTCTCGATCACCGAGTTGTACCGAATTTGTTTGAAGCAAGGGATGCTGACACCCCTTCCATTCTACGAAGTTAAACCTGGGAGTAAAGTAGCTTCTTCAAATGCTTTCTGTGAATACCACTCAGGAATCAGAGGACATGCGACTGAGCAATGCTTTCATCTAAAAGACAAAATTCAGGAGTTTATACGGACAGGAGCCATCACGTTTCCTAAAAAACCTGAGGCCGGTACGCCAAACTGTCAGCAGAATCCGTTGCCTGAGTATACACCTTCAAGGAGTAGTAAAGTCAATCTTTACCAAAATGTTGTTGGAGATGGGAGCGAGTCATGTGCCTAAGGCTCAATTTGAAAAATCTAAAGACTGCAAAACTGTTTTTTGGTTTGCTTTAAATTTGCGAGGTGTTTTGATAAAATTAGAAAATCTTTGCGTACTCACATTTCCATCCCGTTGGTCTTTTGGATGGAAAAGGATTTGCTCTGTAATGACTTTTAAAATTTCAATAATGCAATACTGTTTATTCAAAACTGTGGTCTAATGTTTGAATCTTACTATTTCAGGTGCCCAAAATTGCCTGCATATATTGTATGTGAGGTGACTGAGTAAGGATGTGGAAGTGTGATTTCAATACAAAATTAGACCACGATTCAATGAGACTATAATCAAAGGAAGATTATGTTTATCCAAACGATGGTGAGATTTGAAAAGGCTCGTAACCAAATTCGTCAGCAATTCCAGAAGTACCGAGGGATTCGAAAGTCAAGATTGGTATCCATTGTCCTTACGATGCTTTGATATATTGTTGCAAGCTAATCAAGCTATCTCTGGTGGTACTTTAGTGGTTGATGAAACTGGGTGTAAATATCCCGATTTGCCTATTGTCTGAGTTACTCAATGGTAAAAGGGAATACAATCATCTCAGGCCAATGATCCCACCAAGGATCAAGTCTAGCGTAGTTCACAGAATGCCCCTTTCAGGGCAAAAAGCATACCTGGACGCTCATTTGGAGCTTCTGAAATTTCAGCAATAAGAGTTTCTAATTTGAGCTGGAAGGTAAGAAGTCCTAGTGATAGGGAAATCCATGCTTCCAAGCCCCTTGAAATCCCTGTAATGCACATGAAAACATTTCCAAAACAAAATCTTAGTCTGAAAGTTGTTACCTTTGATGACTCACAATTCCATTCCTCCCTTTTTTGTCGTGGTCATTTGACTAATGGCGCTCGGCTTTCATAGGTCACAGGACAGTATCGGGAGATTTTTTTTGAATTTAGAAGACTCGCTTTTCAACTGAGAGTTCAACATGCTTCAGGGTGATTCGAAATTTTTTTTTTTTTTTTTTTAGTTCTCTCGACTCAGGGGAAGGCCCAACATACCTCATCGAGGTCTCCTTGGTTTGCTCGACTGGATTCTTGTCTTTTCAAATTAGTAGGTGCTTCAATGCTTGGGGTTCTAATACTCCTGCATGCTCTGTGTTTTCTCAAGTCCTGCAAAACTGATTTAGTCCAAAAATGGGTAAATGTCAAAAAATTACTAAAATAAGTACCTTCAATACCCGATATGATTTTCTGTGAGATCTTGAGTCAAGAATGTAGAGGAATATGATTCTAATACATTTTCAGACCACGACCAATGTGTCTTTTCTCAAATTCTAATTCCATATCCATCAAGTTCTGATTCAAAAAATAAATGTCGTTTGCCGCTAATTTGGACCGAGGCAGAAAACATGAACAAAACTATCTATCATCTTTCTTTTCTCTTCAAATCTCTTCCACATTTATACCAATATTTCTTGTTCGGTCACCCCACTTTTGTTTTTTCCTTCCCCTTTTTTTTTTTTTCCTTTTTTCTTTTTTTTTTTCTATTGCTTTTCTTTTTTTTTTTTTTTTTTTTTTTTTTTTTTTTTTTTTTTTTTTATCGAACTTACAATGATTTAGGGGCAACCGAGTTTATCAATGAACTTGATTTTCTTTGAAAATTGAGACCTTCTTGCAACATTTGAAAGTTATTTCAAAATAAAATAGAACCTTCGGATTTAAATTTTAGTGGACTTAATCGGATAATGTACCGTCTTTGGACGGGCGTCTTGGGGTGCTTGACACCTTCCCCGAGCGTAACTGACCCCCGAACTCTTTAAACGAATCTCTTATCAGACCATGTTATTTTAGGAGTCAAATTTTTACTTAAGCCACATTTTTTTTTAAATTGTTTTCAAAAAAGAAAATATGGTGACCTAGCACATCATTTAAAACCCAATGCTAGGTGGAGACTCCTTTTTCTAAAACAGGCTTAAGTATATTTTAATGAGAAAATCGACGTTTTTAAAAACCCTTCTCATTTTACTAGCGCCAAGCTTATATATAATCATTTTTTTTATTTTCTCTGGAAAATCGGGGCGCGTTCAACAATCCATGTTTAACTCATGGCCCTAACCATTTATGCAATGTAAAATGAGCTAAACATTCTCAACAACTACCAAAATGAAGAAAATAAAGAGAGGAAACGAGCGACTTAGCCGATATCCGAAGATTTGCCACTAGAAACGTCGATCGATCGCTTCCTCGTTGATCCTCCACCTCGGGTTGAGAGCTCTCCCTAAAAAATCCCTAATCCTACTCCTAAAATATGGCTTAAGGCCTTAAGAAATGAAGAGAGGGAAGAGAGGAGGAGAGAAGGGAAAAATAAATATCCCAAAATATCTCAAAATACCTCATAAATATCAAGGCTGTGCTGCAAGATTTTCGCCTAGGCGAAGTTAAGGCGGTTAACTTTCTGCCGGAAATTTGCCTAGGCGTAGAAAAATTCGCCTAGGCGAAGTTACTGCAGGTTTGCAATTTTATTTTGGCTTTAACTTCTTCATCCGAACTCCGATTGAGCTGATTCAAAAATCTATGAAAATATAATAAAAATATATACAACTTCTATGTTTTGAGTATTTCCAAAATAGTATTTCATCATAGTCCAAAATAGCCTTGAAGTTACAACACCTGTTCCGGCTTTGCAGGTTTGGTGACCGCCAAGGTGAAGAAGTAGGCGGTGGACTTGGAAATGTTTCTACTGGGGTTTCCACCTAGGCGGAGGAATTTTTTGCCTAGGCGGTGGGCTGTCAATAGTCTTTTGTCATTCTCAGCATCTTCACTGCCTAGGCGGAGGTCTGGACGCCTAGGCGGTGGGCTTCCTTCATATTTTTGCCTTCGTACTTGTTTATCCACCGTAACTTCTACTCGCCTTCAGTTCGATCTCATCGTTTTCACTCCAGTTTTCTATCTTTTTGCTCCACACGCCTGATTTATACAAAAAGTATAAAAACATATTAAAACATATAAAAATAACTATAAACGTACTCGAAAACTAACAAATTTGGATTGGAAATACGTAGGTAATTTACACCTATCAGTGCTAATTGGGAGTTTTCGTTGGTAGAAATGGGGTTGAGTGTCATTTCAATGTAGTTTAAAAAATGTTATAAGAGGTTCTACATATCAATCCTTTCTAATTGTAAGATTCATACCAATCTCTCTTCCTCAATCAAAAATTAAAAAAATTGCTATATGTTCTTTAGTGCTAATTGGGAGTTTTCGTTGGCAGAAGTGGGGTTGAGTCTACTAGTCCTAAGGAATTTCTTTATTCCAAATAATCATTCCCGTTTTGGTTTACTGTTTGTTTGATTATAGGGAACTGACCTCTTTATTTTTGTGTTTAGGTGAAGAAGCCCTTAAAAACATTCACCTCATTCTAGTGATTGCTACAAAGTTAGCCAAAGTATTGGTACCTGATGTCTGATTTTATAAGAAGCTAACTTTTTTTTTTTTTTTTTATCCCAAGAGGATGTCTCAAGACGGAAAGGACCGACTCTTGACTGTTTCTTTTGAAAGAAACAAGAATTTATCTCGGAATGCCCCTGGCCTGCTCCTTAGCGCTACGTTCTAGCTCCCGTTGTTTCATTCTTACCTTCGAGCTTTGCGATAAATAGTTCTATTCCTCAAGTTCTTGTCGATTCTAACAACAATCATCCTCTTATTCGTCAGAGAATGAGCAATGTTGTTATTTCTATTCCGATGCCTAATGCTCGCCCCTACTCCCTTACTGAGATTCAAGGACTTGATGTTATCACTCATGCAGCCAATATGTCCATTCCTCATTTGCCTTCGCCAATCATTATAATAACATCCACCTACGATGCTAGAGCCAATTCGTCCGGTACCGATGTCTCGTCGCAGACTTTGATGCACCAACAATTATCTGAGCTAAGTTTATATGTTTTGGAGGCACAACAAAAAGTTTGATGATGTCTTTTGCACATTGATGGACCAGTCTCTAGATAGGGGTCTAGTCAGGATCGGATCTCGTATGAGGCTGAGTTATTTAGGCTTGGTGTCTGTGCTAGTCTTCAAGTATGTCTTCAACAATTTGTCCCTTAGTATCTCTTATTTTTACTTCATTGTCTATTTTTTGTGACATTTCACAGTGTATCTATATCTTTTCTGCCATGGTCGAAAGTTCAGATACCATTCAAGAACTTGACTCCCAACTGGTTTTCCAAGTTAGAGAATCAGGAAAGTTGGAAAAGGACCTCAAAGTGGTCCATATTGAGAAATGAGTCTTGGATATTGAACTGGCAGTAGAGAAATCCTCAAAAGAGAAAGTTGTAACTGACCTTGCCACCACAGTTAGCTGATGTGAAGGGTTGTCGAAGAAAATTGAACGGTTCTCGGGCTAAGTTGAGGCTTAAAGGTATAGCTTGTAGCAAATGAGAGCTCCTTTGTAGCGGCACTAGCCAAAACTTAGAGAGAGAGAAAAAGGTTGCCCAATCTATAAACTTAGAGGATGCCATAATCAAAGCCAAGGAGTTAAGGGTGGCAGGGTTGGAAACCAAATTATCTTAGCTATCTTCACAAATTGAAGAACTTAATCGCTCACACCGACATAAAGATAATCAACTTTCTCGCCAGTAGAAAGAAAGTTGGTAACTATTTGATGAGCTACGCACGGATATCTAGATCACGGCTTCAACTAATGTCGATCCGTTGTGGCCTCTAAATTCCCCAAGCTTGACCTCGACTTCCTCGATACCGAGATTAATAATTCAGATGATGAGTCTCTTTCTGCTATCGAGCAGGAAACTACCCAAGACTTAGTTGCGGTTGGAGCAACTCAAGGAGTTATTACTGATCAGACTGTCAATGCTTCAAATCATATCAGTAATCAAGAAGGGAAATCATTCGTTGTAGCCCAATTTGATAGTGTGTCAAGCCAAGGGATGCCTCGAATGTTTCACCAATTATTTCAAACGTCACCTACTTTCGATGTTTATTATCATTACCTACATTAATGGTTACTTAATTTTTGTACATGCTGTAAGGCTGTGTTTCAAAAACATATTTAACTATTTATTGTAATTTAAGGCTTGAGTTTCAACTTTTTGTTGCTTTTTTATCCTTTATTGCCTATTTAAAAGTCATTCATTCTGATACTCTTCATTGCTTGCCTAGTACTTCTTCCCTTTCACCTTTCTTTTTATTTGTTTCATTATTTCCTCTTTTTTTAACCATGTATACTCATGAATCAATGAAGGCCACTAGGAAAAGCAAAATGAACATTAGCTCCGTTTCAGGGGTTTGGATCACGGACGCAAAAGTGTAAAAGGATGAGCACCCACGCCTTCAAATGATGAAAGAAGCATTTTCTTGTATCATCAATTCGATGCAACTCGTTATTCATTCGTTTTGGAGTTGATAGAGTTGCATGACCAGTACGATTACAAGGCTGAAGAGCTTGAGGATGCTGAATCCCGAGTTGAGTAGCTTAACAAGGAGGTTGAGGATCTAAAAGCTTATATATAAATCGCGAATTGGCACTAAGATAAGGTACATGCTTGAAAGGAGGCCAAGAAATATACGATTTGGGTTCTTATCCATGAGCTCATAACATTCAAGAACGTAGAGGATATTCCTCCTCTGAGGACAAGGGGTCTCCTCTTCCATTATAACATAAGCCTCCTCCTTCCGGTCCCGATTTTTTAGAAAAAGTCCCTACCTTGCTACCTGAAGAAGAAGAATTCCCCCTCCTCCTATTTTGAAGATGAAAAATAAAACCCCTCTCCCTAAAATATACATATATTTTTATTTCTAATTTTATTTTGGAAGGATCATAATCCTTTCCTTCTTTTATGTTAAAAATTATATGATATTAACTATTTTTTTTTTTTTTTTTTTTATGGTTGTGTGTATTTCTTTTCTTGTATAACTTATTTATTTCTGTAAAAATGAATAAATCTATTTATTTTCCTCTAATTATTACTTTTACATTTGTTATTGGAACTTTCGCCTTAACATGCGTAAGTATTACCATTTAAATATTGTTTATGAAGTAGGCTAATCCATATATTTGAATCAATATAAAAACTTTGCACATTTTGATCATCCGAATCATTTAGAGATAATCTTCATGAATGTTTTCAAGTTGATTTGTTTGGTTCCCAACTGTTTTGGCAATTTGATGAACTGCACTGATTTTCTTCTAATTTGGCGTATTGTACCATTTTGACCTGTTTGGTGAACTAAATTGTTCAGAACAGTTTCGGTGAACTGAATCATTTTAGATGATTTTTGGCAATCCAAAGTGTTCTGAATAGTTTCGATGAATTGAATCATTTTCAACGATTTTTTTGGTTATTTGAATTGTTTTCAATAGTTTTGGCTAATATTTTTGCTATTATTATTTTTTAAGAAGTTCTTGTTCACAGTTCTTGTGCCATGGTTGCCTAGCCCGCATTCGAGCTTGTGTCACAAAAACCTTTCTGCTCTTCTTTGATCATTCTACTTGATCGATGGAGACGGATGAGTTGCACAAGCGACTTGCCCATATTGTTGGGGTGAGATATGAGATTCTAGATGTTGAGTTTCTCCGATGTCCACTTGTGAATGGATTTTAACAAATTTCCCATTCTTTGGTCAAGACCTTGTTCGTTCCTAATTCTGGGAAGATTTTGAATCCCTCAGGCGCTCTTACCTTTTTGTTTAGGATTCATCTTGTGAATAATTTTTTTTTATTCCATCATTGTTGGTTTGTTGAAGTCACCGACTGACTTGGTGAGGTTATACCCTGGGGTGAAATGCTTGTGAATCGTTTATTAGTTTGCTGCAATTACCGAATATGGTGAACAAATTTATTGATGTTGTTCTGTTTTTGGTTGTTGGAAGCCTGGTGTTTGTCGCACTTGAGAAGTATTGAAAAATACTCAATCTTGGAGGATGTTATTTGATGGATGATTGATCTGGTTGGGGAGGTTCCCAATCATTTGCACTTCCTGAAGATGAGGGTCACGATGTCTCCGACATAGAAAATCGATTGTTTTTTTTTTTTTTTCATCTTCAAGACTTCTAAAATTCCTCTAACTTTTGCTTTTCTCGTATACGTGAAGGAAGTGAGATGAAAAATATTCCTTTTGTCAGATGGTTTTCTTGATAGAGAATTGGGGACCAACCCCCTTTTTTATGACAGCACGAGATCAACCAGACTTCTCTTCCTCATCCAAATTCCAGACTTGGTTCTAGTGCTTGAGGTATTTTACCCCTATATGTTCTGTATTTCTTTCAAATCCATAAAACATTATATTAGCATAAATACTACTAAATAAATAAATTCAAAATAATATAGTATCTTTTTGTTTGACAAAACTTCTAGCCTAACTGGTCCCACTGAGGAAGAGAGTTTTGACTACAAGGGAGGTAGGGGCGCGTCTGGTGGTATCGTATAGAATAATCGGTTAAAGACAACAAATCTTTTTCTTTCTATCTTTCTATGACTATGACTATTAAAATATACTATACCCAAAAAAAAAAAGATCCTCTAGTGAGGGCCTCACCCCTCCCCTCTAAGCATGTCTACTCTAAAAAACAACAAAAACAACTCCCATCAATTAGTTTGTCCCATCATGTCTATATCCCCTTGTTGGTTGTTGGCCTGACCAGATTTGTTATGGAAGGTCCTTGCTGCTTTGTCATCTATATTAGGTTGATTTGAATTGTGATAATATAACTTCAATAGTATTGTTTTTCATTTTCCCATAGTTCTTATCCATAGATTTGACTCTCTCAAGCTTAGGAAGTTTTGATGTTTGGTTCTCACTGAGATCATTGTTGGGGGGAGACTTGAGCCTATATGTTTTGAGGACTCCTAGAATAGGCACTTTTCTGTTCACACCTTTCTTCTATTCTAGAAACATCTTCTAACACTACTCGAGATGGTCTATAAAAACTACAAAAATAAAAAATAAAAAATAGCCAGTATAGCTTATTCAATTTGAATAAAAAAAAATAACTACTCAATGATAAGGAACATTGGGATCACTCTCTCTATAACTCAAATTTTTCTTTGTTTTGTTTTGGGGGTTTTATTTGCTTTTTTCCTTTTCTTTTTTTTTTTATCTTTTTTTTTACACACTTAAGTTGACTAACATCATGGCTGTAGACACGATATGTTGACCACTCTACAAAATTTTATACTTTCTTTTATAATTAACTTTGTTTTTATTTAACTTGGTTTTTATTTTATTTAATTTTCAAAAAATACAAAAAAAAAATAAATAAATAAAGAAGAAAAGGAAGAAAATTGAAATAAAATAAAAGGGGTGAAATGGAAAGAAGGAAAAGAAGAAAGAGTAAATGGAAAATGATTGTGAGAGAGAGAGAGAAAATATGGAAGGGGCCCACCATTGTTTTTGGTTTCTCTTCCAACGGAAAGAAAAAAAGAGTGATATTAAAGTAAGAGTAGAGAGAATAGAGAGAATGAAAGAGTGAGAGAATGAGATGAGCATGGGGCCCACGGTTCAACCAAACATAGAGAGAAAGAGAAACTAGACCATTGCCCCCACTTTGTTTATTCAGTCAACATAGAGAGAGAGAGAGATGAATGAGATGTGCCCCCCTTGACTTGTCAACTAGTACTTATAGAAAGCAAAAAAAAAAAACAGGGTAGAAAAAAGAAAACCCACTGCCACGTATCGCCCAAGAAAGAAGGGCAGTGAAAGACGTGTGTTCTTCATGCGCATGCAACCCTAGAGTTCTCTTTTTGTCATTTGTTTCCAATTTTACCATTTCCCAACTTAACTTGGACTGAGTTTAGGTGGCCAGATATAATTTTTATGGCTTTTTAAGTGATTTTCATGCCCCATCTTTCTCTATAAATAGGGCCCTCATCCTCCTAATTTATTCATTCAAAAATTAAGAAGAACAAACCCCTAGAAGAGCAACTCTCATTAAAAACCCTTTTGGGAAACTGTCTATGAGAAAGGAAAAACTCAAGCATCGAGATTCTTGGCCTAGAATATGTATGTTTTTCCTTTATCTTTAATTTTTTTTTAGCTTATTTCTTTTTCTAGCAATTTAAATTCTTGCAAGCTTTATTTCTTTTTATTGTTCGATGACTTGATGAAAACGTCGGGATGAGGTTCCTCATTCTTAATCTAAACCTTTGAGCATTTAAACGAGGACAGCCATATTAAATCATTGTCATGCATAATCACGTTAATTCATGTGGTGTTCCCTGTTTAATTCCCATATTCATTTGATTTTGCATTGGCATGTTTAAATTAAACCCTTTAGTTTTTTAGGTCACTTTTGCATAAATAAAATAGAATTCATATAATGTTAGTTTTTGCATTCATATTTTCACACTTATTCACTTATTTTATTTTGCACATTTAAAGTAAAGAAAACTCTCAAAAACATATATAAATACCCCCATCGGGGATCATCCTTGTTGAATCTTTAATATTTGATAAGAGGTCATACCGAGAGAACATTCCCAAAATTTACAAAAACTTGCCTCACCTTATTTTTGAAAATATCAAAAAGATTTCATAAAAAGGAAATGATTTCAAAATAAAATAAAATTTTCGGACTAAAATAATTGGACTTCATTGGATATAAAGCACCGTCTTCGAACGGGCATCCTGGGATGCCTAACACTTTCCCCGAGCGTAACGACCCCCAAGCCTTTAAATGAATATTTGGTTTGATCGTGTTTTTTTGGAGTTAATTTTTACTTAGGCTTTTTAAATTTATTTTTTAAAATTCGGTGACCTAGCATACCGTTTAAATACAATGCTCGGTAGTGACTCCTTATTTTTAAAAATGGCCTAAGTATTTTTTTGTGAAAATCGGGCGCTTTAAAAACCCCTCTCTCTTTACGCTTATTAATATTTCACATTCTTTTCCTTTTGGAAAATCAGGGCGCGTCAATAGAGTTTCGATTAGTCAGCATCAAATTGAAAATTTCGAACTCGAATGGATTTTAAGACTATCTAAGACCCACGTGGACTAATAAATGGACTTGTTGTAAGAACAGGATGAGACAGAAAAATGGGTCCAAGAAAAGCAATTCTGGTTCCCTCCGTTCGAAGTCCTGTCTTCACTCGCAGTTGGGCTCATAATTATTCCAAGATAACATCTAAAGGCAATCTCGAATCTCCCTACATGGTCCAAATAGCTTGGATGCAAGAAACTATCGACATACTAATGGAAAAGGTCAGCTAACTAAGCCAACAACCTTAGGGGGTGCCTGTTCTCCCGTTCAGTGGAACTCCCATGATTGAATCGCCGAATGAAAATCCACCAAGTTTCAAGATGGAGAACTTAGTGCTAAATCCGAACCATGTTGGCTCGAACTTCGCGTTGCTGGTTTACTATGAACCTTAGATAGGCCCTCATCCTTTCACCTATAGAGTGCCAGTATATCCTAGCTACGGGAATGTCTACCAGGCCTTATCCAAAGGCCTAGCTCCTTCGCACCGCAGATCCCCATTCACCTGAAGAGAGTCGTTGCTCCACCTAATGATCCAAATGCCAATTAATCGGCCCCGACCACTGAAACCGAAAATAGAAAAGAGAATGGACCCCATCTGACTTGGGTTCAAAAAATAAAAGAATTAGAAAAAATTGTGGAATAATTAAAAAGAGAAAAGCCTTACAAAAAAATGGCATACAAGGAGTTTTCAGCACTACTCGGGTGGTATATCCAAAAAATTTCATAGTTTTAGAGTTCACGAAATATGAAGGTACTGGCCCCCCTGAATGGATTGTCAGTATCTACAAAGATGAGCTAGGAGTTCATGCTCGGAATGAGGATCTTTGCCTGGATGTTCCATCGATTGTTGAAGGGATCGGCTCTCAACTGGTACATAACCCTGGATCTGTTGCAGATTAAAATGTTTGAGAATCTGGAATAGGCCTTTTGTGAGCAGTATGTGTACAATAAAGATGTCGCGCTAGACCATATTACCCTTTAACAGATACTAAAGAAGAAAAATGAAAGCTTCTGGAGGTATACTGCCCGTTGGAGAGAGGAGGCTGCCAAAGTTTTCCCTAGGTTAAGTGAGGATACTCAATTAGAGATATTCAAGTCAATTCAGACACTGCCGTTCTAAGAGATCTCTCGAGCATAGCAGTGGCTTCATTCGGTGATACAATCAATTAAGCCGAGGTAACATAAGAAAGAATAAGGAGCGGAAAGATTGAAGGGGCCTCGCTCGATCCAACAAAGAGGTTAGTCCAGCCAAAGAAGAAAGAAAATGAGATAGCCATCGTTGTTTCCCTCCAGCAAACCCTTCACCAAAACAACCCCAAAGCTTCATATCTCCCGTAAACCCCTCACCAAAACAACCAATACCATAACCATTTTTATCAAAATAGCCAAAACCAAAATTACCCCCAAAACCTGCCATATTCCCAAAGCCTTCCATGCTACTACCAAAATGTACCTTCCGCTTACCAAAATCGCACTACCCAATACTATCCTTAAGCTTACCAAACACCCGCTTACCATACGCTCTCATATCAACCTAACCAAAACCCTCAAGACAGGAACCTAATACCACTCAGACTATGCACCTTGCGCTACTGGGAAAAACTTTCAAAACAATGAGAAAGAACCACTAGACCTTCCGGTCTCCATCACTGAGTTGTACCAAAGCTGTTTGAAGTAGGGGATGCTGACGCCTCTTCCATCCTATGAGCCTAAGCCTAGGAGTAAAGAGACTACTTCAAATACTTTCTGTGAGTACTATTTTGGAACTAGGGGACATACGACTGAGCAGTGCTTTGAACTGAAAGACAGGATCCTAGAGTTCATACGGGCAGGTGTCATCACATTCTCCAATAAAAAGATTGAGGCCGCTACACCAAATTGCCAACTGAATCTGCTGCCTAAGCATGCACTTTCAAGGAGTGGTAAAGTCAACCTTTACCAAAACATTGGCGAAGATAGGAGCGAGTTATGTGACCAAGGCTCGATTTGAAAAATCCAAAGGCTACAAAAAGTAGGGTTCTTGTTTACTTTCAATTTGCTAAGTGTTTTGCTAAAATTGGGATATTTTCACATATTCACCTTTCTATCCCGTTGGTCTTTTGGATGGAAAAGAATTTACTCTGTAATGACTTTTTAAATTTCAATAAATGCAATACTATTTTATCTAAACTATGCTCTAATGTTTGAATCTTACTCTTTTAGGTACCTAAAATTGTCTGCATATGTTGTATGTGATATGACTAAGCGAGGATGTGAATGTATGATTTTAGTACAGATCAAGATCACAATCCAATGGGAATATAAACAAATGAAAATTTTGTTCTACCAAATGATGGTGAGATCCAAAAGGTCCCTAACCAAATCCAATAACAATTCCAGAGTAACGGAGGATTAGAAAGTCAAGATTGGCATCCATTACCCTAATGATACTTTAATATATTTCTGCAAGCTGATTAAGCCATCTCCGGTGGTCCTTTAGCAATTTGATAGAATCGAGTGTAAACATCCTAATTCACCTGCTGTCAGACCCAATGGCGAAACGTGAACACAATTATTCCAGGTCAATGATCCCAATGAAGAAGCTCTCAAATGTTGAATAAGGTCTTAATTTAAAAAGAATATCAAGTTCATTTCTAAGCTCGGTTGCCCCCGAACCACTGTAAGTTCGATAATTTATTTAAAAAAATTAAAAAGAAAAAAAAATTAATAAAAATAAAAATAAAAATAAAAAGGGGTATAACCGAGCAAGAAGCATTGATGCAAATATGGAAGAGATTTAAAGAAAAATAAATGGGATAGATTGGTTCTCTAAAGGTTTCTGCTTCGGGGCAACCTAGTAGGCAAACGACATTTTTCGGATTAGAACTTGATAGACTTGAATGGAATCAGAATTTGTGAAAAGAAACATTGGTCGTGGTCTGGAAATGTATTGGAACCATATTCCTTTGCAACCCAACTCAAAATCTCACATAATATCATATCAGGCATTGAAAGTAACTCTCTTTAGTAATTTTTTACATTTGGCCCAATTTTTGGACTAAATCTGTTTTACAGGAATTGAGAAAACACAGAGCGTACAGAAGTACTAAAACCCCAAGTATCGAAGCACCTAAAAATTTGGAAAGATAGGAATCCAGTCGAGTAAGCCAATGAGACCTTGATGATCCATGTTAGGCCCTCCCCTGAGTTGAAAAGCAAAGTCTATGAATTAAAAAAAAAAAAAGTCTCATAGAATTACTCCAAGGCATGTTGGTCACTCCCCTAAGTTGGAAAACAAAGTCGCTAAATTTAAATAAAGAAATCTCATCAAATCACCCCGAGAAAGTCAAGTGCTGCAAACCGAGTAACTATCACGGAAAAAAGGGGAATGGAATTGCTAGTCATCAAAGGTGACCAATTTTTTTTAGACTAAATATTTTGTTTTAGTAATGTTATCTTGTCCAGTTGCAGGGATCTCAAAAAGGGCTGGGATCATAGATTTCCCTTTCATTGGGACCTCTTACCTTCCTACTGACTCAAATCGGAGACTTTACTGCTGAAAATTCAAAAGCTCTAAATGAACATCCAGGTATGCGTTTTTCCCTGAAAAGGGCATTCAGTAAACTACACTAAACTTGATCATTGGCATAATGTTAAGGTACGTAGGTAACATGTAAAAGTTTAGTCATTGAAGCGTTAACCCCAACCGTAGGCTAGGGCACATTTTTTATCTTTTGTCCATCATTTGGCCGGCATATTATATGAAATTTGTCCATTTCTGCATCTAGGGAGTTTTGAGTTTGGCAACCCCAGCTGCAGGCTAGCTTACATTTTATATCTTGCTATTATTTTATACTTATCTTTCCATGATGGCATTCCATGTTGCATTCAACCTTTCCGTGATAGATTTTTTTTTCTGCCTCTCCATGATGGCATTTCATGTTGCATCAGCCTCTCCACGATAACTTTTTATTTTTTTGCCTCTCCGTGATGGCTTTATTTTTTATTTTTACATTATGCCTCTCTATGATGCCTTTTTATTTTGCATTATGCCTCTCCGTAATGACTTTTCATTTGCATTTGCCTCTCCGTAATGACTTTTTACATTTTCTATTGCCTCTCCGTAAGTGCCATTAGATTTTTTTATTTTCTTGCACCACCTGGGGCATATATAGAATAACGTGTGACCTGATTCTTGGCATTGCAGAGATACATAGGCAACCTTTTTAGGATTCGATCACAATTCATCCATATTCTATTCTCATTCCTTTTCCATCAAGCTCGGAAAAGGGAATTTTTCCGTTTTGTTATAAAATTTCAAAAATAAAAATAGCATGATTAAAATGACATGTTTATCTTATCTTTGTCAAACAAGTGAAACTCGAATGACAAAGAGAGACAACTGTAGACATGACATTTTAACCACCCGGAAAATTTTATGCTTTCTTTTATAGTTAACTTTATTTTTATTTAACTTGGTTTTTATTTTATTTTATTTTCAAAAAATACAAAAAAATAAAAAAAATAAAAAGAAAATTAAGAAAATTAAAATAAAATAAAGGGAGAGAAATAGAAAGAAAGAAAAAAGAGGGGAGTAAATGGAAAATGAATGTGAGAAAGGGCGAGAAAATATGGACGGATGAGATATTAAAGTAAGAGTAGAGAGAATAGAGAGAGAGAGAGAGAGGTGAGCATGGGGCCCATAGTTCAACCAAACATAGAGAGAAAGAGAGAGAGAGAGAGCGACAAGACCATGGCCCTCCTTTATTTATTCGGTCAACATAGAGAGAGAGAGAAATGAATGAGATGTGGGCCTCCTGGACTTGTCAACTATTACACATAAAAAGCAAAAAAAAAAAAAAAAAGGTAGAAAAAAAAAATCCACTCCCATGTGTCACCAAAGAAAGAAGGGCAATGAAAGGCGCTGTTCTTTACGCGTCCTCAACCCTAGAACTTTTGTTTTTGTCATTTTTTTCCAATTTTACGCTTTCCCAGTCTAACTTGGATTGGGTTTAGGTGGCCAAAACTAAGTTTTAGGGTTTCCTAAATGATTTTCAAGCCCTATCTTTCCCTATAAATAGAACCCTCATCCTTATAGTTTATTCATTCAAAAATTGAGAGGTGCAACACCTAAAAGAGTGATTCTCATAAAAAACCTTTTTTGAAGCCGTCTGTGAGAAAGAAAAAACCCGAGTATTGAGATTATTGGTCTAGAATATGTATGTTTTTTTTGTTTTGTTTTTCAATTTTTTTCAACTTATTTTTTTTCTCACAATTTAAATTCCTGCAAGTTTTATTTCTTTGAAGTGTCCGATAACTTGATAAAAATATCAGGATGGGGTTCCCCATTCTCAATCTGAACCTTTGAGCGTTTAGACGAGGACGCCCATATCTCCCTTTTTTTTTTTTTCTTTTGCTTTCTTTTATTTGTCGCAATTCATAAAAGAAAAAACTGAAAAAAAAGGTAAGTCATCCGACAATCCGATGAAAATGCCAATATGGATTTCTTGTGCTTAAATTTAATCCCTGAGCTTTAGGTGAAAGATGTTTTCGTTATTTATTTTTTTGTATTTTATTTTGTTTTTATCATTGCTATCAAAAAACCTAAAAAATAAAAAATATATAAGTCATCCGATGATCTGATGAAAACGTTGGGATAGGTTTCTCGTACTTAAACTTAATCCCCGAGCGTTATGTAAATGATGTTTGAATTATTTATTTTTTTGTATTTCTTTTTTCTTTTTATTTTCATTATCATAAAATCCTAAAAACTTAAAAATATAAAAATCCAAAAAAATAGTAAAATTTTTGTTTGTGAGAATTAATCCTTACAAACTTTAAGATGAATCCGACAATTTGATAAATCGTGAAAAAGTTTTTCATGGCCTCTTTTCCATTCCCTAATTAGAGTGGAATTTAGAAACGATAATTTTAGGAAATCTCTTCCCTCAGTAAATCTTTTCGTGGGATTTCTTTTAAGTTTTGAAAAGATTAATTTCGATAAAATTGTTTCCGCGATCCTCCCTCGATTTTCATTTTCATAGAATTTGAGAGAATTTCAAATTAAGATTTTTTTAAATTAATTGGGAAAACTTAAAGTAGACATTATTTGCATCCATCTCGTATATTTATTTCTTATTTCATTTAGATAGCATGTTTAAGACATTATTTGCATCCATCTCGTAAATTAATTGGGTTTTTTTTTCTTCATAATCTATGTTGCTTCTTCACATTTAGTCACGACACGTACGCTACTTGTATTTTTTTTATATTAAATAATTAAATCATTGTCACGCATAATCACGTTATTCATGTAGTGTTTCTTGTTTAATTCTAATATACATATCGTTTTGCATTGACATGTTTAAATTAAACCCTTTAGTTTTTTAGGTTAATTTTGCATAAATAAAATAGAATTAATATAATTTTAATTTTTGCATTCATATTTTCACACTTATTTATTTATTTCAGTTTGCCCATTTAAAGGAAAGAAAACTCTCGGAAACATATATAAATATCCCCCGGGGACCATCCTTATCGAATCATTAATATTTGATAAGAGGTCATACCGATAGAACATTCCCAAAAATACAAAAACTTGTCTCGACTTATTTTTGAAAATACCAAAAATATTTCATAAGAAGGAAATAATTTTAAAATAAAATAAAACGTTCAGACTAAACTAATTGACTTAATTGGATATAAGGTAGCATCTTCGGACGAGTGTCTTGGGGTGCCTAACACCTTCTCTGAGCGTAAGAGACCCTCGAGCCTTCAAATGAATATTTGGTTTGACCGTGTTTTTTTAGAGTCAAATTTTATTTAGGGCTTTTAAATTTGTTTTTTAAAATTCGGTGACCTAACACACCGTTTAAATCCAATTCTAGGTGAAGATTCTTTATTTTTAAAAATGGTCTGAGTACGTTTTTTTAAAAATCGGTGCTTTAAAAAACCTCTCTCTTTATGCTTGTTAATATTTCATATTCTTTTTCTTTTGGAAAATTGGGGCACATCAATAGCGTTTTGAGAAGTTCATGTAGCGCGTTTTGGGCAATCATCCCAATCTAGTTAGCCCAATCATTAGGTGTTGAGACAATTCTGCGCCTCAATATAACTTGCACTACTCAAGTCCTCAATCCACTAACATATATATATATATATATATATATTAAGTCATGTTTTCCCTAGCTAAATGTTGAATAAGGGAGGACCCCTTATTTCCCATTTCAAATGAATAGCAGGATAAAGGTGGTCCTCTCTAGAAACGTTTCTCTTATTTAGCCACGAATGGGACTGAAAATATACATATACATACATATAAATTAAGCCAATTTGTCCCTAGATGAAGGTTGAATAAGGGAGGACCCCCTATATTTATCTATTAATTCATTCCACAACATTACATAAAACCAAAAAAAAAAAAAAATGATTTCTTCAGGGATTCCAAAATCTCTATTAATTCCAATACTTTACTTTTACTTTTTTTTCCATAAAAATATTTTCTTCCACTTTGCCACATTAACCTGAAACTAAAAATCATCAAATAACACCCCCGAGGCGGGGGGTCATTCTTGTTAAGTCTTTCGTATTTGACGAGAGATCACACTAGAGGATCATTTCTAAAAAAATAAAAAAATTGTATTATTTGATTTTTAAATATCTTCTTAAATTTGTTTTTGGTATTTTTGAACTAAGATGGGACAAATTTTTGATTTTTTAGAAATGTTCCTCCTATGATCTTTCGTCTAATACGGAAGACTTAACAAGAATGATCCCCCGCCTCGGGGGTGTTATTTGATGATTTTTAGTTTCAGGTTAATGTGGAGAAGTGGAAAAAAACCATTTTGGAGAAAAAAAAAAGTAAAAGTAAAGTATTGGAATTAATAGAGATTTTGGAATCCCTGAAGAAATATCTTTTTCTTTTTTACCTTTTTTCTTTTTGGTTTTATGTAATGCTATGGAATGAATGAATAGTTAAATAACAGGGGCTCCTCCCTTATTCAATAACCTTTATCTAGGGAGAACTTTGCTTAATTTATATGTATGTATATGTATATGTATATGTATATATCCAGTCCCAATTGAAGTAAGAGAAACGTTTCTAGAGAGGACCGCCCTTATCTCGACATTCATTTGAAATAGGGAATAGGGGGTCCTCCCTTGTTCAACCTTTAGCTAGGGATAACACGACTTAATATATATATATATATATATATGTATATTTCCAGTCCTAACCATAGCTAATTAGGATAAACATTTCGGGAGAGAACCGCCCTTAGGCCACCATTCATTTGAAATAGGAAATAGGAGGTCCTCCCTTATTCAACCTTTAGATAGGATAGACTCAACTTAACACTTATATATATGTAGATAAGGAAAAAAAAGTGTAGGAAATATAAAGCGCGAAAAAACGTAGAACAGAAAAGTAAAGTGCAAAAAAGTACAAGTTTGGAAAGGCACAAAATAGTAAAGTAAATGCAGGAAAAGTGAATAGTATGGAAAGACACAGAACAATAAAGTAAATAAAGGAAAGTAAAGTGAATAAATTTAAAGCATGGAAAGACGTGTAACGGTAAAGTAAATAATGGAAATGTAAATAGTTGAAAAGTAAATTGTTTTTCAAGTGTTCACTTGGGAACATCCTCTTAGGTTTTTATTTTATTTTAGGTTTGGTCCTTTCAAGTGGCTTAAAGAAAAAGAAAAGTGTGCTTGGGAGAGTGGTTAAGGTGACTTACCTTGGTGGCTAAGGAAAAAGTTTTTTTTACTTCTACTTCTCCATCTTCTTCATCTTTATTTTCATTCTCTTTTCTTCCTCTCTTTTAGGTTGGTTTTCTAAGATGGGTAGGGAAATATCAAAGGGTATTTCTTTGAGAATTTCTAGAGAAATAAAAGGGCTGGAAACTGAATTTTAAGAGCCAAGGAGATGGAATTTTTAGATTAGATTTTGAGGGGAGGAGAAGCGGCCTTTTATAGGAAAAGTATGTTCATTGTGCCCTCCTAAGTGTGCAAGGCACAAAGTCTGTTTAGACAGATGCCTCATGATGGTAGCTGTCCCTTATTGTGTGAAATAAACACTTTAGGTCTCTGCTTTAGGTATTGAGTAGTTAACCTTGTTTCTAAATTTTGAGTGTTGTGTGTGATCCTAATCGGGTTGCATTAAGTGCACATTGGTATTGAGTTGTTTTATCTAGACATACAAAAGATCTGTTCTACTCCAAAAAAAAATTCAATGTCTTCACTTGCAACCATCTTGAATCTTTTGTAAAACATCATTTTTGTAAATCATCAACAATTATTATCTTAGCAATTCAATCATTTTCTTATTTGCTCAAATAGAACTTGTTTAAAACCATAATAAGAAGAAGAAAAATCAAAATAATGCAATATAGCTCATAAAACATTATTGCTCCCCCTTTCTAATTATCTTCATGAAATTATGCAAGGAGAACACAAAACACATTGAAAAATATCATAGAACCTCTCCCCCTTTGTCATCACAAAAAGTGGGGATAAATGATCAAAACGTCTATTCTAAGCATACATCATTATTCAATAGTGCATAAATTCATATAGTTTCAAATAGCTTAATATATTTTACGATACTATTTGTCAATACCCCTTTGGATAGAATCAGAATCATATAATCGTTAACTCACTAGGACATGACGCATATCACAATGATAATATAGATCATTATGAAACCATTGATATAAATCTAATGTACGCTTTAAATATTGATAATTGCATATTAAAGATGTTATTTTATAAAATTCCAGATCACTTCTAGAATAATAATCATTTAAAACCCGAAGACATGAAACATATGCTAAGTTCATATTAACATGCATACAGCTAGGTACTCAATGCCTATAAAGATATCCACATGAATTAGTTTAACAAATCTATCTTAAAACACTAGCACAAATTGATATGCCATGTATATTCAGATGATCATACAGATAAAATAAAAAATAGATTGAGATGATTTCATATGCAAGTTTAAATTCATATGATCGTGCCAACAAAGTAGATAATCCTAAATATTGATTTTATCAAACATTTCTCAATAACACTTGATACGAGAAATAAAATAACAATCACATGACTCAGTTTCAACCAATAAAATAACATTAGTTATCAATAGAATTTTATGTAGACATATAATCATGGCATGATATTTATAAAGATGCGATTCAATTCTCCTGAATAAAAAATTTCAATGATAATTTTACGTCATATAAATTTCACATATAATCATGCAAAAATGGTATTGTTTTACCGATAAGTTAAATGAAGATTCAACTATAATCAAATCTCTCCTTGAATCAATCTTATTCTCATTCTTGACTTAAACTTTGAAGTTTTGATATGAATATTTGTTTTCTTCGTGGATTATCTTATAACCTGATACTCTTTAAAACATACTTGCAAGAAGATCAGTAGTAGAAATCAAGTGTGTGTGTGTGTGTGTGTGTGTGTGTGTGTGTGTGTGTGTGTGTGTGTGTGTATCTTCAAAACCATGTATGATCTCTAACCAATTCCAAGAAACTTTGGTTCTAGACAATAATATATGATACAGATTCTATGAAATGATTGATAATAGGATATGTTGATTACATATCAGCTTATTTGATACAATATTTATACACTTATGAAAATTATATAATAACTCAAATTAAGCAAAGCTGAGATCCCTACATATGAGATACATAATTCTAGCAAACACATTCGTTAAATCGGTAACTTATAAATACATTACATAATAAGGCAGGAGGTGACTTAACCATTTGAAATATCTCAATGTCTAATATAGGAAAATATGTCAATTAAATCACGATATTTTTCAAAAAACTATTCGTTAGGAAATCAGTGTAATACATACTATTTTGAAATTTGTACTAGTAAGGACATGATGGTCAATTTAGTTTAAATCAACATAACATGTTTTATTTTATTTTTTAAATCCCTAAAGTGCATTAGGGTTATCAATCATAATCGAATACATGAACAACACTAAAAGCATGATATGAATGATATAATCATATCGCCTACAAACATGTTAATATGCTTTAAATAAATGTGATTTTAAAATCAACATGCAAAGTTTCTAATACTACAATTAAACACAAAATCACAGGTCTTAGAAACTTTTACCAACTTACCTAATTGGCAAGTCGAACACCTCCTTCTTGTAGACACCGCATTTTTGTCCCGCTCATTTAATCGGATCTAAAGTGCAAATTCAGATAAATTTTAAACTAATGTTTAGAGGGAATGAATTTTTGCCTTAGATTACGTTTAATACTAAAAAGGATAAAAACATGAAAAAAACCATAGAATCGTCAATTCAATTGAACTTCGGTATAAACAAAGGTTTCGACTTAATTTTGAAATTTCTAAAAGTTAATGGGGACTAAAATGACAATATTAAAAGTAGTTTTTTTTAATGAATATGACTTTTAATATGTTTAAATTAGTTTCTACCCTTGAATTTATGAAAATTTCACCAATTACATTTACTTCACATTTTAACCCCTGAAACTTTCGTTTTCACCGGTTTTGTTAAATTGACAACTAAAAATATTTGTTTAATTTTTTGTTTAAAGCGTTAATCTACTAACCCAAGCAATAACCTCTTGATTAGGTAAATGGGTGCCCAAGACACTAAGATTACTAAGAGCACACCTTAAGCGTAGAATTCCTCTATCGGTGTGCCATTAGCCAAAGTTGAAATTAAATTCAAGCACTTAATGAGTATATTATGGAAAGATTTTATCCATAAGAATGTCATCATTTGATCGAAATGTCATGATGTCTAAGCTAGTATATTAATATGCCATCATTAAAAATCATTAAATCACATTAAATGAAGGATTAAATAGGTAATCCTATGGAAGATTTGGTTCAAGAAAATCTCATGATGATAGAATCTCATCATTACCATAGATAATTAGGGCCTAAACCTATGCCTAAGTAGCCTTGATCATGGCTAACCATTCAAGATCATTTAATGAAGCCTTAAATGAATGCAATAAATGATGCAATAAGTAACAAATCTTTTGGTAAAACAAAAAATCTTTTGATGATAGAATATCATCATTTCCATGGGTAATTAGTGCCTAAAAACCTAGCCTAATTAACCTCCATCATGGAAAGGTCATTAAATCCATTAAATATGGCATTAAATGAGCATTAAATGTAGCCTTAAATGAAGTATTAAATAGAAAGATTTTAATCATCATAACAAGATCTTCATGATATACAATAATATTCTAAGAAATCTTGACCATTGCCTAAGCCAATTTAACCATAAATAACCTTAAATGGTCATTAAATAAGCAATTAAAACAGGCTTACAATGTTTGCGCATTGGTCAATGTGCAGGCATGCCTTTGCCTATAAAATACAACCTATTTTTATTAGGAAACAAGACTGGTCAAACCATTTCTCTCTCTAAGCTCGAATTTCTCTCTCGGGTTTCTTGAGCTTTCTACCTCTTAAACAGACCTAAATTCTTCCAGAAAAATTCTTAAAAGGGTAATCTTGATACTCTTCTAACAAGAGTTCAATAAGTTCTTCAAGAACAATCAAGCAAAAAGCGAGAAGAGATTAAAGAATGAGAAGAAGGAAAAACCACATAGGGAAAGACCACTTCCCTAAGTTAAAGTAAGTTTTTCTTAAACTTCTCTCTATGTTTTGTTTGTTTATCATTCTTTGATTATGTGTATATAGTGTTCTTCTAGTTATTCTTTAGTGTTTTGGGTTTTGTACATAGTGTACATAGTTTGTTTTGTGTCAAGAACAACAAGAACATATGGTATATGCATATCATCTGTAGCCTTTGTCAAGAATACATGAAACCAAACTCAATGAAGTTAAAATAAACCACCGACTATGGACTAATGACTATGGAATACTAACTACTAACAACTAATATTTACTTTTCTCACTTTGTGTCTTTCCACGCTAGTAGATCATGACTTGGCCCTACGTCTCAGGCTATGGACTGACGCCCTTAAATATATAAGCCTAGATCATGGACTGACCCCACATCTCAGATCATGGACTGACACCCTTTATATATTACTATGTCTAGACCCTTGTGGTTAAAATGTGGAAAAAAATGGAGGTCATTTATTCCTTCGGGGATAAGTGTGTGCCTTTTTCAAAAATGTTTTCTCCTTCTTAGTTACGAGTAAGACTGACACTTATATTCTATATTTTTTTCTCATTTAGACTAATAAAAGTAAACCTTAACATTAAAATTGCCTAAGTAAGTAAGTTTGGTTAGAGTGTTCTTGACAAAATCAAATGTGCATATCATTTACCATTTGTGTTATATCTTGTTCTTACTTTTCTTAAATAAAAAATAAATAAAAAATAAAAAAGAGTATTTCACATAAGAGTTTTTCAATATGAAAAGACTTTGTGTTTTACTCTAAAAAAGTAAACATCTGTCTTTGTAAAGTATTTTAAAAAACAATTGTTTTTATATACTTTGTCTATAATAAAACTTTTACTTGGTGTTGTTATGTTTTCTATACTTAAAACATGGGTTTCCACATTCCAAATAATTTTTTTTTCTTAAAATTAGTTTAGCCTTAAATAATAAACTAGTTTTTGTTAAAATCAAGTTTTTCAAATAAAATCCTCCCGAGGTTAAATTTGTCGATTTTTCCATGATCGATAGGTAGTCTAAAAGGGATACATTTGTTCTTTATTTTTAATTTGTTTTATCTGTTGTTATTTTTCATAAATAATTTATGTTATTTTCTTACATAAAATAACATAAAAAGGCAAAAAATAAAAAAATAGGAATTAGTGTGTTATCCAAAACCAAAGGAAATTACTTGGACTAGTTTGAAACTAAACATTTATTTAAATTTATGTATCATCTTCGGACGGGTGTCTTGGGTTGTCTAACTCCTTCCCCAAGCATAACCGACCCCCAAACTTTAAAGAAATATTTGGAAAAGACCAGCTGTTTTCGAATCAAAACTTGGGTAATTTTTTTAGAACAAAATGATTTTCTAAAATCCCGATGACCTAATATAACATTTAACTCAATGTTAGGTGACAACTCCATCTCAGCCCAAAGAACGTTTTCAAAATCGGCGCTTAGAAAAGCCCTTGAAACTAGTTTTCCAAAATGAACGAATTTTTGAAGATTTCAACAGGAAGAAAACCAAACCGTGTTTTCCCCTTTAAATCAGTACGTCAGTTGGCGACTCTATTGGAGACCTTTGAGGGTCAAGCCTAGTTGAAGTTTAAATTTGTATTCATGTTTGAACAAAGTCCAAGAAATATGTCTTCGATTTTTAAACATAAATAATTCTCTTTTATCTAAAATATTTTTTTTTTGTATTTTACTTCTATATATTTCTTGCTTATATATTGCATTCTTTTATTTCCAGTCTTTACTTTACCGTATTTACTTTACTTTCCTTATATTTTGCATTTTACTTTCCCTAAGCTTTCTCCATGGCACAAGCACTACGTTGCATTTGCATATCATGAGAAAAACCCCAAGTCGTAGACCTCATTCGGAGGTTGGCAGTAGGGGTTGAAGTTGTGCGATTTCATCACGCCAATCTAAGCCTCGATACCCTATAGGATTTAGAAAGAAGAGTCAGTAGAAGCAAGACCTTGTGGTATATTCGTTGGGATCCAACTTCAAAACTGTCTCACTCAGATCACCAACCAACGATGGATGTTCCCCCTGGAAGGACGCCAGAGATTTGAAGATCTGGGAACCGAACCTTTCTAGGATGCGTTAATAGAAAAGTCGTGAACCTCATATAGTAATCCGAGGGTAGAATGGTACCCAAAACCATTTTATACTTAGGACACTATCTTGGAGAGAGATATTTTATCCTGCTTTATATATTTGCTGTCAGTATATATTTTGTCCTGAAACCATACAAATGAGATCTCTAGGACTAGTAAAGAACATAATAGCCAGCTAGGAATTTTCCTTCTCCCTCACTTTTATGAGCCTATTCATAGCCAGAAATCATTTCTAAATTCGTTGGAGGGAAAATTGGAATCCTCATTTTGACTATACTATGCCTTATTAAACTTGGAATGTCACGCCCCACCCCGGCACTCAGCACCCGAGGTCGGGCGTGACGTTGGCATGACATTTCCTGACCAAGAACAACAAAACACATCATACTCAGATGTACACGTACCGCTATCAAAATATAAAATTATAGAATTATATAGCGTACGGAAATTCAGTTTCCCTGTCATCACTGAAATAAACTCATATACTTAAAATACTCAATCCAAATATTTTAAGTCAACCAATGTAACAAAATAATATATTGACGCCAATTCATTTTTAAATAGAAAATCTAAACCAATCAATCCAGACAGTTCATCATATAATACAATACCCCACACCACTTTCCTGCTAGCCATATGATCGTTTTTACCTTACGATTGGGAGTTGCAACAGTACCATACCACCCGTAGGATTTGTACTCTTAACGAGTCAAACCACCGTGCATGACTTGCCTAGCAGGTAACCCACATCTCGCAGGTCATATCCTACTGACGAGAAGAAAATCCACATCTCGTAGGTCATATCTATAACGAGAAAAAAATCTACATCTCGCAAGTCATACCCGCCTCACGAGAAGAAAATCCATATCTCGTAGGTCATATCTGCCTAACGAGAAGAAAATCCACATCTCGTAGGTCATACCCGCCTAACGAGAAGAAAATCCACATCTCATAGGTCATATCCACCTAACAAGAAGAAAATCTATATCTCGTAAGTCATACCCGCCTAACGAGAAGAAAACTATGACATAGTTAGACAAAAATCACCTTTAAAACCCACTTGATCCAAAAAATCGTTTTTCACCTTTAAAACCAAAACCAACTTGATCCATATAAGTCGCAAAATCGTTCATTTTAAATAAACACATTTTTCACAATTTATGCAGAAATAAGATTTGTAAATTTACCTAGAAGACAGTACACTCACCTCATTCTCTGTACTGCAAAAAAGTCACCATCCAAAACCTACTGGGACACTGGCGCCTGTGAACTTAACAACGATAGGCCTAAATTAATATTTTATTTACAATAAGCTAACATGCAATGCAGGCCCAAAATTTTATATTTCCCA
This sequence comes from Eucommia ulmoides, assembly GCA_016647705.1. Classification (NCBI taxonomy): domain Eukaryota; kingdom Viridiplantae; phylum Streptophyta; class Magnoliopsida; order Garryales; family Eucommiaceae; genus Eucommia; species Eucommia ulmoides. The sequence continues at coordinate 28,073,427 of CM028340.1, read as the reverse complement.
TTCTCCAAATTTTCGTTATGAAGAATTATTATTTTGTCCATCTCGCTACATTAATATTTACTATACCAATTTATTTAAGATTAGTGATTATAAAAATATTATTACGATTACGAAAATTACTATTACGATTGTGAAAATTTTAATACTTAACAATTTAATTTAATCGATAATAATATCCGACTAAAATTTTACTTGTTCCAAATCGTTCACAGGCCGAGAAATTGGATTTTGGATATTTTATATTTATTTGATTTCTTTGTTTTTGTTTTTCCTTTCTTTTCTTCCTCATTTTTTGGTTTCTGTTATCTGTGCCTGTACCTCACCGCCGAGGCGAATGCCATTACCGCGACGATGCTACAGGGGGTTCTGTTCCTATTTTGCTTTAGACTGATCATTCATTTCTCTCTCCTCACCAGCTTTGGTGACTGCCCACACACCAGCAACGATCAACCGCACACACACACACACATGCAATTGCCTGAATGCACACACCCACGAAATCGACGACCCCTCACATACCGTCGACAATAGAACAACATACCCATACACACTCACACCGGAGGAACAACGACGCTCACACATCCACGCACATACACCCATAATCACCGACCAAATGGTGACGATCACACACGCTAGACTACCAACAACTATCACACACCTACATGCACGCCGAATGAACGGCGATTGATCACACACACACCCATGAAATTGACGGAATATAATAGAATACACACACAACTAACCGCACACATGCACACGCCGATCACCTCCACACTTCGCTGGTGAACAGAACCCACCCACACACACTTACACCGGTGACGAAATGGAACAAAGCACACACACACACATTGAACCTTCTTGTTTGTTCAAATCTCCTTGTCGGTACTTGGTATTCATTATACTTTTGTTTGAATCTCTGATTTGTACCTGCACCAATATTTTCTCTTTTTGGTATCCAGTTATTTCTGGATCCGACAAGGTAACCATGCAATAAATAACAAGAGTTTTCATAATGACCAAATTTACCACAATAGAAACACTTAATACTGTTAGTACGCCTCTTCGAATAGTCAGTGTTTCTTATCGGATCATAATATTTTCTACGAATTTGAGAAACAACTTTAGTAACTATTGGTTTTTCAAAATATTTAGTACTCTCAGCATCCTTGAATTTATCCATTGTTTCTATAAGCTCCTTTTGAGTCTTCTCAAGTAACCGTTCATTGGTACTAACGTTTACCTGTAGACCAAAATTCTTTTTATGCATAAATTCAAGATCATTCTTAAGAATTTGACACTCATTTTCAACAGAATAAATTTTCAAACGAGCTCTATCAAGCTCACACCTTGTATTGTCCAATTCAATACTCAAGGCCTCGTTCAAAGTTTCAAGATTTTTTCTTTTAAATTCATTATGTTGAAGATCATAAAAATCATTTTTCAAAACCTCAGTCACGTCCTCAAGAGACTCAACTTTATCATACAACTTACTGATTTCAGATAAAGCGTTTTTAAACTCAACAGTTTCAAAATATTTGTCTAAATTCTTTTTTTTTGAGAAATTTGATAGTACTAAACTTCTAATTTTCAAGAGTTGGAATCTTTTGCTCTAGTTTAAAATTCTCTTTTCCAAAAACATAAGTAAGAGCAATAAGTGTCTCAATAACTTTATCTGCATTCTCATCATTGCAAATAATATCAGACTCATGATAAGAACAATGACTATTAGGAGAGACAAAGTTAACAGTAGCACACAAAATATCAGAATCAAGACAATCCATATGATCTTTGTTAGCTACAAAATTCGAGCGAAATCAGCTCTGATACCAATTGTTTGCCCAGTAGAATACCCAAGAGAAGGGGTGAATTGGGTAATTTAAAAATAATCAGAATAAAACTTGAATAAATCAAATAATTAATTTTAATCCTAAATTAATTATTATCTTTATAACACAGCAGAATAATATTATCAATCTATGTGCACACCCAAACAACAAAAATAACAAAGTAGTAATGCAGCACACAAAAGATTTATACTGGTTCACCAAACTACTCTTGGCTAATCTAGTCTCCCAAGCTCCATGGAGGTCGCACCCACTAAAACCAAGATCCCTTTAAAGGTAGGAACTAAACCCGCACACCGATTCTTTTACAGGCTCAGAATCAACCTTGATAATATCATTTTCTCAAGCTAAGGAAAAACCTCTACTTTCTACAGGCTAAAGAATAACCTAACACTTTTTAACACTAAGACTCAAGAATCAAAACCTCTCACAAACACTCCAACAATCACTTTCATAGGTAAGGATGGAACATTTACAAATCACTCAAAATACAATTCTTATTCAGGAAGAATCACTACCTCAATCTATTTACAGGAAGAGACTGAAACTCGACTACCCTTGATTAAATACCCCCAATGGTATTTAACCCGTCACAACTCACCAATACAAAAATTGATAAGAAGTAAATCTCACTAGAAGCTTCTACTACCCCAGATAAACAATAACTAAATTAATATCCCAACTAGTGATAAAAATACGTGAGATACAAAAATCTGATTTTAACAAAATATGGGTAGCAAATTGGAGCATGTAATCAGATTTAAGAAATTATTTGTAAAAAATATTTTCTTCAAAAAATCAGAAATAATTTCTAAGATTAATTTCTAAATATAGAATAATAAACAAACAATAAGCAATATGAAAATATCTTACCCGGAATCCACCGAAAGAAAATAGTATTGCAATGTAACTTCAAATGGGTAGCAGAAAATGATTCTCTTAGAAAAGCTCACATAATTATCAATAAGATATCTCTTAGAAAAGCTCACTCAATTGATAAATTCTTATATCTCTTGATAATATATGGATTCTCTCTCTTAGAATTATTAGTCATAAATAAAAATTCATAGGTCTATATATAGGAATATGAAATCAGCCTTATAACAACTAGTTTACATGTGTTATGACAATTAATAGCACTTATAAACCCCTTATATCATAATGACTTTATTTAGGTTCAATTTTACTTAAAAACGACTTTCAAATCTTTCAATTAAACCTCTCAAATATTTCTCAGTCTCAATAAATTAGAATATAATCAGTTTCAAGAACTAAATTGAGAAACATTAATATTTAATGTACCAAATCAATAGGATTTAATTAGTATGTGAACCATATCTTAAATATAGATAATATCCCCGAAATCTCTCTCAAATTCTAACAAAAAACGGCTACTTTTGAATATAATTTTGGATCAAACAGTATTCTGAAACAGTGTGTTCAGTCGACTGTCCAGTCGACTGCCTGATTCAAGTTGTAGAAAATGGAGCTCAACGGTCGATTGCCCGGTCGACTCGTAGATTCAGAGAGTTCAGCACTTCTTCACCAGTCAACCGATAACTTGTTAATTCAGAGAGTTCAGCCCTTCTTGGTCGGTCAACCTATTGGTCAACTAAGAGATACAAGATCTTTCAGCTTCTATGTCCAGTCGACTCACCAGTCGACTGTTGTCACTGGATCTCTTCTATGAATACGTTTTTAACTCATTTTCTTTTACGATTTCGCCCCTTTAACCATTTTCTTCTCTTAATTAGCTCCATTAATATTCTTATATTCCATTTTAGTCATTCAAAATTATTTTTTCTTATTTACATAAGAGCAAATAATTTAACTTAATCAAAACATACATAAAAGATAAAATACATTTTGTGTCATGCGTGTGTTCCTAAATGGGATATTAAGAGTTAAGATTCACCTGGATTGTTTTCTCTAATTTAACTTTTAATTCTTCTTCATCATCTTGACATCTTTATTTAACATCCATTTAATTTGACGTCTTCATTATTGGAACTTTAAATCACTGAAACACTTCAATTAAATATTAGTTCCACCAAAATATCAATACTTAATTGTTCATCAAAATCTTAGGATCAACAGATATCATGACACATAATCTTCCTATCAAAGAGGGAATCAAACCTATCAAACGAAAACTCCAAAAGATGGGACCATAGATTAGCCTAAAAGTTAAGGAATAAATTGTGAAATACTTTGAAGCCTACCTCATCGAAGAGTGCGCTTATTGCGAATGATTGAGTAATATAGTGCCAGTACCCAATAAAGAAGAAATAATTCGAGTTTGTGTTGATTATAGAGGTTTCAATAAGGCAAACCCAAAAGACAACTTCCCACTACCAAATATCCACATTATCCTTGACAACACTGCCAGGTGCAGGATTTCATCTTTTGTGGATAGATTTTATGGGTATAACCAAATTCTAGTCGACGAGGAGGATAAGCATAAGACTACCTTCACCATGCCATAGGGCGTATTCTGCCATCGGTCCTTGCTATTCAGACCCAAGAATGTTGGGCCAACTTACTAGAGAGCCACAAAGACCTTATTTCAAGACATGATCCATAAAGAAATGGAGATCTATGTGGATCGTATGATAGAAAATTCAAGATAAAATGAAAATCATTTAGAGCACTTGAAGAAGATGTTTGACCGACTTCAGAAATTCCAGTTGAAACTTAACCAACCAAATGTGCATTCGGGGTAGTGTAAGGGAAATTGTTGCGATTTATGTTCAACCGCTAGTGTATTGAAATTCACCCTGCCAAGACTAAAGCCATAATCAAAATGCCAACACTAAGAATGGAAAAAGATATTCATGATTTTCTTGGTAGAGTAAATTTCATCAATCGCTTTATTTCGTAGCTAACGGCAACTTGTGAGCCAATTTTTAAACTGCTAAAGAAGGGGTTTGATGGGAAATAGAACAAGGAATTCCAGGCTGCCATGGACAAAGTAAAGGCTTACCTAACAAGCCCTCTTGTCTTAATGCCGCCACAACAGGGGCGTTTGTTGATTTTATACCTCACTATCCTAGAAAATTCTATAAGGGTAATGTTGGGACAAGATGACAATTCTAGTGACAATAAATAATCCATTTACTAAATCAGTAAGAGGTTCACTCTGTACGAGAAAAAATACTCGATACTAGAAAGAAGTTGTGTGTTAGTCTGGATAGCTTAGAAGTTATGCCACTACATTTTGTACTTTATTACCCATTTAATCACCCAAATGGACCCATTAAAGTACATATTCGAGAAGTCTGTACTCACCAGAAGAATTTTCAAGTGGCAAATGCTGCTTACTGAGTTCGATATTGTGTAACTGACTCAGAAACCAGTCAAAGGGCAACCAATTGCTTACCAACTCACTAATAATGTAAGGGCCAACGAAAAGTCCATAGAGGCTAAGTTTCCTGATGAGCCTATCACGCTATTAACTAGCAATAAAGATGACAAAAAATGGAAAATATATTTTGACGAAGCTAACAACTTGAAGGGGATCGGTATTGGTGCAGTCCTAATCTCTCCGCAAGGTTAACACTTTCTAGTATCAGCCAAGTTAAAGTTCACCAACAATAACAACATTTCCAAATACGAAGCTTACATCATGGGCCTAGAATTGGCCATAAACCTGAAAGTAAAGGAGTTGATAGTATATGGGGATTTAAATGTGATCACAAACTAGATCACCATCAAATATGCGACAAAATATGACAAGTTGGTTCGTTACAACAATCACCTACTTGATCTTTGTGAAACATTTTTGAAGATCGAATTTGAACATGTACCACTGATAGGTGTAAAATACCTATCTACTTCTATACTGGATTTGATAGTTTTCGAGTGAATTAGTTATATTTAATTGTGTTTTTGTTAGTTTTTATGTAATTCAGGTGTATGGACGCAAACAATTGATAAAATAGCAAAAATAGTAGGAAAATGGTGAAAAAATAATGAAGAAACAAAGTTTCAAGACACCGCCGCGGCAGTGAGATTACAGAGAAGGGATAAAATGCATGAAGGCCCACCTCCGCGGTGGTGAAAATTCAGAGAGTCCACCGCCCAAGCGCAAGTCTACCGCCACGGCGGTAAAATATCTGAAAACTAACCGACTTATCCCCACCGCCGAGGCAGTGATCCCATCGCCGCGGCCATGACCTCTGCACAACAAATAGATATTTTTTAGATATTTTGCAACCTTGTACCTATTAATACCTATTCTCCCACTTCCCTTAAGACTTCTTGGAGCATGAAATGTCCCTAACCCTAGGAGATTGATCCTTAGCCATTCTTGAAGAGGATATTCATCATCCGGAGAAGAGAAAACATTGGCGGATCGATCTTTGGTGACTGTGGATCACTCCACTTTAAGATTTGATCTTTCTCTCTTTGTAATTTAATATTTTATTGTAAATGATGATGCATATCTCTTGGTTTAATGTTTCAATGGTCAAGATCATGTTAGATTAGATAAATATTAGTTAGGGATAGATGTAGTTGTGTAAATACTCGTTTGATTTAATATATGTTTCTTTAGCAGTTGTTTGCTTTTAAATCCAATTGTGTTTATCGTTTTATGACAACTTCAATATGCTTGTTAAGGTATTAGGGTTGGATTTGAAAATATAGGGTTTGACACTCGGAAAATGTAACCCTAGATTCGAACTAGGGTAAACACATCGTTACGATCTAATGACCTGGGAGGGCGTTAGTTAATGTGAAATCGATGACGTTGGGTCAAGACTCACGCGGCCTAGAGTCGATAAGACATTGAGGTGGACCTCTTCATGGACACGAAGTCGCGTATTCCTCCGTCTTATACTTGGAAGAGGTGGCGAAGGAGTTTTAAAACTGAGATTGTCGGATACCATAAACTTCGTTATTGTTAACTAAAACGAAATCAAATATGTATTAAGTGAATGAAATCAATCCCTAGTTAATCAACTTAGTTAGGATTAATCCACTAATTGTAGTTTAGCTTAGTTTTAATTAGTTTAATTTAAATATTAAATTGAATCGTCAGGATAATATGAAACTATGTAAATTGTGGTACTCAATTATTCACACATTCCCTGTGGAAATGATACCCAATCTTAACCGATCCACTATTCCAAAACTTTGACCTCGTATACTTGCGAGAGTAAGTAGCGGCGTATTTCACGCACTACCAAGTTTTTGGCACCGTTGTCGGGGATTGTGTGAATTTTAAGTTGATGTTGTGACTAAGTGGTTGAATGTTAATCCTGACATTTATTTTGTCTTATTTTTAATTTTTATTTTGTTTTATTGTGTTAGTGTGATCAATCCGTGCAAGAAACGATGAAAAAGATTGGAATTCTTAATTCTCAATCCTGAGATCGAGCTTCTATTAAAAATGATAAGGATAGAGAGGAGAAGCCGACTTTAATTCATGATCTTGATCCGACTGAGCATTTGAGCCCAAATTCTTTATCTATGGGGAATTTTGGTGAAAAATGCTTAGAAACACAAAAGTCCAACTGGGGACGGTAAAGCAAGCGCAATATTTTTTTGAATTGAAAATCAGGGTATCAAATTACCCGATTTTTGCTAGTAATTAATTCATTATTTATTCTTTTTGGAGGACAGAATGGTCTCGGAACGTGTTTGGAGGTAAATCTAGGAGTTTGGATAGTTAGGGTTGTGTTTTGTACTTAAAGTCGTTGAACTAGCAAAATGGAAATGAGTGGTGAGGAGTTTTTTGAGAGTTTGTTGAGAAAAATAAAGAAAAATCAACAAAAGCCCATCGCCGAAGCGGTGAAACTTCAGGATGTGTCTCTTTTCCAGCAAAACACTCCACTGCCGCAGCGATAAATCCACCGCCGCAGCGATAGAACGTCAGTAGCTTAAGTTTAGAAAAAGTACTTCCATCGCCATGGAGATGAAACATTAGTAGATCATCTAAGAAAAGGCGTTGTCAGAGTTGCAGTGGTGATGTGTCTGTTCAAATTAAAACAGCGATGCCCCTTTCGAACAAAACTCTCTCCCTTCTCTCTAAAACGCAAATCCCTCTAATCCCAACCCTCCAAACTGTTTCCAACCCTTCAAAATCATCCTTCTAGTTACAAAAAATTTTAAATCCACCACAAATCACCCTCCAAGAATCGAATTTCTACCCCCATTTCTGAGATTTTGGGATTTTTGCATGAACGGTGAAATTTCTTCATTTCTCTTCGATTTGACCATAATTTCTCAACAAGTAAGTTTCTTTTACCTTAAATTTTCTCTAGTTGTTGAAATTATTGGTTGGTTTGCATGATTATGTTAAAAATCATTTGATTTTGAAGTTTTACCCTAAACCCCTTAAACCCTATTTTCGTGATTTCAAATTTCTTTAGGATTTTGGTTTGATTCTTGGTGATAAATATGTTTAAATGGATTGTTTAATTGTGTGAAACAAATATGCATGCTACATTGTTAGTATTTTGTTGAAATTGTTGCAAATGGTGAATGTGTATTGAGATAAAGCCTTGTTCTTGATAGTGTTGTTATAGAGACTATTTTTCATTGTGTGTGTATGATTGGGTTTGTCATGTTTGTAAATGTGATTGCTAGGAACCATGCCTAAAAGAGTTGTTTCGAAGAGGGCAAGGGGTGAAGGATCGAGGTCAGCTCCTGAATTTGATTCCACCCGATTCGTTTTAAAGAAAGCCGATGAGCATTTCATTAAGCATGAGTTCATCAGGCTGTGCATAAAGCAGCAAGGATTTAGGCCCCTGGAAGATCTCCCGGCAGAATTTCAAAGCATTATTCAAAGCCGAGGTTCGGAGTATTTTTGCAAATCACCTCCCCTTGGTGAAGTATCCGTAGTCCGGGAGTTCTACGCAAATGCCACTAAAGCTCAACAAAACTGGACAAAGGTCCAAGGCAAGATTATCCTCTCCAATCCTGAAAAATTGAACGAGGTATTGGGATTGGGACCGTTGCCGCCTTTTGAAGAGCCTTATTCTAGGTACCAACCAAGTATGGAAGACATGGTCCAGGAACTGACAACGGGCAATGTCCAATGGACCATCAAAGGGCCGGATCAAATAAATTTCCCCACCAGATTCGTAAAGCTAGTGTCGAAGATATGGAACCACTTCGTATGTGGCAGCCTGATCCCGACCTCTCACTTTTCAGATGTGTTAAAGAAGCAGGTTATTGTGTTACATTCCATACAACGGGAAAAACCGCTCGACATCGAATCTCACATATATTCTTCGATTCTACATACCGCGGGGACAACTAAAGAAAGCCTACCCTTTCCAAACTTACTCACGGAGTTGTGTCGGCGAACCGGGGTGGTGATCTATGGGGATAACCCATTTTTTCCAATCAATCCCCTCGATTCGGCCATTATTGCAAGGATGTCGAATGGGAGCGCTCAAGGCCAGACTTCGGGAAGAGCAAAAGAGGATGCAAAGCAAGCAAGAGACAAGGCAGGGCCTTCTAGGGCCCCAGCTCCAAAGGCACCCGGACGGGTCAGATTCAACGTAGAGCGAGTTTACCAAGAACTGCGAGATCTTCGACAAGGGCAATACGAACTATGGACTTACCAAGACCAATATGGACGCTATCAAGATCAAGTCAACTGGCTTATGTGCGAGCACTTCGGCATTGATATGCATTCTTTTCTGACTATATCACCGGTGTCGCCGCACCTTTTGCAACCACCACAGTTTTCTTTCTGACGTGAAAGTAGTGGTGATGACGTTCCCCCAGGTGAACAGTAGGAGGTAAGACTCTTATATTTTATCTCCTAGGTATGTGTCTGAACCTAGTTTTCTATTTTTACATACTATATTCCGTTATTGGGTTGGCTGCTAGACAGTGTGGATACTGCCATGTTTTAGTTTGGGGGTTTTTCATCCATTTTCTGTGTTCTTGTAGAAGAAGTATGAACCATTATTTTTTGAACAAAATGCAAAAAAAATTGATGTACAGAATTATGTTTATGTATGTATTTTATTGTTTTAATTAATGTTTTAGTTTTTAATTTCCAATTTAGTTTAATCATTGTTTTTGCATGTGTAGTTTTTAGATTAGTATGTAAGTTAGTATTAGATTTAGTTTAGAATTGTGTATGTATGAGTTTATTACAAAAATGAGTTCATTTGGATCAAGTTCCGATAATGAGAATTATCCCCTAATTGCATATTGAGGTCGAGGGTAATGCCTTCCATGTGTGTTTTGTGTGCTTAACACGTCGATTGGGTAAAAATTATCTCGATCCTAAAATCGCACGACATTCGGACTCAATGTATAATAATCTGAGCAATTAGACACCGATTATTCAATATGAAGTTCATTACAAAAATGAGGAATCTAGAACTTGATTTGGGGGAAACTTGAGGCGAAATCCTAGGTAAGGTAATTCCGGAGTCGTGATTTAGGCCATCATTTTTTCGCTTGAACCATTGTAGCTAACCTAAAAAATTTCATCCCTTATTTCCCCTGTCGAAGTCGATAACGTAATCAATTCTGAAAACGTTCAAATACTCTTTTCATTTAAATTTTTCCTAAACCAATGTCGCTAAGCCTAATTTTCAAATTGAGTAAAATCAAGTGAGCGGTGGGGTTTCGGTTGAATTTTTATTGACTTGGTATTAGTATATTCACTTGTCACTTTCGTATTTCTTTTTACACGCTCCTAAAATAAGTTTGGGGGTGTATTTCTACCATTTCTTTTTGCATATTCCTAAAATTTTATAAATTCGAATAGGTTTGGGGGTGTGTTTCTCTAACTTCTTTTTGCACACTCCTAAAACGGTTATTATTCGGATTAATTTAAGAATGTGTTGAAAAAAAAAAAACCCTATATGAATAGTGTTTTCATTTTCTCTTCTTTTGACAAGTGAATAGACCCCCCCTCTTGGGTATTCTACTAGGCTAACTGTCATAATGACACTAGGTCACGTGAGTCTCGTTTAATATCCTAGCTAAGAAATATCACATAGCACACCCCCGTAAGCACTCTAGGTGAAGGCCAGTCTATGCACCGTTCACATTTGTTTATAGGTGATAATTATTTATTCTGGAATGAAAAAATGATCGCTTTTCTTCAAGCTACTAATTATGATGTGTGATTGGCCATTGAGGATGGTCTATTCATTCCTAAGAAGAATTTAGTGATTAAGAAGAAGAAACAATTGGTTCCCTCGGATAAACATAAATTATCTATCAATTCTCAAGCTATTAACATTCTATTTTGCTCTTAGAAATGAATATACCAGGGTTTTAAGTTGTGGATCGACAAAACAGATGTGGAAAATATTACAAATCACACACTAATGGACAAATCAGGTGAAACAGTCCAAGATCAATGTCTTAGTTTGTCAATTCGAGCTATTCATAATAGGTTAAGCAAAATCAATTTCGAAAATGTATACGAGATTCAATAATATCTGCAACAACCTTGGTCAATTTGGAAAGCCTTATTCAATGGAGGACAAAGTACCAAAAATTCAGAGATCATTAACGAAAGTCTGGGAGCTAAAAATAACTACAATAGAGAAAGCTAAAGATCTTATAGTTTATACCATTGATGAGCTCATTGGCAACCTAATGACCTATGAGATGACTATACGAGGATATGAGAATAAAACAGGAAACATAAAAAAGAAGTCATTGGCATTGGAAATTTAGAAAAATAAGTAAGAAAATGATAGTAATGACATCAGTCTTGATGGCGAGCAATAAAGGATGTGGCGCTTCTCACAAAAAATTTCAGAAAGATGACTCGACAAACATTCCGTGGAAAGAAATTTTTTAACATAGTAACGTGGAATGCTTCAACTGTTACAAGAACGGATACTTCCAATCCGACTGTCCCAAACCAAAGAAGAAAATCAATGAAAGCCACCTAGGATGACTTAGAGTTGAGTAGCTCGGAAAAATTGGGTAGTGATGATTCATCTATGCTTATTTTGATGGCCAATAGAGATGAGTTTATTCTGAAAGCATCAGTAGGCCAAGAAAAATAGTTTCTAGATAGTGGTTGTTCTCGGCACATGATGGGTGACAAATCAAAATTCACGTCTTTGATACTGAAAGATAAAGGCCATGTGATGTTTGGAGACAACGCAAAGGGTAATATTATCGGTATAAGTAATATAGGTAATGGGTCTACTATGATTTAAAGATGTTCTCTTAGTAGGCGGTCTTAAATATAACCTGCCTTAGCATTAGTCAATCATGTGATAAAGGTTATAACACGATTTTTTACCATGATAGATGCATTTTTAAGAATAGGCATAATAGTAACATATTACTTGTTGTATCACGTTTTGAAAATATTTATGCATGTTCATTTGATGACTTATCTTCTCAAAATTTATCATGTTTAAACCCATAATCTGAGAATAGTTGGTTATGGCATAAATGACTTGGGCATGCTAGTATGGAGTTAATTTCAAATCTGTCTAAAAAGAGTCTTGTACGTGACTTACCTACATTAATGTAAGTGAAAAATTAAGTATATGATGCATGTTAACTAGATAAACAATCTAGATCATCGTTTAAGAAAGAGTTGCATACATCCACATTTAAATGTCTTGAATTATTGCATCTTGATTTATTTGATCCGAATGACATTGCTAGTTTAGGACGTAAATTTTATGCATTCGTGATTGTGGATGATTATTCTTGATTTACATGATGTTTTTCCTAGCTAAGAAGAGTGAAGTTGTTTCTATATTCTCTAAGTTTTGTAAACGTGTTCAAAATGAGAATAAATGTTGCATTATTAACATCCGTAGTGATAGAGGCAGAACGTATAAGAATGATAAGATAACAAGCAATTGTGATGATCATGGGTATGCTTATAACTTTTTTGCACCAAGAACGCCACAACAAAATGGTGTTGTGGAGAGAAAAAACATAACACTTTAGGAAATTTCCAGAACGATGTTGAATGAGAATCATCTTCCCAAATACTTCTGGGCTAAATCCGTAAGTACCGCTTGGCATGTTGTAAATAGGGTTTCTATCCGAAGAGGTTTTAATAAAACCCCTTATGAAATTTGGAATGGTAAGACTCCAAATATATCCTACTTGAAAGGTTTTGGTTGCAAATATTTTATCTTAAATGATAAGATTAATTTGGGTAACTTTGATACTAAATCTAATTAAGGTATTTTTCTCTGGTACACTTCTAATAGTAAATCTTATAGAATATATAATAAACGTACCATAGTAGTGGAAGAATCTATGCATGTTGTATTTGAGGAATCTAATCCACTTGTGTCGAGAAAGGTTTTGGATGATTATGATGCAGGTACACTAACTAAGCAAAACCAAGGAGTTGAGATGACAAATGAACCACAAAATTCAAAAAATGAGAAGTCAAAAGGTGAAGAGACGGCATTACCATGTGATATAAAGATAATGTCGGGACATTTGATAAAAGAAATTATTAGTAATTTTGAAAAAGGTATAAGTACAAGATCCTCTCTTAGGGATATAATTAATTTTGCTTTAATAATCTCATGAGTCTTTAATGAGGCATTAACTGGTGAGTCTTAGATCTCCGCGATGTAAGAAGAGTTAATTTAATTTAAGCGTAATAAGGTGTGGTCTCTAGTTCCTTGACTTGATTTTCATCCTGTAATTGGTACTAAATGGGTTTATCGTAATAAAAATAATAAAAACGGTTATGCGAATTAGAAATAAACAAGATTGGTAGCACAGAGCTATAATCAAGAAGAGGGAATTGATTATGAGGAAATATATGCACCTGTGGCTATACTAGAAGTTATTAGAATGTTACTAGCATTTACATGTTCACGCAATTTTAAACTATATCAAATGGATGTAAATAGTGTATTCTTGAATGGCTTTCTATCAGAAGAAATTTATGTTGAACAACCACCAGGGTTTGAGAGTGATAAACTTCCCGATCACGTGTTTAAACTTTGGAAGGCTCTATATGCACTCAAACAAGCTCTGCAAGCATGGTAAAAGAGACTTAGCCGATATTTGATCGGAAATGATTTTTGACGGGGTCTTAGTGACATTACATTATTTATTAAGTTGAATGAGACTATATCTTATTAGTACAAATATATGTTGATAATATTATATTTGGATCTACTAATGAGGATTTTTGTCAAAAATTTGGCAAGACTATGTAGGTTGAGTTTGAAATAAGTATGTCGGGTTGCAAATTAAGCAAACTAAATAAGGGATTTTCATTAATTGAGCCAAATACACAAAAGAGTTACTGAAAAAGTATGGCTTGGATGACGCTAAAGAGTACAAAAATCCCATGGCAATAGCTACAAAAATAGAAAAAGACGATACAAGCAAAAACATCAATGAGAAAATGTATCAAGGTATAATTGGTAGCTTGTTATATCTTACTGCTAGTAGACCTGACATAATATTTAGCGTATGCTTGTGTGCTAGATTTCAGTCTCGTCCTAAAGAATCACATTCAACAATAGTCAAGTGAATCTTTCGATATTTGAAAGGGACAAGTGATCTAGGATTATGGTATCCTAGAGGGAGTGACTTTAAGTTGACTAGTTACTCCGACACTGATTTTGTCGGATGCAAATTTGAGCGTAAAAGCATAAGCAGCTCATGTCACTTTTAAGGACGTGCTTTGATTTCTTGGTCTAGCAAGAAACAAAACTTGATTGCCTTATCTATGACTAAGGCAAAGTATATGGTAGCTGATAATTGTTACGCTCAAATTCTATATATTAAGGAATAATTATATGATTTTAGAATATGTATGGAAGAGGTCTCTATTTATTGTGATAATAAAAGTGTTATATGCTTAAGTAAGAATCTAACACAACACTCAAACTAAGCACGTAGAGATTAGACATCATTTATTCGTGATCCCATTTAGAAAATGGATGTGACTATTGAATATGTTGATACCTCCGATTAGCTTGCTTATATTTTTTTTTTACCAAACCTCTAGTTAAAATTAATTCATAAAAATTATTCGAGGTTTAGGTACTAAGCATAACGATGTATACCTAAAGTGATGTTTTTGGTTCTCTACCCCCACTTTTTGAGATGACAAAGAGGGAGAAGTTGATATTTAAAGAGTAGTTGATGTTTAGGATTTGTTCACCTAAGTATTGCATTGATTAAGGGGAGAAGTTTTTCTTTTAAGTTTTTAAGCTTATATTAAATATCTTTATTATTGTTTAATTATGTTTTCATGATTGTGCTTAAATGAGTTTAAATACCCGTCCTCGAATTTAGGGGGAGCGTGGTTACATTATATTTTGAAAAAAATATCAAAGTTAATTGTTGTCATAAAAAAATGAAAATTGTTGAATTCAAGGTTTTGATGAACAATTAAGTTAATATTTTTTGTGGAACTAATGGTTTTATTGAGTGTTTCAGATTTATAGTTTCATGCATTTGATTAAGAAAAAGATGTGATAAAGAAAATATAAAGGGTACAAGATGGACATAACGAAGATGTGAAGAGTTTTGAAGACGCTAAAGAAAAATAGGTGAAAACAACTCTTTACTTACATACTCTTAATGCAACCCGAATTAGGATTACACACGACACTTAAAATGAGTTTATTCTTTGTGTGTCATGATAAGAAGTGATAAATTTAAGATCCAAAAATGAGATATTATATGTTCTCCTTATGTGAAATGATTTTGATAATTGACCAAATTGAAAAATGTGTTTTAAAGTATAATTTTTTTTTTTAAATTTTTGGGTCAATTCGATCAACCGAGATAAGCAATTGGTTGACTAATTAAAACAATAAGTTAACCGAGAAAAATAATTGGTTAACCGTTTGAAACAATAGCTGAAATGGGTAAGGAAGTGAGCACATTGATCTAATCGGTTAACCGAATCAAGTGGGTCGGTCAACCGAATGAGTCAGTAGATGAAATGGTGAAAATTGAAAAACACACTGATCAATTCGACCAATCGACTGGGCATGGTCGGTCAACCGAATGTGTCTTGTGCCAACGACTAAATTGCAGCCTGGCACAGTCGGTCAACTGACTGCTTTAGTAAGAGATTCGGCTGATTTGATCTCTTGGTAAACAAGTATCCATTTTTTATGATTCCAAGAAAGAGATTTGGGGGATTTGAATGTATTTCGAATATAAACAACCTATTTAGTAATCCCTATTGATATGGTTCATATATTTTGAGATTCTCTTAATTTAAATGATTTAATATTTCATATTTTTGTGGTTTTAAATTGAGAATAGTATTATGGACTTAAAAGTAATATTTGAAAGATATTTTTAAGTGGGACATGCCTATAATGAAATGTTATGATATATGGGGTCTTAGAATGTCATTTAATGACATATCTTTGAAAAACGAGCCATTGGAGGGCAGATTATTGGTCTATTAATAGAGACCTATGGGAATTGAACAAAATATATCAAGACCATTAATTTGAGCTTCTATAAGAGTGAAATTTTTGCTGAAATTTTTACGAGAGATTCTATTCAAGTTCTTGATCTAAAACGTTTGTTGTTTGACGTCACCGATTTTAGGTTAACTTGCTATATTGCTGCTATCTTTGGTGTTTTCCCGATGAGATTCATCCAAGCTTTATTAATTATTTTTTAAATTATTTTTATTTTGATTGCTAGAAAATCGTTTTAAACTTAAAACCCTGTAAATATTTTTTAAATAATTTATGCATGTTTATCTGATTACGTGGTAAATTTGTGTTATCCACTTTATTTATTAATCAGATTTTAATTATCTTACATTGTATCTATCACGCAGTAATTATTCGGGATATTAATTGAGTATATTCATATTGAGGTAGTAGAAACTCTTTGTGGGAAGAAACTCATATTTTTTTTTGTATTTGTGAGTTTGAGTGAATTAGACACGTTTAGGACGGTATCTAGTCAGGGTTGCTAGGTTTCGATCTTTTTTCTATGAAAACAATTGGGGTTTGATCTTTATCCCAGTAAAAATGTTAGGTTATTCTTTTCCCTTGAAAAGAATTAGGCTTTGATTCATCCTGCAATTGATTTTTTTTTTTAGTGATTTGTAAAGGTTCATCCTTTCTTGTGAAAATGATAAGTGAGAGAGTGTTAGGTTTATCTTTAACCTGGTAAAAGGATAGGGTTCATCATTAGCCTGTGAAAAAGGTAAATTGTAAAGGTTAATTTTGTTCCCGTAAAAGAATCGTGAGTTGTAAGTTTTTGGTTCCTACCTTGTAAAAGAATCAAGGGGTTAGTGGATTTCAAATCTCCGTGGAGCTCGGGGGATTAAACACATGTAAGATTAGCTTAACCGAATCAGGATAAATTCTTGTGTGGCACATTCAACTATTCTCTATATTGTGTTTGGGTGTACACTTAGTATTAAACACATATCCGTAGCGTATCAATATAATAATTTATTTAGAGAAATTAATTATTTGTGTTTAAGTGTTTAATTGTTAAATTTTTGTAACTACCCAATTCACTCCCCCCTCATAAGTAGCTCTTTGGGCCAATAGAATGAAACACATCAAGAACATCAGTTTGAGTTATTATAAGAGTGAGATTTTTGCTAAGATTTCTACGAGTGATTCTTTATAAGTTCTCGATCAAGAGCTTGTTGTTTGGCGTCACCAACTTGAGTTCTAATTGTGATATTATCATTGTTTTCAATGTTTTTTCAGTGAGATCCATCCAAGCTTTATTACTTATTTTTTAAAATTATATTTATCTTGATTGCTTGATTTAGGATTGTTAGAAAATCTTTTAAACTTAAAAGGCCTGAAAATCTTTTTTAAACAATTTTTGCCTAATTATCTGATTACGTGCTAAATTTATGCCACCTACTTTATTTAATAATCAAAATTTAATTGTCTCACATTTTATTTATCACATTGTAATTGTTTGAAACATTAATTAAGTATATTAGTATTAAGGTGGTAGGAGCTCCTTATGGGAAGAAATTTATATTTTTTGTATTTGTGAGTTTGAGTGAATTAGACACGTTTGGGATAATGTCTAGTTAAAGTAGCTAGGTTTCAATCTTTTTCCTATAAAAAAAAAAAATTAGGGTTTGATTTTTGTTCTAGTAAAAAAGTTATGTTATTCTTTTCCCTTGAATAGAATTATGTTTTGATTCATCTTACAATTGAATTATTTTGAGTGAATTGTAAAGGTTCATCATTCCATTTGAAAAGAATAAGTGAGAGAGTATTAGGTTAGTTTTTAACCTGGTAAAAAAATATGGTTCATCATTGGCTTATGAAAATGATAAATTGTAAAGGTTGATTTTATGCTATAAAAGAATCATGAGTTGTAAGGGTTTGGTTCCTACTTGGTAAAGGAATCAAGGGGTTAGTGGATTGCGATCTCCGTGGAGATTGGTGGGCTGGACGTAGGCAAGATTAGCTCGACCGAACCAGGATAAATTCTTGTGTATTGCATTGATTTATTATCTATATTGTATTTGAGTGTGCACTTAATATTAAACATATATCTGTTGCGTTTAAAGATAATAATTGATTTAGAAAAATTAATTATTTATGTTTAAAGGACTTAATTGATTAAATTTTTGTAACTACCCAATTCACCCCCCTCTTGGGTAGCTCTTTGGGTCAACAACTTCCCATAACTGGAGAAATGAAGGAAATTACTAAGGATATTCCTCGCCTCAACATGGGCCGAGAAGGATGTTTCGCCACAACTTGGGGCAAAGAAAGAATTTTTTCACAACCTAGGGTTGAGAGAAAATTTTGCCACAACATGGGGGCTAAGAGAGGATTTTCACCACAACTTGGGGATTAGAAAATGTTCCTTGCCACAACTTGGTATTGAGAAGAGATTTTTGCCACAACTTGGGAATAATAAGAATATTTTTGCTACAACTTCGGGATAAAAAAAAATAGCCTCAAATTGTGAAAGAGAAGGGATTTTCGCCACAAAATTGGGATATGTTTTTTTTGAAAAAAGAAAGAAATATATTGAAATCAAACAAGGAGGAATTAAAGATCTCCTATATTACAAGTTTTGATCTTTCTAAAGTTAGAAAAACCAATAGCATTAAGTTTTAAACTACCTCTAGCAACATGAGGTAAATCAGCAAAATTAGAAGAAACTAATGAATTCCATTCACTAGCAAATTTGGACAGCCCATCAACAGCAATATTGACTTCTCTGAATACATGATGAATAGGGAAAGCTCCCTAAATTCTAAAAGAGATGATATAAAAAATATAAGAATAAACTCTCCAAGGAATATCAGCCTTTTGCAACACCATATCAACCAAAATCTTCCTATCAACCTCCAAGATGGTTATAAGCCAATTCAGATCTATACAAGCTTTGAGCCCTTGCTAAAAAGCAAAAATTTCAGCAAACAAGTTGGTTTGGAAGCCCAATGGAATAGCAAAAGCAAAACACAACAAATCATTATGATCTCTTATGATACCCCCAACACTAGAATAGCCTGGATTTCCCAAAGAGCTGCCATCAATATTAAGCTTCAAATAACTCAAGGCTGGTTTGATCCATTTTAACAAAACAAATTTGAAGGAAAAAAGTTTTTTAACAAGCTTGGCATAAATGATAAACTCAATTCTTCTAATCACAGTAGGGAAGAAATGAGCAATGTAATCAAATTTAATATGACATCTACATTTCCATAACTCCCAACATATCAGCACAGGTAGGCCAACATTGAGATGCTTATTATGCCACCAATTCAACATTCTAGACAACAATGAACCATCATGAAATGCACTGCCAAAGTACCTACACTTTTTGAGCAAATTCATAAGCAGATAGAACATGATCCTGAGAATCAACAGTCTGACCATAGCAAGCACAAATAGAAGGCATATGGATTCCCAAAGTTTGAATTTTGGAATCAAAAGACACAATTCCTTTTAGCACCTTCCATATAAAAATTGAAGCTTTGAGAGGAACGGATGAATGCCAGATAAACTTAAAATAAGGTGGAGCTTCAGAACATTGCCTAAGACTTTGCCAGGCAGTAGCAACTGTGAAAAGACCATTAGCAACTGGCATCCAACACATTTTATCAGAAACACCATAGGGAAGCTTATGAAGTTGCATGATCTTTGATTTGAAATTAAGGAGAAACTGATCTGCCCTATTCCAATTCCAAGAACCATCATTATTGAGCAAATCCTTAACCTACAAAGTAGCAAATTAATCCTGCACCAGCATGATTGCACCAAGAGAAAAATTGATGAGCCATTGATCCCACCAAAGAGAAACATCACCTTTGCCAACTTGGAAAAAGATAAAATCTTCAACCAAAACCTTTCCATCAATGACTTTCCTCCAATCTATACTTTGATGAGAAGAAGTAACACTACAAAAATAAGCCTGTTTTCTGCTGCAATATTTCAGCTTCATGAAATTAGCCCACAATGAATTACTAGAATTACTAGCTTTAAAATTCCTTCAAAGTTTGGCTTTGAAAGCCAAAACCATGTCCTTAAGCTGTCTAAGACCCAAACCACCTTAATAAGTAGGTAAACACAAATCGTTCCAACATTTCCAACGATGTTTCCCATTCCAAAAAAAAATTAGAGAATGGGCCTTCCAGAGTTTTAATAACTTTAACTGGAGGAAAGAGAGTCATGAATAAAATTATGGTTTGAGAAATCAAGACATGCTTAATCAGCACCAATTTGCCACCACTGGAAAGTAGCTTAGAATGCCACCCTTGCAACTTTTATCTGATTTTAGCAATAAGAGAATCAAAGAGGACTGCTTTCTTTTTACCTGCAAAAATAGGACATCCCAAATGTTTCATTGGGAAAAAGCTCTTGATGAAGCCTATTTTAGAGACCAACCAAGACAGCTTGTTAGAAGTAATGTAAGGAGAAGGAATGGAGTTGCTTTTGGTGAAATTAATGAGTTGCCCAGAGTTAGCTTGATAGGAATTCAGAAAATTGAGCAACTTAATGATGGAAGTTTTAGAACCATTGATAAAAATGATCATATCATCAGCATAGACAAGATGAGAAATAGGCAAAGAGGATTTAGGCTGAGAGAAAAGAAGAATAGAATTGTTTTGAACTAGAGTTTTAAGACCTCTAGAAAAAGATTTAGATATGATAATGAAAAGAAGAGGAAATAATGGATCACCTTGTCTTAGGCCTCTATTGGATTGAAAAAAACCAAAAGAGCTGCCATTAATGATCAAAGAGAAATAATATTTGGAAATGAGCCTCCATACCATATTAATGATTCTTTCACTAAAACCAAACTTTCTCGAGGTAGAAATAAGGAAGAACCAAGAAACTCTATCAAAAGCCTTAACCATGTCAAGTTTAATAATAAGATTCCCACCAATGACCTTTTTGGGAAGAAGATGAGCTATTTCTTGAGCAAGCATAATATTATCAAATATGATTCTACCCTCCACATAAGCACTTTGTTCGGGGGAGATTATTTTGGGAAAAATAATCTTTAGTCTATTAGCCAGAAACTTAGAGATGATCTTATTAATGAAATTGCAAAGACTTATAGGCCTAAAATCAGCAGGAGAAGAATGACTCTCATTTTTAGGAATTAAAGCCAACAAAGTGCTTGAACAATCTTTGGAAAGCTCAGATCCACAAAAGAAAGCCATGATAGCTTGAAACAAATCATCTTTAACAATATCCCAGCAATGTGTAAAGAATTTCCCAATAAATCCATCAGGGCCTGCAGCACTGTCATTTTTGAGTTTGAAAACTACTTCTTTGATCTCCTCCATAGCAGGAGTGGCCAAGAGAACCTCATTATCCTTATCACATACCAAAGATGGAATCATGTCCAAAAAAATCCAAATTAGGAAGAAGGGATTGATCACTAACACCTCCTGAAAATGCTGCAAAAAACAATTTTGTATTTCCTATGCATCAGAAAGAGAGACCCCATTTTTATCCTTAATCACTTTAATTCTTCTCTTTGATCTTTGATCTTTAACATTAGCATGAAAGAATTTTGAATTTGCATCCTCATCTTTAAGCCATTTAAAAGCAAACTTTTGTTTCCAGAATTGTTCTTCAACCAAAATAGCTTGCTTGTGCTTGGCCAATGCTCGACTATAATTAGCCCAATTCTCTTCATTAGCATGGTTGAGGCAAAATTCTTCTAAGTTAGAGACCTCTAATTTAGCATTAGAAGCAACATTAAGGATGTTACCATAAAAAGAGGAACTCCATTGTTTTAAGACAGGTTTTAAAGACTTGAGTTTAAAGGCTAAGATTGATAAGGCAGGACTAGTGTAAGCTATATTCCAATTAGCAGCAATAATGGAATAGAATTCATGATTATAACACCAGAAATGCTGGAATTTGAAAGGAATAAGACCTTTAGAAAGATTAAGAGAAAAAGATAACAGCTGAGGAGAATGATCAGAACCTGTTTTTGGCAAATGGGCAACAGTGGAGTTTTAAAATTTTAATAACCATACTGAATTCATGAAAGTCCAATCAAGTCTACATCATTTTCTAGCCTTGCCTTTGTTGAGATTACACCAAGTAAATTTTGGACCAGAAAATGGAACATTAAGAAGGCCACAATTCTGAATACAAGTGTTGAATTCCAAACAGCTTATCTGAGATAAAGAAGAGCACCATTTTCTATCATCATTGCTAGAATAACAATTAAAATCCCCAGAAACAATACAAGGATAGCTCAATAAGGAGATACAATTTTCCAAATCATTCCAAAGAGATCTTCTCTCTGGATAGCTACATTTGGCATAAACCACAACTATTGAAATTTTGAAATCAAAAGCTGGAATCAGCTATTGTCACTATTTTTCTTCATCACACCGATCTTATTGAGAAAACCTATTTTATTGAGATATTCCTACTCCCAAATGTATTAAATTTTTGTATATTTTATGCATGGTCTAATTGTGAATTGTAATTGGATTCATTTATATTTGTTAATAATAATTTATGAAGGTACATTTGTTCATGGAGAATGACAAGAATCTAAATATTTTAATATTTGATGCAAGTGATTAAACGAGAATTGGATTATCATAATATACCCAAATTTGAAGAGTTTACGTTGTGTGATACTTATAAAATTTACCTATCTATTTTTCACAAAAAATATATTAGACATTGGAGATGATAGGCATGGTATTCTACATATATAAAACATGGATAATTTTAAAATAAAACATGCTTTTAGCCTGAGGTGATTTTAGTTATTATTTAAATATATATATATATATATATATATATATATATATATATATATATATATATATTTATTTATTTTTTTTAAATTTGAACCCTCAACAAAAATCCCTTTAATTTTCCCCGTCTTTTCCTTTTTAATTTTTTTCCCTACATTCATTTGTGATTCTTTACGAAGGTTCAGATCTCCCGGCAGCACTGTTTTTACTCGCCCCCGCCCCCGCCCCCGCCCCCGATACCCAAATTCAAAAAGCTCAAGGCGATTTTCTGCAATCGCGAAGCCCCAGAGAGAAGATGGCGCAAGCAGCGAGGCTTAACCTACGAATGCAGAAGGAACTGAAACTCCTCCTCGCCGAACCACCTCCCGCCGCTTCCTTCCCCCTTCTCTCCTCCGATTCCAATTTCTCTTCCTTCTCTCTATCCTCCATAGACGCTCGTAAGTCTTTCTATATTTGCATACGGTTAGATGTACTTGTCAGTTCGGAATCTGTTCTGAATTTTGTTTTCTTTTTCAATTCACAGTGATTGAAGGTCCGGAAGGAACTGTATATGAAAAAAGGCTCTTTAAGATAAAAATACAAATACCTGAAAGGCATTCTTTTTCTTCTTTTATGTGCCTTATTTTGAAGTTATATTGGGTGTGATTTCGGTAAGTTGGAGTTCTATTGATGTATCGAAGAATTGCAGGTATCCATTTCAGCCTCCAACTGTGACATTTAATACACCGATCTATCACCCCAATATCGACAATGGAGGTCGAATTTGTTTGGATATTCTGAATCTTCCTCCTAAGGTTAGTCTTCAAATTGAATTAATTTATGCTCCTGCTGTGGTCATTTGGACAATTGTTTTGTAGATTTTCGAAAACTAGCAATATGAGGAAAAGGTGTAGAGAAAAATCACGTTAACATGGCACTAGGTTATATGGGAGAATGTTTTTTTTCCTGAAGATGTTCCTTTCATTAAATTAATGAAACTCATTTTCCAGTCTAGATGAAGATTATCGTGTTTAGGTTATCAAATTTTAACTGACAAAATCAAGCTTCTTTGTGTACAGTAGAGGTTATGAGCCTAAAGAGTAAAATTATTTGCTTGATTAGTGTTTGTAATATGAAGAATGCCAGGTTCTCCAATATGATATGATACCCAATGCTAGAATTTCACATACCATGTTTAAAAACGGCCGGAAGTTTACAAAAATCCGTTTGAGCCACAGAGATCGTTCTAGGGTCACTGCCATCCGCTAAGTTCAGTGCCATCAAGTCATTTCTGATTGTTTCTTCGGATGTTTTTGTGGGTTACCACTCTCCTTTGTAGCAGCTTCCCCTTGAATTCAATTACACTTTCTAATATGTTCTTTTACAAGTCTTCTGTATACAAGTCCAAACCATTTTATTTGTTTTCTCGCATTTTATACTTAGTGTGCTATTCTAATTTTATCAACTCTTATATTACCGCTCATTTTCTTTAACATCCTCATCTCAGCTACTCTTACTCTCTGGCAATGCTTCCGTTGCCGCACAACATTCCAAGCCATATAAAATTGCTAGTCTTATGGTTGTGTTAAAGAATTTCGCATCCAATATCAATGATACTCTAATCACATATCACACCAATTGTACTTTTCCACGTTAATCATCTTGCATTTATTTTACGCGTAATGTCCTCTTCAATTTCTCATTACCTTGAATTATTGAAAGATTTGCCTCGAATTATTGAAACAATTGTAGAAACTATGGAAAATGATCAAGCATATGGACCTCCTAACTCCCCTATTTTTATCATATTACCATCTTTCCTAACAAAACCAAAATAGCAATACATGTGTTCTATGTTAGTTCAAGTAATCCCTTAATTTTTAGACTCTTGGGTTTCTTCCGAAAGTTATAATTTATTTGTAAGGCCTCCTCTAATTTCTTCAACTAGTACTGTAGTACTATATAATTTGCAAACAACATACTCAATGTTATTCCATCAACAATATGTTTATGAGTTCATCCATCATTAAAATAAAGATGGAAATAATTAATGGCGGTCACAAGCCTATTTTAGTTAGAACTGCACAAATATCACCTCTTATTGTTCGAGTAATAGTGATTCTTTTGTGAGAAATGTCCTTGATCACATCGACATAAAAATTGGATTTTTTTTTAAATCAACCACAATGATTCTCTTGCGACTTGATTTTCCTAGGTCCACGAAAACCATATGTTATTTTTGTTAATTTCTCTAAATTTCCCCGTTAATTGCCCAGATAAATATTTGCTTTCGGTGGTTTGCGGGTTAGCATAAAGTCATTTGATTCTCTTCAATTCTTGTTTCATGTTTTCACTCAAGATTCTGTCACTCTCCTCTAAATTATCTCTCCTTATATCTTTCTCTCACAAACAAATTTTTTTAAGCACTCACATTACTCCCATGTCTCTCTCTCTTCTCACTTTTACATGTTTTAATCAATCACATCACTTCTATTTCTTATTTTTTAACACATTAATATATTTTTTTTAAATATTCCTTAACCTAGCCAAATATTTTTTTTTTCTTCGCAATTTTCAAAATTATCTTTGATATTTGTTTTCAAAATTTTAAAAACTATTTTCAAGTTGTAGAACCAATGGACACTGATTTTCCATAAAACATGGGCTACTTGGGGCGAAACTACCTAGTTTTGAACTTCGCATCATTTCTTTATCTCTTCATCTTTCACTAAAACCTTTTGGTCCATGTCATTGATTCATCTAACATTAACTATATGAGTGCAACCGACCTATATCCTGAAATAAATCGAGATGATACTTTCGCTGAGATACACCCTAGCGAGATCGAGCAACTTCAATTTCGAGGAAGTATCGAAGAGGACTTGAAACTTTATTGTGAAAGATTTTTCCGAGATCACTCTTTACTTGAACAATAGCTGATGCTTCATCTCCCATAATGATGATGTCATCCACATATACAAAGATGAATATACATTAACCTTGAGGATGATGATGAATGAAACACGTATGATCTGAGTGATGTTGGGTAAATCCCATGGTAAGGATTACATCGCTAAAACGACTAAACCAAGCCCTTGGGGATTGCGTAAGTTCGTAGAAGGACTTTCAAAGGCAACTTAATTGTCTAGAATACTCCCCCTGAGCTTGAGAACCTTGTGGAGGATCTATGTAGATGATTTTAGAAAGGTCACCAATCACCATTGAGGAACCCAATCCTGACATCCAGTAGAGGCCAAGAATGGGAAACAACCAAGGAGACAAGAAGGTGAACTGTAGTCAGCTTTGCAATAGGGGTAAAAGTTGCACTGAAGTCCTTGCCTCGTATTTGACCAAATCCTTTGGTAATGACCCAAGCCTTATATTTGTCAATAGAGCCATTTGCTAGGTATTACGCACTGAACACCCACTTACGTCCAACCGGTCGCTCACCAGCTAGAAGATCAACCGAGTCCCATGCTTGCTTATGCGAAAGAGCATCCATTTCTGCTTTCATAGTAGCCACCCATTTTGGATTCTAGAGAGCCTCATGAACTTATCGAGGGATTGAGAATGAATTAACCTTGCTAATGAAAGATTTGTACTAATTCGAGAGACCCTGAAAAGACATATACTTAGCAATAGAATGATTGCAACTGCTTGAGTGAAGATAGCAAGAAGGGGGAAAAGGGCAGTGTTTACGGGTGGGATGATGGGGAGGAATAAAATCAGAGACTATGGGAGATGATGGTGTACCTGAGACTGAACAAGATACTGGCAGGGAAGCTGAACTACGTGGACGACGAGAGTAGACCTATAACAGGGTAGAAGGAAAGGCAGGGGATAGAGATTCACTAGAGGAAGGTATAGTGGTTAGCGGAGGTGTGCTAGGTATAAGGATTGAGTCCTCCTTGGGAGCATCTGCTGTGGAGGGTAGCAGGCCTGGCCAAGGGAAGAGAAGTGCCTGAAAGAAAGGAACAAGTCTCTAGGAAGGTGACATCCATAGAGTGGTAGAAGTGGCAAGTAATATAATATGATCATAGCACCTATATCCTTTGGATATGGAAGAGTATCCTAAGAGGACACACATATATCATCTAGTTTTGTATGTTTAGGACTACCGTTCTGAATGAAACAAGTGCATCCTAAGACTTGTGGTGTGATAGGGAAGAGAGAAGAATCTAGTTGGAGAATAGGGAGGGGGATTTTCCTTGTTAAACACAGCTAGGAGTTTGGCTTATTAGGTAGGTAGCAGTAAAGACGGCCATGTGCCAAATTTTTTAGGAACACTCATACCGCATAAGAGGCATCAAACTATAAACATAATGTGACGATTCTTTCATTGCGCCATACCATTTTGTTCAGGTCTATGAGGATAATTAAGTTGCTGAAAGATGTCTCTTTTGTTGAGGTCAGATTGACATACATTAGTCAAATATTCTCAACCATCTTTTGATATGATATTTCAAACATTGTTGTTGTATTGAGTTTTTATCATTTGAAGAAAATGAGTAACGTTGGTAACTTGATTAGGTATCCCTAATAATTAGAGAAAGTTCACCGAGGTAGTTCCCATGATTAACCGAACTGCGTTGGCCATAATCATGGATGGGTAGGCTCCAATGATATTCCAGATGTGATGAACGAACTAATGGTTTGAAAATCACAAACGGGCCATCAATTTATCTTCATAAATTTCAATCATGCCCGATGGTGGCTTGTACGCTTGGTCATTGGGCCTTGGTGTGACCGTGGTGATGTCTTGGATGTCATGCATTTAACACATATTTGCCACCTTGGCTTTGGATTGAAGGTTGGGGGTAGTCCAGACCTTATTGTCCTGCTCCACCTGCCATGGGTAGCCCAACTTGGGGTTGTTCTCGAACTCGAGGGGTGTTTGGACTAGTGGGACAATGTCAAGGACGTAGGGCACCTCAACTCTGTTGTGGCAGGGCCGCAGGGGTAGCGCAAATTGCTGAAAGCCCGACAACAGCCTCCCTAGGAGCAGGAAGGTCCACCTACCTCCTCTATTGATGGTTAATTTGCTAGCCGTTCTCCTTCTCGGTGGATCTGTGAACACTTGGACTGGGGGTTGGCTTCTCGAAGGATGAGGTCTTCGCCTCAGATTTCCCCGGGCTTAAGACATGGGGCGGAAGCTGCTCGAAGACGAGGTGCCACTCCCATTATCGTCATTAAGAAAGGAAGATTACATTTTGAAGGCTGAAAAAATTTACGATGTAAGAAGAATGAGAGGTGTTGGGAAAGTTGAAGAATGAGGGTATGTTGAGAGCCTTGGCAAGATGAAATCTAGAAATGTAAGAATGATTTTCCTCCGAGCACCGTATTTATATAGCCTGTGCCAGTCGATTGCACTGTGCCACACTTTGACATGTGGTGAGTGACTAATGGGACACTCTGACATCAGTCTTTAAGTTTGGAAGACGTAATGACAAAGACAGAATGGGGTTCGATTTAAAATTTCAAACTCCCGCCCATTTCTCTTTCTGGAGGTCCTTTACGCCTCTCCCAAATCTTCTGCTCATGGCTGCAAACTAGCCAGGAGCTGTTTTTCTACTCCTCACGTTGGTCATGACCAGTCGAGAGCAGTTCCCCACAACTTTCCTTGATCTTCTGCTCTGTGTTCTTGCTGACCACTTAAGAGGGGTTCCCCATGTCTTGCCTGAAAGTTTTGCTCTACGCAGCTGCCGACTAGTTAAAAGGAGTTTCCCACTTGCCTAGATTTCTTACCCGGTGCTGCATCCGGCCACCCGAGGGGGAGTCCAAGCTCCGTGCTAGGGGTTTGGCTTAGCAAGGTGACCAATCAGCCGGGAGGGTCTTTTTCCTTGCTCACCTGTTGATGTAGGTTTCTCATTTCTTGCCTAGAGCCTCTATCTAGTGTTGTCTTCGGATCACAATCCCTTTGACATTACTCCACACTTCTTCGTTCTTTTGAGCTAGGGAGTCGGGGGGAAATGATGCGGGCGAAAATCTGCCCTACCATGTGTCTTTCTTAAGTAGGGCAACTTCACAGGGCAACTTGCCTTTTTCGAGAGATTTGTGATTTGACTGCTACGCTGGCGTCTCGTCTCTATTGATGTATGGATCTGGGGACAAATATTGTCATGCTATTCTCTTAGCTCCTTGCCCCCACAGAGGAAGGATCTTGAAGCCCTTCCAAAGTTCTCTAGTTCGGCGGCGGCCTTCTCTATTTTGGCTTTGGGTTCTGGGCGGGCCTCATAAGGCCCCTGGGCCATAGGAGAGGCCCTTTTGCATCTATGATGTCTCCTCCTCAGTAGTCCACCTACCTAATTAAACGAGTTTGCACCTGATTAACAAAAAATGATCTCACACTGATTAAGTAGCTCACTTATAAATAGCCCTCCATTTTGTATCGTTATGTACAAGAAATTGAGTTTTACATTGCTATTATGTTAGGATCCGACATCGACTAAGTATGGGATTGGTTGATGGGTTATAAGCTCCTAGACACCCTCCCTTTGCAAGCCAGTTTTCAAGAGTGAGTTTTACCCAGTGGATTTGTAACCATTGGTTCGTACCAAGTATGAGCTTGGTTTATATTAATTGTTATCAGAGCATGGTCCAGGAACCAGTCGTCGCCTACACGGCAGGCTGACCAGTGCGCTAGGGTAAAGAGGCCGGAGGGGCAAAGAGACCGACGTGGAATGTCGGCTGTGGAAGCGTGAGGGAATGTTAGGATCCCACATCAACTAAGTATGGGATTAGTTAGTGGGTTATAAGTTCCTAGGCACCCTCCCCTTGCAAGCCGGTTTTCAAGGGTGAGTTCTGTCTAGTGGGTTTGTAACCATTGATTCGTACCAAATATGGACTTCGTTCGTATCATATTATTTTGCCAAAATCTCATCAAACATTTACTCACACCAAAGTGGCTTCACCGAGCACCACCATATCAGTGCACTGCTTAGCCTTTTTGCAATTCATCAGGAGGATTTCTAGTTCACATGTATTCAACCACTAGCTATCTAGCTCAACAATCCAACTTATCAATCTTTCTTATCCGTTGCTGTCCAATTTTAGGCATCAATTGGATGCATGTTCGATATCGATGCTTTTGCATTCCAGAAGTTTCATAGACCGTGTATCTTCCACAACTCCTCTTTTCTAATTCTATATTCAAGCAATTCTTAGTTTTGTCCTTTAAGATCTATACTTGATTATCTATTTACCTCATACCCTCGATTTTGCTCCTAATCTTTAAATCAGTTAGCTGTTGTGTAGCTTCTATACTATCTGTGGGTATGATTTTGCAATCTTGACATGCTAAACAATCTTTTGTTCTAGGAAGGAACAGTATTATAAAAGACAAGGGTGTGAGGTGTAAGCCCTATGTCATGGGCCGTAATCCCCGTGAAGCCTATTCTATAAATTGGGATATATTACATTTTAGACATTTTTGACCATTAGATTAGATATTTAAGGGTCAAGATTAAAGGATTTCCGGACTCATTTTCAACCCTTGGATTAGATCCAAACATTGAGGTTATAGAACTCTCAACAAATAAATAACAATTGATTCAAATCTAACTATTGAGATCAAACAAAATTTTAAATCGTTATAATTTATATCATATAATATCTCTAATAAACTAACAACTTATTCAAAATATTTTACACAAATCTATATAATGAATTAGGACATAAAAAGTTTTAGAACGCCAAAAAAATTCACCCTCACTTCTTAGATCGTTAAATTAAATTATTTTCAAAACCCTTTAAATTTTGCATTTATAATTAATTGGTTATTTTTTTATAAACATATAAATAGACAAATTAATGTAGTGTCTTTAGTCACGGAAAATACCTAGTATTTTAATAAATTTCAACACATTGATAATAAGGTAATAAATGAGTCATAATCTTGAATAACAAAAGAGTACGAGTTGCATAATAAAAAAAGAAGAATCCATAAACGTGGAGCTTTCTTTGTGAGGAATAAAAGAAAAATGAAAGGATTAACCATTGAAAGGTGAATCTGGAAAATAAATCAAGGTAACGTAGTGTACATAAATAAAACATACAAATCTTGAGGGGCAAACCTCAGGATTTAAGCTACTAGGATTTGTTTGATAACATAATTAAGCTCTTATGCATTAATCACTTATGAAATTAATTATGAAATTAAGTGTGTTTGATTGAAAAATGAAGCAACTTAAAGTATGAGTGTCACTTAAAAGAAAAATTTGGTCTTAAGTGATATGTGACTCGTTTATTTTTTAGCACTTATCACTTAAAACCATCAAATATTTATCTACTACAACCACCATTAAACATCATTACTATAAAATCTTGGAAAAAAAGTTGCATACAAATAATTGAGAGAGAAAGTACTATATTGAGAAAAAATAGAGAGAGAATGTTTTATAGAAAGATAAAGTAAAGATTATTTTAAAGACAAATTTGTATAGAGATATTTTTTGGGGGCTAGAGGTATTAAAAAAACAAGTAATTAAAATTCAACACTTAAACAATTTTAGCACTTAAAGTCAATGCTTAAAGTTTAGCACTTAATTATTACTTTATCAAAATGGATTCCCACCATTTAGCCTTGATTCATGTCCCGACTCCTTAATGGATGTTATTCAATCCTGTTGAATCTCATATTGCTTGTGTTATCTAATAGGCCCATTGGGTTTCTACATGGTATCAGAGCCAGGTTTTCGGTCAGATGTTGGGCGTGTTGAATCTCACATCAATGTTGAGCCCTCGATATCCATTCACAGTGGTTTGTCAAAGTCCACCTGTGCGTGGGGGCATTTTAAATCTCACATTTATGTTGGGCCCCGCAATATCCGTCCGCAGTGGTTTGTCAAAGTCCACCCTGCGTGTGTGGGGGCATGTTGAATCCCACATCGCTTGTGTTACCTGATCCTGGGCTATATGTAAGTTTAGGGATAATCCTCTTTCAAGGCGTCTTTTGAGAGTGGGTTAAGCCCGAATTCCAACAAATCCTATGTATTACTGTATGCTTAATGGAGAGAGCTGATGAAGCAGCCATCCAATCACCACAGGTGAATAGACTGGAAAAAAAATGAACAGTCAACGATAATTATTTATTTATTCATATTTTTTATGGTTATTTGTCTATTCATATTTTTATTTTTAAGTAATTCTATTGGGTCAATATATGTAAGAGAGAGGGTCAATGTTTCTCCAATTTGGTTCTTTGGGCTTTAAAGTAGTGCATTATGGATGCCAACTTTTCCTTCATTCTACTATCAGTTATCGGAATAGTTAAACTCTGATTCTGAGTGAAGTTTTGAAATTCTACATTTCAGTTGTTTTGGATGAACCATAAATGTTTTCATTAGGTATACACAATTCGTATTTACATCAAGAATGTGTCACTTTATTGTCTATTACCTACATAATCACCTGGTTTTGATTAACCAGGGTGCATGGCAACCGTCTTTGAACATTTCAACTGTGCTAACAAGTATTGGCTTGTTGCTTAGTGAACCCAACCCCGATGATGGGCTAATGTGTGATGCGGTGAGTAGATTTGCCTGCAAATAGCCTGAGTATATGTAGTTAGAAAAGTTGCCTTTCTTGTTTGCCGTTCATCTATTTTTTATTTATTTTTTCTTGTGCAGAGCAGGGAGTACAAATATAACAGACAAGCTTTTGATGAGAAGGCTCGATCTATGACACAGAAATTTGGCATGGTTGGAGCAAGAGGGGATAGCAGTGGCTGCAACAGTCTTCAATCTAATTTAAATTCAAACACTGTATGAAATTACTTCCTAACCTTTTTTTATCTAAAATTTCAAATTCTGTGATTTGATACTAGACTATGTGTTGAAGAAGTATGTATTTTGATGCTGCAGATAGAAGCACAAACATCTGAGACGACAAAATGTGATGAAAGCAATTTGCCATTGGGCTTTTCAGAATCAAATGAAAAGCCGAACCATATGGAAATTGAACTAGAAAAGCAAGAATCAAAAGATATGTTGAATGAGGGCCACCCAAAATATGAGAGGGGACAGAAGAGCAGGCTGAAATTATCACTTGAATCTTTTGGTCCATCTCAATTTGTTAGAGGTGATGATAAAGAGAATGTGGTGCTAAATCAAAATTTATCTCCTTCGACTTCCCAAAGCGTTTCCACAACTTCCACTAAATCTATTAACACAGGCCAAAGGAGTGGTTATTATTATGAGAAGCAGCAAATGGTGCCTCAAGATTTTAACAAACAGGCTCGAGAGGATTACTCTAAGAAAAATGAAACTGCCTTGGCCAATCCAAAACGTAAGAAGCTTGGTTTGACTGGTAAGAAACTTCCCCTGGGACTTTCTCGATCGTGTCACAGCCTTGAAAATAGCAACAAAGAGAATTCAACTCTGACACAAACTATACCTATCTCACACCCAAGCAATATTTCTAAGTCAGAGGTCAGTGGATGTTTTGATGATAAAACAGTGAAATGCAGCACAAATCTGGATCAAAGGAAGCTTGGAATTGGTCGAACGCTGTCATTGAAACCTTTGAGTCGAGTGCAAAGAACAAGTGATGCTAAAAGCCAGCTGCAATTGCACTCTGAAGGTGATGAAATCCACCATGGTGATAAAGAGGAATCACCGGCTCCTGAGGCGGTGATTGTTTTGGATAGCGAAGAGAGTGAGGAGGAAAGGGATGGACCTTTGAGGTCTAAGTTGATACTTGCCAGAAAACGTTTGCCGAAGAAGTGGAGAGCTCAGAAATGAAACTTGGTTCATCATTTGGTGGTTGCCGGTAGCCTTGTAATTTCGAATTGTAGGGTGGTTTGTGATCGAAGATATGCCTAGTCCATGAAGTTTGTTGTCATTAATAGTTTTAAATGGAACTGGAATGCTCTTGTATTTTCATGTAGTGATAAATCTAGTTGCTTCTCCTTATTTGCTTTAGAATTCCGTATTCTTGGATTTATGTTCAGATATTGTTACTAGCTCTTATGTTGCTAAAAGAAAAGGAGAAAGTATTTGGTGGAACTAAATAATCACATTTGGTATAATAGTACTAATTAAATTATGCCAATTCAACTAACCTAGTAAAGATATACCAACAAATAAACACTTTTTTCATTTCTGAGATGAATGCATTTCTCTCACTTTCACTTTTGAAATTAGGCACTTATTATTGATATTTTGGAATAAAATGAAATTGGATGACGAAAATGAACGAAACAACCAACTTAAAACTCTCTCTTTTTTTATTTATTAGTATTATTATTATTAATATTAAGTGTAATACTCCGAAATTTATATTTTTGAAAATAATATTTTATTTAAAATAATTTATTACTTTTGAGGGTTATCTTGTATATTACGGAAATTCTAAGGTGTTAGTGAATATTAATATATTTCTAAAGTGCTAAAAATATATTTTTTTAATAAAATATTAGTATGTGTGCGTGATTGACACGTGTGTGGTGTGAATGGTGAGAGACATGTGGACACTAGTCATTATTATATATGTATATGTGTCGTGTATATATGAATGAAGGAAATGAAAAGACAAGCAATGATAAAATAAAAAATAAAATAAAAACGGGAAGATAAAGGTGGTAGGTGTCTAAAGTATCTTGTGTATATATATATGAGAAAATTCCTGCTCATAACTAACATAGGTATGGAGTCTTAAATGGGTCGGATCGGATCAGAAATCTGATCTGAAATAGACAGGCTCAATGGGTTATTTGGGTCGAAGAATAATAAGCCCAGTAGAGCAAGGTCTTCGACAGTCTTCTATGCAAGGCAAATGGCCTCACAAAGAGGTCCATTAATGGGCATATTAGAGCCCATGGTGTTAAGGACCAAAGAGTAACGATCAGCCTGTTGTGACTGCCTTCCTTACACTTGAAGAGCATTATAAACCAAATTGACTGTAATGACTCATGATTAACGGGGAACGTTGTAAAGATCTCTCCTACAATAAATGAGATATTGGTTATCTTCCAAGCGGTTAGGAGTGTATCACCTAACGGACAACCTCTCCAATAAAATGGCGGAATATCTCAAAGCCTATATAAGGAGCAGGTTTCACTGGTATCTTTTTACATTCAATCTGTGTATTAATTCGTTCAATCTGTGTATTAATTCCTTCCATTACCAGATTAACTTATTCTCACGCCAGAGGTTCTTTAGTTGACGCCACACCGGTATCCCCCTTGAGAACTCACGGTTTTTACAAGTATTAAAGGAAGGCAAAGATATTTTTAACACGTACGAAGCTATTACATGTGCTAGGAATTTTTGGTAATATCATTTGGCGCTGTTTGCGGGAAACGCTAACATAAAAAGTTTTTTGTCGCAACTATGAGGTAACTAAGATCGAGAGGAGTAGCGATGAGTCAAAGTAATGACTTGCCACCACCGTCTGATAATGAAATACCAGTGGAAACACATGAGGAGGTGCATGCTGATCCTCCACTAGAAGTGCTGAGCACAGATGCGAAGATCAATGCTCTCACGGAAAAGATGGCTGAGATGGTGGATACGATCGAATATATGGCCGAGATAATTTCCAATACAAGATCAAACTCCCTAGCTACTGACAACGATGTAGGAGAAGAAGCAGAATCTCCAGGATACGTTGATTCACAATCCCAAGGGGAGCGAGCTGCCCAGGGAAATACAAGCCGCCAGCAGCGTGAAAGGAGAGTGCATAGCCCAAATGAGACTATTGACTCTCGTCAATAGATCAGAAGTAAAGTCGAGAGAGGTCAGCCTTTAGACGAGCTAGATACGCTATTGAAAGGTACTAAAATGCCTTTCTCTTCCGATATCTTGGCTGAACCACTATTTGAAAGATTTGACCCCACGAAGTTCGAAAAGTACGATGGGAAAGCAGATTCGGTGGATCACATCCACCAGTTCAAGCATGTTATGAACCTTTATGGCTCAAGTGACTCCACCCTTTGCAGAGCTTTTGCAACAACTCTAAAGGGTTCCACCCTTGAATGGTTGCATACGCTCCCCAGCAATTCCATCACATCGTTCAAGGAATTTGGAAAGATGTTTATCAACCGCTGCATAACCTGTCAAAGGTTGATGAAGGGTCCTGATTATTTGTTAGCATTGCGTTAAGAAAAAGGAGAGACTCTACGACAATACATGAGCCGCTTCAACGAGGAGCCAACATGCATTGAGGGTTGTGATACTAACCTTGTTATTAATGCATTTATGTCAGGGTTATACCATGGTCGATTTCAAGATTCTCTCACGAAGAAAAATCCTCGGAGCCAGGCAGAGTTGATGGAAAAGGCTAAGCCCTACATGAAGTTGGAGGACGTTAAGCTCGCAAGAGATGGAAATGGGTCTTCGAAGGATCACCCTAGACAAAACGAGAAGGACCACAGTAAGGCCAAAACCAGCGGTTCAGATAGGCATAAAGATCGGCCTCGTAGCTTAAGATCTAGACCAGAGGCTCGGCAAGGGCCAAACCTGCCTTGCCTACGAATGACGATCTCAAGAATCCTGCATGAGATATGTGCATCTGAGGTAATTCAATGGCCTCCCAGGCAAGCTACTAAGTCCAATAGGAAGAATAGATTAAAGTACTGTGACTTCCATAGAGACTATGGTCATGATATGGATGATTGCTGGGAGCTCAAAAAGGAGATTAAACGACTAACTGATATAGGTCAGCTGCGTGACTACTTATAAGTACGCTCGAGGGATAAAAAAATACCTAGAAATGAAGGCCGCCATGAAGAAAATCGTGATAAAGAGCGCAAAGATGATCGCCCCATTGAGAATCGCAAAGTAATCTTCATGATAAACTTTACTGGGCCAGCAACCGGAGAATTCAACCGTGAGCGAAAAATGAAAGTTCGTGAAGCAGCACTGGAGCACTACTATGGAGAAGCAATGGAAGTAACCACAAATCCAAGACCAGTCATCACTTTCTCAGTTGAGGATTGTAAAGGGATTGTTCATCCCTATGAGGATGCTCTAGTCATTACTTTTTGGATTTCCAGTTTCTAGGTAAGACAGATTCTGGTTGATAATGGTAGTTTCGCTAATATAATATTTGTAGATACCCTAAAGCAGATGGGAGTGCCCAGTTCGGATGTTAGTTCTACTCAGATAGTTATAGTGGGATTCAATGGCGACCTCAGCTCGTCGTGAGGGATTATTACCTTATCCGTCACCGTCAATAAGGAGGAATAAGGGTACGTTAAAGCTACGGAGTTCATGGTGATGGACTATTCATCGCCTTATAATGTAATACTAGGACTGTCTATGGCTGCATACGATGGGCTTTGTTTCATCAACGTACCACCAGTGCGTCAAGTATGTAGAGGCTGGCTCCATGGTGGTGATACGAGGTGACCAGGTGGTATCAAGGAAATGTTTCGTTGTAGCAATTAAAGCAGGTACAGGAAGCTCGACCAATGAAATTGATAATTTTAGAGAGGATGCCAGTGTGATTCAACCAGCCGAGCAGGTTCTAGAGATTACCTTCAATCAGGGTGCTCAGAAGCTGATGATAGGAGAATCATTTAGCCAGACTGAGACTGAGAAGATCAACAAGCTGCTCCACGAAAATTTGGATGTTTTTGTCTGGACTCTAGAAGACATGAAGGGTATTAGCCCTAACGTTGCGGTTCATCGCCTCAATATATCCAGATCCTATCTTCTAGTTTGGCAGAAAAATAGAACTTTCAGCCCTGAGAAGGAACAAGTGATTGAAGATGAGTTGAAGAGATTGCTCTCCATTGGTCACATAAGGGAAGTTATGTACCCAAAATGGCTAGCTAACCCTGTCCTTGTTAAGAAGAAGAACGAAAAGTAGAGAATGTGTGTAGACTTCACTGACCTCAATCAGGCATGCCCAAAAGACTGCTATCCAATGCTGAGGATGGTAGACGCAGCAACAGGGCATCAACGGCTGACCATGATGGACGCTTATGCAGGTTATAATCAGATCCGCATGGATCAGCAGGATGAGAAAATGACAACATTCATCACACCAAGAGGTACTTACTGTTACAAAGTAACGCCATTTGGTTTAAGGAATGCAGGAGCTTTATATCAGCGGTTAGTGAACCATATTTTTCAAGATCAGATTGGGGCAACTATAGAGGTTTACATAGACGATATGCTGGTCAAAATCTCCAAAAAAAAAAAGGACCACCTTAGCCATTTGGCAAAAGATTTTGCCATTATGAGGAAGTACAACATGAAGCTAAATCCAGAAAAATGCGCTTTTGGAGTTGCTTCTAGAAAATTTATAGGCTTTGTGGTGAACTAGACTGGCATCATGGTGGACTCTAGATAAATAGAAGCTATCAAGAACATGAAATCCCTTGCAACTATAAGATAAGTTCAAGTACTAACATGAAGGTTGGCTGCGCTGAACAAATTCATCTCTAAATTTACTGACAGGGGTGCTTCTTTCTTCAAAATTTTGAGGGGGAATAAAACCTTTCAGTGGGATGATGATTGTGAACAAGTTCTTCAATCTATCAAAGATTACTTGGGCTTAGTTGAGATGCTGGCCAAAGTAAACCCAGGAAAAAAACTTTATCTTTATCTGACGGTGACGCCTGTAGCGGTCAATATTGCACTGGTAAAAGATCACACAGGAGGGTAGAGACAAGTTTACTATATATGCAAGTCACTAGTCCCAGCAGAAACTTGTTGCACTGAGTTGGAAAAACTTGCCCTGGCCCCTGGTAACCGCGGCACGAAAGCTCAGACCATATTTTCAGGCACACGATATTAACGTGTTGACTTCGTACTTGTTCTGAGCGATAATGCATAGGTCGAAGGCATCAAGCCATCTCATGAAGTGGGCTGTGGAGCTCGATGAGTTTTTCATTAAGTACAAGCCTAAGACCGTAATTAAGGATCAAGCCTTGGTGGAATTTATTGCAAAACTGACTCCTCTAGCTGAAGCTGATGCACAAAATGGAGAGTGCAGGGATCCGTTAGCTATACCATAGAAGCTCTGGGTTGAAGGTGCTTCGAACATGAATGGGTGTGGAGTGGGCATAGTCCTGCAAACGCCTGAAGAAGATCAGCTTGAAAAAGTAGTACAACTCGGCTTTCGAACCTCTAACAATAAAGTAGAATATGAAGCAGTAATTATTGGGTTGACTCTGGCTAAGGAGTTAGGCGCCCAACGTCTACGGGTGAAGTCAGA
The DNA here is from genome assembly GCA_016647705.1 of Eucommia ulmoides. Taxonomy (NCBI): domain Eukaryota; kingdom Viridiplantae; phylum Streptophyta; class Magnoliopsida; order Garryales; family Eucommiaceae; genus Eucommia; species Eucommia ulmoides. The sequence continues at coordinate 28,034,283 of CM028340.1, read as the reverse complement.
CTCTCAATTGGTGGTCAATTAGATTAATGGAATGTTTATCATTAATGAGGGGCGATTGCGCCTTTATGTTGAGAAAGTAAAAAGGCTGATCTCCTCATTCCAAGATTGCAAGTTTGAACCAATTCCCAGGACAAAAAACAAAAGGCAGAGGCCTTATCAGTACTAGCTTCTACATTTGGGCTAGATCAACAGTCTGAACTGGTGGAATTCCTTGATCAACCATCCATAGTAGGTCCAGTTAACCAATGTACATGCATAGATCAGCTGGACTAGGAAGAAGACTGGAGAACTCTTTTAATTTGTTACTTGAAGGAGGGAATCTTACCAGAAGACTAGGATTCTGCCAAGAAAATTCTATACAAAGTTTCGAGGTACGTGTTAGCCAATGGAAAACTGTATCGACGATCCTTTTCCTAACCTTTGTTGCTTTGTTTAGGACTAAAGGAATCTACCTATGTCCTACAAGAAATACATGAACGAATTTGTGAAAATCACCAAGAAGAAGGAACCTTGGTGCAGAAGACGTTAAGAGTAGGGTATTGTTGGCCAACTATGTGCATTGATGCGCAGGAATACGTGAAAAAATGTGATAAGTGCCAACGCTTCTTCAACGATATCAAGGTTTCTACTCAACAGCAGACTCCAATAATTAGCCCTTGACCGTTTGCTTAATGAGGGATGGATGTGCTAAGTCATTTTACTTCCAGTGCTAGGAAACAAGAAGTATCTGCTGGTGGTAATTGATTATTTTACCAAGTGGGTAGAACCTGAAACCTTCTCAATTGTGGAAAAGAATGAATTGAAGAATTTTCTTTGGAAGAATATCATCTGTCGTTTTGGTATTCCAACAGTGCTCATTTATGATAATAGGACACGTTTCACTGGTGGCAAGGTTGTATAGATGTACGACGAGTTAAAGATCCAACATTGAACGTCTAGCCTGGCGTTCCCATAAGTTAATGGATAGGCAGAGGTCACAAACCAATCTATCAAGGAGGCACTCAAGAAACGATTGGATGATGCTAAAGGAAAGTTAGTTGAAAAACTCCTAAGAGTGTTGTGAGCTTACCGAACAACTCCAACGTGCACCAATTGGGAAACACATTTCTCCCTGACTTACGACACCAAAGTTGTTGTTCCAGTGTATATAGGGATGCCGTCGAGACGAGATGACATAATCAACCTTGCAAAAAACGAAGAACTTATGCACGGAGAAATGGACTTGGTAGAAGAAAGATGTGATAGGGCGTTGATAATGATGGAAACTTACAAGTCGAGAATGACTCGAATGTTTGATCATGCAGTCCGTCTATGGTATTTCACTGTAGCAGACCTGGTACTTCAATGGGTTGGCCCAGAAGCTCGCTTAGGAAAGGTAGTGCCAAACTGGGAAGGCCCTTACTGTGTTACCAAGGTTAATAGACCAGGAACCTATTGGCTAGAAGATATGGATGGTGAGAAAATTCCTAGACCCTAGAACATCTCTCACCTGTGCAAGTATTTCATATGAGTTCTAATCATTTTCTAATTATTGTCTATCTTTGGATGTTTTGAAATAATTTTCTCTTAATTTGAGATACTCCTATTCAATAAAGCGAATGATTTTCTCTCCATAGATTTTGCAATGGTTGTTATTGCACTAATCTACTTTTGCAGTGTTTAAAACATTTAGTAAATTGAGACTAAGTTCGAAACAGACATTAAGGTCAGCACTTAACTGGGCACCTCAGCCCAACTGCAACTGAGCTCTTTAGCTCAGCACTTAACTGGGCACCTTAGCCCAGCAGCAACTGAGCTTTTTAGCTCATCACTTAGCTGGGCACCTCAGCCCAACAAACAACTGAGCTTTTTAGCTTAGCACTTAACTGGGCACCTCAGCCTAGTAGCAACTGAGCTCTTCAGCTCAGTACTTAACTGGGCACCTCAGCCAGTAAACAACTTAGCTTTTTAGCTCAGCACTTAACTAGGCAACTCAACCCAACAAACAACTAAGCTTCTAAGCTCAGAACTTAACTGGGCACCTCAGCCAAGATTTAACTAAGATTTTAAGCTCAACACAAACTGAGTGCCTTAGCTCAGGGTTTAACATTAAGTTGAGAGGCTCAGCGAATGGGCATTGATAAGTGTGATCTACCTACATATTTCCAAACTGAATTAAGTTAGTTTTCGAGCGTTTATATAGTATTTTATTATGTTTTAATGATTTTTTATACTTTTTGTATAAATTAGGTGTGTGGGGGCAAAAATGTATGAAATTAGAGCAAAAACGATGAGATCGAATAAAAAACGGTCGAAGAACAGTGAAAAAACAAGCTCGGAGGTAAAATTGTGAAAGAAGCCCACCGCCTAGGCGTCCAGACCACCGCCTAGGCCGTGAAGATGCTGAGAAAACCTTATTCTTGCTGGACACTCACCTCTTAGGCGGTAAAATGACAGAATGTTTTCCAAATCCACCGTTGTCCTCACCGTCTAGGCGATCAACCAACCGACATAACCACCGCCTAGGCGGTGACCTCTGCATAGACTAAAGATATTTTTAGGATATTTTGCCAATATATATCCCCTCTCCTCCCTCATTTTCGCTCTCTCTTGGCATTTTGAGCCCCTTAGAATATATCTAACGGTAAATTTAGGAGTTTTAGAGGGAGAGCTCACATCCCGAAGTAGAGAAGATGGCGAAGCGATCGTTGAGCGTTCTTACCGGCTAATCTTCGGACGAGGCTAAGTTCTTCGATTTATTCTCTTATTTATTGAACTTAGGAATTGTGAGCATGTTTAACTCGTTATTTCATGTAAATACTGCTATGGCCATAGGCTAAATATGGATTGTATAAGGATTAACACAATATTTATAAATATGTTGTTTGGATAATTTTGGTGTTGCGTTTATGTTTGTTATTCATAGTTTGATTGTGTTTATCGTATTGTTTATTTATCATGCTTAGTTAGATACATGGAGAATACGGGATTTGACAAATCCTAGTTTCAGATTAGGGTAAACAAATGCCACAATTCTATAACCCGGTCGGGGTTTGAATTGTGGACAATCGATGATGTTGGGGCAAGACTCACGCGACCTAGGGTTATTAAGACGTTGAGGGGGACTTATTTGTTGACACGAAGTTGCGTTATATCCCTTGTCTTACACTTGAGAGAGGTGGCGAAAGAGTTTTGGAACAAAGATTGTCGATAGGGTAAATATAACACACGATCCAATGACTCGATTGGGAGTTGGATTATGTGCAATCAATGACACTAGGCAAGACTCACGTGACCTAGGGTCATTAATACGTTGAGGGAGACTTCTTTGTTGACTCAAAGTCATGTATTCCCCCGTCTTACACTCGGGAGAGGTGGCGGTGAAATTTATGTACTGAGATTGTTAAATAGGTCGAACACCGTAAGCGTGAGTAAATCAAGATCGAACACGTATTTGTAAACACGTTAATCCCTAGACGATTCTTTTTCCGAAAACATATTAGTATATTAGTATAGTTAATTTAGGTTATACTAGTATTAGTTTAATTAATTAAATACATTTTTTTTAGTCTAGATAAAGTTAGGTCATGACAAATACGATACTCGATAGTAACGACACCAATCCCTGTGGATACGATAATCTGATCTTTCACGTTCACAATATACTAAAACTTTAACCTTGTACACTTGCGAGTAGTCAGATACGCGAGGATGCAAATCTCTCGACATACACACGTTTAAACTGGTTGAATGAGTGAAACAAAGCAGTTAGCTAAGTGTTTAATTTCAACATGACATATCAGCCTAAACCTGGATGACACTGTTTGAATCACTTTTCTCTTTAACTACCCATTTTACCAATTCAACGGTGTAAGTATTTTATGGACTCCTACTAATCCCCATAATTTTCTTGTCATCAACACCGTTAACTTCTTTAATGCAGAAAATCCAGAACACGTATCTAAGTGATGAGTTCAAGACTGGTTGACATTTGGGAGATATGGATTTTCTGATTTGATTATCTTCCATGCGATAATGCTGGTTTCTATAACTATGTTTGTACTTCCAATGCTCAAATTACTGCCAAAAGCCTAACAGTTAGTTCATAACTAGTTTAGTTTTCTAACCAAGTTATGAAGGAGGACAGACAAGAGAAAAACACAGACAGTTAGTTAATCAACAATACAACAACACCACACAAGATCAAGAAAATCAAGAACCTCAAATGTTTTAATATTTTCATAAAACAAAGAGGGGGATACATCGCTACACAAAAAAAAAAAAAAAACAAGAATGGAGAAGACTGTTATTAAGAATAGAAAAGACTGTTCTTAAAAAAAAAAAAAACAAAAAAAAAAAAAAAAAAAAAAAACAAAAAGAAGATTTTTTCCTTCATCATTGGCCAAGGCTGAAATGGGCTCCATTCTGACTCCGAAGAAGTAGGCGAACCCAGATCTTCCGAATCTGTGTTGGAGAAATAGAAAGCATGATCCTCATACTTGTTAAGCTTGTTGATCAGGTCACGGAGCTTGGCCCTCTTTGCTTCGTTTTTCTCCATGAGTTTGTCCCACTTCGCCTTGACAGTGTCGGTGAAAAGTTTGTGATAGTTGAAGTCGGCGGCTGGTGGCAGAATATTACTTCGCCACTTTTACCGCAAGTGTACGGATCAAATTTTAGTATAGATGGAGAGGAGTAAGGGTTGTCGTATCCATAGGGATTGGTTGAGATTATTATCGAGTACCGCGATTGTCATAACCTAATTTTATCTAGGCGACTTAAATTGAATTTATAATTAATAAATACTAATATTAAGTTAGTTAATCTAACTATACTAATATTATATTGAGGTGTTTAGAGAAAATATTTCCTAGGGATTAACTTCGTTTACGAAAATGTGTTTGGTCTCATTTAGTTTACAATAGCAGCGTTCGACGTATCCGATAATCTCTGTGTCGTAAACTCACTCGCCACCTCTCCTGAGTATAAGACGAGTGAATATGCGACTTCGCGTCAACAAAGAAGTCGCCCTCATTGTCTTAATGACACTAAGTCACATGAGTCTTGCCCTAATGTCACTGATTGCACACTTTCTAACTCCCTCTTGAGTTATTAGACCGTCGCACTGTGTTAACTCTAGTCCGAATTCGGGGTTACCTCTCCCGAGTGTCAAACCTCGTATTCTCAAAACTAACCCTAATACCTTAACAAGCATATTAAAATTGTAATAAAATGGTAAACACAATCAAAAATAGCAAAGAACAACCATTAATGAAACACCAACTTAAACAAATAATGATTTTATAAAATATATTAATCCCTAAACAAAATCTGTTTAACTCATGGCCATAACCATTTATACAATGAAAACCGAGCTAAAAATGCTCAACAACCTACCGAAGTTAAGAAAATAAAGAGAGAAACGGAAGAACTTAGCTATAGTCCAAAGATTTGTCGCTAAAACCGTCTAACAATCGCTTCTCCTTTATTATAACGTATTCTTTTCCTTCAGAATTGGGTGAGCACACCCCAAAACACTCTCAAAATATTAGGAACCCTAAGGGGTTTCCTATGGCCAGGGGCTCAAAGAGGAAGAGAAGAGAAGGGTTTAAATAGGGAGCAAAATATCTAAAAACTGTGCAGAGTGATTGCCGCGACGGTGGGTATGTCGGTTAAGCCACGGCCTCGGTGGTGGGGAATCAGGGACCATCTTGTTCTTTCACCGCCTCGGCAGTGTAATGTCAGCAACATTTTGGTCATTCTCTGCATTTTGATCGTCGCGATGGTGGTCTGGACGTCACGGCGGCGGGCTGGTTTTAAGAATTATGCCTCTATGCTTGTTTTCCCACCGTTCTTCTACCGTTCTTGGTTCGATTTGATCGTTTATGATTCGTTTTCATGTATTTTCACCCCACACACTTGTTTTACCCAAAATACATAAAAACGTAATAAAACATAATAAACATACTCGAGAACTAACAAATTCGGTTTGGAAATAGATAGGTAGATCACACCTATCAAATACTCCCAAACTCGGAATTTTGTCAGTCCTCGAGCAAAACACCCAGAAAATACAAGAAAATTTAAAAACTAATTACGAAATTGAAAACTAAAAATGAAAAACTAAAAAGAATTATGTGCAAGAATTGAATATCATCTACTGGCTAAATGATTTTCTTCCTCATCGGCCCCCAATTCTATCAAGTTCAAGAATAAATCACACCATGTGGTGTTCTAGAATATTAACATTCGATAATAGTAAGCACCATTATAGATCCTGTTAAAGTGTGTGTGATAAAACTCAAATATACAACTATCCGTTGATTAGATGAGATTATCCCTTAATAAAATTCATGACTAAAACCTTTTAGGTATAGGGAATCCATAAGCCTGACCTATGTTCTATTCTCCACTAATGTAGGCTCGGGGAAATCCAAAAAGATCATTAAAACTTGGTTTGGTTTTGGACAAATGGCCAAGGGTATATCGGAATTAGAAAACGGGTTAACGTCGTTAACTTGATGATATCTGAGGCACATGCTTGGTACTCTCACACTCGAAACCCCATAGATAATATTGAAACAACCCTGAACAATCATTTACAATTGACGTACTCACTTGTCAAAAGAAACGGAAAATTTAAATAATATTTACATATGCCTTTTTTTTTTTTAACTTATATACCACACCCCCGAACTCATTTGATTATTAGAATTTCACAGGTTTGGTTAAAATGAAAGAAGAACAACAAGTGAGTACTCAAATACCGAACCAATTTAAAAGTTTACCCTAAACCCCACCGCTCACTTCAAGTAGCATTTACAAATGCTAGCTTGATTAACTCAAATTGTGCATTTGGTTAAGTGATAAAGGTTTGGAAAAAGTTCAATCGGCTAGGATATTTGTTTTAAGTGTTCAGAATTGAAACGGTTTTTAACCTCGATAGGGTAAAGAGGGATAAACATTTAACCAGGTAAGCTTCAAAGGCTCAAGCGATGAAATGAATGCCTAAATCATATCTCCTGAACTACCTCGCCTAGGATTTTGCCTCGAATTTTTCCCAAATCAAGTTCTAAAATCCCTATTGTTAGGAATTTCGTTGACAGATAATAATTTTCAAATCAAATAGATAGTCATACATTGAGGTTACGTGCTCGTGCATTTAGGATCTATAATAACTTTTACTAAAACGATACGTTAAGCACACAAAACACACATGAATGAGCTTTAAGCTCGACCTCAACAAACAACTAGGGAACAGACTCATTATCGGGTAATGACCCTGATGAAGTCAAAACTCAACACATAAAAATAATTAACCTAAACAAACATGCATACAATAAAAACAAAACAACATAAATTAACAATACTAAAATACTACACATCACTTTCGAACTTAAAACGGACAATGTCCTTAGCGGCCCAATCATCAATCTCAATATTTGAAATTTAAGCATGCTGATGAAGAGGATTTAGAACACATACCTGGTAGGCGAGAGAATCTCGCCTCCGAATCAAGTTGGCTGTGATGGTTTTAACTTATTTTTTACCTTGGGTTTCCTCCCAAGAAGCGCTTGGTTTATGGTCGTCAGCCTGACACGTCGAAGTGCTTATCAAAGAGCGACTTGCGCTCGTAGTACGTGTCATACAACATTACATACAGATCTTGATTCAGTACACCCTCAAGCTTGGCGAGATATTGCTCTAGATGACTCGATCTTTCAACGACATGCCTCACCGGTTTATGTGCTTGGTGGGCATGAAAGAATATTGCTACTGGCGGTGAAGGATAAGTGAGCCACATTGAATCCTCATAGATGTAATCGTCTGATATCATTGGTGGAATCACAATTTGGATCTCCAAGAGTGAAGAATCACAATCGTTGATCCAATCTTTGGTTTCTAGCTCATTCGGATAGGCATAGTTGAACTCTTACAAACTTTTTCTGCTTGTTTCCAATTCTTCCTGGTGGCTTTCATATTCAGATACGAATTGTTCATTTCTTAGTGCCACCGTCTCTGACTCGGCCTCAATCAAGCAGATAAGTTGACCAATTTGCGTCTGATGAGACGTTACGGTCGTATTGATTTCGGCGCAAACCGTCTTAATAAAATCAAGACGATCCTCATGCTGGTTGATCTGGTCATTTTTTTTCCTCAAGTTTCTCTGAGTTTCCCCCATAAAAATAGCGAAGATTTCTTCTAGATTGGGGGAAGACTCCTCATATTTCTTTGGTGTATCATTCCATGGCGCTATAGTATTGAAACTCTGATAATCAAAGGCAGTCATGTCTTCTAACAACCGATAGGCTTTATCCGCAGATAGGTGGTGGAATGGGGTCATACGATTTTCTCGTTCAACCCACATTCTGGTTGCGGCCTGCAACCCGTCAAGGAAAATCAGCAGTTGATATTCTCTTGGGAAACCATGATTTGGAAACTGGAATTGTAATTCCTTGTATCGATCCCAAGCACTATAAAATGGCTCGGAATCTTGTTGAAAGAAACGCAAAAGTACCTGTCGATCTAACATCTTTAAGCACCCCACAGGAAAACAAAAATAAAAACTACAAAGAAAAATTATACACAAATGAAATGTCTAAATTAAATAAAGTTATTTACTTACAATATCAACAATAATCTAAAACACAATCCCCGGCAACAGTGCCAAAAATTTGGTGGTGGAATATTACGTCGCCACTTTTACTACAAGTGTACGGGTCAAGTTTTAGTATAGATGGGGAGGAGTAAGGGTTGTCGTATCCATAGGGATTGGTTGAGATTATTATCGAATACCGCGATTGTTATAACCTAATTTTATCTAGTCAACTTAAATTGAATTTAAAATTAATAAATACTAATATTAAGTTAGTTAATCTAACTATACTAATATTATATTGAGGTGTTTAGGAAAAATATTGCCTAGAGATTAACTTCATTTAAAAAAACCTGTTTGGTCTCGTTTAGTTTACAATAATGGCATTCAACGTATCCGACAATCTCAGTGTCGTAAACTTACTCGCCACCTCTCCTGAGTGCAAGACAAGTGAATATGCAACTTCGCATCAACGAAGAAGTCCCCCTAAATGTCTTAAAGACACTAGGTCACATGAGTCTTGCCCTAACGTCATTGCACATTTTCTAACTCCTTCCCGAGTTATTAGATCGTCGCGTTGTGTTTACCCTAGTCTGAATTCGGGGTTACCTCTCCCGAGTGTCAAATTCCGTGTTCTCAAAACCTACCCTAATACCTTAACAAACATATTAAAATTGTTATCAAATGATAAACAAAATCGAAATAGCAAATAACAACCATTAACGAAACAAAAACTTAAACAAACAACGATTTTATAAAATATATTAATCCCTAAACAAAATCTGTTTAACTCATGGCCATAACCATTTATACAATGAAAATCGAGCTAAACATGCTCAAAAACCTACCAAATTTTAGAAAATAAAGAGAGAAACAAAAAAACATAGCCGTAGTCCGAAGATTTGTCGCTAAAACCGTCCAACGATTGCTTCTCCTTTATTGCAACGTGTTCTTCTCCTGTGGAATTGGGTGAGCATACCCCAAAACACTCTCAAAATATTAGGAACCCTAAGGGGTCTCCTATGGCCGGGGGCTCAAAGAGGAGGAGAAGGGTTTAAATAGGGAGCAAAATATCTAAAAAATATCTAAAAGCTGTGCAGAGTGACCGCCGCAGCGGTAGGTATGTCGGTTAAGCCACGGCCTCGGCGGTGGAATCAGGGACCATCTTGTTCTTTCACCGCCTAGGCGTTGTGATGTCAGTAATATTTTGGTCCTTCTCTGCATTTTGACCACCGCAGCGGGGGGCTAGTTTTCAGAATTATGCCTCTATGCTTGTTTTTCCACCGTTCTTGGTCCGATTTGATCGTTTATAATCCGTTTCATGTCTTTTCACCCCCACACACCTGTTTTACACAAAATACATAAAAACGTATTAAAACGTAATAAAATGTAATAAACATACTCGAAAACTAACAATTTCGATTTGGAAATAGATAGGTAGATCATACCTATCAGCGGCTAAGTCACGCTTGCTCCTTTCGGTCTTCTTCAGTTCCTCCCTAAGTTCATGCAGGCAAGATATCGCGTGGAAATTCACCGTTTTCATGGTAGAAAAGATAGCGGTGGCTTCCTCTAGGGTACAGAGACGAGGATGATCTTCCATGGTAGTTTTTGCCACCAACATTAGGGAACGGAAATGGTCTCCCAATTTTATTTCATGTAATCTTTCAGACTTAATTGTTTCAAAAAAAGAATGTTTAGTCCATGAAGTGGATGCCATGAGTGCAGTTAGTGTAAAAAGAAAGAAGGAAGAGGTACTCAAGATTAAAGCAAAAGAAAGTGTTTGAACTCTTGAAATGTTATCAATGCTGAGCCTGACTTTAAATAGCCAGATGATCAAAGAGAGAGAGAGAGAGAGAGAGAATAAGCTGAAATGTCGAAAAAGTGTGCATTAAATGTGCGAGTGACGTGTGTTGACAAAAGATGTACCGCAAGTAGACATTCAAAAATTAAAACGACGGCTACTTTTTAAATACAGATCATAATAATAAAATATTATCATTACCAAAAATTAATTACAGACATGAAAAAAGAAAAATGAAAAGACATTAGGGTAGGTCAGAGAGTGGCATTCTGATCGGTGATATTTGGTTGGTTAGACGTCAGCATGACAGTAACACTGACCTTCAATGCTTGATCTAGGTTTGGGGCTGAGCTCTCCACTGGTACCTCAGCAGCTGATGTAGGGGAGGCCACTTCAATATTAGCAATCTCTTCTTCGTCTTTATCATCATTTTCTCCATCTAACTCGTATTCTAGCTCATCCGCTAAGAATGAGAGATCTTGATCAGGATACTCCTCAGATACTCTTTGCTGACAATAGAAGAATCCTACCTTCTGGATCTTCTTTGATTCACCTCGGAATACCTACCAGAGGTTTTCGATATCTTTCTCAGACTGTTTACTCTTGGTTTCCAGCTTAGCCACGAGCCTCTCCATTTCTTTTCCCGGATCAACAAACTTTAGTTTCTCCTAATCCAGCTCAACTGCTTGGCGATTTTTCTCAGTTTGCAGTTGCTGGAGAGCAAATTATTTCTCATGAAGAGTGTTATCTTTGGCCTGAAGGGTGACATCCATAGCTTTGAGGTCGGCATCTATTTGATCAATAATTAGGTGAGCTGAGATAATTTCCTCAGTTAAAGAACGAACATCATCCCTCAAGGATGTGCAATATCCTCTCACAGTAGTGATCTCTATCCTGAGTCCACTGTTATCCGAGCAATAAAGTTTGTTGCTTTTTTGCAAAGCCTCCCATTACTCATTAGCAGTGCGCAACTCTAATTCAAATCTCTCTTGGAAAGATCTCGTTAGTGCAAGGTCTGTCGCCAAACTAAGCTTCTCATTTTCAAAGGCAAGATTATTTTCTTCCAGCTTGCTGAATTGACGCGCCTCATTTTTCCAAAAAAGAAGAGAATAAAAAATAATAAAGGCTTAAGGAGAAGGGTTTTTTAAAAGCGTCGATTTTCAAAAAGTACTTAGGCTATTTTTAAAAAAATAAGGAATCGCCACCTAGTATTGGATTTAAATGGTGTGTTAGGTCACCAAAATTTAGAAAACAAATTTAAAAGGCCTAAGTAAAAATTGACTCGAAAACACGGTTAAACCAAAGATCCATTTAAAAGCTCGAGAGTCGGTTACGATCGGGGAAGGTGTTAGGCACCCTAAGACGCCAGGTCGAATACGGCACCTTATGTCCAATTAAATCTAATTAATTTAAGTCCGAACATTTTATTTTATTTTAAAATCTTTTTTTTTTATAAAATATTTTTGGAAGTTTTTTAAAATAAGGTGGGACAAGTTTTTTGTATTTTTTTGAGAATGTTCTTTTTGAATAACCTCTTATCGAATATTAAAGATTCGACAAGGGTGATCCCCAGGGTTGTTTTATGTATGTTTCCAAGAGATTTCTTTAATTTAAATAGACAAACTAAAATAGATGAATAAGATTGAAAATATGAATGCAAAACTATCATCTAAATGAATTTTATTTTTTTATGCAAAAGTGACTAAGAAAAATAAAATAAAAGATTTAATTTAAATATGTCAATGCAAACTGATATGAATGCGGGAATCGAATATGAAACACTACGTGAATTAACGTGATTATGCGTAGCAATGATTTAATTAAAAAAATATGAGTGGTGCATGTGTTGTGACTAGATGTGAAAAAGTAGCATGGATTCATGGAAAATAAAAAAAAACTATATGTTTGAAAATTGTAAGTGGTGAAAATGTCCTACAGATGCCGTCTAAATGATACAAGAAATAAACATGTTAAATGGATGCAAAAAACGTCTACTTTGAGTTTGCCTTATTAATTTAAAGAAATCTTGTTTTGAAATTCTCTCAAATTTTATGGATAAGAGAATCGAGGGGAGATTCACGGAAACAAATTTGTTGAAATTAATCTTTCTGAAACTTAAACAAAATCCGACGAAAAATTTACCGAGGGAAGAGATTTCCTAAAATCATTCATTTCTAAATTTCACTCGAGTTAGGGAATGGAAACAAAGTTACGGAAAACTCTCTCACGATTGATTGAATGGTCGAATTCACCTTAAGGTTCATGAGGATTAATTTCTACAAACAGAGATTTTATTATTTTTGGATTTTTTTTTTTAGTTTTTTTTTTTTTAGGGTTTTGATAATAAGAATAAAAAATAAAAAATACAGAAAATAAACAATAAAACATAATTCACCTAACGCTCGAGATTAAGTTCAACAAAAGAAACCTACCCCGACGCTTTCATTGGACGACTTATTTTTATTTTTTTATGAATTACAAACAAAATAAAAATAAAAATAAAATTGCAAAAATAAAATAAATAAATAAAAACAGCAGGTGTTCTCATCTAAATGCTCAAAGGTTCAAATTGAGAATGAAAAACCTCATCCTGACATTTTTTATTGAGTCATCGGACAATTAAAAAAATAAAGTTTGCAGGAATTTAAATTACGAAGAGGATAAAATAAAACTAAAAAAAAGAATTAAAAATCAGAAAGCATACTTGTTTTAGGCCAAGAATCCCGATGCTTGGGCTTTTTCTCTCTTGTAGACAGCTTCCCGAAAGGGTTTACGATAAGAATCATTCTCTAAGGGTTTTTTTTCTCTCAATTTTTGAATGAATAAATTAGGAGGAGGAGGGTCCTATTTATAGGAAAAAATAAGGCATGGAAAACACGAGAAAACCCTAAAATTTTAGGTGTGGCCGCTAAAGCCCAGTCCCAATTGGACTGGGAAAGGGTAAAAATGGGAAACAAAAAAGCAAAGAAACCCTTAGGGTTTAGGCACGTAAGAAACACGCGCCCAATTCATTGCCTCCAGTTGCGACACGTGGCAGCTGAACAAGACAAGCCTTGACTTTTCTCTTGGATGACGTGGCGAAGGGACCCATTGCACACTCTCTTTCTCTCTCATGCACACACACACATGGTTGACATATGTAGGGGGCCCACCCGCATACTCTCTTTCTCTTTCTGTCTTTCTTGTTGTGATAAAGTGGGGGGCCCCACCCTCTTTCACCTCTCTCTCTATCTCACTTCTCTCTTTTCTCTCACGATTTGGACCAAAAAAATGATCTACTCATTTTCTCAATCTTCCATTTTTATTTCGATTTCTCCCCTCATTTTTTCTTCTTTCAATTTCAAACCCCCATTTCTTTATTTTTATTTTTTTATCTTCTTTTCTTTAATTTTTTTTTTGAAATAAAATAAAATAAAATAAGGCAAAGTTAAATAAAACTAAGTTAACTATAAAATGAAATATAAAAATTTTTGCAAGGCGGTCAAAATGCCGTGTCTACACTGAATTCTGTTAGCTGGTGCATAAGTTGGGTATCCAACTCATTAGCACCTTCGACACAATTGACCATAGCAGAAGACATGTGCCTACACTAGAACATTAAAGTAAACGAGAAAAGATTAACCAGCAGCTTGAAGAAACAGAAACTCAGAAGTTGTAAAAGTTACCTGGAGAAGTGCACAGATTATCATCCGGAATAGTTCGGCCTCGTTTTGACCCTCAGTCCTCTCTTTACCCTTGTCCCATGACTTCTAGTACAAAAACTTGATAGCGTCGTAAAAAAATGGCACAACGACCTAGGATAGAGGGTCCAACCTCTTCAATAAGCTGGCATATTTGCCGCTTGGACATACCACGCCTACTAGAGGTTCTTTGGATGGTGGTGGGAACTAGAGGTTCTTAAGGCAGGGATAATTTCTAATTGACGAAAGAGATTACGAAGTAATGGAAAAAAAAATGGAGAGCAAGTCCGTCCACGAAAAAAGGCATATTTCATCCTTCGTACCATCGAAAGGACATTCATATTCGGATAGAACCCTAATTGACACCAATGGAGGAATGTTGAATTGTTCCCTAAATAGCGTGAGCCATTCCTGAGAAAACTTTTTCATACCATAATCCCTCTTGCTTTCTAAGGAATTAGAGGGCTGAGCAGACTGAGCTATCATCGTCTATTCCATGATAGGATTTGATGATGAACCAACTTAACAAGACTGTTCGATTGACATAATGATATCTTATGCTAAAACAAGCAGCAATCAGAAATTGAGAATATGAAGAAAAAGTTACGCAACCAAAGGATCAGGGGAAGACGAGAACTTACATGAAATGGAAGTGATTTTTCGTCTCTCTTCTGTTGAATCGTCATGAAAGTTAGGAGGGTAAATGATATGGGAAAACTCCCGCTTATAATTGACATAGGCATGGAGCCTAAAATGGGTCAGATCAGGTCAGAAATCTGATTCGAAATAGACAGATCCAATGGGTTATTTGGGCCGAAGAATAATAAGCCCAGTGAGGTAGGGTCTTTGGCAGTCTTCTATGCAAGGAAAATGGCCTCACAAAGAGGCCCATTGATGGGCAGATTAGATCCCATGGTGTTAAGGACCAAAGAGTAACGGTTTGCCCTTCGTGACTATCTCTCTTACACTTGAAGAGCATTATAAACCAGATTGACTGTTACGACCCATGATTAATGGGGAACATTGTAGAGATTTATCCTATAATAAAAGAAATATTGGTTATCTTCCAAGCGGTTATGAGTGTATCACGTAACGGGTGACCTCTTCAATGAAACGGCGAAATATCTCCAAGACTATATAAGGAGCAGGTATCACTAGTATATTTTTATGTTTAATCTGCGTATTAATCCTTTCCATTACCAGATTAACTTATTTTCACGCCCGAGATTCTTTGGCCGACGCCACATTGGTGTCCCCCTTGAGAACTCAAGATTTTTGCAAGTATTAAAGGAAGACAAAAAGGTTTTTAACACGTGCGGAGCTGTTACACGTGCTAGGAATTTCTGGTAATATCAATATATATATATATATATATATATATATATATATATGTATGTATGTATGTATGTATGTATGTATGTATGTATGTATGTTTCTATGTATGTTGTGTTATAAGGAGAAGGATAAAATAGACAATTTAAAGAGAAAAGAGATTTCAGCAGAGATGAAAAAAGAAATAAAGAGAAAATTAAGAATAAGAAAAATAGTTTTATTTGAGTTCGATTATAAATTCTGATTTCAGGTAGAATTCTTGATCTATTTAATATTTGTATTTAACTTCTCTATTTAGTGTATGGTTCATGTAAAAATTATTATAATTGTTAATTTTTCTAAAATATTTATGATTATTATGTGAGAGACATGCCTACATGTTATTTGTTGAATTGGTTAAATACACATACTAAAAGGGTTAAAATTCTACTGAGCGTTGGCTCATACCCCTACAATATTTGTTGCAGGATTTACGAAAATGAAATTGCGCCAGAAATTATATTTGGATCTGTATTTAATTATGTAATATTTTATTTATTGTTAATTGTTGTAAAATTAGTCAAATTATATAATAATTTTATTTATTATTTATTACTAAAAAATCGATTCAATTAATTAATAATTATAATTATCGGTATAGTTTGTAAATTTATCAGATTTATAGATGTTGAAATATTTATTGTAGAATTTTAGTCTAATTCTCTTTAGGAGAAACCTAG
This sequence comes from Eucommia ulmoides, assembly GCA_016647705.1. NCBI lineage: Eukaryota > Viridiplantae > Streptophyta > Magnoliopsida > Garryales > Eucommiaceae > Eucommia > Eucommia ulmoides. The sequence continues at coordinate 28,018,176 of CM028340.1, read as the reverse complement.
TGGCGGCCTTGAGAAACTGGGTCGTTAGAAATGGTATCATAACTTATGTTATATGTTGGCCCAGTGAGCTACCTAAGACTGGGGGTGAATTGGGTAGTATTAAAAATTATCAAAATATAACACTTCAAAAATCAAACAATTAATTTTATCGGAAAATTAATTATTATATTTTATAGCAGCGGATTATGTGTTATCAATTAGGTGCACACCTAAATAACAAAATATAAATAATACAAATAATACAGCATGCATAAATTTATACTGGTTCATCAAATTACTCTTGGCTAATCCAGTCCCCCGAACTCCGCGGCGAGTCGCACCCACTAAACTCAAGATCCCTTTAATGTAGGAACCAAACCCTCACAATAATTTTTTTTGCAGGCTCAGAATCAACCTTTACAAATTTTTTTTTACAGGCTAAGGAGTAACTTTTATCTTTTTACCAGGCGGAAGATTAACATAATTCTTTTACAGAGAGAATCACGACCTAATTCTTTTTATACCTTAGGCTCAAGAATTAAACCTCACACAAAAACGTTTCAAATATCCTTTTACCCTGTAAGGATTGAACTGTTGCAATTCACTCACAATTCTATAAAGGAAGAATTAAAACCTAATCTTTTTATACTCTAGGCAACGATCAAAACGTTAATCTCTTTACTGGAAGAGATTGAAACCAACTATCCTTGATTAGACACTCCCAGTAGTATCTAATCCGACACTCAACTCACCAATTACAAACAATTGATAAGTGATTTTCCCACTCGGAGTTTCTACCACCCTAGATAAATTCGAATTCAATTAATGTCCCGATACTAGTGATAGAAAAGTGAGAATTTCAAAATCTGATTTCAAATAAATATGGGTAGCAAGCAGTTAAAAACGTAATCATATTCTCTCAATAAATTATTCCCAAAAAAATAATTTTCAATAAAAAATCCAAAAAACAATTTCAAAAATCAAATTCCAAATAACAAATAAAAGAATCAAGTAACAATTAATAGTAAATAATTTGGAAAGATCTCACCAGGATTCCACCGAAAGAATAATGATTAGAATAACAATGACATTTTAGATTGGTAGAAACAATAATCCATAGCAAATGTTTCTCAAGAAAGATCTCATAATGCACTCAGTATGATTACTCTTAGAAAGCACGAGAGCTGAATAACTCAGAATGATTGGGATTATCTTGATTAATTAAAACCTCAAAAACGCAGGTTTACCTATAAAAGAATAAAACAAGTCCTCCAACGGCTAGTTCCCATAAATCATGACATTTAATTACACCAATAGACCCTCTATATCATAATTATTCATTCCTGGTATAATTCACTCTATAGTATATTTTAAAACATTTAATTTGGTCCCTCAAACTTTTACTCAAACTCAATTAGATAAGATAGAAAAAATTTCATGTACCTAATTGAGAAATATAAAAAATACTTGAACCATATCTATAGGGATATTTAAATATTAATTAAATAGCTCAAAATATATCAGATCCCTAAGATATCTTGCATATCTTAACCATAAACAGTTAGTAACGGCTACTGTTTGATCAGAATCCTCGAAATCTTCTAAACCTGAAACAGATCCATCTGTCGACCGACCAAGGCCAGTTTGTCGACCACCCGATTTAGGATGTATCCAAGCCAAAAATATTTCGCTCATCGGTCGACCGCCCATACTTCATCTGTCGACCGGACGATTTAGAGAGTTACACAAGTCGATTCACCTGTCGACCTGAAGATTCAGAGACTTCCTCTTTTGGCCATAGGTCGACTTACCTGTCGACTGAATGATCCAACAACTTTACTTATCTTTCATAAGTCAACCTACAAGTCGACTGATCAATGCTGGAATCCTCTCTTTAATTCAATTTTAATTCATTTTCTTCGACGTTTTCACCATTTCAACCGATTTCTTTTCTCGGTTAGCTTCACTAAAATTTTAAATTCAATTTTAATCAATTATCGATATTTATTTTTCAATTACATATAGGAGCAAATAATTTAACTAATTAGGATCCTACAAAAACACATAATTTTGAAAAATATTTTGTGTCCTGTGTGATCCTAACCGGGATAAATTAAGAGTTAAAATTTAACCTGAGTTATTTTTTTTAGGTTCTTCAATTTCTTCAAAACTCTTAATCTTCCATCATATTTAGTATTGTCACAATATCTTCATGATCATTTTCATCACTAGAACTAATAAACTGAAACACTCAATAAAATCGTTAGTTCTACCAAAAACATCAACATTTAATTGTTCATCAAAATCTTAGGATCAACATTATAGATTCTGTAAACTTGGTAAATATCGTGTTAGTTGTGGACTATATGATACGTCGTTGAATTAAAAGATTAGTTTAAAGATGAGGGTATTGTCCTGCAGGTGGTTGATATATTGTGATTATGATTATCAGTATAATATGGTAGTTTTTACCACATGTTGTGATTATCAGTATCATGTGGTTTTGTGATTATCAATATGATGTGATGGTTTTTATCACGTGTTGTGATTATCCGTATGATATAATGGTTTTTAACACGTGTTATGGTTATCAGTATGAAGTGGTTTTTACCATGAGTTATGATTATCAATATGAGGTAGTGATTTTTACCACATGTTGTGATTATGCGTATGATATAGAAGTTTTTACCACGTGTTGTGATTATTAATATAATGTGGTTGAATATGTTGTTGACTATCAATATGCTGGAGTTGAATATATATGATATGGGTAGTATGATATGGTTGAATAGTTGTTAACTATCAATATGGTGAAGTTAGATATGCTGTTGATTATGAGTATGATTTTGTGAGACCTAACAAGAGGACAAGTCCTATAGATAGTTGAATATGTTGATGATATGATGGTTTCTATCATGTGGTTGATATATTGTTGTTGATAATCAAATTTTATGGCTAGCAAGAAAGTACTGTGTGGTATTTTATTATATAAAAATAATAATGATTAGTTGATTTAAATTCAGTTTTCTATTGTGATGATATATATAAAAATTTTATACTACTGTTTGACTATATTTTTTTTAAGTGGATTTTCATAAAAGTACTTGATCCATAATTTTTTTTTCTTCATATTATGAAAACAGTATACCGACAAAATATTTTATCTCAAGTAATTTAGGTAGAAATTGGTCCACTACTAGCGATATGTAAAATCGGAGTATGATCATTGAGAATGTTGGAGGTAGTGGTTGACAATATAGAAATTTAGCTTTTCATGATAGGAAAGTTGTATCCATATATTTAATGTGTTTTAATTGACCAGATGTGATTAGTGTGACAATTTTGGTATATTAAAAATTTAATTTTAAAACTTTAAGGGGTTAATATGCTAATTTAATTTGACTTTAAAAATTTAAGGGGTGACCAATTGTCATTTTGAAATGTTACGCTTAAATGTTTTTTTTTTTTTCTTAAAAAAAATTCAAGTGAAGGGCTTTGTGTAAATTATTTTATAAGAGAAATGAAATGTGTCATCCTATTTGATAAGGCTTAAAAAAAGATAATAACAACAACAACAACAATAATAATAATTTTATTTTTTCTTTTATATATATTTTGAATATTACGTGTACTAAATTACGTGAACAAAATATTATTGAGATTTTCATGCAATATTTTATAGCACAATTTGACAGCATTAATTGTATTTTTTTATACGTTTTGTGAGTATTAAACTAGTTTTGGTACATAAGCACGTGATTAAAAAAAAAGTTGAGGTTGTAGACCTGTTGGTATTCAGGTAAACCCAATCCAAGCAAGACTATCGTGATGTTTTAAAAATACATATTTGCTGAAAAAAAAATTATTTTTATTACTATTTTTATGGGTGGATTTAGGCTATGGGACCCTACATAGAGAACAATTGTTCTAGAATCGAGTGTGATTAATATCACCATGCGATTTTAAATTATTATTTTCCAAACAAATTTCGAAGACGAAATTTATTTGAGGGAGGTAGATTATAATACCCTGAAAATTTATATTTTTAAAAATAATATTTTATTTAAAATAAGTTAATACTTTTGGGGTTTATTTTGTATATTACGGAAACTTTAGGGCATTAGTGAATGTTAATATATTTCTAGAGGGATAAAAATATATTTTTAATAAAGGATTAACATGTATATGTATTGACGTGTGTGTGTGTAGTGTGAATGGTGAGAGACATGTGAACACTAGTCATTATTATATATGTATATGTGTCATGTATACTAGTTTTAAACCCGTATATGCAAGTCTAGAAGAAAAATATATTAATATTTATTTTTCATTTGAATATTACACATGATCAACAATTGAATCTTTAATTTTATATATAATACATTTTATGAAAGTATAACAAAAATAAATTTGGGTTTTTAATGTTTAGTCTAAATTTCATACTCTCTCTCCTCAATAATCTTTCGAAGTAAAAAGGTTATTATTTAGTTCTTTATAAAAACATTGTTAATATTTAATCATTTGTAGACAGTGAAAGGGAAATTATAGCCCTATATATATAGGTATAAAGATTAGCCCTACTTCTATGGCCGTATAGGGCTCTTTTCTGTAAGGCCCAAATCATAGTACGTACGTCATTAATAGTTGCATTTTAAAGTCTTGGGAAATTCGGGAAAATTTTTTGTTAATAAAAATCAAAATTAAAAGTTTAGGGGTCAAATTTGAAATTTAGAAAACATGGAAATTAAACTTGAGATCCAAATTGATAATTAAAATAAAAAATTGAAAATAGTAAGGGTGAAATTATAATTTTAAAAACATGTAAAAGTTAAAAATGATTAAAATAAGATCTTAAAGGAAGTTGGGGGGGGAGGAAAGTGCATTTTAACTAAAGTTTTTTTTTTTTTTTTTTTTTTTTTGAAAAACACATATATGTATATTATATATTGTGTGTGTGTAACGACGCTCAAACCAGCCGACAAGGGAGATCGGCGTGGGCGACGTGGCAAGCTAGGAACGACTTCTCCGACAAATCTCATGCAATATATACTCATTCTTGCATGTGGAACTGATCGAAAATCTCAAACCCAATCTAGAAACTCAGAAAATCTAGAGAAAGAGAGAGACAAGAAAGAAAGAGAGAGTAGGCCGGAGTTCGGGTTTGAGAAGCGATAGCCGGCGAGGGTGTCGAAGGTGCATGGGGGTGTGATCATTGACGTAGAGGCTCGTCGGTCCGTTTTGAGAGAGAGAGATCAGGTAGTGGAATCTAGAGAAAGGAACTATGGATCGTTTTCTATTGATCATCGGCGGTGGTTGCAGACGGTGACAGTGAAGTGTTTTTCGGTGTGTGGGGGTTGCCGTGCCAGCTGAATCAGGGCAGATCAAGGTCAGCCGACGTAATTGGGTTGTCGACGGTGACTATTGGTACGGTGCATGTGTTTTGCTGGTGAATGTGTGCTCTGTTTTTATCCGATGGTGTGTGTGTGTAGTTGTGTGCGTGCTGCCGCCGTTCGGGGAAAGGTGACGGTGGAGGTGATCGTAGCGGTCGTCCGGCGGGGTGTGTGATCGGTGATCTTGGGGGTGTGTCGTTGTTGGGTGGCTGAAACGAAACAGGAAAGAGGGTAAGAGGAGAAGGTCCGTTCAGTGCCGGCGGTGAGTATTTCTGTTCGGTCGTCGGTCGTCAGTCATCGACGATCAAGTGTGTGTCATCGCAACTAATGTGTGTGGGGGTGTGTCGTCAATATTGCATGGGTGTGCGTGTAATCGTCGTTGTCCCTTCGGCGAGTGTACGTATGTGTCCTGTTCATCCGACGGTGTGTGTGTGTGTGTGGGTTCTCTGTTCTGCTGCTGTGGGGGCGTGTATGTTGATAGTTGACGGAAGGTTGTCTGAGAGAGAGTGAGATGGTAGGGCAGCGAGATTTGATCAGTGGCGAGATCTCTTCGTCGGCGGTTGAAGCGGGATAGAACCAGACGCAGAAACGGGGAGAAAAAGCAGGGAAAAGAAAGAAAGAAAAAAAAAATTACACAAACAACCCTAATAACATCCAAAAACCATCTCGTAGCCCGTGAACGATTCGGAACGGGTAATGTTTTTCGTTAAGTTTATTTTAGTTTATCAAATTAAATTCTAGCATCAAAATGTTTTAACCGGACTAATAAATTTGGAACCGTTCGTATTATTAAATTTTATGTAGTAATTTTTAACGGAATGAAATTTACCGAATAATAATTGTTATAAATAAAATATGGGGAATGGGACATTAATGAACGTAGGGCTTGCATTGCACGATTAGGGTATTTTCTCTATAATATTAATTTAGACCTTGTTACAAATAAGTTCACATTTACCGGAGGATTAGTAGCGGATAGTCGGTGGAGCTTTTGAGAGCAGTTTATTAGGTGAGTGTACTGTCTTCTTGCCAAACTATTTTTAATATATATATATATATATATATATATATATATATATATATATGCGTGTAAAATGGTTTTACTTAAACTGGATGGTTTTAAAATTATGTGGATCAAGCAGGTTTTTAGGTGAGTTGGTAAAATGGATTTTTGTCGAATTATGTTGATTTTAAAAGAAAGTTGAAAATAATTTTCGTTGGATTTGGTGGTTTTAAAAGAGAGTGGAAAATATATGGTTTTCTAAAAATAAAGAGTGAAAAAGTGGTTTTGGAAAAATCAGACGTTTCCTTTTAAAAGAAAGTGAGAAATATGATTTTCGGATAAAAAGTCGATTTTTGGAAAAGAGAGGGGGATGTGTGATCTGACGATGTTGATTAGACGATATCATTACGTTGTGATTTGATGATGATGTTATTAATTTGACGATGCTATTGATTCGTAATTTGACGATGTTATTGACTTCACGATATTATAGTATTTATCCGCTTCGGCGGAGTGATGTTTATCTACTTCGGTAGAGTGATGTTAGACGTTTATACTGCGCAGTGATTATCCATTTCGGCGGAGTGATGGGTGTCTGTTAGGAAGACAAATCCTACGGGTGGTACGGTACCGTTGCAACTCCCGATCATGAGGTTAAAACGATCACTAGGGCTGGCCAGTATGTGTGTTTGAGGTGTGTGTTTGAGTTGTGTGCTTAAAAAATGTGTTTGAGATGTGTGCTTGAGATGTAGTATTTTACGTATATTGGTTGATTTGATATTTATTATCACGATGATTAGCATGATTTTTATATTAGTTGGATTTGAATGGAATTTAATTATGTCGCTTTATTTTCCCTGCTTTTATACTGGGGATTTTACGAGCTATATGGTATTTATAAACTTACGCTTGATCCATTTAGATATTGTAGAATGAGTTTTTATTATTAAAAATATTTTTATTAAGAAGGCAGTACACTCGCAGGTGAAACAGTTAGGAGTTGGTTCCCTACTGGCACTAGGTAGAGTCCTACGAGGGAGTCGTATGGAGGGTTAAGATGAGCTTTCTGAGGCGAACCTGTGAGGGGTTCATGATATTATATTTTGCTGTTAGTATATTTGGGGAACGGGTGTATTCCCATAACAGAAATATGTATAACTTCATATAGATGATGGTTTGTTTATATATATGCATATTGTTGTGTAATAGATGGTTGGTTGGTTGTTTTCGATGATGTCATGATGTCGTCACGCCAACCCGGGATGTTGAGATTTTGGGACGGGTCGTGACATTTTCCATTGCTCAATTATCAGTCGTTTCTTCTCTTCTCTCTATCTCTCTCCATTTTCACTGTTCGTTCGTGACCGGTTGATTGCCGGATTCGTCAATGAGTAGGTTTGGGGCTTGAGGTCACGGTGGGTAATGGTTCATTCTAGATCTGGAACAATGAAGACCGACGGACGATCGGCGACAAACAAAGAACGAATAAGTGAAGATGACGGAAATAGGAGCTTTGCATATGTCCTCTGTTTTGTTTCCAAAAGTAAAGGTCTCTTTTGCTGTTCAGTGGTGAAATGATTCTCAATTACATTTTTTACCTCCTTATTTAGTTTTGGTTTTGATTTCTTTTTTTTTTTTTTTTTTTTTTTACACTTTCCCCTTAAACTTTCACAACTATTAAAATAGTAGTTGGAATGTTTCATACGAGATTTTTTTTATGAATCTTCATTGTATTTGGTGAACGTTCATTCTATTTTTTTAGATCCTATTACAAAATTAATGTTTTGATTTTGTTGTTCTTTTTGATTTGTGAATGTTTTGTAATTGTTTTTGTTTGTGTTTTTGTGACCGTTCATCCAGTTTTTTTTTTTTTTTTTGTTTGTTTTGTGAATGTTCATTGAAATGTTCATATCGGTTTGTTTTTTATCAATTTTTTTATTCGGTTTTGATTTTTGGTGAATATTCATACCGGTTTGTTTTGTTGGTCTTAGGGTTTTATTTTCAACATTTTTTATTTGTTGTTCTTGATTGTCTTTAGAATTTTTTTTTTTTTTTTTAATGTTTTACAATTTTTTCCTTGAATATTCACAACTATTTTAAATTTAAATAGTAGGGTGAATGATCTTAATACTAGAAGGTGAATGTTCTTTTCTCTCATTTTCGTGAGCATAACAAAAAAATAAAAATAAAAAATATAAAATAGAAGACCGTATGACCATAACAAATAATGTAATTGTTTACATAAAAATTATGAATATTTATAGTAGCACAATCAATGTTAAAATATATTAAGATGTGTAAAAATAGTAAAATAAAAATATGAATATTCATGTCCCTTCTTTTTTTTTTTTTTTTTTTTTTTTTTACAGAATGATATTGCATGTAAATAATAATAAAAAAATGGTTAAAGAACACAAGACTATTTTTTAAAAACATCTTTGGGGACTAAAAGATTTATTATAATAGTTGGGAGTCTATTTTTGTATTTTTATATCTCTTAGGGTCTATATATTATTTTTTTCAATTTTAAAAAGTGAATATTCTAAAAAATGACATTTTGTGTAAATTATGGGTAAAAGATGGTTAAAGAACAAATGACTATTTTCTAAGAACTAAAAATTTTATTACAGTAATGGAAGGTTCATTTTTTGATTTCTATATTTCTTGAAGTCTAAACAATAATTTTTTCAATAAATTTTAATATAGAGAAATAAAAATAAAATTATAACCTAGAAAATAATTAATACCAACCTCTAAGACTATTAATGTTCCCACTCATATTTATTTTCGAAAAATAGTAAATCAATAAGTAAATAAGCTTCTCGAGGGTTTTTAAAATTTTTGTGACCTTTTTCTCAAATAATAGTCATAAAATAATTTAATAAGTCATTTTTATATTGTTTAGTAGCTTTTATTATTTGGTTAAGAATTGTTAGAATACTCTTGGAGCATTTGAAATTGAATAAATTTTTTATGTTATTAAAGAAGGAGAGATAAGTTTTTATTAAATTATTGGAGAGAGAAAATATAAGGAAGAAATAAGGTGACATATAATTAATTATAATGAAAACAATAATCGGTAAAAAATATTGATAAATTTCAGTAGTGTCCCTTGTCATTAAAAAAAACTTACGACGATATCTCTTATCATTTGAAAAATATATTCAACGTCCCTTTCCTTTGATGTTAAATATATTTCTTTTAGAGAAAATGACCTAATAAGCCTAAAAGTAATTACCTATTATCGATAAATGCCAATTAGTATATCATAAACTAAGAACTTCCACCCAGCAGTTTTCACGAACCATTTGATCCCAGATTCAAAAACTTTCGGTTGCCAAATTACAGATTTTCCTTTCACGAGTTTGTAGGAATTGAGAGTTTTCATATTTAATAAAATTATTTTATTAAAATCAAAATAACTATTGTTGTACACATTTTTTTTTTCTTTACAATCTAATTATTTATTCAAATTCATCTAAATAAGATCAACAAAACGATATCAAATTCATTAATTTTTTTTTATTAATTTCAGTTTTCACATTCATGTTATATTCAATATGGTACATCTAGAATTTTTAGTTTTTACATTTTATGTTACAGTCAACATGGTACTTCTAGAATTTTCAATTTTCACGTGTTATACATCAAAATCACCTTTATCAGTAAGTCATGTTATATTCAACACGCATATAATTTGTTCTATTATTGATATTAATTAATATTACTTTCTATTATATTGAATGTTATATTCAATATTCACTGGGAATACAGAATGTAGTGATGTTAATGTTATATATAACATCCATATGCATATCAATTTAGAACTCCAAAAAAAAATATTAATATCAATCATCGAATGTTACATTCAACTTTTGGTACTACACAAACTATAAGATATTATACGTAACATTTACATGAAATACGATACACATCTAAAAAAAAAGTGATTAGTATCTCATTTTAAAGAGGACGATCCTGCGATGATTATTGTGTAAATAAAATTAATTTTTCAACAATAGGTTCATGATAAAATTGCATGTTTCATGTTCAACTTTTTTTATTGGAAGTTACCATATTTATTTTCATGTTTTTAGGAGTAATAAAAATTAAAAGTAGTGTAAGGAATGTAATTGCTTATTAATGAGGGGTAAATTTGTCTGTGAATCCCTAAAAGTAGTGATCGATGCGAAATAAAATAAGCGAGTGTAATCGGTAATTAAAACCTCAAAAAAGAGTACTCGGTTACCGCCCAATTTTTTATTTGTCCATGTTGCAATATCATTGTATTGTTAAAAATTAATTTAAATTATCTAATCAAAACTATTCTTATAACCCTCTTAAAAGAATTACAATTTTGGTCAGTTTGATTTTTTAATTTTTTTATTGTAATAAAATTCCAATTCCAACTCTATTTTTTTATTATTTTTGGGATTAAATAATGGGTTGTTTCATTTTTTTTTTAGCATTTACAGAGTACTTGCTACTACTTTTTTTTTTTTTTAAAAAAAATATTATTATGAGAATGTATTTATTTATTTATTAAAGTTACAATTTATATATAAACTTATTCATTTAATTCTTTTTTTGAACTATTTGGTGAAGTCTTCACATGAAACTTTATTTAGTAATAGTTTCACTCATATTCAAATAGTAGACTTGTGAATTGTCTAATTGCTATTTTTAATCACTTGTTGTGTTTTTTCTTTTTAACTTGTTAGTATATGAAATTGCTTAACATTTGTTTTCATTACTTCCATCAGCACTTATATGAGAAACAAATAATATAAAAAATAGAAAAAGAAAAGAATTATATCTTAAAAGAAAAATTGAAAGTCTAGTAAGTGAAACATTTATAATTTTCATTATATATTTATTTTTTAAAATTATATTTTATTTAAAAGGAATAGAATTGTCATTCTATGTCAAGCATACATTATAAAAGTGTAATATTTCAAACAAAATTAGATGTCATCTGTTCGCAGGAGTTTTGAAGTGTGGTTGAGTTTCTAAAATGATAAGGGGAGTAAAAACTAGTTTTCAAAATGAAAGGAGGTGTTTTTGTAGATTTTTCCACATGACATGGGATATCAGTGAAATTTATCCATGAAAATATTCATTAAGCAAAAAAAATTAAAATTCACTCAACACACTGTATTAATAATAAATAACAATTAAATTCTGTATTAATAATGAATAACAATTAAATTCATTAAATCATTAAATTAATGATAAATAATATTTAAAACCTATTTAAACATAAAAATATTAAAGAGAGATAAATTGAGAAAAATCAGGAAATATTTTTTTAATCATTTAATGGGTTTAGAAATGGAAAATCAATGAGAGAACAAAGATTATATTTGATGAGCTCTCATTCATTTCAAAGTAAAGTCTTCCAATTTTAGGTATTAGTATTAGATTTGAACGAAAGGAAAGCAAAAAAACAAGTTGTGATAAAAAAAAATAAAAATAAAAAGAAGATAAATGTGGTAGGTGTCTAAAGTGTCTTGTATATATATAGATATGTATGTTGTGTTATAAGAAGAGGGATAAAAGAAAGAATTTAAAGAGGAGAGATTTCAACAGAGAAGAAAAGAGATGAAGGAAATAAAAAGAAAATTAAGAAGAAGAAAAATAGTTTTGTCTGAGTTCAATTATAAATTTTGATTTAAGGTAGAATTTTTTATCCATTTAATATTTGTATTTAACCTCTTTATTTATTGTGTGGTTCATGCAATAATTATTGTTTAATTATAATTGTTAGTTTTCATGTAATATTATGATTATTATGTAATAATTATGTGAGATACATGCCTACATGATACTTGTTGAATTGGTCGAATACAGGTACTAAACGGGTTAAAATTCTACTGAGCGTTGGCTCATATCCCTATAGTATTTATTGTAGGATTTACAAAAATAGAGTTGCGGCAAAAATTATATTTGGGCTTGTATTTAAATATGTAAAATTGTATTTATTGTTAATTGTTGTCAAATTAGTCAAATTATATAATAATTGTGTTTATTGTTTATTATTGTAAAATTAATTCAATTAATTAATAATTATAATTATAGGCATAGTTTGTAAAATTTATAAGTATTGAAATATTTGTTGTAGAATTTTAGTCTAATTCTCTCTAAGAGAATTTTAATGGCGGCTTTGGGAGACCGAGTCGTTACATTAAGTATGTGTTAGTGTTGTGGCAATTAATATGGTTGAAATTTGTTAATTGTATGGATTGAAGACAAAAGTCAAACCTTAAGGGGGTATTTGCCAAATTGAGACATTATAACGCACAATGAAATCACACTCAACCTTCAAGGGCACAAAATGGAATTTAGCCAAACAAATACTAACAAATTAAACTAACCATATTTTTATGACTAGCGTGCACCCATGACTAACTAAAGGTAGGCTTTAATATTATGCCTCTTGCTTCTCTCTTTCCCTCTGGCCAGCCACCCCAAACATCGAAGTCGTCTCACAATCGCCACCGCTCTCTCCAATCTCCATGCCTTACTCTCTATTCTTTATGCGATTTCTCTCACTCTCAATCTCACGGTCTTATCCCAATGGCTCACATATCCTTCAATTAGGAAAAATGGTTAAAGAAGTCGCCTACTCTCCATGCGATTACTCTTCAGTTCATGTTGCCGATTGAGTCCCATATATTCATTTTTTTCGTTGAACCCTTTCGTATTCATTTGGGCCATCCATTCATCTCTCTCCTATTGAGTTTAATATTCTCTCTCCCTTTGTGAAAATGATATGTTCTCCACTGAGATCCTCACCGCCGAACACGTAACCATCAATCAAAATTGCGCAGATTTGGATCGAGAACGCTGTATTGAAACCACCGGTTCGTTGACGTTCATCATCGGGTCACGAGACCCAGATTTGAATGAAACAGAACAGGTAATGAGTCGTCTCTCTCTCTAGGTAATCAACAACATTAATCTTTTGTCTATGCGCTGAAATAATTCAATTTCCCTATTTTGCGATTTCCTCTTCTGTTTGGTAGTCAAGTTGGCTCACTCCTCTCTGTTCTCCATGGCCTATAAGATCATATAATCGATCCTATCTGTGGAGAAGAAAAGAAAGGAAGACATAAAATGGGGTAAGGTCATAAGGAAGACCTTTTTCATCCTTAGGCTGAAGAAAATTCGCTTTTTTGGATGAAGTATTTTATTGGACTAGATATTAATTGTAATACCTATGTGAAATTATAAACTGTTTGAATCAATAAGCATAATTAATATTTTATTGGTCATTGACAATAGAAACCATTGAAGAATCTTTATTATTGTTTGGATGACATGTTCAAACGGCGAAAGGAAATGGAGGTCAGTGTATAGCGATTCAGATTATATTCATGTTTGTTCTTAAATTTGATATCTAATTGATTTTTTTTTAGGAAAATTATATGTGATTTATTCTACAATCCTCTCTCATCTTTGTTAGGATAATATTCATTTTTTATATTTTTTATTTGTTCTATTTTCAATGTTAATTTCATTGTTAAGTTTATATGACGATTGTCGAGAAACCAGGGCAATGTGGAACATACAATTTGTCAAGATTGAATTTTGGTTAGTTGCTTTTATTCACTGATTCCCCATTTTTTTCAATCATACCTGAGCTCTTTGCTTGACTCTGAGATCCTATTCAGACTCCGAGTTGAATTCCACTCCGGACTTTGTTCCGATCTCTGAGCTGAGGACCAAACCACACTTCACAAAGGCCTACCAGGGTTGTGCCCAGTGAGACCCCTCTGCTGTGAGAATAAGTATCTGGGGTGAAAGGCTAATAGTCCTCTAGAGTGAATTAGAAGCAAGTACCTTCATGGAAATGGATGCCAAAGAGTATTTATAGGGCACTGGGCTCAATTAGCGTCACGAAATTAAGGATCCAAGCTTAGTTAATTAACATAATTCGTTTGACAACCAATAAGTTAGCGGATTAAGGCCTTAATCACCTGGACTGGGCTTTTAAGCCCATTTTGTAGAAGTCCATGGGCCGGCCTGTAAGACCCTAACTTTCGCACGTGCATATTCATTAGCCGTATTTTAGAACATTTAGAAAATAACGGAATAAAATGTATCATTTCTAATTTAATTTAAAATTTTAGGGGTGAATTTATAATTTTAAGAATATTAAATTTTGAATTGGGCTTAAATAGTAACTTAAAAACATTTAGGGGAGATTATTGTAATTTGAGAAAAATTAATATATATATATATATATATATATATATATATATATATATATATATATATATACACACACACACACACACACATATACACATATAAACTGATAAGATCAAAAAAAAAAAAAAAAAAAAACAAAGAGGAAGAAAGAACACGTGGCCTCAAGCCCGACTCTTTTTCTAATGTATATATATATATATACAATCCATGCACACCCATTTTGAGGACACCTAAAAATAAGAAGAAATCAGAAAACGAGCAAAGTGGGCCGGCGGTGGTGGGTTCTGATCGTTGCTGTCTTGTCACCGAGAGAGGTGTGTGTGTGTGTGCGGTTCAGTCGACGACGTGTGTATGTGTGTATGTGTATGTGTTGTAGGTCGACGGTTGTGTGTGTGGGTGGATCGTATATGTGATCATCGTGGGATCGTTGTCGTCCGTCCTACGACTGTGTAGGTATGTGTAGATGGCTGTTATCCGGTCTATGTTGGTGACCGACATGTGTGTGTGTGTGTGTGTGGGCGTGGGTGTTCTGATCGTTGAAGTATGTGTGTGTGTGTGTTTCTCTGTTCATTCCGTTGTGTGCATGTACGTGGGCTGATGTGTATGTGTAAACGTCGGATGTGTGTGTGTATGATCGGTGATCGTTGTAGTTGCCGTCGAGGGGGTGTGGGAGTCATCCGGTCTGTATGCGTATAAGTGTTGTTGTGTGCATGTGATTGTCGTTGTTGGTCGACGGTGTGTGGGTAGGTAATCGCTGCTTATGTGTATGTGCGTCGCTGCAGTAGGGGGGTTAGAGAGAGAGTGCCGCGGCGGTAAGGTCCGGCGAGCAAAACCCAGAACAGAGAAAGAGGGCTGTTACCGCGGTAGTGAGGTCCCGCAACCAGAACAGAAAATAGGGAAAAAAAAGAAGAGAAAAAAAAAAGAGGAAAAAAATAGAGAAAGAAAAGTGAGGCCGTGTATTTGCCACTACTCAACAAGATGCCCAGGCTACTCCAAATATGGTTACAAGTATCATGTCTTTATATCATAGAGATGCACGTGTACTTATTGATCCAGGTTCTTCTAATTCATTTGTTTCGGCAACCTTCATGATGCATATAGGCAAATTTCCTACTTCTCTTGTATATAGTATCATTATCTCCACTCCAGTAGGTGAGTCAGTGTTGATAGATGGTGCGTATAAAGATAGTCTACTTCGGATTAGTGATATAGAATTATTAGTAGATCTACTACCCTTGAGTATTCACGATTTTGATGTAATACTGGGTATTGATTTGCTATCCGGTTATCATACTACGGTGGATTATTTTAAAAAGGAAGTTATCTTTTGGGTCTCAGGCGAGCCAGAGTTTGTATTCTTGGGGGGACAAAATCATTACCCCAGTCAGTTTAATTTTAGTTCTGGAGGCCAGGAAATTATTAAAGAAGGGATGTCAGGGATATCTCGTGTATGTGATTGATACCAGTCAAAATGAAGTTTAGGTGGTGGATATTCCAATGGTCAAGGATTTTCCCGATGTGTTTCCAGAAGAATTGTCAGGTTTGCCAGTTGATAGGGAGATGGAATTCACTATCGAGTTACTTCCAGGAACTGCTCCGATATCAATTCCACTCTATCATATGTCGCCTACTGAGTTAAAGGAATTAAAAATTCAGTTGCAAGATCTGTTAGACCGCGGGTTTATCAAACCTAGCATTTCTCCGTGGGGAGCCCTAGTGTTATTCGTAAAGAAGAACGATGGCACGTTAAGGGTGTGTATTGATTACCGGTAGTTGAATAAGGTGACGGTTCGTAATAAATACCCGTTGCTTAGAATTGATGATCTGTTCGACCAATTGCAGAAGGCCAGGGTGTTTTCTAAAATAGATCTTCGATCAGGATATCACCAATTGAAAGTCAAAGACAGTGACGTGGCAAAAACGGCGTTCCGTACGAGGTATGGGCTTTATGAATTCTTAGTTATGCCATTTGGGTTGACGAATGCCCCTACTGCTTTAATGGATTTTATGAATCAGATCTTCCAACCTTATCTAGATCAGTTTATTATCGTGTTCATTGATGATATACTGATCTATTCCCAAAAAAAAGAAGAGCATGCATAGCACCTCAAGATTGTGTTGCAGACTTTGCAAAAGAAGCAGTTGTATGTCAAATTCAGTAAATGTGAATTTTGGTTGAATCGAGTTGTATTCTTGGGGCATGTTATCTCAGGAGATGGTATTCAAGTGGATCCAAAGAAAATCAAAGCCGTTGTTCAATGGGAAAGGCCGAAAAGTGTGATCGAAGTTCGAAGCTTTTTTGGGATTGGCGGGTTATTATTATCGGTTTGTACAGGGGGATTCTGTTATGGCTGCCCTGTTGACCCGATTGACCCGCAAGGAATCTAAATTCGAGTGGACTGACAAATGTGAACAGAGTTTCCTAGAGCTGAAGAATAGACTGATATCTGCGCCAATATTTTCCCTTCCAATTGCAGGTGGTGGCTTTGTGATCTACAGTGATGCTTCACACCAAGGGCTAGGGTGTGTAATGATGCAACATGGTCACGTGATTGCATATGCCTCCCGACAATTAAAGAATCATGAGCGTAATTACCTAACGGATGATTTGGAATTGGCGACAATTGTGTTTGCCTTGAAGATTTGGAGACATTACCTGTATGGCGAGACTTGTGAAATATACATAGACCACCAGAGTTTGAAATACCTGTTTACTCAGAATGAATTAAATCTAAGGCAGAAACGTTGGATAAAATTGTTCAAGGACTATGATTGTACTATCCACTATCATCCCGGAAAGGCCAATGTTGTAACAGATGTGCTAAGTCGGAAATTGGTGGGTTCGGTTGCACACATTCAAGTTGTTCATACTAATCTGTATGCTGAGTTGGGACCTTTGCGAGTCCAGTTGGCGGTTGGCCAGATGGCAGTGTTGCTTGCAACTTTGACTTTGAGACCGACATTGATCGACCGTATCATTGAAGCGTAGAAATTAGATGCCCAATTGGAGAAGATTTGAAATGAAGTAAAATATGGTCATAGGGATAACTATCGTGTCATGGATACCGATGAGGCTGTGATGGTGGAAAATAGACTGTGTGTGCCTGATGATGCCAATCTGAAAAAGGATATCTTGGAAAAAGTGCACAGCTCAGCATACACGATGCACCCAGGCAGTACCGAAATGTATCAGGATCTGTGAGAACACTATTGGTGGAATGGAATGAAACGGAAAATTTTTGAATTTGTTGTTAGGTGTCTCGTTTGTCAGCAAGTCAAGATCGAGCACCAACATCCAGGTGGATTATTGCAGCCTCTACTTATTCCAGAGTGAAAATGAGAGCATATCACAATGGATTTCGTTTCGGGATTACCCGTACTCAAAAGGGGCATAATTTCATCTGGGTGATCGTTGATAAGCTTACTAAATCTGCTCATTTTCTAGCCGTAAAGACGACGTACTCTCTGGATAAGTATGCCCAATTGTATATTGACGAGATTGTTCGATTACATGGTGCACTGGTTTCTATAGTGTTGGATAGAGATCTGAGATTTACTTCGAAGTTCTGGCCGAGTCTCCAAACTGTTATAGGCACCAAACTGAAATTTAGTACCGCTTTTCATCCTCAGATTGACGGCCAATTAGAACGTACTATTCAGACGTTGGAGGATATGTTGAGGGGTTGTGTTCTGGAATTTTCTAGTAGCTGGGATGATTATTTGACATTGATGGAATTTGCCTACAATAATAGTTACCATTCGGCAATCGAGATGGCCCCGTATAAAGCCTTGTATGGAAGGAGATACCGAACTCTAGTCTACTGGACTGAAGTAGGAGAAAGGAAATTACTGATGCCAGATATAGCCCAAATGACGGCAGTCAAAGTAAAAGTGATTTAGAAAAAATTGAGAATTGCTAAGAGTCGGGAAAAGAGTTATGTTGATAAGCGTAGGCGAGAGTTGGAATTTGAGGTGGGTGATCATGTGTTATTGCTCGTGTTGCTGGCTAGAAATATGGTTTAAAAACAGTCCTTGGTCCTCGTTGGTTCTCCATATTTAGGCTTATCCTTGAGCCTTTTCAGGTTATCCTAATATAGTCTATAAGCCAGCATATTCCTTTTTATGTCGCCTGACCTGTGGTCAGTTGTGAGGGGATAGATACTAAGATTTAGGTGGTCAGACCCGATCGATGCCCCACCCTTGGTGGATGTCCTTGGTCTATCCCCGGGTTTGGACTATTGACTTGTGTAGGGGGTCGAGTTGTCACTCTCGACGAGCCGCGCCGGAGTGTCATTTTTTGTAGATAGGCTAGAGGGATACTTATCCCCGTCCAGGATGGGATGGAGGGCTTCTCAACTCTGCCTCTGCACTTCATTTGGAGATCGGCTGGAGGGCGGCTCGTCCTCATTCGAGATGGGGTAGATGGCTACTCATCTCCGTTTCTACGCTGCACTCATAGATAGGCAAGAGGGATTCTCGGCTTTGCCTCCATGGTGTATTGGTAGTTCGACTAGAGGGATGCCATCTACGTCCATGGTAAGACATAGGGCTACTTGGCTCTGCTGTTATGCCTCACTTGTAGATTGGCTGGAAAGCTGCTCAGCTTCGTTGTTGCACGCACTTGGTGTTTGACGAGTAGAGCTAGAATGGTAGAGGAGAGCTCGGTTGAACCTCATAACTTGTGCACTTGGAGCCTCTCCAAGTCCCATGCCTTGCTTGAGCACTTATGCTCTTCTTTCTTTTGGTTAACCTCTTCTCAGTCTTCTCTGGCCGCGGTCCTCAATTCGGACACTGTGGTGGAATAAGGGTAGCGAATAGGAGTGTGCCTTTTGCTCATGATGGGCCCTTAGGTTGAAAATTGTTGCTTGGGAGCTCGGCCAAGGGGCAACCTTGGTTGGTCCCTGGGGTCGTGTCTTCGTGGGGGAATGGGGTTTTGACGGGACTGGGGGATCCCTCTTTTTCCTCCTTGACTCATGGTCGTGGGGCTAGGGGTAATCCCTAGGCACGTGTTCGTTGGAGAAGACCACCCTATCCCCATAGTTTTGAGGTCGTTCCTCTTGCCTTGCAGTCTTGAGAGCCGATCCCCCCGAGATAGGAGATGGAGATATACGGGAGAGGAGAACTTGGAAGTAGGTCTGGAACTTACCAAGCTGGCGTTCCAAGTTGTTGATACAGGAAGCCTCGGCTGCTCTTGAGGCCTACCCAACAAATGGTTCAGATGGAAAGATGGATGGGCCCATTTGTCCGGTGGACGGCACGTCGACCTTGTAGGTGGCGAACGGTTCTCCATAGTTGGGACCTGAGAGTCCAGTCTTGGAGCCTTAGACATGTCATTGACGACGGGCTGAGGGGTCGGGTTATTGTTCAAAGCGGGTGTCTGATCTTTTTCTCCGATGACCTGACCGGGCCTTATGATTATCTGGTCTTAGCTACTTGGGGAACTGACGAACAGGGAAGGCTACTTATGCGTTCCCATAGAGGGCACTAAACTGTTGGTGTCAAAAAATGGTAAGCACCCACAATATGGTCTGGACAGGCGGTACGTGAGAATTTACTGTTGACGTGGAGGTGACGAACTATTGAACCCGAGATCATTGAACTTTCGACGCTTTGGAAACCCTTATGATCCGACTTGAGCTCTTTGCTTGACTTTGAGATCTTGTTCAGACTCCGAGCTGAATTCCACATCAAACTCTATTCTGATCTCTAGGCTGAGCTCCAAACTACACTCCGAGCACCTGCACAAAGGCCTACCAGGGTTGTGCCCGGTCAGACCCCTCTGACGTGAGAATAAGTATTCGGAGTGAAAGGCTAATAGTGCTCTAGAGTGAATTAGAAGCAAGTACCTTTGTGGTAATGGATGCCAATGAGTATTTAAAGGGCGCTAAGCTCAATTAGCACATCGAAATTAGGGAGCCAACCTCTGTTAATTAATCTAATTCATCTGACAGCCAATGAGCTAGCATATTAAGGCCTTAGTCACCTAGACTGGGCTTTTAGACCCATTTTGGAGAAGTCCATGGCCCGACCTACTTAATATAGAGTGCAGTGGCCCGTTTTTAGCTCCTCTGGATGATTAGGAGGTGGAGAGGGTGTTAAAATGGCTTCGAGAGCTACAAAACAGCCCTCAGAGGCCCCAAATTTGTAGAATTTGCTGAGAGTGCTTAGGCTCGTCAGCTTAGTATGATGATCTTCTGGGCGGACAATGAGGCTCCATTTTAAGAGAATTTGAGTTGAGGGTGGTCGGACCCCTCTTCTTGGATGAACCTCGATGCCCTGCCTGGCTGTTTTTCGATACTTGTTGTGATACCTTCCACGTGGCGTATGTGACAAAATTTCCCTACATCAGAAGTCATCAAGCTCGAATTTGTGTATTTTTTTTTATTTCTTCCTTGCTTGGAAAGGCTTCTCCAAAAAACTCTCTCTCTCTCTCTCTGGCGAGGCTTCTAAATGATAAGAAGTAATTGGGAGGCTCATATCTATTTCAGACAGGACAATAGACTTGATTCCACTATGGTTGCAAGCCTAGAACACACAGAAACACACAAAACACTAGTAAACAACTTAGCTCATTGCCCTGAAATGCTTAACTTAAGCAAAATTCATCATCACAGTCTCCATATGTTTTTCTATTTCTTTTTCAATGTTTGTAGGAGTAGTAGATAGATAGACGAGAAACGGTGAGCAGCAAAAGCACAAAAATGCAACTACAGAAGATAAGGTGGCTTTTAATTGAATGTTTTGGTGTTATTTGTTTGGAGGTGGTGAGACAGGGTTGTTTGATTGTTTTCTAATTCCAAATAAATCACAAGCTCACATAATCAATTTCGAAAATCAATTTTGGAGAATCGATTCTAGAATAGAGAAGGGTAAATAGCGCCATACAGAAAAATATCCATTCTTCTCTCTAGAGCCTTCATTCTTTCTGAGCTAAGCATTTTGGTGGTGGGTTGTTTCGACGGTGACATAAGATGGAGTAGCAAAGTTTAATTCATTTGCAGAGAAATTGATGGAAGAGTTGGAGGTTAGAGGTGGTGGTCGTGTGTTGGTGGTGGATGAAAGTGTGGTGTCCGTGTGTTGATGGTTGGAGGCACTTCGCTAGAGGAGTATTGCAGAATATGGGAACTAAAACAGAAATGGGTTATAAAAAATACATTTTGACCCTTTTAGTTTTGGAAAATTTGTAAATAGATCCTTTTGAATTAATTAGTACAAAATGACGAAATTACCCTTAATTTCAAAGTAAAATTACACAATTACCTTTGATTTTATTAAATTTTAATCGTTACAATTTAGTCCACAACCACAAGGGGCTAAGTGGTGAAAAAAATACCACAGAAGGGAAAAGTGCGAAACGACCTAACTACAGGGAGTAAAATATAATTAACCCAAAAAAAATGTGTAACAAGAAAATAGGAGAAAATTGAAAAAAAAAAAAGTACGTTTATTTTTTCGAACAAATAATATGTAAAACTAAAACTATCTTTTGCAACTTTGTTTAGAGGAAAAAAAATAAAAAAGTAAAACACAAGAAACAATTTAAAAAATAAAAGAAAAGAAAAAGACAATTATTTAGGAAATAAACTCAATACAAATACAAACACTATAAAATCTATACAAATTGTTGATGTCGGATTATGGACGATCTCAACGGTACGGTCCGGTCACTTCTTGATGGAGATCTCTGGTTCTGCTGGGATGTGGATAGAGAGGACAGGGATCAATCCATCTAGCCCGGGATGGGCAGAGGTAGAGTGATCCGGGATGGGAATTAAGCAATGAGACAACCTAGGGATCTTCCGATCCGTGGAGAGTCTTCTAATCCGTGGAGAGTCTTCTGGCCGAGAAGCGATGAGTCTGAGCTGGAATGAGCTCAAATACCTTTGGGGCCGATTAGAAATGATCTCAAGCTGGGATAATCGAACTAGAATGAGGTAGTACTTCGACACCTTCATAAAGGACTTGCCGATATCGTCCCGGTGTATCCTCTCTAGCATGTAAATCAGCACTCAGGGGGAAGATTTTAAAAGTGCTACTGAAAAGGGAAAGTAAAATTTTATGTACCTTCGGGCATTGGTATGCTCTCCTATATATAGGCATGGAGTGTAATAGTTTAAGGGCTTAAGAAAGGATTAGTGTCTCTTCAAAGTCCCATCAGCATGTGGCTAATGAGAGAAAGACATGAGGGCATCTCTCTGTCGGTCATGGGCTTTTTAGCACTATTGCTGAGGCCCATGGTAGAAGATATTTGTAGTTGGAGAAATGACCTAGCCCATGATCCAAGAAGAATATTTTCCTGTTGTACCCGAGATAGGGAATTTGATCTTTGCCCTTCCCGGATAGCCGGAGATGGAAAGAGGGAGTTGTGTAGAGCTTTATGCCCCACCCTTCTCGGATAGTCAGAGATGGGAATGAGGGTTTTGCTGAGGATCTTGTGAAGTCAATTTTCGAGATTGGTAATACCGCTGTGGAGAATGCCGAGATAGGAAAGATTTTCCCATCTCGACGGCGGCTTGCCATCACTTCCTGGAGAATGCTGCTGGTGAAATCTGAGAGTGGTTGGCATGGGTAGAAGTGTGCCTTTGTCCGAAATAATCTTTATACTTAATTCCTGGTAGGATTTGACCTTGGCGGAGAGTTGTGGATATGTGGTGGTCTTCAATTGGCTGTGTTGGAGTTACCATTTTTATACTTATCAGTTGCCCCCCAGGCCCTAGTGTTGAGAAGGGACTCGAAGCACTAGGGACTTTATTGTGAGTTTTTTTTTTTTTTTTTTTATATATATATATAAAATTATGCTATTTCTATGGAGTCTTTTGTGATGTTTGCGACCTTTTTTGGTCTTTGAGGAGCATTGCACAGGGGCCAGTCCTGTTTCCGATGAAGAGAATGGGCGGTTCTGGGATGGGAGCGGTTAGCCCGAGAATGGAGACAGTAGGTCCGAAAGTAAAAACGGGTGGCCCAAAATGGTAATGATTGGCCTACCCTAAATCCACGAAAAAGCCTGCGAAAGTCGCGCGTGTGTCCCACCAATGGAAAGGAGAAACGTGTCCGTACGATTTTTGAGCGACACATCGTCCCTAGGTGAATTTAAATCATTGTCAGTTGCGACGATTGGGATGGACAGATCCCTCCTTATATAAAGAATGCATCCTAGGCTCATTTTTACATTTTTGCAAATTTTGGAGCATCCCTCATTCTCCCCTCTTCTCCCAACAAGTCTTCTATTTCTTTTTCTTCTTCTTTTGAGTTTGCATCGGGGTCTATCTTAGGGCTAAGCAAAATTTCAGGGTCAACCACCCTCGAACAGGCCCTAAATACTTCCCCACTTCAACGGGTTGATCTTGTGTTGGCATTACCCTTGCTTAGAGGAACGGGGCGAGTCCTTCGAGCGGCGTCGAGCTTTTCGGTCAGTGCGATGATGGAGATGGGCTTGGTAGTGGCCCTACCACATAGGTTAACTTAGGCTTGGAAGATGAAGCTGGGGCCGTTGAGAGTGCTAATCCGAGATATAGCCCTATCGGGGGATTGCGTCAACAATAACGGAGGAGAAACTCAACATAGCCCAAAACACGTACACCTTCCCAGACGGGGTGGAGACCCATCTTCCTTTTATCGAGGAGAGGGTTTGTGACCTCCCTGAGGGCTTTATCATGGTCTGCATGGAGCATTTAAGTGATGGTTTGAGGTTCCCGATCCACCCCTGGATATAGTCATTGTGCGCGGAGTATAAGTTGTGTCCATTACAACTTGCTCCTAACTGCATACGGGGCCTTTGTGGCCTCATATATCATTTGCAAGGCTGAGGGAATAGAGCCATCCTTGGACCTGTTCAAATCTATTTTCTTTCCCAAGTCTATACCTTCTGGGAAGGGGTGGTGCTACGTTGCGTCCAGGAGGCAATTCTTTTCGGCCCTAGAGTCCTTGGTGAAGAACTAGAATCCCCAATTCTTTTTCTTAGGAGGAACCAATTAGGAATTTGGCCCAGATGAGGGCAGAGTTAACTCTATTCCAAGGAAATGGGGTGTTGTAGGTGAGAACGAATTTATTTGTGAGCGATTCGTCGATTATGTAATTTTTTTTGTATTTGGACTGTTTTTCTTTTTCTTCCATTTTGTTTCCTTGTGTAGTCCTGGAGAAAGTGAGCAGCAAAAGGGAATAACCAAGTGCACTAATTCAACGACAAAGGAAGGCCTCTAGAACACCGGGTAGAGGTTGAGTCGAGAAGGATCACGAGGAGAGAACAACAAAGTAGAGGGGCTAAGGCTGTAGCGAGAAAAGAGACATCTTCTGAACCATAGGTTGAAGGGCTGAAGAAGGCCAGAGCTGAGGATACTTCTGGGGCTCCTTAGCCAAGCAAAGATCCTACCCTTGTACCCTTCTCGATCCCGAATACAGGCCTTCTCTTCGGTTAAGGGGCCCTGGACTATCCGGAGTTATAACCTGCATATGTTTGCCACATCATTCCACCCACAAATCAAGAGCATGTGAGTGCTAAGTCGGACACGCAAATTGCCGCCATGCTACAAAGGGATGTGATGTTGGTAAGGCTCTTCATGATACCGAAATTCATTTTGATTCCCCACTGCACTCGGTTTTGGCTAATAATTTTTTTTCTTCTTGCAGGCATTGTCCAAAGCTTCCTCTTTGTCTACACACTTCTACTTAGTTTTGGAGAGAGAGAAAAACCTTAGAGAGGAACGCAAGCGATACCTGGCTTAGATGAGGAAATGGAATTAGCAAAACAAGCAAGCTTAAGGTTGACCTCGCTGCTACATGGGAGAGGATGCAAGGAATGGAAAAAGAATATGTTGCTGCAATTTCCAAGGCCAAAGAAGATGTCGTTGAGGACTGGAAGTTATCCCCTGCCTTCACCGAGATGAAGACGTTGCTGGATACTGAAATGGTGGAGGATGGCTAGTAGCACGTAGATACGTCGCTACTTTCACCGTAAGTGTACGGGTCAAGTTTTAGTAGATTGAGAAGAGTAAGGGTTGTTATATCCACATGGATTGGTTGAGATTATTATCGAGTACCGTAATTATCATAACTTAATTTTATTTAGGAGATAAAAAATTATTTATAATTAATAAATACTAATCTAATTGACTACTTAAACTAATTATACTATAATACTATTTTGAGACATTTACGGCATGTTTAGTTGGATGGAATCGAGGGCGAAATGGAATCGCATTCCGCCCTCGATTTCTATTCCGTTGTTTGGTTCTCCAATGGAATCACTTTTGTGATTCCATTGGAATGAAATTGGATGGAATGGGATTCCATTTGAAATGAGTGGAATGAGATTCCAACCCAATGGAATCAATATCTTAAATTACATAATAGCCCTTGTAATTAAGACCTTGAAAATTGAGAACAAAAATAGAAATTAGAAAACATAAATTGAAATTAGATAACAGAAAGTTGAAAATAGAAATAGAATATTGAGAACAAAAAATTGAGAACAGAACTAGAAAATTGAGAACAAAAACAAAAAATTGAGAACATAAACTAAAAATTGAGAACAAAAACTTAAAATTAGAGAATAGAAAATTGAGAACAGAAACAGAAAATTGAGAACATAAACTGAAAATTGAGAACAAAAATATAAAATTAGACAACAGAAAATTAAGAACGAAAACTGAAAATTGAGAACAAAAACATAAAATTAGATAATAGAAACAGAAAATTAAGAACAAAAACATAAAATTAGATAAACGAAAATTGATAACGGAAATCGAAAATTGAGAATAAAAACAGCAAATTGAGAACAAATACAAAAAATTGAGAATATAAACTGAAAATTAAGAACAAAAAGTAGAAAATTAGAGAACGGAAAATTGAAAAAGGAAATTGAAAATTGAGAACAAAAACAGAAATTAAATAATAGAAACTGAAAATTGAGAACAAAAATAGAAATTAGAGAACAAAAACTTAAAATTGAGTTGAATAGTGAAATATAATAAAATGAGGAAAGGAATAGAATAGTGAAATATAACAAAATTTTATTATAACCAACCAAGAAGAGAATGGAATAATAATTTTATAAAGACAAAATAGAAATTTTATTATATTTCACTATTTTATTCTTTCTTTCATTCCATACCAACCAAACAAGAGAATGGAATAGTGATTCCATTCACAATTCCGTTCATTTCCTTCTCTCATTCCATTACTTCTTCCATTCCATTCTACCCTCATTCCATTCCGTCCAACCAAACATGCCGTTAGGAGAATAGATTATCTAGGGATTAAGTTCGTTTACAAAAACGTGTTTGGTTTTATTTAGTTAACAATAACAGTATTCGACCTATCCGACAATCTCTATATCGTAAACTCATTCACTCCCTCTCCCGAGTGACACGTGAATGAATATGTGATTTCACGTTAACGCCGAAGTCCTCCTCTAGTATTTTTTAGAACACATAGTTACATGAGTCTTGCCTTAGCGTCATTGATTGCACACTTTCTAACTCCCTCCCGGATTATTAGATCGTCGCGTTGTGTTTAACCCTAGTCCGAATTCGCGGTTACTTCTCCTGAGTGTCCAACCCCGATTTCTCAATATATCTAAACAAACATATAAACATGACAAACGAGTAAACACAATTGAATTAGTGAAGAACAACCGTTAAAGAAACACAACTCAAACAAACGATATTTTCATAAAC
Source organism: Eucommia ulmoides (assembly GCA_016647705.1). NCBI lineage: Eukaryota > Viridiplantae > Streptophyta > Magnoliopsida > Garryales > Eucommiaceae > Eucommia > Eucommia ulmoides. The sequence goes on along the minus strand of CM028340.1, from coordinate 27,990,916 downwards.
TATATTAATCCCATAGATAATCCAAGTTTAGCTCATGGCCATAACTATTTATACAACAATAAACGAGCTAAACATACTCAAACCAACTACCAAAGTTAAGAAAATAAAAAACGAAAGGAAGGAACTTAGCCGTATTCTGAAGATCCGCCGCTAAAACTGCTCTGAGATCGTTTCTCTTTCTTCGCTTTGTGTTCTTCTCCTTCGGATTTGGTTGAGCACTCCCCAAAAACCACTTTAATCTATTCTAATCCTATATGAGCTCTCATAATCGAATTGGAGAGGAGGGAGGAAGTTAAAGGGAACAAAATATCTAAAAATATCTAAAAATCTACTTTACAGCTGCAGGGGTCACCGCCGCAGTGGTGGAGTTCACCGCTGTAGCGGTGGGCATATCGATAGGGTCACCACTGTAGATGTGGCTTATTACTGCGGTGGTGGAACAGTAGGCAAACTCTCTAGACTTTCACTGCCGTGGCGGTGAGATTTCTGTATTCCAGTATTTTCACTGCCACAACGGTGGTTTCACTGCGGTAGCAGTGGATGCAAACTTCTAAATAATGCCATTTTGCTCATTTTCCCACCATTCTTCCACCAGCTTGCTCCGATTAGCTTGATTTTCAATCGTTTTAGCTCATTTTCACCCCAAACACCTGATTTGTACAAAAACAAATAAAAGCTAATTAAAATATAATAAAACACAATAAAAAATACTCGAAAACTACCAAAACCAACTTGGAAATGTATAGACAAATTACCCCTATCAATGGCCATAGATACACAATTTGTAATCTACGCCGCCAGTACCCAAAGTTTTCTGTTGACGAGATTGGTATGGATTATTCAGACCCCAAAGCAAATGTTGGTCCTAAACAGGAGGACGCTGACGTGGAGATAGGTGAAGCCGATGCCGGCCAGGTCGAAACAGATACTACTCAAGATAGCGTCGAGGCCGCGCAAGGTGAGCCCCATACCGGAGAAGGCGAAGCTGTCCCATCCCCTTCCCAAACTCAGTCCTGAATTAACTGAAAAATTTGTTTGCTATTTTTTTATTTATTTTATTGCATGTCCCTTTTTGGTGCCCCATCTCTTTGCCTTAAAAAGGACCTTTTTGCGATGGGCTTTGGGGCCTTGAAATTGTAATGATAGTCTGAATGAATAAGAACCACATTTAATCTTATCTCGGATCTTTTCTGCATGATTTTATTCATTGTTTCTAAGTTTGTATCTGTGTGCCTTTGAATTTGTGTATGTCCTTGCAGAGTTATCCCCTTTGGAGCAGAAATGGTTTCACTTCCCGACGGTAAAGCTTTGTCTTTAGCTTGATCTCAAAAATTTTGGGATGGGAAGAGATCTGGGCTCGGTAAGTTGCCCGAGCATGGAGTTGAGTTCTTGCTTGGTCATTTTCAAAGACTTGGACATTTTTAACTATGATGTCCCTTTCTCGGCTGTTTTCGAAGACTTGGACATTTTTAGCCATGACATCCGTTTCTTACTTTTTGCCTTAGTCAATTAGATGTCCTTTTGCAATTCTGCCTGATCTTGGCGGTACTTTTCTCTAGACGGATAATCCTTGTCACTTGGCTATTTTATTAATTTATCTTTTTTTCTCTCCCAGGCTTTGCGCTAGATGTTCCATTAGGAATAATTGTTCACAACGACGTCATTTATAGTTTGAATATGTTGAGGCCGACATGAGATTTGATCTCGGCCCCTTATCCCTTCTTGGCACACCTGTTACAGGGAGAGTTGTTTGTGCCACACCTTTCTTGGTCACAGAACCCGAGTTCAACATGACTTCAGGTTGGGTATTTAAGCTAATGTTTGCAATTTTTTTCTTGAAAATATTCAAGTTCTTCCTTTCCGGGCACATGTTCCTTCTCGGCTAAGTATCCCAGAAGAAATCTTGTTTTCCCTTTCCGGGAAAGTCGTCTTTCTGTGTTAGCATACCATATCCATATATTCCCTGCTCCCAGCCTAACATCCAAGCATAGCTCTGGTGGTAGGTTATATTCTAAAGGTAATACTCATATGGCTTTTGGCCCTAGCAGTCCCCAGGGGGGTGACTGTGGTCGGCCCCTCTGTGGCCGGTCACTGATGGGTTCTCCTTAGTGCGGCTCATCCCTGAGCTTTTTTGGGTTATCACAATTTTCCCTTATAGGAGAATCTTCATTTTATGTTTCTTGAGCTCAGCTTGGCTATCAGGGGTGAGACGCTTAGCTGCAAGTCCTCAGACTCGATTGGTGCAAAACAGTCGAACGATGATAGCTATCAATCCCCGGGCTTCAAACTATCGAATTGTGGAGAGGGTCTGGATCTATTTTTATTGTGGAGATCACCCTCAACGCTAAGCGTCAGGATGCCGTTTCTTCTCAAAGAAAGGTTGGGAGCGGCACATATCTGGCCAAGATGGGACAGAGGTGGCTTATCCTGGCCTTGCATTCCGTATGCAAACTTTAGAGAATGGAGAGCAGGTTGAACCAAAGATTCTTTTCATTGATAGATAGTTGTATTACAAACTCCAAAAGCGAAATATTTACAAGTCCATAGGATTTTTCTCACTGGGGTAATACCGCTTCACATGCTTTGTATTCCAGGGATGCCTTAGAAGGACACTATTTTCTGATTATGTGTTGGGACGGGCAATACGAGTAACATGGTATGGCCCTTCCCATGATAGAGCTAACTTTCCTGCACTTTGATCCTTGGTGGCCAGTGTTACTTTTTGGAGGACGAGGTCGCCAACGTCAAATGACCGAGGGCAGACCCTTCTATCATAATACTTGGACGCCATTTGTTGATAAACTGCTTATCGAACACGGGCTCTCTCTCTCTTTTCTTCGAGAAGGTCAAGGTTAAGAGCCAAGGAGGCGTCATTCTCTTCCGAGTTGAAAACCATTGCGGTCCGACGAGAGGGCATGCCGATCTCAGCAAGGATCACGACTTCAGATCCGAAAGTCATTGCAAAGGGATTTTTCCTATGGGGGTCCATACCGTGGTATGATACGCCCAGAGAATGGGACACACATGCTCAACCCATATTCTCTTCAATTTATCCAATATAGTCTTGAGTCCATGGATAATAGTTTGGTTGGTGACTTCCACTTGTCCATTGGCTTGTGGATGTCCTAGAGAGGCAAAGTGTGTCTGAATCCCCAGCCCAACACATAATTCCGTGAAGAGATCATTGTCGAATTACTTCCCATTGTCGGAGACTATTGCCATAGGTATACCAAAATGGCAAACCGTGCTCTCCCAAATGAGGTCTCTAACTCTTTCATTTGGGATCCGTGCAAGCGGCTTGACCACTACCCATTTCATGAAATAGTCGATTGCAACAACGAGGAATTTTCTTTGGCCGGTCCCTTGGGAGAATGGACTGAGAAGGTCAACGCTCTACTGGGAAAAGGGCCAAGGACTTGTCATGGGGACGAGAACAGTTGGAGAGAGATGGGGATGGAAGGCAAACCTCTGACATTTATCGCATTTCTTTACAAACTCTATGGAGTCTTGCTGTATGTCTGGCCAGAAGTATCCATGACTAATGAGCTTGCGAACCATAGACCTTCCTACTGAATGGTTACCACACACCCCCTCATGAACTTCTCTTATCACATATTTAGTCTCTCTCGGCCTTAGGCAGAGGGAGTATGGTCTTGAGAAAAATCGTCGGTAAAGCACCCCATTGATGAGGGTGTATATTGTTGCCCTGTATTGCATTCGTTTGGCCTCTGCTCGGTCAGAGAGGACTGTTTCTTGTTGGAGGTAATCCCTTATTGGGTCCATCTAGGTTGATTCATCTGGGAGAGAACATATGGAAGACACTTGGTTATAAATTTTTGTGCTTGGCCCCTTTAAGTATTCGACGGAGACACTTCTTTTCATGGTGAATTCCACAACAGAGACTAAATTAACGAGAGCGTCAGCATACCGATTCTTTTCTCAAGGAATCTGCCTCACTTGGACATTTTCAAAATTTTCCATGAGGGTTTTCACCCTACTAAGGTAACCGGTCATGCTTGGGTCCTTAGCTGCGTACTCGTTGTTGACTTGGTTAACAACAAGTTGCGAGTCGCAGTAGACTTGGAGATTCTTAGCATTAAATTCCCTTGCCAGCCTGAGTCCGATAGAAAGGGCATCATACTTAGCTTCATTGTTGGTGGTCCAGAGTCCTAATCGAAGAGCATACTCAATCTCTTCCCAGTTTGGAACTATTAGAACTATCCCAGCCCCGCATCCTCTAACATTCGAGAAACTATCCGTAAAAAGTTACCACTAATCTGGGCTGAGATCGTTGTTTAATCTGGAATGGGATGAGGTCCTTTCCGGGACTGGTGCCCTACTTGGCCGAGATGAGTCTCTTGCAGGGCAGGATGATGGTCATCTGGGATGGGCTCTTTTGGAAAGGTCATCTCGACAATAAAATTGGCCAGGAGCTACCCCTTGATAGCTGTTCTGGGCCGGTAGTTGATGTGAAATTGGCCGAGTTCAAGGCTATACTTCATCAACTGACCAGAGACATTTAGGGAGTGAATAACTTGCCTCAAAGGTTGATTAGTAAGAATGATAATCATTTGCGCTTAAGTATTGCCTCAACTTCCTCGATGCAATGAGAAGGGCATAAGCTAACTTCTCTAACTGCTGGTATCTTGTCTCGTCGTCAGTTAGCACTCAACTTGAATAATATACGAGTCTCTGAACCCTATCTTCTTCTTAGGCAAGAGTCTTTCTGACCGCAGTATTTGAAGCAGCGATATACAAGAACAGTTCTTCTTTATCCTTGGGGGTGCTAACCAGCAGAGCAAGAAGAGATAAGCTTTGAGATCTTGGAAGGTGGTCTCACACTCCTCGTCCACTTGAAGGTTTTGTTATCCTCAAAATCTTGAAGAGAGGAAGACATTTCTCTAAAGAGCGTGAGATGAAATGGTTAAGAGCGGCCAACTTTTCGGTGAGCAAATGAACTTCCTTCTTCGTCCTTGGAGAGGCCATTATGAGAATGGTACTGATCTGATCAAGATTGGTATCGATGCCACACTGGGATACCATATACCCTAATAATTTCCCTACCGAGACACTAAAGATGCACTTGGTAAGGTTCAGCTTCATACGATAGGCTTGGAGTTTGTCAAAATAGTTCTGGAGATGGTTGATGTGATTAGATACTTTGGTGCTCTTTACTAGCATATCATTAATGTAGACTTCCATTGTTGATCAGATCTCCTCTTTGAATATTTTGTTCACGAGCCTTTAATAGGTTACCTCGGAGTTGCGAAGGCCGAAGGACATAACTTTATAATAGTAGGTGCCCCATTTCATGATAAATGAAGTCTTGGCTTTTTCAGGAGAGAACATAGGGATTTGATAATATCCAGCATAGGCATCGAGAAAACTCAAGAGCTTATGCCCTACCATGGTATCTATGACCAAATTTATTCTCGGCAAGGGGAAGAAATCTTTTGGGCATGCCTTGTTAAGGTCTTTGAAATACACACAAAGATTCCATTTGTTCCTAGCCTTGGATGCAAGAACAACGTTGAAGAGCCAGTTAGGGAATTCCACTTCTTCCACCACGACAGATTTTACTAACTTATCCGTTTTCTTATTAATAAGCTTTTAGCACTCCGAATGAAATTTTCTTCTTCTCTGCCTCACAGGGGGATGGTAAGGATCAACATGAAGATAATGCATGGCTACACTTGGATCGATCCCAAAAAGTTTGTTGTGTGACCAAGCGAACACGTCGTAGTTCTTCTTGAGGAGATCATTGAGCTCTTCCCACCGTTCCACGCTGAGCTTGGCACTGAATGAGGTCAGTCTATCCCTCAATAGTGGGATGAATGGCTACTTCTAATAGGTCTTCATGTGGCCGCGAATGAGGCTCCTCATCCCGAGGGTCATAAATCGGCACGGTTCTAAGATTAGACAGAGCCATAAGCTCGATTTCGCTGTTCCCGATCTCGGCCATTGATTGCTATTTCTGTTTCTTGATCGCTCTCCAGGCACACGATCTGGCTATTTCTTAATCTCTATGCACCTTTCCCACCCCTTCCTCTGTAGGGAACTTCATTGACTGGTGATAAGGAGAATCCATGACCCTTAGGACAGCTAATGTTAGTCATCCAATAATGACATTATACGGAGATGGTCGGTCCATGATGAGGAATTTAGCCCAAACCATGGTTGAAACGGGCGCAGCACTGACCATAATGGGAATGGAGAGCTAACCGATGAAACTCACGACATCCCTGCTAAAACCAACAGGGGGGAAGTAATGGGCTTCACAGAACTTGAACTCACGTTCATTTTGCCGAATGCCTATCTGAAGATGATATCCATGAATCTTTCTCCATTAATAAGAATTCTCCCCACCCTGTAGTGGTTTATTAAAGCAGAAATCACTAAGGCGTCGTTGTGAGGGGTGTGCACCCCTCAGAGATCAGCATCGCTAAAGAATATGACATTGTGCATGGCAGCATCAATCGTGCTCACCTCGTACACGTGTTTGCCAACTTTTCTCTTTACTTTACACTCGTACCTTTTACAGGAAGAGGTCGTCTCTCCTCGGAGGTCGAGGCCACCATGGATCACATTTATCTCACCGTCTACCCGCATATCATCATCGTACTTGCCTTCTCTTCTCGACGGGGATCGGCCAGGGTTTTTCCTTCTCGGCTAGCCCCTATGCTCATCTCGGCGACTGCTTTCCCTGGAGCCTGCGTTATCTTTATGGACATAATGATCAATATACCCTCATTTTATGAGGGCCTCAATCTTTTCCCAGAGCTGATAGCATTCATTCGTCATGTGACCACGGTCGTGGTGAAACTCACAATATTTGGCAACAGACTTTCCCATGGATTTTCCTCTGGGAGGAAGAGTAGGGGAAAGTAATCCTCTTCTTGCATTTTCAAAAAAGACTGTTGCAATGGATACCGTTAGAGGGGTTAACCCTTGGCGAGTCTCTGGGGGTAGAAGAAGCCTTTGATTCTCAAGAAGAGGTCCCAAACGCCCCTCAACCTGCAATCTCCTTGAAACTTGAGCCATGTTTAATATTTTTTCTATTCGGCCCTTCTTCTTATGACTTTTTTCTCGGTCATGCTTTACAGTGTCCCTAAGGTCTTTCTCATAAAAGCTTGTACCTCTGGCCAGGGCGGCGACCAAGTTGGGAGGGAGTTACGAACATAGGTCGTAAGATAACCTTCGGTGTCTCAATCCGTCAATGAACACATTTAAGTCCATGGCATCTGGAAGACTTTCACATCACAAGCTTTCCATATGGAACCTGCTAACGAAATTGCCTAAATTTTCTCCAATCTCTTGCTGAAGGGCGAAGATATGGGTAGTTGTTTTAGGCCTTCGACAGGAGCCGCTAAATTGGGTTAGCAAAAACTATTTAAGCTGAGAAAAAGTGGAGATCGAGGCAGAAGTCAAGTCCCAAAACCAAGTTCTAGCCATGACGAAAAGGGTAAGAGGGAATGACTTACACCTAATCGCGATAGAAGCCGTATACATATCCATGAAAGTAACAAAAACAATAAGGTGATCAACATGATCAGTAGTTCCATCGTTTGGAGTTATCTGGGGGCTAGGGAATCTTTAAGGCACCACTTCAAGCACTATATCATCAACAAAAAGAGACCTTATACCTAAGAGGAGTCTAATAGCCCCTCTTGGGCCCTGCATCTGTACGAGCACTATGTCCATCTCTGTTATGTGCCTTTCTAGAGTGGTATCTCCCCTGGACGGTGCTACAACTTGGCTCGTAGCCACTATAAACCCCTGTCTCTTAGCAGAAGGAGAGTGGGAGTCTTCCTCCTAAGCACGGCAAACCAACGCTCAACATGGGTGACATTGTTGTAGGTTCTTCCAGGTCGAGACTCACAACGATCCACTGTTTGACGACCTTGAGAGGGTAGAGACATGGAGTCCAACGCAACTAGCGGGGCAAGATCCCGTTCTAGGACTAGTCGATTATAACGACGAGGTTGGTCCCTCAAGATATGCCCTTAAGAATGGATCACACAATATTATTATTGGTGCTACTCTTCTTCCCTTGCATCTCGGAGAATCGATCCTCCTTGATCCATGGACGATTTTAGGCGAGATAAGATAACGTCGAGAAAATACTAGAATTGACCTAACTGGTGTTCCAAATTATCAATACGTACCGTATCTGTAGCTCCAGTGGCTGGTCTGACATGAATTCTCAAAGGTGGAGTTGATGAACCTGCCTGGTCAGCCAGGGTACGTTTCCTTCTTCTTTGAGGATTGGGACTGAAGTCCTTGCATCTAATCTGGGGATTCTTAACATATCTTTATCCAGGTTGCTATCCACGGTGCAATTCAGGTCTCTCGGCCCTATAGTATAACTAAACCTTGTAATCATCAAGCTTTGAGCCAAGATAGGAGCTGATGGTTGGGGGAAGGCCTTTAGTAGTGATTCCCACAAACGGCGCCAAACTGTTGATGTTGGATTTTGCACGACCTCAACGGTATGGTCTGGTCACTTGTTGATAGAGATCTTTACTTTTGATGGGATAGGGATGGAGAGGACTGAGATCTATCCATATGGCCTAGGATGAGCGAAAGCGAGGTGATCCGGGATGGGAATAAAGTAATGAGATAATCTAGGGATCTTTCAATCTATGGAGAGTCTTCTAATCTGTAGAGAGACTTCCGGACGAAAAGGGATGAACCTGCTTTGGAAGGAGCTCAAATACCTTTGGGTCCGGGAAGAGGTGATCTTGAGCTGGGATGAGACCAAACTGGGATGAGGCAACACTTCGACACTTGCATAAAGGACTTGTCGGCTTGTTCCAGGCTTGTCCCCTCCGGCATGAGAATCCGCACTCAGGGGAAAGATTTATAAAAGTGCTACTGAGAAGGAGGAGCAAAATTTTGTGTACCTTTGGGCATTAGTAGGCCCTTCTATATATAAGCATGGAGTGGATTAGTTTAAGGGCTTAGGTAAGGATTAGTGTCTCTTCAAAGCCCTATCAGCGTCCCATCTTAGCATGTGGCTAATGAGAGAGAGACATGAGGGTATATCTATGTTGGTCATGGGCTTTTTGGCACTGTTGTTGAGGCCCATAGCAGAAGATATTTGTAGTTGGATAAGTGACTTAGCCCATGATCCGAGATGAACACTTTCCTACTATACCCAAGATGGGAAATTTGATCCTTGCCCTTCCCAGATAGTTGGAAACGGAAAGGAAGAGTTGTGCGGAGCTTCCTACCCTGCCCTTCCCAAATAGTCAAAGACAGGAAGGTAGGGTTTTGCTGAGTAGCTTGTGAAGTCGATTTCCAAGAAGGATAATCCCTCTATGGAGAATGCTGAGATAAGGAAGATTTTCCCATCCTGACGACAGTTTACCAACACTTCCTGGAGAATGTTGCTGGTGAAATCTTGGAGTGGCCGACGTGGGTAGAGGTATACCTCTATCTGAAACAATCTTCAAAATTAATTCCTGGTAGGAGTAGACCTTAACGGAGAGTTGTGGACATATGGTGGTCTTCAATTGGTTGCGTTGGAGTGGCAATTTTCACACTCAGCATAAACCATAAACTCTAACCACACAGAAACACATAAAATTATCTAGAACAAAATTCAATGATAAATCATTTAATATTTATTTATTATTAATAATGATGATGCAACATTCATACTTAAACCAAGCCAGAAATCAAAATTAAAACATCAAACTCGATCAAAATTTACAATCAAAATATTGTAATTCATTGTTGATGATGGTAAATTTGGTCATTCCTAAGCCACCTACTGAAGACATACATGCGGACTGGCATTTTGATCAAGTTCGATTGAATGGCTGAGCTCAGACCTTCAGCTCGGGCTAAGCTTCGACCTCAATGCCGTGGTAGAGCTCAAATCTTCAGCCCTAGTTGAGCTCCGACCTTAATATCGGGCTCAGCTTCGACCTCCAAGGCCAAAAAGCCCAAGCCCATCACTGTGCAGTCTCTCTTTCTATAAATACCGGAGCATTTCAATGCCCAAAGGGCACTTAAGGTAATGCTCAATCTCTAATTTGAAGCATACCAATTCTTTCCTCCCGAGCTCTTATTCTCACGCTAGAGGGGACACGCCGAGTACACCTCGGTAGGTCCTGTGTGTAGGTACAACCCAGAAGGTCAGGCCAGACAGCCCATCTCAGCTCAGAGATCAGGCCGAATAGCAGCACCCCAGCTCGGACATGCTCAGGATTGAGGTTCTGAAGGCATGAGGAATCCAACTCTGCCGATGACACTCTCCAGATCTCCATCAACTTTTCATGCGAAAGCTGAGTAGACCATTATGCTGGTGAGTACTAATTTTTGACACAAACAATTGTTAATTGAAGTTAAAACATGTGAGATTCCACAAAATCAAAACCACCTATACATTCTAATCCAAATAAGTAAACAAAAAACATTTAAAAAGAACAAAAAATAAAAAAGAAGAACAGGATAAAAAAAAGAAAAAAAAAAAAAAAAGCCTTCTTGTTTTTCATCTTTCTCCCTAAGAGAAAAAAAACAAAAAAAAAAAAAAAAAAAAAAAGCCCAAGCCAAATAGTATAATAGGAAAATAGGAGAAAACCGAGGGGGAAAAAAAAGAAAAAAAACAGGGAAAAAAAAAAGCACAAAAGCAAAAAAGAAAAGAAGAAGAAGAAGAAGCTTGTTTTTGCAGCTTCATTCCCAAGAAAAATGAAAAAAAAAAAAAAAAAAAAAGGTGTAATAGGAACGGGGAAAAAAATAGGGCGAAAAATATGAACCAACCTCTAATCATTCCATGTTTGAAATATATGGAAATTGCGCACAAGCGAGGAGAAGAATAACCATGATGGTTGGATAAATTATGAGCAAAACAGGTAAATCTCAAATTCAAAGGAGATTTTCCTCCAATCGGTAAATTTCAATCAACATTAACAAAGTGTAAGTACATATAATAATAATTGATGAGTGTGAAAAGAGTCACTCCAACACAACTAATTAAAGACCACCACACATCCGCAGCTCCCTGCAGGGTTTAAAGCACGATAAAGACTAAGAATGAAGGATGTACCAAGAAGGGAGACGTCTCCAACTACACCAATCGCCCCAAATGATTCAACTCTCTCCAGGGTGACCAACAAGTCATCGCCGGGATGGGCAACCACTCTCTATTTCGGTGTTCTCTGGCGCGGCAATGCTCATCCCTTCCCGTCTCCGTCCGCCCGGGAAGGGTAAGAGTCAATCTCCTCATCTCGGTTGCAATAGAGTAGTGTCCTCCTCAGTTTGTTTATAAGATTGGCCCAGTTTCCCACCTTTTAAGCACCCCAAAATATCTCCAAAATATCCTAAAGCATCATTATGACTTTCTTCTCTAACCAAAATATCTCCAAATACCTCCTAAACATGACCAAAGCAAGAGCCTCTTGGCACATTTTCATTGGCTACATGTAAAGTTGGCACTATGATGTGATCTTGAGAACACATTAAACCCACGCTAAGCCCCTAAACTAATCTCCACCTTGCCTATAAAAAGGAGAGCATACAATTGTTCGAAGGTAAATGAACTTTGCTCACTATTTACTCTTCACTCTTCTCGGTATTTAAACTATAAATTCTTCCCTCGTACGCTGATTCTCACGCCTGAGGGGACATGCCAGGAAAACCTCCAACAAGTCATTCGTGCAAGTTTCAAGGCACTCATTCTTTCCAGAATTTGCTCAATTCCAAGTATTGGTTCGTCTATCCAAGGATCACGAAGTATTCTGCTCCTCCTCTTTTCGGCTCAAAAGTTTGTCAAGCCCTTCCCGATATCCACCTTCCCCTTCCTGGCTAGAGGATTCTCCCTGGATCAAAAGCTAAATGGACCGAAGATCTCCATTTCAGGGTTCTCCAACACCCTCCAAAGCTGATTGGACCATAGCGTTGGTGTCGACCAAAATTCGACACCAACAGTTTGGCGTCGTCTTTGGGAATACACTACTAAAAGGTTTTATGCAATTATCATTCGCTCGCCTCTTGGCTAGAGGTTAGATGAATACAAGGTATGGTCAGTCTCTGCGGCCAAGAGACCTTAACAACGCAGTAGATAGCAACCCCACTAGCAAAATGTCGCACAACCCCAGCTCGGATGTGAGGATTATTGTCCTGATCCCGAAAGAAGAAGAAAAAAACATTCCCCATCAACTAGGAGGGCCCGTCAGCTCAACATGCAGGACCATCTCTAGGAGTTGCGGATGCAGTGCGACTTGATAGCTTCGAACATCAACTGTTTCTATTTCAAACCTGCCTCAACACCATCCTCTCTCATCTGTCATTAGCCTTGGATCAACAGGGACCAGTTCTTAGAAACACAAAGAGAGAGAAATGCCACCTGCCACCGGCTCCCGACCGAATGGGACCGGTTCTCCAGTATGCAGGAGGTGAGGATCCTCACTAAGAATCAGGCCGTGTCATCCATTCTGAAGGCACGTGTCAAGAGAACAACCTCGTCCGTGCAATCGACTGATTAGAGAATGACTTTCGACTGTACTAACCCTTTTCGATTCTGCATCTTTGCCCTTCCGAGCACACCGAACTGAGGATCGTCATAATCATCGTGATCACCAGAAGGGAAGAACTTATAGTAACGTCACTCGTGCTGAAAGGCATGGATCAAAAGTGGCTGCCTGTCACATGGAGGCACCGCCCAGGGGAGAAGCGACATTAGAAAGGCGCATCGTTGAGATGGAGGCAATGCTCGTGCAGATACTAGGCCCTGGGGGGATGCTAGACTCCCTTCAGGTATTAGATCCCCTTTTATTAACGATATACTATTTGAGGTACTCCCCTATAGGTTCCCCAGTCTACAAATAACCCCCTACGATGGAACCACCAACCCAAGCGATCACCTCTTCGTTTTCATCGCGTTCATAGACATGCACACAGCATCCATGGCAAAAAGATGTAAATCATTTCCTCTTACTCTCACCAGGATGGCCAGCACCTGGTATCGAGAGTTGACCCCTGCATCGATCTCTATATTTACTCTGCTGGAACAGCTCTTTTTAGACCAATTTGACTGTTCTCGGAGAAGACCTAAAAAGACAGCTCACCTTCTCACTCTCGAGCAAGAAAACACCAAAACTTTGGGTGATTTTGTTGTGCAATGCCACAAAGAAAGTTTGAGCTGCAGTAACATTCTAGACGTTGTGGCCCTCAACACTTTTATTGACAGATTATGACACCGAAGACTGTCATATGATTTGTGCTCCTATCCTGCACCAAATCTAGCTGCTACCTTTGCTTGAGGTACAATATTCTACTAAGCCAATCTCAAAGACGCTGTGAAAAAAGAGCAAGAAGGGAATTAGAAGCAGAAAGGCCAACTAGAGGAAGGACCGAGCAAAGCGCAAGGATCACGAAAGCTGCAGGCGGAAGGGAGGTTAGGACCTCTTCCTAGGGATCAAAGACATCCTCTACCCCAGGGAATCACCTAGGGTTGACGCCCCTCATTGCATCCATAGCCACAGTTTTTGCTAAAAATTCAGGAAAATAATGCTTCCCACCAGTTCACCCCTTAAAGGAAGACCCATGGGAAAAGCTGTCTCCAAGGACAAAGAAGAATTGTTCATGTACATCACTGTTTCAAACACTACAGTCAGTGCAACACTGATCTGAGAAGAGGAAGGGGTTCAAATGTTCGTATATTACGCGAGTCGAGTGGTAACCGATGTCGAAATAAGATATCAGCGCTTTGAGAAGTTGACTTATGCCCTTCTTATTGTATCATGAAATGGAAGCAATATTTTCAAGCCCATGTGATCGTTGTGCTTACTGACCAACCCTTGCGGCAAGTTCTATACTCACTCGATGTTTCTGGCTGGCTCATGAAATACTGCCTTGAACTTGGCCAATTTCACATTGAATACTGGTTGAGGATAGTCATCAAAAGGTAGGTCTTGGCTAACTTTATTGCTTAAATAACTTTCCCAGAAGAGCACATCCCGGATGATCATGATCCTACCTGGTCGAAGGTCCATCTCGGCCAAGCAGAGGTGTTGGAACCGGAAGGGGCACCTCCTCATCCCGGAATAAGCGACTAATTTAGTCGAGGTAATTGGCAATTATTCACAGATGGCTCTTCCAACGTTAAGGGCTGTGGGGCCGAAATGGTCCTAGTAGCCCCTGATCGAGAAGAAATCGAATATGCACTCTGATTGGGATTCAGAACTACAAACAATGAAGCAGAGTATGAAGCCCTTCTTGCCGAGCTCAGATTAGCAAGAGAATTCAACGCCAAAATCCTACAAGTCTTTTGTGACTCAAAACTTGTTGTAAATCAAGTCAACGGTGAGTACGCAGCCAAGGATCCAAGTATGATCGCCTACCTCAGAAGGGCTAAGGCGATTATGGAAAGTTTTGAAAAAATTCAAGTACGCCAAATCCCTTGAGAAGAGAATCGACACATTGATGTTTTGACCAACCTGACCTCCGTCGTGGAGTTCACCCTGAGACGGAGCGTTCCCGTGGAGTATTTCGAGGAACCAAGTACCGCAACCTCTGATTAAGTTATTACCATATGTGCTCTTTTTGATACATCGACTTGGATTGATCCAATAAGAAAATACCTCTTGAATAGAGCACTCCCCTCTGACCGAGCAGAGGTAAGAAGAATACGGTATAGAGCATCTCGATACACTATCATCGATGAAGTGCTATACTGGAGATTCTTCTCGGGCCCATACTCCCGTTACCTCAGACAAGAAGAATCTGACTACGTGATGAAGGAAGTCCACGAAGGGATGTGTAACAACTACTCAGGAGGAAGGTCCAGGGTTCACAAGCTCATTCGCCATAGATACTTCTGGCCAGACATGTACAAGGACTCCATGGAATTTACCAAAACATGCAATAAATGTCAGAGATTTATCTCTCATCCCAAACAACCTCCAACTATTCACGTCCCTATGACGAGCCTTTGGCCCTTCGCCCAGTGGGGAATTGACCTTCTCAGTCCATTCCCCTAAGGGACCAAGAAGAGAAAGTTTCTCGTTGTCACAATCGATTATTTCACAAAATGGGTAGAAGCCAAGCCACTTGCACAAATCACCAAATAAATTATCAGAGATTTCATATTGAAAAGTGTTGTGTGTCGCTTTGGTATACCCAGGGCCATCGTTTTCGACAATGGGAAGCAGTTCGACAATGACCTCTTTGTGGAATTCTGTGTCGGGCAGGGAATTCGACCCACTTCGCATCTCCAAGGCATCTCCAGGCTAACAAACAAGTGGAAGTAACCAACCGTACCATTCTCCATAGACTCAAGACTAGACTTGATAAATTAAAGGAAAGATGGGTTGTAGACGTATGCCCCGTTCTTTGGGCATACCACACCATAGCAAGAACCCCCACGGGAAAAACCCCTTTCGCAATGGCCTTCGGGTCAGAAGACGTAATTCCTGTCGAGATTGGCGTACCCTCTTCCCAGACAGCAATAATCTTCAGCCAAGACGAAAACAATGCATCTTTGGCCCTTAACCTTGATTTTCTTAAGGAAAAAATAGAGCATGCCCGTGCTCGACAAGCAGCTTATCAATAAACGATGGCCAGGTATTACAATAAAAGGGTCTGCCTCGGTCATTTGATGTTAGAGACCTTGTCCTCCTAAAAGTAACCCTGGACACCAAGGATATGACCACCGACAAACTCGCTCCATCCTGGGAATGGATATATCGTGTTACCTGTATTGCCCATCCTGGCACCTATGAGTTAGAGACCAAGAAAGGTGTCCCACTAAGGCATCCTTGGAACGTAGAACATCTGAAGTAATACTACCCCAAAGAGGAAGCACCGATAGACTTGTAAAGTTTTTCACTTTCAAAGTTTGTAAAGTATCTCCTTATGAATGGAAGCAATATTTTATTCAACTATCCCTCCATTCTCCAGATTTTGTTGGTGGCGGTAAAGTGCAGCCCCCATCCCATTTCGGATTGGGATGAGCAGCGCTCCCTACAAATATCCAAAATACGACTTTGTCGGTATGAGCATCCCTCCGTCCCATCTCGGACGAAGATGTATCGCCCCCAGGGTTTTCTCAATCCAAAACGGTGTCCCGACGCTTAGCGTCAGGGATAATCTCTACAAAGAACCCTATCTCGGTGCACTGCGTCAAGGGTGTAACCAGACTCTCTCCACAGGTTGGTAGTCTTGGCGCGGAGATTGATAGCTATTGTATTCCAATAGAAATTGCACCGATTAGGTCTGTGGACCAAAAAGTAAGTATCTCACCCCTCACAGTCGAGCCCAGCTCAGGCGACGTAAATGGAGGATGTCCTTGGCAGGGCAATTTTGGGAATCTGAACGGGTTCCAAGATAAGCCCCATTGAGGAGAACCTACCTATGACCGGCTATAGAGGGCTGACTTGGGTCACCCCCCTGGGGACTGCGAGGACCAGATTCCACACCAGTACCACATTTGGACTTTTAACCTACCACCCGACATCTACTTAGATACTAGGCTAGGGGCAGAGAGGCTGCAGATATAGTGAAACAACATGAAATAGAATTTTTTGAGAAGGGGAAGCATGGTCTCTTCCAGGGAGTTAATTCCTAATAGATGAGTATGACTTCTCGAACTTCTTCTCGATTCTTACCAGAGAAGAAGCGTAAAACGAAACGGCAAATAGACTTGAATTTTTTCAAGCAAAAAATTATAAATATTACCCAAGTGATTGTGGATTATCTTCCCAGGGCATAGTATTTCCAAGGTCAAGAAGAAAGCATACATCATAGCCCAAAATGACCAATTCTTTAAAAACAACCAAGAAAGGAACTTGATGGTCAGAGAAAGATCCAGAAATATCCTAAGTCTTCTAATCAGACCAAGCAGAGACTCAAGCCCTTCTCCCAGATAATTTTAAAGCAATTCCCCAAGCAAGAACTCAACTTCACATTCCGTCAATTTCCTAAGCAAGGGTATCTTCCCTTCTCGGTGTAACTGAAACGAGAGTGGGAGTAAAACTCCACCATCAGGCAAAGGAATCTTCTTCACTCTCAAGTGAATCTCCATTTATGAACAAGATAAACAAGAACAAAAAGATGTTAAGGCATGCATTCACAAACTCAAGAAGCAGTAAGGGAAAATCACAAGTGCTCGGAATCTACCGGAAAAAGATAAGAAAATCTTCATTCATTCAGTGTTCAACACATTCCCAAAAAGGGTCCCAATGCCAATTACAAAAAGGCCCTTATCCAGGCAGAGGGGGCTAGGACGCCAAACAAAAAATAAACAAACAAACAAGTCAGGTTCAAATTTTTTGGACTCAAGATTGGGGGCTAAGGTTTGTTCTTGGTCGATGGGGGATGCATTAGCTTCACCTTCACCAATGGAGGGTTAATCCTGCCCAGCCATAATATTCCCGGGAATGTTATCCATTTTACCCAGGCCGGCGTTTACTGCCCCCATTTGGGTTTCAATATTTTCTTGATCGGCTCCAACCTCCCCCATCTCGGCATCAACTGCCGCCACCATTGCTTTTTCACTTCCTTCTCCATTTGCAACATCCCCCATCTCAGGGCCGATATCTCCTTCCGCATTAGACTAATACATACCGATGTTATCCACCTAGAAGTTTGGGTGTTGTCGATGCAGACTACGGATCATGTATCTATAGCCACTTTCCACCATCTCAGCCACAATAAGCATCTTCATGTCGATAAAGGCAGGGGATTTCTTCCATTCTTCTACAACATCTTCCTTAGCTGTTGTAATGGCGGCGGTGCTCTCCTTCTGAATTATCTTTATTCTCTCCCTAACGGTGGCGAGGTTAGCCTCAAGCCTGCCGTAACAGGATTCAACGGCTGTTTTCTCCTCAGAAAGCTTTGTCTTCTCCTCGTTCAATTGTGTATTCTCCTTGAATACCTTTTTCAGCTTCTCCTTGGCTTTCTCCTTATTGGTCATCATTATTTTTCTCATCTCGTACCATCATTTTGCTTGGTTGACATGCTCCCTGTGCTAATCAGAGAGTTGTCTATATTTATCGAGCTTCTCTTCCCTCTCGTGAGCAGCATTGAGGCGTTCAACCATGTATGGGACTCTAGATAGCACCTGCAAAATAGGAAAAATGGAGAAGCTAATCATATTGTTATCCAAAAACAAGCTGCAATAATAAATCCAAATAATTTTCTAGTATTAGCCTTACCAACATGGTATCCCTCTCCAGCTTTGCAAGGATCTGTGCATATGTTTTGACGCTGATTCATTTTTTTTTTCCCTAGGAGGGCTGATGTAAGCAAACAGCATCTTTGGATACGCTAGGGCTCCCTGCTCAAGAATGATGCTCGTACCTGAGACCGGTCCCAGAGTGGGAACCTTGCTTGGCTGGGGGGATTTGGAAACCCGCTTGGTCCTTACCTTCTTGGCTCCCTCAGCCTCGGACCGCCTGGCCTTCCTCTTTCCTTTCTCCTAAGCCTCTCCAAGGCTACCCTTCCCGAAAGAAGGCGTGGGTTCCTGTTTAGTTGGCGGTAGGTTCTCCTTCCCGGCAGGGGCCTCGGCCTCACGTCGCTACTGCTCCCTCCTCGTTATTCTCCTCGGTAAACTTTTTGACCCAGAGGGGGCCTTTCCAACAAAGCTTGTTTTGTCAGTTTTCTCCCCCTCCTCGGAAGTCCCCCATTGGGGACCTTCGCTTGAGGAGGGTGACCTCTCCTCTTTTCGGCCTCTGCATTCGTAGCTTCAACCCTCTCTCTCAGCAACCTCGCCAACGCTACCTTATCTATTTCTACCAAAGACCGCGTAAGAAGTTGGATAAGTGAGAAATAAAGAAAATTATAAAAGATTCAAAGACTTAGTAACTTCCAAAAAGATGAGGTCTTATTGTTTTCGGTATCTTCCTCGATCTCTGGTATTAAAAGGCCCGATGCACAATAAAAGTAACGATAGTATAATGTTGACTCTAGCAGTTGGTTCACGTTTTTGTATTCCTTCTCCCAGACGGCCTTCCTCTGCTACTTGATCAGGGCCGCTTAGTCTCACTTTCCTTCTCCTTATTTTCTCTGGAACTGTTCCAAGAAATAGAGACAAAGAAAAAGGAGAAACAGTCAGAAGATTAAAAGAGATACTAGGTAATCCATAAACCATTCATAGATGGGGACATGCTCACCTACAACACTCAATTCCCTAGGAATGGGGTTGACTCTATTCTCATTGAGACCAAATTCCTAGCTTGTTCCTTTAGAAAAAGTACTAGGGTTTTCAATTCTTCACCGACTCCTCTAGACCCAAAAGAAATTGCCGCCGAGAAGCCACATAACACCACCCCTTCCCAGAAGGCATGGATTTTGGGAAGAATAAGAATTTGAACAAATCTAGAGATGGTTCCAGTCCCTTAGCCTTGAAGATGATAAAAGAAGCCACAAATGCCCAAATGCAGTTAGGAGCAAACTGTGACAAACACAACCTATACTCCGCGCATAGGGTCTGAATCCACGGATGAATCGGGAATCGTAAACCTCCGTGTAAGTACTCCATCTACATCGTGATGAATCCTTCAAGAGGGGCGCAAGCCCTATCCTCTGGGCGGGGGAGACGAGTCTCCACCCCTTCAAGGATGGTGTATGTGCTCTGGGCTTTCCGAATTTTCTTCTCCATCATCGTCGTCTCAATCCCCCAGATGGGACTATTTTCTGGAACTGCCTCATCCCATACCTCAACCTCCTTGCCTGGGCTTAGAGCCACCTCCGTGGTGGGGCCACTGTTAAACCCAGTACCATCGTCATCGTCACGAGCTGGAAGGCTCTGCACCACTTGAAGACCCTGCCTGTCCCTCTGTACAGGAAGGCAAAGCTAAAGGAGGATTTATTTGATGGAGGGGAGAAATATTTAGGGCCTACCTTGAGATGGCATACCCCGACATTAACTTAGTAGCAAAAAAAGAGTAATAAGAAGATATTTTGAGAAAATGGGGAGTTACCTGCCGGAAAGGTTAGTGCTCTGCCAAGGCAAAATCGCGAAAGTGTAAAAAAGGGTTCAAGGTGTCTCTTTTGTATAGGAGGACGCCCGTCTATCCCAACTGTCGCACCTGACAATGCCATAAAAACACCTGGGAAAGGCGTACCGTTCAGAGGTCAGGCAACCACGTGTCTTCTCCTCGGTGATTAGGCAGGCGACACATCTGGTCACGTCTGTTCACATTAAAAAGGGGCCACTAAAGACACGCCACCGAAGAAACGCCAGTAGAGAGGCATAAACGAGATGGGACGTACGTGTGACCGTTCGCAGCTTTTCACGCTAATCTAGGGCGGGCCACTTATTGCTGTTCTCGGGCCATATTTTCTATTCTCGGACTAACCGTTCCCGGCCTGAAATCTCCCATCTTCTTCCCAAAAAAAAGACCTGACCGTTACACAACACTCCTCGAAGGATAAATAAGGTCGCTAACACCTCAAAAAGCTCCGATATAAATATCAAAACTCCAAAAAGGGCTCATAATAGAGTCTCTAGTCTTTCGAACTTCTTCTCAACAATAAGGACTAGGGGGTTATTGATGAGTGTGAAAATGATCACTTCAATGCAACTAATTAAGGACCACCACACGTCTGCAGTTCCCTGTAGGGTTTAACGCACGTCAAAGACTAAGTATGAAGGATGTACCGAGAAGGGAGATGTCTCCAATTGTACCAATCGCCCCAAAGGATTCAGCTCACTCCAGGGTGGCTAACAAGTCATCGCCAGGATGGACAACAAGTCATCGCCGGGATGGGCAACCACTCCCTATCTCGGTGTTCTCCGGTGCGGCAATGTTCATCCCTTCCCGTCTCCGTCTACCCGGGAAGGGTAAAAGTCAATCTCCTCATCCAGGCCGCAGCAGGATAGTGTCCTCCTCAGTTTGTTTATAAGATTGGCCCAGTTTTCCACCTTTTAAGCATCCCAAAATATCTCAAAATATCTCCAAAATATTCTGAAATATCTCCAAAATATCCCAAAGTATCATTGTGGCTCTCTTCCCTAACCAAAATATCTCCAAATATCTCCTAAATATGGCCAAAACAAGAGACTCTTGGCACATTTTCATTGGCTACATGTAAACTTGGCACCATGATGTGATCTTGAGGAGACATTAAACCTATGCTTAGCCCCTAAACTAATCTCCACCTTGTCTATAAAAAGGAGAGCATACAATTGCTTAAAGATAGATGAATTTTGCTCACTATTTACTCTTTACTCTTCTCGGCATTTACACTATAAATTCTTCCCTCCGTACGCTAATTCTCACGCTGGAGGGGACACGCCGGGAAAACCTCGACAAGTCTTTCGTGTAGGTTTCCAGGCACTCATTCTTCCCGCAATTGCTCAATTCCAAGTGCTAGTTCATTTCTCCAAGGATCATGAAGTATTCTACTCCTCCTCTTCCCGATTCAGAAGGTTGTTAGGCCCTTCCCGATATCAGCCTCCCCCTTCCCAGCCAGAGGTTTCTCAACGAATTAGAAGCTGCACGGATTGAATATCTCCATTCCAGGATTCTCTAACACCCTCCAAAACTGACCAGACCATACCGCTGATGTCGACCAAAATTCGACATCAACAATAATAATTATTTTTAAAAAAAATGAATTTGAGATTTGTTGTTGGAAGTATAGAAAAAAATCAACCTGATGAAATCATAGCAGAAAATTGCATTGTTTGGCCATGAAATGCTCCTAATTAGAATCCTAGCACAATGCATATAAAAAATCTAATTTGTTGCAAACAGTGCAATTCATTTATTCATAACATTCTATTTCGACAAAACAGTACCTTGTCCTCAGATATTAAATCGTCAAACTCACCAATGCTTGCTCCATCCTTGGGTTCCGTTAAAATCTTCACTTTTGCATTCACCTTCACAACATTAGCTTGAACAGATGAAGATTTTCTGTGGCCCAGGGTACTACCAAGAAGAGCTATGTGTAGTGGCAAAAATAATTCACCACTTAAAATTTTAATTTTTAAAATTTTAATACTTAAAATTTTAAAGGGTAATCAAATATGGTTTTAATAGGCCTTGCCATCACAAATATCTTTGCGGGCGATCTGGGTGTGCTCTTTGATGCCTCGAGCTTTAGGATTACACGCCTAATTTATTTCTACTATTTTTTTTGTTTGGCATACCTATGAGTGTTCTCCTACCTATACACGATGAAAAACTAACTTATTTGGGGTACATGGTTGTCCCTCCCAACATATATTTTTTTACAGGTTTGAACCTTTGACCTTGCAAAAATTCCTCAATTACTTTAACTCAAGTAGCAAGACACACTTGAGCTTGGCATTTTATTTCTGTTATTGATGATGGTCTTCTAGCTAGTTACCTTATTTATTTGCGAACTTGGTTACAAAAGAAAAATCGATTTGGCTGTTCTTGTTCTGGCAAGTTTTAAGGCAGATGAGGTTTTCGATCTCGTACACTCCGGTGGGCTTCCGCTGTGTAAGATTTGTGTTGACCGCTAGCTCTTTGGGCTTAGGCTCAATAGTAAATCATTTACAAGGCATCTGGGCTTGACTATGTTGGGCCTTATGAAACACAAACATGTAAGCCAAATATTTTGACATGAAAAATCTCCCCACACGCAAAATAAAACTAATAATAATTATAAGAGAACATAACATGACACCACCAATAATTGTTTAAAAATTTTATTTACTTTGATCCACAAATATCATGTTCATAAAATTTTTACTTAGAAAGTTGGAATAAAAATTCGTTTCAGGACAATGAGATAATGAAATTTTTAAGCCATGTTTGATAACCGCTTACATTTTAAGTACTGAAAATTTTAAGTATTGAAAATATCATAAATTTATTTGATAAAATTAAAATTTTAAGTAGTGAATTCTTTTTGTCTATTTGATAAATATAAAATTTAAAATTTAAAAATTATTTAATTTATATTATTAGACTTAAATTTAATTTTTTACTAAAATCATGATAATATAGGAAAAAAAAATCAAAAGAAAATGAAAAAGTGAGATCTGAGTAAAAAAAAATCTTGATTTGATTTGAAATGGTGAAGATAAAATGAAAATAAAAAGGGAAAGAGGGTTGAGGGTAAAATGGTCTTAATAATTATAATTTTATTTTATTTTTTTATTTTTTATTTTTTTTCGTAAAAAAGGCTAAGCCCGTTAAGGGAAACAAATAAGTAAAACCCAATTGATTGAAAATTTTAGGCCCACAAAATTAAAATTTTAAGTAACACATAATATATTGGGTAATATGAATCAAAATTATCAAAACAAATTTAATTAAATAAATATTTAATTTGTTTAATTTTCAACATTTATTTTTGTTATCAAATATGAAAAACTTTTATTTGATTGCCATAATTAATCGGCTTGACAATAATTAATTAATTTTTCGATTATCTATGGCTTATCGAGTTAAAAGATAAATAAAATTGTGTACACATGATCAAAATAAAGAGGTATACAATACATAGGGCGTCTTCAAGTGTTCGATATGTGTACTAGAATGATCAAAATTTTAATATTCCAATTGTTAACCTTAAAATTTAAATAATAAAAATTGTGTCTTTTCGGTTTGTCCTCCAATTGTCTATTCGTGTTCAAGTAAAATCAAATAAAAATAATTCCAATACATACATAACGTGCTTAATATGTATTCATGTTGCCTATGTGTCGTATCCGTATTCCGAGATTTAAATTGAATTTAAAGATTATTTGGCTCCCACAAATAGTAAATGGGGCGCACAAGGATTCCTTTTTAGTATGACAACCAATGTTTTAAAAACCGGATCGGACATCGAATTGAAAAAGCCATCAGGTCACGGGTCACCAATTCAACCGGTAGACGAACCGCGATTGAACCGTGATGTCATAATTATGTCATTAATAATTTAATTAATATAAATAAATAAAAATATTAAAAAATACATATATACTTATACAATGAAAACAATTTTTTTATATTCCCAGCAGTAAATCACTTAATACAAAGCACAACAAAAATAATTGTCTAGATTGTGAAAAACAAAAGAAGTTGCCTAGATTGTGGAAAAGAATATTGTAACCAAACGCCCCCAATTCCCTGCAACCAAACACTACGTACCTAAGAGA
Organism: Eucommia ulmoides; assembly: GCA_016647705.1. Taxonomy (NCBI): domain Eukaryota; kingdom Viridiplantae; phylum Streptophyta; class Magnoliopsida; order Garryales; family Eucommiaceae; genus Eucommia; species Eucommia ulmoides. The sequence continues at coordinate 27,966,846 of CM028340.1, read as the reverse complement.
GACTCACCCTTGCCCCAATTCCCTGCAACCAAACACTACCTAATAAAGCATCACCCTTGCCCCAAATCCCTGCAACCAAACGCTACTCTACGCATAGATGGCATTCTTAGTCTCTGACTACAACCCTCAAAATAGTGGCTACCAGCTGGAAACAATTAGGGTCACCCCCTCCATCCCCTTCTCTCTCTATCTTCTCTTTGCAGTTAAAAGCCGATAAAACCTATCGCCATCTCCTTTTATCTCTATCTCAAATCCTCACCATGGTCGGAATCGTCGGATCGTTCCAGTGCACTCATCGTCTACTGTCGTTGTCGGAGATGTCGTCCGCACTCGTTAGAGATGAACAAGCAGACGGAGGCGGCAAGAGATCGGAGCTGAGAGGGTTTAGTTATTTATTTTAATTTTTTTCTTCCTTTTGGAAGCAATTTATTCTAACGATGATGTAAAACACCGGCCGGTTCTCTATGGCCCGTTCTGGTTCGGCGGTCCGGCGGTTCAACCGGTATGAACTGGACGGTTCGACGATTTTTAGGCTAAAACGGTTTTGAGGGGTTAACTGGCTGAAAACTAGGACGGGTGACGGTCAACCGGTTGAACCATTCGGTCCGGTCCGGTTTTTAAAACACTGATGACAACTACCAGTTCATGCCTTTTTAGTATGAAAACTACCGGTTCAACTAACATTTTTTATTTTGCATAGACAACTTATTTTGCAGATCATGGACAAATATGCCCTTACTTAATGAGATTGTATCTTCCAACTCGGTGCATAGTAGATTTGGTTACTTCCTATACATATGTGGCGCTATTTTTCAATTTTAATTACCCCCTAAAAACAGGGGGACAGTTTTGGTATGTTATGATAAAAAAAAAAGTTCAACCTGAACATGCAAATTTTATTATGAATTTCTTGTTGAAAAATTATTTTTTTTACACAATAATCACCAGAGGATCGTCTTCTTTAAAGTGAGATATTAATAAAAAAAAAATTGGAGATGCGAATCGCATTTCATGTAAGTATTACATGTCATATCTTATAGTTCGTATATCCCTAATGTTGAATGTAACTTTTGATAATTGATATTAATCTTTTTTTAAAATAAATAAATAATTGGGATGCATGTGGATGTCATATATAACATTGACTGTGATGTTAATGTTACACATAACATCACTACATTTTGTATGCCCCATGATTGTTGAATATAATATCCAATGTAGTAGAAAAATAACATTAATGAATTTTCTTCTAAAACTCATGATGATGGTGTTTTTGGGTGTCACCGAGTTAGCACTAGCGCCCTAATCACGTGTTCACCATTACTGTGGGTGACGTGGCCACACTTAGGAATCTAAAAAATCTGGAAGCACTATGTTGAATATAACTTGAATGTGAAAACTAAAACTAATGAAAAAAAATAATGATTTTGATATCGTTTTGAAATTCTTATTTAGTCAAATCTCAATATATAATTAGATTGTGAAAAAAATGTGTATAACAATAATTATTTTAATTTTAATAAAATGATTTTGTTGAATATGGAAACTCTGAATCTCTATTATCTTGCAAGGAAATCAAATAAATTGATTTTGTTGAATATTAAAACTCTCAATGCCTATTATTTTATAAGGATAAATCAGTTATCTGGAGTTCGGCAAAATTTGAAAATGGTATTAAACGGTTCATGAAATCTGATTAATAAGAGTATTTGGTCTATTATAAACTAGTTAAAATACATGGATGATTAGATATTTAAATTAGGCTGATATGAGAAAACTCTCACTCATAACTGACATAGGCGAGCAGCCTTAAACGGGTCAGATCAGGTCTAAAATCTTATCTAGGACAGACAAACCCAATGGGTTATCTGGGCCAAAGAATGATAAGCCCAACTAGGTACTAACTTTGACAGTCTTCTGTGCAAGACTAATGGCCTCATGAAGAGGCCCACATTTAGGCATATCCAAGCCTACGATGTTAAGGACTAAAGATCGAACAGGTCAATCCATAGTGAATATCTCCCATACACTTGAATAGATGAGCCAGATTAACTGTAATGGCTCATATTTAATGTGGACCGTTATGGAGATCCCTCCTAAAATCATGAAGCTATTGGTTATCTTCCAAGCTGTTAGAAGCGTATCACGTAACAGGCAACCTCTCTAATGAAACAGAAGAATATATCTAAGCCTATAAAAAGGGGGCAGGTATCACTGGTAATGACTTATGATTCAATCTGTGTATTATCTTCTCTATCACCAGATTAACATATTCTCACGCCGGAGATTCTTTAGCCGATACCATATCGGTGTCCTCCTTGAGAACTCATGGTTTTGCAGGTTATAAAGGAAGGTGATGAGATTTTCTGACATGTGCGGAGCTGTTACATATGTTGGGAATTTTTGGTAATATTTTTTGGCTCCGTCTCTAGGAAACGCTAATGAAAAAAGCTTTCCTTCACAGCTATGAGGCAACCACGAACAAGAGGGGCAGTGACGAGTCGAAGCAATGACTTACCACCGCCACCTGAATAAGAAACACCGGTGGAAGTGGTAGCGTGTAAATATGTCACTACTTTCACTGCAAGTATACATGTCAAGTTTTAGTAAAGATGGGGAGAGTAGGGGTATCGTGTCCACAGGGATTGATTGAGATTATTATCGAGTACCGTGTTTATCATGACCTAACTTTATCTAATCTCTAAATATGTAATTTATAATTAATAAATTCTAATACTAAGTTAATTAAATTAACTATGCTAATATTATTATGAGATGTTTTAGGGAAAAGATTGCCTAGGGATTAACTTCGTTTACAAATATGTGTTCGATCTCGTTTTAGTTTATGTTAACGGCGTTCGACTTATCTAACAATCTCGGTTTATAAACTCACTCGCCACCTTTCCCGAGTGTAAGACGAGGGAATATACAATTTTGCATCAACAAAGAAGTCCCCCTCAACGTCTTAACGATCCTAGGACACGTGAGTCTTTCCCCAACGTCATTAATTGCACACTTTTCAACTTCCTCCCGGGTTATTGGATCGTCGCGTTGTGTTTAACCTAGTGCGAATCCGGGGTTACCTCTCCTGAGTGTCAAACCCTGTATTCTCTATACATCATTCTAAGCATATAAACAATACATGAATGATAAACACAATCAAAATAACGAATAACAACCGCTAACGAAACACAAACTCAATCAAACAACATATTAATAAATTTATATTAATCCCCAAACAACCTATGTTTAGCCAATGACCATAACCATATATACAATGTAAAATGAGTTAAACATGCTCAACAACTATCGAAAGTAAGAAAATAAAGAAAAGAAATGAACGACTTAGCCAATATATGAAGATTTGGTGCTAAAACCATTGAACGATCACTTCCTTCTTCTTTTTTTTCCTCGGGTTGTGAGCTCTCCCTCAAAAATCTCTCAACCTCACCCTAAATATATTCTAAGGGGATTAGGGGGTGATAGAAGACCGAAAATGAGAAAGAAGAGGGGATTAAATAGGGAAAATATCCTAAAAATATCAAGAAAATATCTAAATCTGTGCAGAGGTGACCGCCTAGGCGATGGGTATATCGGTTTGATCTTCGCCGCAGCGGTGGAGGAGGTAGTGGATTCAGGGACTTATCTGCAGTTTCATCGCCACGGCGATGAGTTTACAGCAACTTAAGGCCCCTCTCCACATTTTCACCACCTTAGCGGTGGTTTGGACGCCGAGACGGTGGGCTGCTATTCTGAATATTGCCTTCGTTCTTGTTTTTCCATCGTTCTTGATCTGATATGATCGTTTATGACCTATTATCATCCCTTTTTACCCCCACACACCTTATTTATACCAAAAAACATAAAAACATATTAAAACATATAAAAAGAACTATAAAAATACTTTAAAACTAACAAAACTGATTTGGGAATAAATAGATAAATCACACTTATCAAATACCCCAAAACTTGGAATTTTGCTAATACTCGAACAAAACACTTACACTAAAATGAAAAACACAACTAAATTAAATAACATGAACAACCTAAACACAAACAATCTAAACATAACGATATATGAGTTTTGAATTCTTTTATCGACCAAGTCATTTTCCCCTCAACAACCTCCAGTCATATCGAGTTCAGGCGATAAAACACACCATGTGGTGTTTTAGAATTTTGACATTCAATAATGGTGAATGCCATTTTAGATCCTGTCAACGTGTTTGTGCGAGACTCAATAATATAACTATCCAAGACCGGATTGAATTATCCACCAACGAAACTCACGACTTAGACCGTATAGGACTAGAATTTCTATATGCCTGATTGGGGTCCTCTCTCCACTAATGTAGGATTGGAAGTTCATAGAGATAAGAAGGACTTGGTTCGGTTTTGGAATATTTGGCCAAGGGTATTTCTGAATAGAAAATGGGTTAACGTTGTTAACTTAACGTTGCCCAAGGCTCAACGCTTGACACATTCACTCTCGAACCCCCATAGATAAATTGGAAACAATCCTGAACAAATATTAAAGACCGACGTACTCACTTGTCAAAGAGAAACAAAATTTAACAATATTTACATATGTTTTTTTTTTTAAAACTACCACATACCCAAACTTATTCGATTTTTACAATTTCACGAGTGTGGTTTAAACAAAAGAAAAGCGACAAGTGAGTACTCGAATACCGAACCAATCCGAAGTTCGCCATAAACCCAACCGCTCACATCAAGTAGCATAAATGAATGCTAACTTGATTCATTCAAATTGTGCCTTTAATTCAGTGATATAGGTTTGGAAAAAGATCAACTGGCCAGGGTATTTTTTTTATGTGTTCAGAATTGAAATGGAATTTAGGCTTCGATAGGGTAACGAGGGATAACGATATAACATAGTTAGCTTAAAAGGCTCAAGCGACAAAAAAAATGCCTAAATTACGTCTCCTAAACTACCTCGCCTAGGATTTCACCTCGAGCTTTCCCTCAATCAGGTTCTAGAATTCTTAATTTGTCATGAGTTTGGCTAATTGATAATCGTCCCCAAATCAATTGAATAGAAATACATTGAGTCTATGTGCTCGTGTAAATTAGGATCTGCAATAATTTTCACCAAAACACATTGTCAAGCACATAGAACACACATGCATGGGTATTACCCTTGACCTCGAAAACAACCAAGAAGTAATATCATCATCGGGTAACAGCCTAGATGAACGCAAAACTCAGCATGCAACAATAACAACATAAAAACATTCTAAACTAAACAAACATGCAATACAGTAAAACAGTAAAATATACTAATATCCTACACATCACTGCCAAACTTGAAACGAACAGTGCCCTCAACAACCCAATCATCAATCTCAACATTTAAATTTAAAGCATGCTAACGAAAGTGGTTTAGAACACATACCTGGGAGGCGAGAGAATCTTACCTCCGAATCAATTCGGATGTGATGGATTTAACTTATTTTTTACCTTGGGTTGCCTCCCAAGAAGCACGTGGTCTAATGTCCTCGGCCCAACATGAAGAACAACTTGTCAAAGAATGGCTTCCACCCATAGTAAGTGTCAAATAACACTACATACAAGTCTTGGTTCAATACGCCCCCAAGTTTGGCGAGATTTGGCTCTGATTGGCCCAAGCTTTCAACAAGATTCTCCATCGGCTCAAGTACTTGGTGGACATGGAAGAACGTTGCTAATGGCAGCGAATGACAAATGAGCCACATCGGATCCTCGTAAATGTGATCGTTTGGGATCGATGGTGGCGTCACTAGTTGGAATTCGAACGGTGAAAATTCACAACAATTAATGTGTGAATCTTCATCGATCTCACCCAAGTACCTCCCGTTTGTCTCCGGTTCCTCGTGGTGGCTTTCGATGAATGTGGCTTGTGTATCTCCCAGTACCACCACGTCTGACTCAACCTCAATCAAGTAAATAAGCTTATTGATTTGTGTTTGCAAAGACGTTACGGTCGTATCAATGTCAGCGCAGACCGTCTCGATATAATCAAGATGATCCTCGTGCTCGTTGATCCAGTCATTCGTCTTCCTCAAGACTCTATGAGTTTCTCCCATGACAATAGCGAATATTTCTTCCAGGTCGGGGCAGGAGTCCTCATCTTGATCCGGAATGTCAATCTATGGCGCCGTAGTATTGAAACTCTAATAATCAAAAGTGGCTCATGTCTTCCAACAATCGATAGGCTTCGTTCTTGGTTAGTTGGTCGAAAGAGGTGATACTGTTTCCTCCTTCAATCCACATTCTGGATGCGGCTTGTAACCCGTCGAGGAAGTTCAGTAATTGACACTCCCTCGAAAAATGATGGTTCAAAAACCGGAGTAGCAAATCCTTGTAATGATCCCAAACACTATAAAATGGCTCGGAATCTTGTGGAAAGAAACGCAAGAGTACCTGTTGATCTAACATCTTCAAGTACCCTGCGGAGAAACAAAATAAAACTACAAACGAAAAATTATAAACAAAAGAAATGCCTAAAGTAAAATCGGGTCATTTACTCGCAATATCAATAATAATAATAATAAAAACCTATCCCTGGTAACGACGCCAAAAACTTGGTAGCACATAAATACGTCATTACTTTCACCGCAAGTATACGGGTTAAGTTTTAGTAAAGATCGGGAGAGTAGGGGTATCGTGTCCACAAGGACTGGTTGAGATTATTATCGAGTACCATGTTAATCATAACCTAACTTTATCTAGATGTTAAAAATGTAATTTATAATTAATAAATACTAATACTAAGTTAATTAAATTAACTATACTAATATTATTATGAGATATTTTAGGGAAAAGATTGCCTAGGGATTAACTTCGTTTACAAATACATGTTTGATCTTGTTTTAGTTTACCTTAATGGCGTTTGACTTATCCGACAATATCAGTTCGTAAACTTACTCGCCACCTCTCCCTAGTGTAAGACGAGGGAATACGCAAATTCACGTCAACGAAAAAGTCTCCCTCAACGTCTTAACGACCCTAGGTCACGTGAGGCTTGCTCCAACGTTATTGATTGTACACTTTCCAACTCCCTCTCGGATTATTAGATCGTCGCGTTGTGTTTAACTTAATCCGAATTCGGGGTTACCTCTCTTGAGTGTCAAACCCCATATTCTCCATATATCATTCTAAGCATATAAAAAATAAAAGAACGATAAATACAATCAAAATAATGAAGAATAACCGCTAACGAAACACAAACTCAATCAAACAACATATTAATAAATTTATGTTAATCCCTAAACAACCTATGTTTAGCCAATGGCCATAACCATATATACAATGTAAAATGAGGTAAACATTCTCAACAACTATCGAAAGTAAGAAAATAAAGAAAAGAAACGAACGAAATAGCCGATATCTGAAGATTTGGTGCTAAAACCGTTGAACGATCACTTCCTTCTTCTTTTTCTTCCTCGGGTTGTGAGATCGCCCTAAAACATCTCTCAACCTCACCCTAAATATATTTTAAGGGGCTTAGAGGGTGATAGGAGACCGAAAATGAGAAAGGAAAGGTGATTAAATAGGGAAAATTTCCTAAAACTGTAAAAAAAAATTATCTAAATCTGTGCAGAGGTGACCACCTAGGCGGTGGGTATGTCGATTTGATCTTTGCTGCAGCGGTGGAGGAGGCGGTGGATTCAGGGACTTCTCTACAATTTTACTACCGGGACGGTGGATATTACCACTGCGTTGGTGATTTTACAACAACTTAAGGCCCTCTCTGCATTCTCACCACCTCGATAGTGGTCTGGACGCCGAGGCAGCGGGTTGTTGTTCTGAATATTGCCTCCGTGCTTGTTTTTCCACCATTCTTCCACCATTCTTGATCCAATATGATCGTTTATGACCTGTTATCATCCATTTTTTCCCACACACATGATTTATACCAAAAAGAATAAAAACATATTAAAGCATATAAAAAAAACTATAAAAATACTCTAAAACTAACAAAACCAATTTAAGAATAAATAGATAAATCACACCTATCAGGAAGCACATGAGAAAAATCATGTTGATCCTCTACCGATGGTGCTGAGTACTAATGAGAAGATTGACGTTCTCACCAAAAAAATAGTTGAGATGGTAGATACGATCAAGTACATGGCGTAGATAATTGCCAATAGCATATCAAACTCCCCAGCAACCAATAATGACATTGGAGAAGAAGCAGAATCTCCAAGGTATGCTAATCCTTAATCCCATTAGGAGCAACTTGCCTAAGAAGATGTAAGCCACTAGAAGAAGAAAAGAGTATATAGCCGAACAGAGACTGTTGATTCACATCAATAGATTAGAAGCAGGTTGGAGAAAGTTCAGCCTTTGGATGAACTGGACACACTGTTGAAAGGTACTAAGATTTCATTCTCACTAGATATCCTAGCTGTTCCATTGTCCGAAACATTTGATCCCACGAAGTTTGAGAAGTATGATGGGAAAATCGATCTTGTGGACCATATCCGCCAGTTCAAACACGTCATGAACCTATATGGTTCTAGAAACTCCACACTCTGTAGAGATTTTGCCACAATATTAAAGGGTTCAGCCTTCTAGTGGTTGCATACGCTCCCACCAAACTCCATCACGTCTTTCAAGGAATTTGGGAAGATGTTTATCAACTGCTTCATAACCTATCAAAGGTTGATGAAGGGTCCTGATTTTCTGCTAGCCCTGTGTTAATAAAAAGAAGAAACTCTGCGCCAGTATATGAGCCAATTCAACAAGGAATTGACATGCATTGAGAGTTGTGTGATACAAACATCATTATTAATTCATTCACCTCAGGATTGCGCCCTGGCCATTTTCAAGACTCCCTAACTAAGAAGAATCCCCAAAGCATGTCAGAGTTGATGCAAAAGGAAAAACCCTACATAAAGCTAGAGTATGTCAAGATCAAAAGAGAAGGTAAGGGTTTTTTCAAAGATCACCCCAAACAAGGCAAGAAAGAACCAAACCTGCCTGGTCTACGAATGCCGATCTCAAGAATCCTGCACGAAATACTTGCATCTAAGGTAATTCAATGACCTCCCAGGTAGACTACTAAGTTTAATAGGAAGAATAGGTCCAAGTACTATGATTTCCATAGGGACCATGGTTACAATACGAATAACTGTTGGAAGCTCAAAAAGGAGATCAAACGTTTAGCTGACATGGGTCAATTACATGACTAATTACAAGAGCATTCAAGGGATAAAAGGAGGCCTAGAAATAAGGGCCATCGTGAAGAGCATCGTGAAAAAGAGCACAAAGAAGATTGTCCAAATGAGAATCGTGAAGTAATATTCATGATAAATTCTGTTAGGCCAATAACTGGAGAATCCAACTGTGAACGGAAAAGGAAGGTCCTCAAAATAGCACTGGAACGCTGCTATGGAGAAACTATGGTAGTAAGAACAAATCTGGGACCAGTCATTTCTTTCTCTGAGGAAGATTGCAAAAGGATCATTCATCCCCATGAGGATGCTTAGGTCATCACTTTATGGATTTCCAGCTTCTAGGTAAGGCGGATTCTGATTGATAATGGTAGTTCCACTAACATTATTTTTGTGGGTACTCTGAAGCACATGGGAATACCCAGTTCGAATGTCAGTTCAACACAGACTGTTATGGTGGGATTCAAAGGCGATCTCACGTTGCCACGTGGAAAGATCACCTTGTCCGTCACCTCCAACAAGGAGGAATGGGGGTACACAAAGGCTACAGAATTTATGGTAGTGGACTCAACATCGCCCTATCATGCAATACTTAGGTGTCTATTGTTACACGCGATGAGAGTTGTTGCATCAACATACCACCAATGTGTCATGTATGCAAAGGATGGTTCTGTGGCAGTGATACGAGGTGATCAAGTGGCTTTAAGGTAATGTTTTTCCATAGCTATGAAGGGCAAGAGTACGCCTTTGTAGTAATTAAAGCAGGAGCATAAAACAGCTCCATTACAAAGCTCGACAAATAAAATTGAAGACTTTCGAGAGCACGCAAGTGTAATTCAGCCAGTCGAGTAAGTAAAATAGATCGTCTTCAATGATAGGGCTCAAAAACTTATGATTGGTGGATCATTAAGCTAGACTAAGACCGACGAGATCAGCAGGTTGCTCCAAAAGAACCCAGACGTCTTTACCTGGGCTCCAAAAGATATGAAGGGCATCAGCCTAGACGTGGCGGTACATCATCTAGACATCTCTAGATCTTACCCTTCAGTCAAGTAGAAAATAAGAACTTTCAGCCTTGAAAAAGAACAAATGATTGACGCCAAGGTGAAGAGACTACTCTCCATCGTCCACATAAGGGAAGTAATGTACTCAAGGTGGCTAGCCAATCCAATTCTTGTCAAAAAGAAAAATAGAAAGTGGAGAATGTGCATGGACTTCACTAACCTCAATCAAGTATGCCCAAAAGACTGCTATCCAATGCCAAGAATAGACCAGATGGTAGATGTAGCAGAAGGGCACCAACGACTGACCATGATAGATGCTTATGCAGGCTATAATCAAATTACCATGGACCAGCAAGATGAGAAGGGAACATCGTTCATCACACCAAAAGGTACCTACCGGTACAAAGTAATGCCATTTGGTTTGAGAAATGTAGAAGCCACATATCAGCGGTTAGTAAACCTTATTTTCTAAGATTAGATTGGAGCAACTACGGAAGTCTACATAGATGATATGCTTATCAAAAGCTCCAAAAAAGAGGACCACCTCAACCATGTAGCGGAGGCCTTCGCCATTCTAAGATAATACAACATGAAGCTAAATCCATAAAACTATGCTTTTGGTGTTGCATCTACAAAGTTTCTAAACTATATGGTAAACCAGACCGGCATCATGGTGGACTCAGGTCAAATAGAGGTTGTCGAAAATATGAAGTCCCCTACAACTATAAGAGAAGTTCCAGTGCTGACAGAGAGGTTGGTTGTACTAAACAGATTTATTTCAAAATTTACTGACAGATGTGCTCCATTGTTCAAGATATTAAAAGGAAATAAAACCTTTTAGTGGGATGATGATTGTGAGTGAGCTCTCCAATCCATCAAATATTACTTGGGCTCAGTAAAGACGCTGGCTAAAGTAAACCCAGGAGAATAACTCTATCTCTATCTGGCAGGAACGCCTGTAGTAGTGAGCGCAGCGCTGGTGAAAGATCACACATGAGGGTAAAGGCCAGTGTACTACATCAGCAAGTCGTTAGTTTCAGCAGAAACTCGCTATACTAAGTTGGAGAAGCTTTCTCAGGCCCTGGTAACCGCAGCACGAAAGCTCAAACCGTATTTCCAAACACACATGATTAATGTGTTGACCTCATACCCTCTCAGAGTTGTAATGCATAGGCCAGAAGCTTCTGGTTATCTCATGAAGTAGATTGTTGAACTTGGTGAATTTTTCATCAAGTACAAACCTAGGGCAACAATCAAAGGTCAAGCTCTGGCTGACTTTATTATCGAACTAACTCTTCTAATGGAAGATAAAGTAACTCTTCTATTCGCTACGCTATAGAAGCTGTGGGTTGATGGTGCTTCGAATATAAAGGGGTATGGTATAGGTATAGTCCTACAAACACCTAAAAGAGATCAACTTGAAAAAGCAGTATAACTCTGCTTTCGAACCTCCAACAATGAAGCTAAGTATGAAGTTGTAATCATTGGGTTAACTCTTGCACAAGAGTTGGGTGCCCAGCATTTGGAGGTAAAGTCCGACTCTCAATTGTTAGTTAACCAAATTAAAAGATTGTTAATCATTAATGAGGAGAGGTTTCAACTTTACGTTGAAAAAGTAAAAGAGCTGATCTATTTATTCTAGAGTTGTAACTTTGAGGCCATCCCAAGGGATAAAAACACAAAAGCAGATGTCTTATCTATATTAGATTCAACTTTTGGACTGGATCAGAGATTTGAACTAGTGGAAGACTGGATTATGAAGAAGACTGGAGAACCTCTATAGTTTGATACTTGAAAGAGGGAACTTTCCCAGAAAACAAAGACATCGCCAGAAAGGTTCTATATAAAGCATTAAGGTATGTGTTAACCAACTATAAATTGTATAAACGTTATTTTTTCCAACTTTTGTTGATCTGTCTAGACCAAAAGAAACAAACTATGTCCTTTAAGAAATACATGAAGGGGCTTGTGGAAACCACCAAGGGGGACGAACCTTGGTTCACAAAGTGTTGAGAGTGGGATACTACTGGCCAACCATACACATTGATGCGTAGGAATATGTTAAAAAATATAACAAGTGCTAACGATTCTCCCACAACATCAAAGTCCCTGCTCAACAACAAACTCCAATAACCAACCCATGACCATTTGTTCAATGGGGGATGGATGTGCTGGGGTTGTTAACACTAGTACTTGGAAACAAGAAATACGTGTTGGTGGTAATTGATTATTTTACCATGTGGGTCGAGGCAGAAGCATTCGCAACAATGGGAAAGAACAAAGTAAAAAGCTTTCTTTGGAAAAATGTCATCTATCGTTTTGGTATTCCCGTAGTCCTCATTTATGATAACGGGACATCCTTCACCAATGGTAAAGTTGCTTGGATGTACAATGAGCTGAAGATTCAACATCGAACATCCAGTCCAGCGTACTCGCCAGCCAACGGACAAGCTGAAGTGACGAATAGTTCCATCAAGGAGGCATTCAAGAAATGATTAGATGATGCCAAAGGAAAATGGGTATAAGAACTCCCAGGCGTACTGTGGGCTCATCATACCACCCCCAATGTTTGCTACCAGAGAAACACCCTTCTCTCTAACTTACGGGATTGAAGCTGTCGTTCCAATGGAGATAATGATGACATCTAGAAGAGATGACACGATCAACCTAGTGTAAAATAAAGAACTCATACGAAAAGAAATAGATCAGCTAAAAGAGAGACGAGACAAGGCGTTATTGTAGATGGCGGCCTATAAATCAATAACGACACGAATGTTTAATTATGTTTTTTGTTCACGACACTTCGCCATAGGAGACCTGGTACTTAGGAGAGTAATGCCTCATTGCCCAGAAGCTCACTTGGGAAAGCTAGCTCCTAACGTGAAAGGTCCTTACTGAGTAATCAAAGTAAATGGACCAGGAGCCTATTGACTTGAAGATCTCGACGACATAGCAATCCCCAGACCTTGGAATGTCTCTTATCTACGCAAATATTTCGTATGAATTCTTGATCATTTTTTCATAATTTTTGTCTTTGATTCAGTATTTTGAAATCATTCTCTCTTGTTTTGAGAAAGTCTTTGAATAAAGAAAATAAATTTTCTTTCCATCAACTTTGCAACAATTATTATTGCATTATTTGCTTCTGTATTTCCTACAACACTTATTGAATTAAGGCCAAGTATGATACACATAGTTGATATTATGGTCAGCAGCTAACTGAGTATGTAAGCTCAATAGTTAACTGGGCACCTCAACCTAGCACTAACTGCACTCCTTAGCTTAGCACGTAACTGAGCTCATTAACTCAGCAATCAACTGGGCACCTTAGCCCAGAAATAACTGAGCTCCTTAGCTCAGCACGCAACTGAGTTTCTTAACTCAGACTCCCACTTAGCGCATTAGCTCAACAATCAACTGGGTATCCCAGCCCAGCAACTAAGTTCCTTAACTCAGACTTGATCAACTGGGCACCCCAACCTAACAACAACTAAGTTCTTTAACTCAGACTCCAAATGAGTGCATTATCTCAGTAATCAATTGGGCATCCCAGCCGAGCAATAACTGAGTTCCTTAACTCATACTCCAATTGAGTACATCATCTCAGCAATTAACTGGGCATCCCAGCCCAGCAACAACTAAGTTTCATAACTCAGACTTGATTCACTAGGCACCCCAACCCAACAACAACTAAGTTCCTTAACTCAAACTCCAATTGAACGCATCATCTCAGCAATCAATTGGGCATCCCCAGCTCAACAATAACTGAGTTCCTTAACTCAAACTCCAACTGAGCGCATCATCTCAGCAATCAGTTGGGTATCCTAGCCCAGCAACAACTGGGTTCCATAACTCAGATGCTAACTGAGCGCATTAGCCCAATAATAAACTGGGTACCTCAGCCCAGCAACAATTGAGTTCCATAACTCAGACACTAACTGAACATGTCAGTTCAACAATTAACTGGGCACATCAGCCTAATACTAATTGAACTCCTTAGCTCAATGCATAACTGAGCTCATCAACTCAGCAATTAACTAGGCACCTCAGCCCAAAAATAACTGATCTCCTAAGCTTAGTAGATAATTGAGCACACCAGCTCAGCATTAACTAAACACCTCAGTCCAACACCAACTGAGTTCCGTCACTTAGAATTTTGTTCATCGTAATCATTTGTTCATATCATGGTTAAAAATGAGTGTAGGAAAGCTTGTCAAATCTTAGCAGAACAGGTCAACCCAAGCTTGGATGACACTATTCAAATAATCTCACTTGTTAACCTCTAACCCTACAAATTAAATGAAGTGTTAATCTTCATTGTTTTCTTGTTATCAACATCGCTCATCTCCTTCAATAATAAAGATCCAGAAAACTTGTCTCAGCGATGAGTTCAAGACTGGTTAACATCTTGGAGAATGTTGATTACATTGTGTAATAATGTTAGTTTTTATAACTAAGTTGGTGATTCAAATGTTCAACTCACTGCCATAAGCCTAATATTTGGTTCATAACTAGTTTAGTTTTTTAACTAAGTTATGAAGAAGGGCAGACAAGAGGGTAGGCGCAAGGTATAACACAAATAGTTAATGAAACAAATGCAACGCAAGATTAAGAATATCAAGAACCCCATATTTTTCTATTTTCAATAAAGAGAATGGGGTACATGGCTATTCCTAACCCCCCCTCCCCTCCCCGCCCCCTCCCCCCCAAAAAAAAGAACGGAAAAGACTATTCTCAAGAACAGAAAATATTATTCTTCCAAAATAAAAAGAGAAAAAAAAAACACACGAAAAAAGATTTTCTTCGTCATCTTAACCCGGGACTAAGAGTGAAGTTTCATTCCGACATCGGAGAAGCAGACGAACCCAGATCTTCTGAGTCTGAGTTGGAGAAATAGAAGGCATGTTTTTCATACTTTCTCAGTTTGGTGATCAGATCACAGATGTTGGCCTTCTTTGCTTCATTCTTCTCCAGTAGTTTGTTTTGCTTTGCCTTAATAGTGTCAAAGAAAAGATTCTGATAGTTCAAATTGGCGGCCAAGTCACACTTGCTCCGGTCAATCTTCTTCACCTCTTCTCTAAGCTCATAAAAGTGAGAGATTGCCTGGAAGTGCGTCGCTTCCATGGCGAAGAAGGTAGCGGTGGCTTCCTCTAGGGCACGCAGATGGTGATGATTTTCTATGGCTGTCTTTGCTACCAATATTAGGGAACGAAAGCGATCCCCTAATTCTATTTCGTCTACCTTTCAAATTGAATTATCTCGAAGGCAGAAGGTCTAGTCCATGAAACTGTAGAATATGTGAAAGGAAAAAAGAAAGAGATACTTAAGAGATCAAGAATAAAATGGAAGAAAGCATGTCGAGTTGTGAAGAATTATCGACACTTGGTTTGTCTTTAAATAGCCAAACAAATGAATAGAGAAAATGAGTTGAAGTGTAAAAAACAAATATGCATTAAATATACGTGTAACGAGAGCTGACAAAATACGTACTGCAATTATCACAAATACATTCTCGAGACTTAAAATAACGGTTACTATTTTAATATAGATCATGATGATAAAGTGTGATCATTGTAAAAAATTAATTACAGATGTGTAAAAGGAAATTGAAAAGACATCAGGGCAATTCAAGGAGTGGTGCTCTGATCAGTGACGTTTGGTTGATCTGACAACAGTATGGTAGCAACGTCAGCTGGCAAGGCCTGGTCTAAGGTCGGTGCTAAATCTCTCTACTAGCACTTCGACCGTTTTATACTCAACGATTTGTTCTTCGCCCCCCTCAGCATTTTCTCCTTTTGACTCGTCGTCAAGCTTGTCCACCAAGAAACCAAAGTCTAAGTTAGGAAACTCCTCTAACACTCTCCTCTAACAGTAAGAGAAGCCCACCTTCTGGAGACTCCTTAACTCACCCTTGAATACATCCCAGAGATCTTCAATATCTTGCTAAGACTTTTTGGTTATAGCTACCAACTCAGCCACTAGGCGATCTCTCTCAGTTTGTAGTTGTTAAAGGACAATCTCTTTTTCTTAAAGTGCGTTCTCTTTGGCTTAGAGGGTAGCATCCTTGTCCTTGAGATCAATGTCTTTTTGATCAATGACTAAGCGAGCTGAACTGAGCTCTTTAGATAAAACACAGGCGTTATCCCTCAAAGACGAGCACTCTCCTCTAATAGAAATAATCTATGTCCTGAGCTCACGATTCTCTGAGCAGAAGAGTGTATTTTTTTTTTTTTGCAGGGCCTCTCTTTGATCATTAGCAGTGCGTAATTTCAGTTCGAATCGCACTTGAGATGATCTTTCCAGTGCAAGATACGTAGCTAGGTTGAGTTTTTCATTTTCCAAGGCCCGATTCTTTTCTTCCAGCTTGTTGAATTTGGCCAACTGGTGCATAAACTGGGCATCTAACTTGTTTTTATCCTTAGCATAGTTGACTAGAACAGAAGACATGTGCATACACTACAACAGTAAAGCCAATGATGGAAGAATTAACCAGCAATTTGGGGAAACGAAAAAACATAGTAGGAGTTATAAAAACTACCTGGAGAAATGCATAGATCACCATCCGAAATATCTAGAGTCTGTTTTGACCTTCGGTTCTCTTTTTTCCCTTGTCCCAAGACTACTCATACAAAAAACTTGATAGCAACATCGAAGATAGCATGGAGACCTGGGACAGAGGGTCCAACTTCATCAATAAGTTGGCAAATTTGTTGTTTTATCATACCCCGCCCACTGGAGGTTCTCTGGCTAGTTGTAGGAGTTGGGGAAGAATAGTGATTGACAGAAGGAGGTTCAGCAACAGGAACATCTGCTGACCTCGAAACAAATTCTGACTCTCTATGCTCTTAAGGGGTAGGAGCCGGAGGTGGTAGAAGGGTAACTGAAATTATCCTACGCCTACGAACACTCAGAGGATGGGAGTCATCTTCAGATTCTACAATCTCTAGGTCAGCAGGCTGAACTGGTTGGCTAATCTCTGGGTTAGCAGGAATCTTAGCAGAATGACAAGTCGCCAAACTAGCAGCAATAGCAGAAGCAGGTTGGGATGATGATTGCCCAGTCTTTTTAGCAAGTTTCTTGGCGAGTCTTTTCTTCTTCTTTGTTCCAAGTTACATCTCGGCTAACTCATTAAAGTGAGATCAATCCATTTCAGGCCTGTTAAATGGACGATGAGTTAGCTCCTTGTAAGAACGCATTGCTGGACCAACAACCTCCTCAACTCTTCTTCAATTCTAGTTATGAGGCCAAGACTTTGGCAAGCTCTATCACCTACATCAGAAACCCAAAAAGAGATGTTAACATCACTTAGATAGAATTTCAAAAGGACAACAGATTGTTAAGTGAATGACGAGAAAATTACTTGGGGTACTGAAGCACTTCGGCACAACTGAAGGCTGCCCCACTTCTTTAGGAAATAACTCTCAATCACCAGAGAAGAACATGTACTATTGTTTCCAGTTCCTTACTTTAACTGTGTTGATTCCAAGATTTTGATGAACAATTAAGTATTGATGTTTTGGTAGAACTAATGTTTGATCAAGTGTTTCAGTGATTTAAAGTTCCCGTAATGAAGATGTCAAATTGAATGGATGCTAATGAAGATGTCAAATGGAATAGATGCTTAATGAAGATATCAAGATGATGAAGAAGAATTAAGAGTTTGAAGAAATTAAGGAAAACAACCTAGGTAAATCTTAACTCTTAATATCCCATTTAGGAACACACACATGACACAAAATATATTTTATCTTTTATGTGTGTTTTGATTTAGTTATATTATTGGCACCTATGTGAATTGAGAAGAAATAATTTTGAATGACGAAAATGAAATATAAGAATATTAGTGGAGCTAATTTAGAGAATAAAATGTATTGAAATGAATTAGAGAGAAGTGTTCAGCAAAGAGGAGTTGACTGATAAGTTGACTGATGAGTATAAGACAAACATGTTGAATTTATTAGTCGATTGATAAGTCGACCGATGAGAAGAAAATAAAGTCTCTGAATCTAGCAGTTGACTGATAAGTCGACCGATAAACGTCCTTGGCTACATCCTGAATTGGGCAGTCGACTGACCAGTCGACCGATAGAGCTATTTCAGGATTTTGTGCATTCCAAAATCATAACTAAAAGTAGCCATTTTTTGTTAATATTTGAGAGATATTTCGGGGATATTATCTATATTTAAGGTATGGTTCATATACTAATTAAATCCTATTAATATGGTTCATCAAATATTAATGTTTCTCAATTTGGTACTTGAAATTGATTCTAGTATATTTAATTGAGATTGAGAAATACTTTGGGGATTTAATTGAGAGTTTTGAAAGTTGTTATTAAGTGTAATTGAACCTAATTGAAGTTCTTATGATATAAGAGGTCTGTAAGAGTTTTTAATTGTCATGACACTTGTAAACTAGCCATTAGAAGGTTGATTACATGTTCTTTTAAATAGATCTGCGAATTTCATTAGCAAATTTAAGCAGTAAAGAAGAGAAATCATATCATATCATAAGAGTGAACTTTTCTAAGAGTTATCTTTCTGAAAGTTTGTGAGTTATTCTAAGAGTAATCTTGAAGATCAATTGTGATTAATATTTACTACTACCGGATCTGAAGTTACATTGCTTTATCTGATTATTCTATGGATTTCAGGTGAGATCTTTCCAATTATATTCTTTCATTGCATTACTTGTTTATATTTTGAAAATTGATCTTAGAAATTGTTTCTGATTTGTTAAAGAAAATATTTTTACAAATAATTTCTTGAATCTGATTACATACTCCAATTTACTACCCATATCTTGTTAAAATCAGATTTTGTATCTTACGTTTTTCTATCACTAGTTGGGATATTAATTGAGTTATTATTTATCTGGGGTAGTAGAAGTTCCGAGTGAGATTTACTTCTTATCAATTTTTGTATTGGTGAGTTGTGACGAGTTAAATACCATTGGAGGTATTTAATCAAGGGTAGTTGGATTTCAGTCTCTTCCTGTAAAGAGATTGAGGTAGTAATTCTTCTTGGATAGAATTAGTTTGAGTGTTTTGTAAAGGTTCCACCCTTACTTGGAAAAATGATACTTGGAGTGTTGTGTGAGGTTTTGATTCTTGAGCCGTAGTGATAAAAAGAATTAGGTTAATCTTTAGCCTGTAAAAAGATAGGTTATTCTTGAGCTTGGAAAAAGTATAGGTTATTCCTAAGCCTTTGAAAAGGATATTATAAAGGTTGATTATGAGCCTGTAAAAGAATCAGTGTGTGGGTTTGGTTCCTACCTTTAAAGGGATCTTGGTTTTAGTGGGTGTGACCTCTGTGGAGCTCGGGGGGACTGGATTAGCCAAGAGTAGCTTGATGAACCAGTATAAATCTTTTGTGTACTGCATTATTGCTTTGCTATTTTTGCTGTTTGGGTGTGCACATAGATTGATAATATTATTCCGTTGTGTTATAAAGATAATAATTAATTTAGATTTAAAATTAATTATTTGATTTATTTAAATTTTAATCTGATTATTTTTTAATTACCCAATTCACCCGCCTCTTGGGTATTCTACTAGGCCAACAATTGGTATCAGAGCTGGTTTAGCTTGATTAGCTTAAAACACTAGCTAATAAAGATCACATGACGCGCACGATAGGCACACTAGGTGAGGGGATTTCTATGCACCGTCCACCATTGTTTACAAGTAGTAATTATGTTGTTTGGAAGAATAGAATGATTGTTTTTTTGCTGGCCACTAATTACGAGGCATGGTTGGTTATTGAAGATGATCCATACAGTCTTATGAAAAATGGAGTAGCCAAGAGAAAGGAGCAACTGAGTTCCTTTGATAAAGGAAAATTATCTATTAACTCGCAAGCTACTAATATTTTGCTTTGTTTTTTAGATGCAAATATGTACAGACAAATTTCAGGTTGTGTTTCTGCGAAAGAAATATGGGATACATTGAAAGACACATATGAGGGAACTGATCAAGTGATTGCAATCAAGGAAGCCAAAGAACTCACCAAACTAACCGCCGATGAACTCATCATTGATTCGATAACCTATGAGACGGCTGTTCAACAATATGAGATTGGATCAGAAAGTAATCTAAAGAGAAAAGAGAGACCTACGAAAGAAACATGAGATAATGCAGATTCCAATAGTTCAGAAGCATCAAGAAATGATAAGATAACTCTAATATTTGCCCTTATTGCCAAAAGAATTGAGTTAAAATTGAGATGCAATTATTGCAACAGGGTTGGATATTTTAAAGTATCATGTCCGTTCAGGAATTCTAAATTTATGGCTAAGAATGGATCCAAAGTGCAATGAATGCAGAAAAGAGCTACACAAATGGCTTGTGAAGAGTTACATAGTGTTGGGACTGGACTAGAAGGAACAACCAAAGAGATTATATCGAAAACAAGACCAAAAGTCACCAAGAATCAACAAGCAATATGTATAAAGCAGAAAGATATGCCAAAGCCAAGATGTGAGGTTTTAAAGAAGCAACAATCAACATGTGCAAATAAAAAGAATGTACCAAAGTCAAGACGTGGAGATACAAAGAACTCACAAGTGGCACCTAAAAGTAAGAAGGATGTACTAAAGTCATTGATTAAGAGAAATTGTGTACTCAAATCAATTGGTGGTACAGTTGAGATAAAAAGAAAGGTCATCACCAAGGATATAAAAGGTACTCCTAACCTTTCGTGATTTGAATCTATTAGAAAGGGAGGTGTCCGACTTGCCAAATAGGTAAGTTGGTAATGACTTCTAAGACCTAGTTTAAATGGTGTGTTATTGGTTGTCTTAGAAACATTACATGGTGATCTTGGTAATTACAATTAATTAAAATATATTAACATGTCTTTATATGCTTATATTAAGTAATGATCATGTATTTAATTTAAAGCATGTTATGTGAAGAATAATCAAGTGTTTGTGATATCACTAAATAATGCTAATTACTTGTTACATATGTATCTTAGTAAGATTATTTGTATAATGTGATCTTATTCATGAATACATTGTTTATACAAATAATTTGGATTGAGCTGAGTTTTTATACTTCTTGATGCATGATACTTTATGTTGAGGTGATTAAATGATAAATAATGACTCATTTGATTTAAATTGCTCACAACCTTGATTATATGTTTAAGTGGAATTTTATTGTTAGTCAATATTGATAGATTAATTAAATCTGAGTTATATCTTGCAAAATTAGTTTTTAGCATATTACTTGAGAAGAATCGATCTGAATTGATTGATTTATAGGATTAAAATTGCTTGGAATTGATTAGTGATCATGTATGTTGATGAGAATAATTAATAAATATATGTTCACTTGATTTCTACTAATGATCTTTTTCCAAGCATGTTTAAAAGAGTTTCAGGCTTTAAGATTACTCAAGGAGAAACAAATATTCATACCGAAACTCAAAGTTTGAGTCAAGAATAAGAACGAGATTGATTCGAGGAGATAATCGATTAGAGTTGAATCTTCATTCAACTAAGTAGTAAAATAATCTCATTCTTGCATTATTATGAGATAAATTTAAGTATCATGATTTGATTATATGACTATACTATATGAGGTTCTCTATAAGTCATGTTTAAAATATGCGAAATATCTTGTATCAAATCATGACTTGTTTATCATTTAATTATTTGTCAATATCTCTAAACATATATATATATATATAGCATGAGTTATTTGTTAATGATTATTGTTGAAAAATGTAGCTGATTTTTTTATGAAATAAGTATGCATTATATTGATAACTTCATAAATTATCATTGAGAAATGCTTCGTATTTTAGTGCATTAAAAATCACATGTTTGTTTCTATAAAGAGAAGACATTATTTGGTGTCATTAATGAGGCATGCAGACTTAACAGAATATGATTACATGTTATATTGTTGAAATATTTTGATTGCCTCAGGATTTTTCTCCAATGTATGAATTTACTTGTTTACAATTATTTAAAAGAGAAAGTTTTTATAAGCAAGACAATAATGTGTTATGCTGAAGATTTTGATACGTTCAATTAGTTTGTGATAATCACTGAATCTCTAGCGAAAAATTAAAGTTCATGACATTTGTCTAGAGTAGAGTAGAGATGTTTTTGTGTTCCCCTCCTACCTAAATTTGTTTTTGAAGATGACAAAGGAGGAGAATTAGTTGATATTTTATTAATGAGGAGAATTAGTTGATGTGTTATTAAGGGGGAACTTCTTAATTAAATTTGTGCTTTATTGATTATGGTTTATAATATCTTCATTATTATACTTAAATGAGTTAAAGAACCCGTCCTCGAATTCAGAGGGAGTGTGATTATATTTTATTTTAAAGAAAACATTAAAGTTAATTGTCATCATCAAAAAGGGGGAGATTGTTGATCCCAAGATTTTGATGAACAATTAAGTATTGATGTTTTGGTAGAACTAATGTTTGATCAAGTATTTCAGTGATTTAAAGTTCCTGTAATAAAGATGTCAAATTGAATTGATGCTAATGAAGATGTCAAATGGAATGGATGCTTAATGAAGATATCAAGATGATGAAGAAGAATTAAGAGTTTGAAAAAATTAGAGAAAATAACCTACGTGAATCTTAACTCTTAATATCTCATTTAGGAACACACACGTGATGCAAAATGTATTTTATTTTTTTTGTGTGTTTCGATTTAGTTAAATTATTGGCTCCTGTGTGAATGGAGAACAAATAATTTTAAATGACTAAAATGAAATATAAGAATATTAGTGGAGCTAATTTAGAGAAGAAAATGTATTAAAATGAATTAGAGAGAAGTGTTCAACAAAGAGGAGTTGACTGATAAGTTGACTGATGGGTATAAGACAAACATGTTGAATTTATCAGTCGACTGATAAGTCGACCGATGAGAAGAAAATAAAGTCTCTGAATCTAGCAGTCGACCGATGAACGTTCTTGGCTACATCCTAAATTGGGCGGTCGATTGACTAATCGACCGATAGAGTTGTTTCAGGATCTTGTGCATTCCGAAATCATATCTAAAAGTAGCCATTTTTTGTTAAGATTTGAGAGAGATTTCAGAGAAATTATCTATATTTAAGGTATGGTTCATATACTAATTAAATCTTATTAATATGGTTCATCAAATATTAATGTTTCTCAATTTGGTACTTGAAATTGATTCTAGTCTATTTAATTGAGATTGAGAAATACTTTGGGGATTTAATTGGGAGTTTTGAAAGTTGTTATTAAGTGTAATTGAACCTAATTGAAGTCCTTATGATATAAGGGGTCTATAAGAGCTTTTAATTGTCATAACACTTGTAAATTAGCCGTTAGAAGGCTAATTACGTGTTCCTTTAAATAGATCTGCGAATTTCATTAGCAAATTTAAGCAGTAAATAAGAGAAATCATATCATATCATAAGAGTGAGATTTTCTAAGAGTTATCTTTCTGAGAGTTTGTGAGTTATTCTAAGAGTGATCTTGAAGATCAATTATGATTAATATTTGCTGCTACCGGATCTGAAGTTACATTGTTTTATCTGATTATTCTGTGGATTCCAGGTGAGATCTTTCCAATTATATTCTTTCATTGCATTACTTGTTTATATTTTGAAAATTAATCTTAGAAATTGTTTCTGATTTGTTAAAGAAAATATTTTTACAAATAATTTCTTGAATCTGATCACATACTCCAATTTGCTATCCATATCTTGTTAAAATCAGATTTTGTATCTCACATTTTTCTATCACTAATTAGGATATTAATTGAGTTATTATTTATCTGGGGTAGTAGAAGTTTCGAGTGAGATTTACTTCTTATCAATTTTTAATTTTTGTATTGGTGAATTATGACGAGTTAAATACCATTGGGGGTATTTAATCAATGGTAGTTGAGTTTCAGTCTCTTCCTATAAAGGGATTGAGGTAGTAATTCTTCCTAAATAGAATTAGTTTGAGTGTTTTGTAAAGGTTCCATCCTTATCTGGGAAAATGATACTTGGAATGTTGTGTGAGGTTTTGATTCTTGAGCCGTAGTGATAAAAAGAATTAGGTTAATCTTTAGCCTGTAAAAAGATAGGTTATTCTTGAGTTTGGAAAAAGTAGAGGTTATTACTGAACCTTTGAAAAAGATATTATAAAGGTTGATTATGAGCCTGTAAAAGAATCGGTGTGTGAGTTTGGTTATTACCTTTAAAGGGATCTTGGTTTTAGTGGGTGCGACCTCCGTGAAGCTCGAGGGACTAGATTAGCCAAGAGTAGCTTAGTGAACCAGTATAAATCTTTTGTGTACTGCATTATTACTTTGTTATTTTTACTGTTTGGGTGTGCACATAGATTGGTAATATTATTCCGCTGTGTTATAAAGATAATAATTAATTTAGGTTTAAAATTAATTATTTGATTTATTCAAGCTTTATTCTGATTATTTTTTAATTACCCAATTCACCCCCCCTCTTGGCTATTCTACTGGGCCAACAAACTGGAAGGTCGGTGAGAAATGAAAACTTTTTGGAAAAAGAATAATAATACCTTCCGCTATTGGTGTGGAATTTGAGGTGTCCTATACTCGTAATCGTATTAACGGAGAGAAACGTCTCATTTGTTCTAGCCAGGGCAATGGCCCCCATGATTTGGTAAAAACTATTTGGGGTTAACTGGGGCAAGAGTAATTTTCAATTGGCGAAAAAGGTTACAAAGGAGTGGAGGAAAAGGAAGAGTGAGTCCGTACTTGAACATCCATAAAAATAAGCATATTTCATCTTCCTTAGCATCGTAGGGGCGTTCATGTTCTAATGGAACCCTAATCAACATTGGCAGGGGAATGTCATATTATTCCCTAAATGGTGAAAGCCATTCCTGTCGAAACTTGCTTGTGCCATGATCTCTCATGTTTTCTGAGGGATTGGAGGGCTGAGCAGCCTGAGGCGTCGTCATCTATTCCTCTATGGGATTCGATAACAAACCAGCCCCAGCAGGACTATTTGATTGACTCATTGACATCTTGCGACAAAGCAAACAATAATCAACAACAAAAAGTATGAAGTAGAGATACGCAACTAAATAATCAGGGAAAGATAAGAACTTACGCAAAATGGAAGTGATCTTTCGTGTAATGACCAGGTTTCCTAGGGCCGCCACTTGATTTTTCCCTTTAGAGAATTACCACTAAAATCGAATACCCAATAATTCATTGAATTTTTACAATGGTGGATAATCAATATCATTATTACCAATTAAATATAAATTCAATTAAAATAACTAATCCAAAATTAATTATTTTAATTAAAAGATCATAAACTATTAATATAATATTAACAGTTTAATTGATAGAGAGAATTAATACTAAAATCGAATAACCAATAATTACCCAAATCGGGAATCGTTACAAATTAGGTAAAGTAATTAAATACATTGAAGATTTGGGAGGGTCAAAGGTGTAAAAAAGAGGTTCCAAAAAAAAATGATGTCATTTAACAATACTTGGATTTGGGACAGTAGGTTGAAAAAGATTGTTCATTTTTATTTCCAAGCATTTTTTCCACATTTTCTCCATTTCTCTATTCGAACAGTGAATGACAATATTTATTTTCAAGTCTTTATTTACCTTTTTGAAAATTTGGACAATAATTTTTTGGACTTATAAGTATTTGAGAAATTTTACAATTGCTACAATAATTATAATTATTGAATTCTTCAATTCAACTATACAATAATAAATCATAAATACGACTAGTACAAATTAAATAGAAATTCGATTAAAATTCCTGTTGCCGTTTCATTCCCACCAGCCCTGCAATCAAAATTGTGGGTTGCGAGCCAACGCTCAGTAGAATTTCAACTCCTCTAATACGTGCATTTAATTAATATCACAACTAAAACACATAAATATAATTTCCATATAATCATAATTATCTCATGAAAATTTACAGTTAAAATTCAACCACAATAATAATATAAATCACACAATAGAGAGATTAAAACATATATTAAAAGAATTAGAAATTCTACCTGAAATTCGAAACCGAAATCCGAATCGGAATAATTTTATCACTAAAAACCATTCTGTATTAATAACAATAGCTTTTCCGTTTTGATCTCTAAAAGAGTCCACTAATCTTCTTTAAGTTCATATATATATATATATATATATATATATATATATATATATATATATATATATATATATATATATATAAATAAAGACCCCCCAATTCATTTTATCATTTACTATTATATTATTATTATTATCAATAAGTCTTGTGGATCAACCTATACACGTGTAATATAGATGACTCTCCAATTTGGTGTAATCATGAGATCTATTGCATGGCCACCATTTGCTTTGTATTTTTTTTTCCTTAAATACATGGCCCAAAACTGATTCCTTAACAGGTAAAAGAATGGAATAAAGGAATGGAATTACACTTAACACCCTTTAATTATAAAATAATTCTTATTAACCCTAATAATTACACTTATCTCCCCCGCAATTAGCAAATATTCTTTATAATTTTGCATAATATATAAAACAACCTGAAAATATTACACTTATATAAATTTATATTTTTAAAAATATAAATTTAACATTTAACTTCAAAAATCATCTAGTATATATTTATATCACAAATTTACAAAACCATCCCCAAAAATATTAAACTTAAATAGAATAAATTTTTCAAAAATATAAATTTTCGGGGTATTACTTTTCGCCTCTCTTCTCTTGAATCACCGCGAAAGTCAGAAAGACAAATGATATAGAAAAACTCCTGCTCATAACTGACATAGGCGAGTAGCCTTAAACGGGTCAGATCGAATATGAAATCTGATCCAGGACAGACAGACCCAATGGATTATCTGGGCCAAAGAATTATAAGCCCAACTAGGTACTAATTTTAACAATCGTTTGTGCAAGATTAATGGCCTCATGAAGAGGCCCATATTTGGATATATCTAAGCCCACAGTGTTTAGGACCAAAGAATGAGCAGATCAATCCATAGTGAACGTCTCCCTTACACTTGAAGAGATAAGCTAAATTGACTATAACGACCCATATTTAATGGGGACTGTTATAGAGATTTCTCTTAAAATTATGAAGATATCACATAACAAGCGGCCTTTCCAATGAAACGGTAGAATATCTCAAAGCCTATAAAAAGGGCATGTATCATTAGTAATAACTTACGGTTCAATCTACGTATTATTTTCTCCATTACCAGATTAACTTATTTTCATGCTGGAGACTCTTTGGTCGACACCACACTGGTATTCTCCTTGAAAACTCACGGTTTTGCAGATTATAAATGAAGGTGGGGAAATTTTTTGATACGTTCAAAGCTGTTACATGTGTTGAAATTTTTTGATAATATCATAGGTTTAAACTGTAATTTTCCTATAGTAAAATGGAGAAAATGATAGACTATGATTTGCCCAATGATTAAGGGGGTAGATCCCTCAATTTCTTTTGCTGCTCCAATTTGTCAAGATTCTATTTACGCGTCAAGAAATCCTTTTGTTTATTCTGTTAATTTCTTTCCCCAGTTAATTTTTTATTTCATTTTTTAAATTGTCAAAAAAAGAAATTTGAAAGTCCACCTAGAAAGAACAAAAAAGAAAATCACGTTGACGCTATATTTTCAAACAATCAGGAATCGTTTTATCCATCCACGTCATCAATCTCAAAAGATAGACTTTTAAGAACCACCCAAAGACTTTTGTCATTTTCCACTTTCCCTCCCCCAATATTTTGAAAAAGGGCCCGCCATCAAATCTTTCTTTTCTGATTCATCTGTTCAAATCACTTTCCAATCACTCAAAGTTACAATTTATACTGCGTATATCGTATTACATTAGCATCACATTTTTTTGATAAAACAAAAATTCGAGTTGAGTCTCAAAAACAAAAAACAAAACAAAACAAATTTATGAACACTAACCAATTACATTCTTTTTTAAAACTTACATGTTAGTACTAAAAGGAGGTTAATAGTTCGATTTTGGTTCCATTTCATACAAAATTAAAATCGAAATTGTTAGACATATATTAAAATTAAAACCAAAACTAAAATTAAAATTGTCATTTTTTAAAAGATTTTAAAAGTGAACCATTTTACTTTATATAAAGCCAAAATCAAAATCTCAAAACCATTTAATATTTTTTAATTTTATAAAAAATCAAAATCAAAATTAAAATTATAAAACCATGGATCGTTATTTTTTATACATAAACGAAAACATAACTAAAATATAAAATATAAATTTCAAAAAAAAAATCAAACTATAAAACTATTAATTTTTATAATAAACTTTCCTAATTATTAATTATTATAATAAACTTTTTTAATTATAATTAAAATACTAATCATCACAATAACACAAGTCAAGGTGTCCAAATACTATTTCACTATTCAACTACATCTCATAAAAAACTGACACATATATATACACACTAAAGGTGATATTGTAAATAAATAAATAAAAGGAAGAGTATATATATTAGGAAAAATTATTGATTAATTCTAAAAAACAGAAATTATTTATCGCATACTCTCTCGACTTTTCTTTGCACCGATTAATCCTGTCAACATTTATTGCTTGTACCAATTAGTTTCGTTTTCAAAAATGGTGAGGAATGAGTTTACCGAAATACTCTTCCGTGAGTTTCACATCAATAAAAAAGTCGTCAAACTGGTATACCATCGCCATCAATAGCTGCCGCCGTCGCCTATTGCCTGCCACTGCCGCCGTTCGCCGCCACCACCATAAATTATATTTTTCACTCCAAATTTTATGACTTTTTGTCACTTTCTATATGTTCCCCCCCAAAAAAAAACAAAAAAACAAACAACTTGATTTTAGGATAAAATCGTTACCAAATGTAACGTAAAATAAGATAACAATTGATGTTATATTCAACATTTATAGGTGTTAAATGTAACATCCATTCAATGTAATATCATATGAATTTTACTCTGCATATAAAAATAAGAGAATAATTGATATTATATTCAACATTCACAGGTGTTAAATGTTACATTCAACATCTACATGAGTTGTATTTTGGTCAGAAAAAGATAATATCATAAATAAAAAATAAAAAATAAAAAACAATTGATGTTACATTCAACATTCACATGAGAAATGTATTGGTAAAAAAAATATAACATCACAATAATAATAAATAAATAAATAAATTGATGTTACATTCAACACCCACAGGTGTTGAATGTTACATTCAACATTCAACATTTACATGAGAGATATTTTGGTCAGAAAACACATTCAACACCTGATTCAATACAGGTGTTGAATGTTATATTCAACATTCATATGAGGGATATTTTGGTAAAAAAAAAAAGATAAAAAGACTGATTAGTGCAAAAAAAGTATAATGAGAGTAATTGATAATTTTTTTTGTATTTTGAAATTAAATGGTGCATATCCCCATATATTATAAAAATATATCTAAAATATTATTTATACTGTCCAGTTCGATTTGAATTACCATCAGTGTCCCTAACAATTTCACTCACTCTTATTCCCCCCAAAATTTTATACTGATCACCAAAAGTCCAAAACCTTAATCTTGGATTCACTTTTGGGAGCCCCAACAAAACAAAAAAAAACAAACTCAAGTTTTGAAAACTATTTTTACAGCTAAGACTGAAACATTAACTTGTCAGATTCAAAACTGAAACTAAAAGTGCAGAAGAAGAAGATACAGAGCAAATGGACAATGCTAATCCTTTGTAACACAGTGAAATCAACAGTTAGAAAAATCTAGAAAACATTGTCTAAGAACATAAACAGAACAGAACATGTTATGTGTTTAATAATTGTTTTCAAGACCAAGTAGGGAAGAGAGTTCTCCAGATCTCAGCGAAGACTTGAATGATGACTCTGTGATGATGATAAGAGTTCAGCAACAGGAAACTCTGCAGTAGATTCTGGAGATCTTTCGCCGAGAAAATCTGCCTCTCGATTACCATTTCCACCATTGATGTACGGAAATCGTTGTACGGATCGGTCGAGCTCTTCACCACCGCAAAGCTGTCTTTCACTTTCCCCTGCAACGGCAACACACCCATGTCGAAATCTTTCGTCGCCGCGCTTCTCCGCCGAGGCTTCGATGATTTTTTGGGGTAATGTGCTCTGTTTCGGCGGAAAGGTTCGGACGATTCGGAGGAGAGGCTTCTCGAGGAGAAAAACGTTGTCCTATCGTCGTCGTCGTCGTTGCTGCTAAACAACCCATTGTATTTACCGGCTTCGGAGGGTTTAAATTCAACGAAATCGCTCTTTTTGTTCTTCAGTTTGGCCTTCTCGCTACTGCGTTTCCTCTGTTTCGGCTTAGACTCATAATTTCGGAACTGCGATATAGTTTTCTGCGGCGAAATGGACGACGCAGGCGGACACTTCAGGCTTTCGACTGAAGGCGCAAGAAGCGAATTCCGATCCGATACTTTGCGCCTAGGAAAAAGGTCTCTGTTAAAGACAAAATCATTTTGGGGCCGCTTCGTCTCCGGCCATTTGGGTCTGCAAATGGAAGGAAATGGGCGGGGCTTCGGAGAGAAGAGCTCGACCAGCTGGTAGTGCTGGCGGTCCCCGGCGACGAAAACCGGCCGTTCGATCGCGTCAGTGACGTTCTTGGAACTGCACGAACCGAAAGAAGATTTGAATATACGAGAGATTCGTAGCTTGAACCGGTTCTCCATTGTAGAGAGAGAAGGAATGTTTGGAGAGAAGGTGGCGGAAAATGGGGGTGGGTCTGGTATAATATTTGATAGAGAGAGGAGCTGAATATATGGAGTTTTTTGTTTTGCTGTACTAAAAGGTCTGATCATACTACTTTTTTCTGTTTTTGTCTTAATTCTTGTCTCCATTTGTGAAAGTTCAAATTTATTTAACTCCATTGGTGGCTTATTTAATTATTACTAAATTATAATTAAAATTTAATTACCTAGCTACGCTAGCGATAGGCATGTGTTCATGTTAAGAGGGGTTTTCTTTGTTTTGGTAAATTAGGTCTTCTCCTATTGTAGAAGTCAATACTATTTTAAATTCCTTGTTCGTACTTAATATTATCAAATAATCCGAATAATGCATTCTATTGCTCCTAAATTATTATTCTGCATTGTAGCAGTTCTCGATTTTCCCACCAAATAGTATGTCTTCTTTATTATTAATAATAATTTTAGCTCGCGCTAGAAGTGGGATATGAAATAATTTATATGTATATTTAATTGATTATATAAATTTAATTTTGTATTTTTTGTGAAATATTTTAGTTATATATGTTTAAATTGATAATATTGTTTAATATTTTATAAAAAAATTTAAGTAAAGAGGAGTGTCATTGAACTTTGAAATAATGTTAATTTAAATTTTTTGTCCTCTTCTAAAGAATTTAAAATTTTCAATACGATTTGGTTGGTCTTTACATTTTCTTTTTATTTTATATTTTCTACTATCTCTATGAATAACCAATATACCTTACACATTTGCAACTTAAAATATAATTACATGCACATTTAAAAAATCACAAATAAAAAATATAATTATGTATATTTTTGTATACCAAAAAATAAAAATATAATTATTTCTTTATACACACAACAAAATAATTACACACACCATCATACTCCCAAAATAAAAAAATATAACTATAAAAACTTTATACACCATAAACTAAAAAATAACTCTATACACCTTCATACACCCACAAACAACAAAATATACATATTTAAACATTTTATAAAAAAAAAAAATGTAAGTAAAATACTAAATTAATATGTAAGAATAAGATCAAAAAAATAAAAAACTCGCTTTTGATAATTTAGTCGAGTTATATTAGATATAAGCATGGAAGAGAGTCCTTTAAGGAGTTCCATATAGAACCTAAATGATGTTGGCTAGGACCGCTGTTTGGAATCACCCTATAGAAAAAGGAATTTAACAATGGCTAGCCAATATACCACTTGTGTGCTGCTCCAGTGAGGGTTAACTAGGAGGCTTGGCATTTCGTTGAGTCAGATGCACCGTGTATGTCCATATGAGCATGGTAGGTGTTGAGGTGTTCCATTGGGCTGGAATCTTCCTAGTATGTCCCGATTTGAGATGACATCTTGAAGTTGATCAGGACCTTTTACCATAGCATGCCGATAGTGAAAGGAGAGGCATCCTGCTTTACTATCTCATAGACGTTGGACTCCTTCTTCCCAATTTGCCCTTGTTTCTTATTGATAGCCTTGACCTGCTCTTGCAAGTCTTTATCAGCTCGTAGATCTGAGTTGCTTTGTTGTTATTTCGGCAAAGATGTTGAGGAAGCTTCTGCTGAGTTTGGCGGGGTTTGGTGAGATACATCATGAGTTTTACCCATGGCATGGGTATGACACGCCCCATTCCCTTGCGCGGGAACTTCAGTTGTTATGTCCCATATTTGCTCGATGGACACCCTCGGTCCTAGTAGAGAATGTACACTAGGGGCCATTTTAGATCTCAAAGCTTCGAGGCCTTGTCCATTTTTCAGATTCATTGGCGCAGTTCCTTCATTTCCCTTTGAATCCTCTCCAGCTCTTGGTGGAGGTCATGTTGTGTCTGGCAGCGCTTCTTCTTCTAGCATTATTCACGTTGAATTCTCCGTCTTTCATCGATGATAAGTTGTGCCTTGCTGACAGGCAACACCCATCCTTGAGAAACAGGTGTTGGTGGAAGTAGTTGAATATGATGAGTCTGTCCAATAAGATATCAGACAATTTGGGAGATATTTTGGACTTCTCTCATTATTTACATCAAGAGTGATGGTGATTCTCCTGATAGGCCAACTTCATGAAAAGCCAAACGGATTGGTTGTCTCTCACTCTCATTATCGTTGGTCATAATTCTAGACCATAGAGTGATCATTTACATAATTGATTAAATTTGTGAGAACAACTATTTGTCGTTACCATAGAGGGCGCTAATATGATGATTCCCAAAATGGTTAACCAGACACATAACTCTGAGATTCGGAAGATTGGAATATTTTGTGGCTTAACTTATTTTTTCTTAGCTTGGGTTCTTGTAAAACAATGCACAGCAGGTGGGCTTGCTGGCATTGTACCTCTGTTGTGAGAATTAGCCGAGAATTTCTCAGTAGAATTTGACATGGTGGGTGTTAGGAAAAAGTGAATACCTGATTAACCCTCAATTCTAATATTTATAGGTAGGTGAAGACTTATTTGACAAGTTTTCCCTAATTCTCGGTCTTTTATTAGTGAGGTAGTGTCGATATTGGCCCATCGCCATTAAGGTGGCGGTGATCATAGGGTGTGGATTATGTGAACCATTTTTTTGGAGAAGTAACAACTCTTTCCTTTATGGGCGAAAGTCATTTTGTTTGCTTCCGAGAAGGAAGGGTGTCGAGTTTTTTTGCCCAAGAGGCCTGGCTTGACCGGGGAACAAAAGGTAATCCCCGTCGCTCTCATGCCTGTAGTCGGTATGCTCAGAGTAAGTCACTATCTGAGGCGGTTTGTGGTCAGGATGGTTGATCGACCGGTTAGGGACTTGCTATGGCTTCTCATGCTTGTTATGTGGTTATGACACGTGTCTCCCTTCTGGGCCTTGTTGAATTTTCCCTTTTCAACTAAATTAATTCAAGAACATTGCAATCTGTTGACCAAAGGTCTTACATAAGATAGAGAAAACTATTTATTGAGGAGAATGAAATTAAATCCTATTAAGAAATAGTCTTTATAATGGCAATCCAACCTAGTATAGATATCAAAATCTAGGTTAAAAGGACAACCGAATTATCAAGGTGTTGCAAATGCATCATTGAGTTGACAAAATCTACAGCTTATTCCTATAATATAATAGTGATAACTGCAATATGGTTATAGATAAGTATGACTTTCAATGAATACCAAGTGGGTATATCATGATATTGTTTACAAAAAAATCACCTATATGATTGAGAATTGGGCCGTTCTAGGGGAATGAAAATGCTAAATTCTCTAGAAGTACTCATAAAGTACCAGGATATTCATGGTCAAAATGAACGCAATCATAGAATGAAAAGTGTGAGGAAAATAAATATGTAGTTTTATTGTCTTGATTTACACAAAAGGCCAAATAGTTCAAGAAATCAAGTTCACTGTTTGCCTGAGTAAATTCAATAGATTCTTATTTGGAAAAGTTCAAGGTCAAAAGCTACCTATCTTGATGTAGTTGTTTTCTTTTGAGATCTCTCTTATCCAATCAATTTTCATTCATGTGGGGAAGTGTTACATGAAAATATTTTTTGGGCATTTTATGATTCAATTATTTATGGGACCCAATCTTGAATTAGGATACATAAATAATACCAATATATTTTCTTTGGTGAGAAAATGAATGTGGTATATTTATTTGTGACAAAAATCATTTAGAGGTGAATAAAAATTGTTCCTTAAAGTAGCCTCTTGAAAATAAGCCCCTTAGGGCATTGAACTGAGATGGTCTGAAAGTATTTTAATGGATATAACATAAATAAAGTCCCACACGCGAGCGCCACAACCACCGACTAACCAACCGCCTAGTCAAGCCTAGGCCAGGGGTCTTGTGGAGTGCTTGACTTGGTCTTGGCATCCTTTTAGACAATTAATCTAAAAATTAAATTATACTAAATAGAGCCCAGCTGTTTAGGTTCGTAACTGCAAAAAGTTACAAAATCTGGAGCTTGTTAATGTGTGTAACTGCTTTTGAATTAAGGAGTTGCATAGTCGGTCTCTTCATTTTTTTCAATTACTAATTCCGCTTCGTATAAAAGAACAAACATTCCTCAACATATAGGTATCCAATCTTAAGCTCACATTCATGTTTTTCTTTAGAGTTTATTGTTCTTGAGAGTGTGAGAGTTTAAACACTATTCTGTTCGTTGAGCTTTAGGTTTCTAATGCTGATACCATTAGCTGCTGGTTTTTGTATCTTGGGAGATCGTCAAACGACTGTCTCGGTCTCTATTTCTTTTCCTAGTATTATGTTTTATTTTTATTTGGTAATACAATACGTGTCTTCTTCTTGTTCATCTTGTTTTACATTTAGTATTTAATCAATTCACTACAATTCAAATTCCAATTTTGTAATTTTTTATATTATAATCTGTTAATCTGAAATATTTTTGTAACCAATCATCTGCTCTACAGTGTTTCTCGAGTTTATTTTCTACAATTAACTAATTAATTATTTATTAACTTAATTAATTAATTACATTATATATATATATATATATATATATATATATATATATATATATATATATATATATATATATATATATCATATTTTCAATACTTGGCAGAATAAAAAAACAATATAAGTTTTGATGTGGGTAGAATTGGACCTGTTCCACGTGTTTGCCACCTTGACCAGAATTTGTTATATCACCATCGCCACATCTGCAATGACCTGATTAGTCCTGTGAATAGACAACTCGAGGTTCCTAGTCAAGTAGGCCAGCATGAAGCACTCGGATTGTCAAGAAGAATCTCCTCGGAATGTCGCCACGGCGTGCAGGTCGGCACGTTCTGCCAGACCTATATCTTGGTGTTCAGGTCGACCTGTCTCTCTGAACAGACTTGGCCCATAGGTTCCACCATCTACAATGTGAAGGCTCAAGGCCCAAGCCCATAGCTCTAATCCACCGTGTCGTCTATGCGCCTGACTACTTAACACTAAACCTAGCTTAAGGCCCTAATCTTGCAGAACGCTAATAACTCCCCTGCTTATAAATAGGAGGCTTCATCAACACATTGAGAGAGAGAGAGAGAACATCCTCTACAGATCGTCCTGATAGGTCGAGGTAATAATCTCCAAACATCTTGATTTCTTCCTCCGAGCTCTTACTCCACGCCGAAGAGGACACGCCGGGAACACCCTGGCCTATCCTGTGTGCAGGTGACAGATCGAAGTTCAACCTAGAAAGCGGCTAGGATAAGAAGATACCGGCTCGGACTACAGGCCGGACAATGCCTATCCATCCAGGACCCAGGTGTCTAGCAAGGACGAAGATAATCTCGAGATCGACTTCAACCCCATCCAAAGGGTGGCTGGACCATACTGCTGGTCGAACCCACTTCCGATACCAACAAGTTTATAACCTAGTTCTCCCTTGAATCAATCCATTTTTATTTTCTTAATCAAACGCTTAAAATTTGTGGTGACCCCCTACAACGCTTTTTTCAATATTGAGAGAGAGAGAGAGATTTGAAAAATGACATTCAACGGAAGTATTGTCATGTTCCTCCTATTTTGGTTCAGGTTCATTATAATGCAATCTAATTTGACATGTAAACTAATAAGTGCGTAAATGTCCATATATTTATTCTTTTATACTTAGTATTTTGTACTTATTTTGTGCCTAATTTTATTCACTAAACTTATATTTTAATTTAGGAAACAAATGAAGGCATTTGGAGCAAAACGGAATAAATCGCACGATTTAGGTAGTTTTGACACATGTTCGTAATTAGACCATAACGTTTACGTCTGAAGTCCGATTGAGGTGATTCAAGATGATATAGAAATAAACGAACGATATCTACAATGTTAACTTTTTGTGTTTT
Organism: Eucommia ulmoides; assembly: GCA_016647705.1. Taxonomy (NCBI): domain Eukaryota; kingdom Viridiplantae; phylum Streptophyta; class Magnoliopsida; order Garryales; family Eucommiaceae; genus Eucommia; species Eucommia ulmoides. The sequence continues at coordinate 27,930,089 of CM028340.1, read as the reverse complement.
GCCAGAATCAGATTATATCATGGTCGAAATTGATCTTGAAGTGATTGTACCTACACTGTCGATGGTCTAATTTGAAGAAAAATGGAGATAACCAAAAACCCGACTCCGACCCACGAACCAACGTGGTGAGCTGATTAATCTAGAACTGTTACATATGATATAATGAGTAATTAAACCATTCAAATTTATGGGGGTCAAAAGCATAAAAAAAGAAAAACATTACAAGGATAAATGGTATCATTTATCATTCAATTCTATATTGGAACAATTACATTCAAAGGAATGAAAAAAAAAAAAAAAAACAAAAAAAAAAAGGCCAACTAATGCAATTAATTGGCTTGGATTGAAAAGGGAAATCAAGGTGGGAACTTAATGGCATTAAAGAGGCTATTAAAAATAAAAGAATGAATGGAAAGTGAATAGAGAATTTTTCGGCAGTGGCATTATTCATGATTCAATGTGGCGAGCTTGTTATATTTAGAAGGAGATATTCGGGGAAGCCATTTTATTTGATTCACGGTGGGATTGAAAAAGAGATCATTCATTTTTCTTTTGACTGGGTTTGTTTGGACAGTGGCTATGGAGCATTTTTTATTTGGACAAACGAGACTCTCTCTTCTTTTCTCTTTTCTCTTTTCATTTTTGTAATCTTGCATGGCCTTGTGTGGCTAAGATTTTTCTCTTGGTCGAAGGAAACTGAAGCCTTGGAATCAATAAAACTGTGAGATCAAATTTATTTTCATTGTTCCATTTATATTTTGAGCATTGGATGTTCTTCTATGCCTATTTTCATGATTGTTTCGTTTAATCACTAGGAGGCCTACAAGTTTATTATTCATTACAATTTATTGCTAGTTTAGATATCAAATCCGTAATTGTTTGATCCCTCTAATCTGTGAAGCAACTAAGATTTAATGATTTGCTACGTCAGAAATTATTAGATCTTAGGAAGAACACTCAATTAAATTAAATACAACCGCTTGTGCTTGTGTTGTTTAGCTTTATCGATCTCTCTAATTCTTAATGTTGTGACTAGATTAAACCTTTAACACTTGTCTTAGGTTGTTTAGTAGTTAGGGTTGATTAAATCGCTTGTTTTCTAATTAACTACAAGTATGGAGAGATAGGAAAATAATTCCAACGGTGAATATTCAATGTGTAAATTGATTTATACTTGCATCGATGAACAATTGTGTAATTCCGAAGGTGGATGTTGACTTAGACCAAGGTATGTTTTTTGATTGAATTCGGTATTAAGTTTGCAATTCTTTGTCTTATTGATTTTATTAGATATGCTATCCTATAATTAAACACCCTCCTTGTTCACGTAGCACAAATTTAGGCTAGACACTCTCTGTGGAAACGATACTTGCTCACACTACTACAGTTCATATTTAGGAGTAAGATTTTATTTTTGGTTGCCTACAACAACACACCAAATTTTGGCGCCATTGCCGGGTTGTGCTTCTAGTTGATTTTATTTGTGCTTTTTTTGAACTTTTATTTCGGTTCAAGAAAAAAAAAATTGAAATGGCAAGCAAGTCTTAAAAAAATAATAAATAAATAATAATAATCAAACTTAACCCAAAAAAGATCTAGCTGAAATAGTAGTAGAATATATATATATATATAATAGGTGTTTATTTTTTATTAGTCCACAGTGATTGTTTTTTCACAACTGCAATCGTTTATGTGGTAGGTGTTCATTTTCATAGTACATGATCTGTGTGGTTGATTATTATTTCGGGGTTTATTTTCATTTGCTGTGTTTGGATTGTTTTATTATGGTTATCTAGGGTATTGGTTTTTGTTTTAATTTTTGTAGCGGTTTTTTTTTTTTTTTTAGTTTTTTTTTTTTATTGAGGTTCATGAATAGTTTGTGCATCTAAAAAATTAGGATTATCGCCTCCCTCGATGATTATGAATTCTTTAGTGATAATAATATTTGTGTTTTTATTTTAAAATCTATCTCTGGAAAAAAATAAAATCAGTTTCAGAAAATTTCAACATCTTCTAGGATTTTTAAGCAATTTTTCGTTCTTTGGCGTAGATTTTTAGTTTTGATTTTTGTGATTTTTTTGTGATTTATCTTTGTCTTCCTAATCGTGTATGCCCGTTACTCGTTCTTCTAAACAAGGTGTTTTGCAGTTTAATCCGGATATAGAAAAAACCTTACACAAGTTAAGGAAGGAAACTATACATAAATCGGAAGATGACGATCTACTTCTTAATTACCTATTTGCTAGTGATTTTTATTTAGAAGAGAAAGAAGTCATGGCTGAAAATCGAACTTTGAAGGAGCTTGCTGCCTCTGACTTGAACCAACAACCTCTTTGCATAACGTTACCTACTTTAGATGCTACTACCACTTTTGAATTAAAATCTGGACTAATACATCTCTTGCCCACTTTCCATGGTCTTGCAGATGAAGATCCTCAGAAGCATCTAAAGGAGTTTCATTTGGTATTCATGAGTATGAAACCTACAGGGGTGATGGAAGAGCAAATCAAGTTAATGGCCTTTCCATTTTCATTAAAGGATGCAACAAAGGATTGGCTTTATTATTTACCCTCCGGAAGTATTACCACATGGAAAGAGATGAAGAGGTTGTTTTTGGAGAAATATTTCCCAGCTTCAAGGGCGGCTAATATTCGGAAAGAAATTTGTGGTTTAAGGCAGTATAATGGAGAATCCCTGTATGAGTGCTAGGAACGTTTCAAGAAGCTGTGTGCAAGATGCCCCCATAATCAAATTAGTGAGCAACTACTTATCCAATATTTCTATGAGGGCCTTCTACCCACTAATAGAAACACGATCGATGTTGCTAGTGGAGGAGCATTGGTAGATAAGACTCCCGAGGCTGCTAAAAACTTGATTGTGAACATGGCGGCAAACTCTCAACAATTTGGGACTAGGCTTGATCCACCATATAAATATATCAATGAGGTAAATGTTTCATCCCTTAAACAACAAATTGCTAGTTTAACCTCTTTTGTTCGTCAAATGGTTGTAGGTAACATATAAACGGTGAAAGCTGGTGGGATTTGTTCGATAGTAGGGCATCCAACTGATATGTGCCCAACTCTTCAAGAGGAACCCATTGAGCAAGTGAATGCAGAAGGTGGATTTCCGGGACAACCACAAAGGAAATATGATCCCTATGCAAACACGTAAAACCTAAGATGGAGGGATCACCCTAATTTTAGCTATGGGAATCCACAAGTAAATCAGCTGGCGACTCAAAACCATCCAACTTTCTAGCAATACAAGTAGCCATACCACCCTAGACAACAACCAGGCCAAACTTCTAATTCTGGTATGTCTTTAAAAGATATTGTTAAATCTCTTGCCACTAATATACTTTGCAATTTCAACAGGAGACAAGGGCCAGTATTAAAAGTTTGGAGAATCAGATGGGCCAGATGGCAACCACAATCAGTCAGATAGAGGCCCAAAGTTTAGGAAAATTACCCTCTCAAACGATTGTAAATCCAAGAGAAAATGTAAGTGCAATAATTTTGAAAAGTGGTAAGAGGTTGAGATTCCTGTCAAGACAGTCCTTGCATCATCGAAGTAAGAAAATGAGAAAAACATCATTATAGATAGGGACGTCCCCAATGATGATGAGACGAACATTCCCAATGACGACGATGTACCTAAGCGTAAGTTTCCACATCTTTCTGAATATAAACAAGTACCTTCTTTTCCTCAGACTTTAGCAAAATCTGGAAAAGATGAGCAAAATAGAGATTTATATGAGACTTTTCGTAAATGCGAGGTAAATATTCCGATTTTAGATGCTATTAAACAAGTGCCTCTTTATGCTAAATTTATAAAAGAATTGTGTTCAATTAAGAGAAAATAGAAACTTAAAGGATGTGAGAATGTGAGAGTTGGGGAGACCGTTTCTGCAGTTATTCAAAGAAAACTTCCTGCAAAGTGAAAATATCCAGGTACGTTTACTATCCCTTGTACAATAGATAACACTAGATTTGAGAAGGTCATGTTAGATTTAAGAGCATCTATTAATGTCATGCCATATTCTATATATGTTTCTTTAAAACTTGGACCTTTGAATAAAACTAGTGTTGTGATTCCATTAGCTGATAGATCTAATACCTATCCTAAGGGTGTAGTTGAGGATGTTCTTGTGCAAGTTAATAATTTGGTTTTCCCTGTTGATTTCTATGTGCTTGATATGGAAAATAATGATCAAACTGCCCCTATTTTGTTAGGAAGACCATTCTTAAAAACATCCAATACTAGATAGATGTTCATAGTGGCACACTTACTATGGAATTTGATGGTGAAATTGTTAAGTTTAATATTTATGATGATAATCATGGTGATGATAATCTTGTTTATTCTATTGATATGATTGATTCGCTATCACAAATTTTTTTTGAACCTGATTGAAAAAGGAAGCATTGAGTCGAGCCAACGACAATAAACGAAGGCGCTTCTTGGGAGGCAACCCAAGGGGAGTTTGTTTCTTTTTCTTCTTATTTTCGCCTTCATATTTTGGCTAACTTTTGTCTTTTCTTTGCATTTAACCTTACATTGGGGACAACGTAAGATTTAAGTGCAGGGGAAGGGATTTAAGTTGTGTTTAATTTTGTTTTTGAAAAAAATAAATAAATAAAACTAAAAAAAAAAAGAAGAAGTTAATTGAATAGTACATAAGTGTTCGATTAGTCTTCTTTGATTAACCCATGTGTTAATTTACATGTTGGCAATGTCTTCAAAATTTGAGGGTAAATGTGCTCGAATCTTAGTAATGGATTGACGGGGTACTCTTGTGAAGTTGTATGAGCTTGGTGACGAAACATAATTGGGGAGTGTGTAATGAATCCTTAAACTAATCCTTTTCGGGTTTAATTTTTTTAACAAATTGGTAGAACGAAGCATAAAATGCACCTACCAAGTTAAAATAAATATTAAAAAAAAAAAAAAAAAGGTAGGACGGAGCATAAAATGCACCTACCAAGTAAAAATAAATAATAAAAAGGGTAGGACAGAGTATAAAATGCACCTACTAAAGAGAGGAAAATATTTCCTAGTTTGCTACCCGGTTTATAGTAGTAGAAAGGAGTAGTTGGGGGATGATTTGTGCATGACCTGACTATGTTAGTTGCGGAATGTTTTTATTGACCGATCAAAAGTACTTGCGGATTGAAGTGAAAGGAGTTGAACATGTTTGGCTTGAATTCGATTATCATTGTTATACATTTAAGATTAATATATGAGGTTTATTAGGGAGCCTGCATTGAATACTTATGTGTTATAATGGTGTTTTGAAACTGTTGAGTTTTATGTTGTTTTGCTCGAGGACGAGCGAAAGCTAAGTGTGGGGGAATTTGATAAGTGCGTAAATGTCCATATATTTATTCCATTATACTTAGTATTTTATACTTATTTTGTGCCTAATTGTACTCACTAAACTTATATTTTAATTTAGGAAACAAAAGAAGGCGTTTGGAGCAAAACATAATAAATCACACATTTTAGGTAGTTTTGACACTTGTTTGTAATCAGACCATAACTTTCCCGTCTAAACTCTGATTGAGGTGATTCAAGATGATATAGAAAGAACAGAAAGACCGATACAATGTTAATGTTTTGTGTTTCTCCAGAATCAGATTATATCATGGTCTAAATTGAAGTGGTTGTACCTGCACTGTCGACGGTCCAATTTGAAGAAAAATGAAGATAACCGAAAACCTGACCAACGACCTGACTCCGACCTGTGAACCAACCTGGTTAGATAATTAATCTAGAACCATTACATGTGATATAATGAGTAATTAAACCATTCAAATTTATAGGGGTCAAAAGCATAAAAAAGGAAAAACATTGCAAGGAGTAATGGTGTCATTTACCATTCAATTCTATGCTGGAATAGTTACATTCAAAGGAATGAAAAAAAATAAGAAAAGGCCGACTAATGCAATTAATTGGATTGGATTGAAAAGGGAAATCAAGGTGGGAACTTAATGGCATTAAAGAGGCTATTAAAAATAAAAGCATAAATGTAAAGTGAATAGAGAATTTTTCGGTAGTGGCACCCTTCCTGATTCAATGTGGAGAGCTTGTTATATTTGGAAGGTCATATTCGGGGAATCCATTTTATATGATTCATGGTAGGATTGAAAAAGGGGTCATTCATTTTTCTTTTGGCTGGGTTGGAGCGATAGGAAAATAATTCCAACGTTGAATATTCAATGTGTGAATTGATTTATACTTGCATCGATGAACAGTTGTGAAATTTTGAAGGTGGATGTTGACTTAGACCAAGGTGTGTTTTCTGATTGAATTCTGTATTAGATTTGGTTGCCTATGACAGCATACCATAAACAGACAAGGCACGTTTTCTAGAACGATTTCTTTCAACGTGCACATACCTTTTTTCCAACTTCTCTAAGAAGACAAAATGAAACTTCAATTTTAGCTCTCTAAAAAATATATTTGATAGATTTTTTAGCTTTACAAAACTAACATGTTTTTCTGTTTCTGTTAATCTGAAAAATTAACTAAACAATTTTTTTTTTTTTTCTATTTTCATTTCTAAAAAATGAAAAATCTAATCTAATCTAACATCTAATACTTAAAAGTGAAAGGAAAGATAATGTTTTAATGAAATTGAAGAATGACTGTTTCAAGTATTTTGGTGGGTTTTTATATAAATATTTTCATTTTTATTTTTATTTCTTTATAGATTAAATAATAAGTGCGCTACTCAAAATTTTTATTTTTTTTATTTGGATAGACGAGACTCTCTCTTCTCTTTTCTTTTCTCTTTTCATTTTTGTAATCTTGCATGGCCTTGTGTGGCTAAGATGTTTCTAATTAATGTAAAAATATATGATCATTTTCTATTGTGCACATTTTAAATTACTTAAAAATATAATTGTGATTGAAAAAATATTTCCAACCAAAAATAAATTAGATACAATATAAATTAATTAGGTTGGAGAATGCCTATTTCAAGTATTTTGGAGAGTTCTTTTTTTTTTTTATTATCAAATAATGGGTGCCCTATTCATTTGTTTTTTAGTTACACATGTATATATATATATTTTAATTATTGTACAAATATATAATTAATTTCTCTGGTGCAAATTTTAAATTATTTAAAAAAATAATTGTGATTGAAAAAATATTTTTAATCAAAAAGAAATTAGATATGGTATAAATTAATTAAATAGAATTTATTGGACTTGCAAAAATTGGTAACATTAATCCTAATTTATGGTTATTTGTTTGGTACTTTATACATATTAGTAAAAGTTAATTTGTATAAATATTATTTCACTTTTATGATTATTTATGTAATTTTTAATAGTATAGTTATTTTCAATATTTATAAAGCGTCATTGCTCAATAAAGTTTATGCATCTACTCCCAGATATCGCTACCAAAGTAAAAAAATATTTCTAAAGACTACTCCAATTGAACTTGTTCAAAAGTATTAAAATAATTATCATTCCAAAATTATCCTTCCTTTATATACACCAATTTCACTTAATTTTTAAAATTTTACTTGTCTATATATATTAATAGGAGTCCATGCATATTTTTTTAAAATAGAAATTTTGACCAAGTTTTATTTGTGTGGGTGTGAAAAAGTTGTTTTGTTTTAAAATAAGAATTGTGGAAAAAAATTCTTAATTTTTTTTTAATTCATCGCAATGCCTGGGTCTAAAAAAATATATCTATTATTTTTAAAGAAAGATAAGAGAAACTTAATTTTCACAATAAAAATAGAAAAAAAAAAAAAAAAAAAACTAAAGAAAATAGTTTTCAACTTTTGACCAATATATATATATATATATATATATTCTTAAGCTCTCTCTAACTTTCAATGTCACACGAGCACACACTAGAATCTTTTAAATGTGGAAGCTTCCAAGGAAAAAGAAACATATGAAAGAGAGTGGGGAGCTCTGGACCTTTTACTTGGCTAAGACAAGCAAAAGGACAGTACTTGAGGTGTTATACGAATTCAGCCTTTAAATTTGAAGTTTAATTAGCTCAGCCTCAATGACAACAAGAAACGATTACCTGTTGTTCCACATTTCTTTCTCTTGATTGGATGCTTTTCGTCCAACCAAATTTTGGCTCTAAAATTTTGAAACCCTAAATTTTGGTTTTTTCATCTTACTTTTTTTGGGTAGATGGGAAAAGGAAACAAAAACAGAAACAGAAACAGAAACAAAGCAGACCAACAAACACAGACAAAACAGTCCAAAAACAAAACAACATAAAAGAACCAGACTAGCTAGATGAGCTAGAATCTGACGTCCTTTGATCCATCTCTTCCACAACCATGTTCTCAATATCCTAAATAGGCTCCTCCAGGATCTTTAGCGCACCAATTTATTTGGCTCTTTTTTTTGCAAGTGCTTTCGCGTATCCATTTGTTTCCCGAGGTATGAATTGCAGATTGTAGTCATTGGTGAGTAGCAGCCTTTTGCATTCCGCAATCAAATCCTTATAACGGTAGTTCTCGAGACAAGGATTGAGCACAAGATCCACTACCTCTACCGAGTCAGCTTCCACAAGAACTCGTGAGAACTTTCTGTCTACCACTAGTTTGATCACCGTCGCTAGGCTATTTAACTCAGCTTCAAGGGGAGTGCAGCTAGCAAGGCTTCCGAAATACCCCGACTTCCACACAACTTGATTGTACCTTAGTATACCTCCAATTCCTTCTTTCCCCGGGTTTCCTCTTGCGCTTTCGTCCGTGTTAAGCTTTAAAAAATCTGCATAAGGGGGAGACCAATTAGTGAAAGGGATAGAATTTTCATTTAGGACATTTGGCTCTAGAAAAGTTTTCCTGAGACCATTAATGTAGTTTTCAATCTTCCAAAGGACAACACTGGGAGCAACAAATAAATATAAGGTGGTTTTCGGAAATCTCCCTTTTCGGTTGTATTTAATCCATCCCCAAATATCCGTAGCATAATCATACATACTAAAATAAGACCAACGCACTTGGTTCTAAATAGTCCAAGCTTTAGGACACTCTTTTAATACATGCTCAATATCCTCAATATCACACTTACACCTTTGGTAAAGGTTCGAAACAACATGGTTTCTAATAGCTCGGAAAGCATTAATAACCAACTTTTATGAAAAATAGTCCAGATGAAAAAATTCAGATTTTGTGGAACTTTTAGTTTCCAAATCTAATTCTACTGACTTAGGTTTTGAAGATTCTATTGATTATTTGTTTCTAAACAATAAGCAAATTTCACATAGAATAATCTAGAGTTGTTAGGCCACCAAAGAGGTTTATCCGAATTTATTGAAACCGAGGGGTTAGAGTTGCAGATACAATTCTCCATATCATTATTGATGAGATGGAGAATTGGGTTAAGGAACCAATTGCCCTCCTCATCAATAATGTCCGCAACTTTAAGATCCACCGAAGCTTGGAGTAAGTTACTACCCAACGGCTTCTCCCCGCACCACTAATTAGCCCATAGGTTGGTTGTAGCACCATTTTTCAGTTTCCATTTAATACCTTTTACGAGAATATCTTTAGTGGAAAGAATGCATCTCCAAATGTGAGAACAACCCAACTTTTTCTTCCAAGATGAAGGACTATTGCCATTAGTGTATTTAGCCCACAAACTTTGATCATCATTAGCAATTTTTCAACCAAGTTTAGCAATGAATGCCCTGTTTTGATTACAAGCAACTCTAAGCCCAATACCTCCATTATCTTTATCCTGGCACACTTTTTTCTAATTGACAAGATGGTATTTCTTTTTAAGATCGGTGTCACCCCATAGAAAATTTCTATTGATCTGGTTAATTTTAGAACAGAGTTTTTTCGGCAAAGAGATTGTTTGCATAGAATAGTTGGGAATGGTGGCAGTAACAAATTTAACTAAGTAGCACTTCCTGCCATCGAAAGTGTTGACTCAGTAGAATACCCAAGAGAGGTGGTGAATTGGGTAATTAAAAAATATTATCAGAATATATTTGAATAAATCAAATAATTAATTTTATACCTAAATTAATTATTATCTTTATATCATAGTGGAATTAAAGTAAATCGAAGTGCATACCCAAACAATAAAAATAAACAAATTGAGAAAGCAGCACACCAGAGATTTATATTGGTTCACCAAGCTACTCTTAGCTAATCCAGTCCCTCGAGCTCCACGGAGGTCGCACCCACTAAAACCAAGATTTCTTTAAAGGTAGGAACCAAACCCACACACCGATTATTTTACAGGCTCAGAATCAACCTTTACAATTTCTTTTTCTCGGGCTAAGGAAGAACCTCTACTTTTTATAGGCTAAAGAATAACCTAATTCTTTTTAACACTTAGGCTCAAGAATCAAAACCTCACCAAAACACTCCAAATATCATTTTACCCAGTAAAAATTGAACCATTACAAAATAACTCAAAACAAAAATGCAATTCTTATCCAGGAAGAATCACTACCTAATCTTTTTACAGGAAGAGACTAAAACCCTGCTACCCTTGATTAAATATCTCCAATGATATTTAATCCGTCACAACTCACCAATACAAAAATTGATAAGTAAATCTCACTCGGAGCTTCTACCACCCTAGATAAATAAAAACTCGATCAATATCCTAACTAGTGATTGAAATATGTGAGATGCAGAAATCTGATTTTAACAAGATATGGGTAACAAATTGGAGCACGTAATCAGATTGAGATTTTGATATCGAGATTGTTCGATAGGATGAATTTAGTTAATATAAACTAGATTGAAACGAACACATTTAAGTGAACGAAGTTAATCCCTAAGCAATAATTTCTCATAAACATCATATTAGTATTATAGTATATTAGTATAATTAGTTAATTAGATTAGTATAGTATTTATTAACAAAAATATAAATTTAAGTCGCTTAGATAAAATTAGCTTATGACAATCGTGGTACTTAATGACAATTCTAATCCAATCCCTGTGGATATGACAACCCTTACTTTTCCCAATCTATACTAAAATTTGATCCATACACTTGCGGTGAAAGTAGCGATGTATTTACGCGCTATCAAGTTTTTGGCGTCGTTGTCAATTATTGGTTTTTAGATTGTTGTTGATATTGTGAGTTGATAGGTGTGATTTGTTTATTTATTCCCAAATCGATTTTGTTAGTTTTAGAGTATTTTTATATTACTTTTTATATGTTTTAATATGTTTTTATTTTTTTTGGTATAAATCAGGTGTGTGGGGTGAAACAGTATGAAAAAAGATGCTAAACAATGAAATTAGATAAAAAACGGTGGAATAACGGTAGAAAAACAAGCACTGAGGCAATATTCAAAACAGCAGTCCACCGCCTAGGCGGTGAAACTGTAGAGAGATGCCTAAATTTGCTGGAATCTTACCGTCTAGGCGGTGATCTCGCCGCCTAGGTGGTGAAACTGCAGTAAAGGTCCTAAATCTACCACCTTCTTCACCGCTACGGCGAAGACTGTGCCAACATGCCCACCGCCTAGGCGGTCATTCTATACCAAATTTAGATATTTTTTAGGATATTTTTGTTCCCTATTTCTTCCCCATTTCTCTCCTCCGGCCATTAGAGCTCCATTAAGGTTAGGATATTTTAGAGAGAGGTTTTGGGAGTGTTCAACCAATTTCGAAGGAGAAGAACACGTTGCGAAGAAGGAGAAGTGATCCCGTGGCGTTTTTAGCGGCAAATCTTCGGACTACGGCTAAGTTTATTTCGTTTGTTCTTTATTTTCTTAACTTCAGTAGTTAGTTGAACATGTTTACCTCCTTTTATCTTGTATAAATGGTTATGGCCATGAGGTAAAAGGATTTTGTCTAGGGATTAATATAATTTATGAAATTATTGTTTGTTTGAGTTTGTGTTTCGTTTAATGGTTTTCTTCGCTATTTTGATTGTGTTTGCCGTGTTGTTATGTTTATTATGCTTGTTTAGATATAGTGAGAATACAGGGTTTGACACTCGGGAGAGGCAACCCCGAATTCAAACTAGGTTAAACACAACTCGACGATCCAATAACCAAAGAGGGAGTTGGAAAGTGTGCAATCAATGACGTTGGGACGAGACTCACGTGACCTAGCATTGTTAAGACGTTAAGGGGGATTTATTCATTGACGCAAAGTCACGTATTCACTCGTCTTACACTCAGGAGAGGTGGCGAGTGAATTTACGAACCGAGATTGTCGGATAGGTCAAACGCCGTTAACGTAAACTACAACGAGACCAAACACGTTTTTGTAAACAAAGTTAATTCCTAGGCAATCTTTTCCCTAAAAATCTTATATTAGTATTAGTATAATTAGATTAATTAACTTAGTATTAGTATTAATTAATTAAACACATTTTTAGCCACCTATATAAAGTTAGGTCATGATAATCGTGGTAATCGATAATAATCTTAACCAATTCCTATAGACACGATACCCCTACTCTCCTCATATTTACTAAAACTTGACCCGTATACTTGCAATAAAAGTAGCGACGTATTTACTCGCTACCATGAGTAAATAACTTGATTTTAATTTAGGCATTTATTTTGTTTATAATTTTTGTTTTGTAGTTTTTGTTGTTCATGCAGGGTACTTAACGATGTTAGATCAATAAGTGCTTTTTCATTTCTTTCAACAAGATTTCAAACCGTTTTATTGTACTTGGGATTGATACAAGGAGTTGTTGTTCCGGTTTTCGAACCATCGTTTCCCGAGGAAGTGTCAACTATTGAACTTCCGCCATGGTTTACTAGTCACAACAAGAAATTGGGTTGAAGGAAGAAACTGTACCACCTCTTTCGACCAATTAACCGCAGACGAAGTTTGTCGGTTGTTGGAAGACATAGTGGAGTATGATTTTTACTGTTGGAATTATTCAACAAGCTACCAAAGTATAGGGGATAGTTTCACCATTTCGAGGCCATGGATTAACACCCCAGACCAATATATGGAGTCTTTCCCCACATTGGAAACCATGTTCGCTGAATTTATGAGGGGAGACTCAAGCATTTTGGAGGGAAACGAATGATTGGATTAATGAGCATGAGGTTCATCTTGACACTATTGAGACAAGCTGTGTTGAAATTGATGAGACCGTCAAGTCTCTTGAGACTCAAATCGACCATCTTCTTTGTTTCATTAAGGTCGAGTCCGAAGTAGTGGCACTGAGAGATGAACAAGCCACATATATTTGTGAAAGCCACTGGGAGGAACCAGAAACGAGTGGAAGGAGTTTGGGAGAGTTCAAAAATGATTATTCGAATGAGACCGGAACCCAAGCATGGATCGACGATTGTGACTCTTCATAATTGGAGATCCACATTGTGATGCCACCATCGATCCAAGATGATCACATCTACGAGGATCAGATGTGGCTCACTTGTCTTTCGCCGCCATATGCAATGCTCTTTCATGCCCACCAAGTACATGAGCTAGTAAAGAGTCTAGTTGAAAGCTTGAGCCGATTAGAGCCAAATCTTGCCAGTCTTGAGGGCGTTCTAAATCAAGACCCATATGTAGTGTTGTACGACACTTACTATGGGCATAAACCGCTCTTTGACGAGCATTTCTCTATGTCAGGCTGAGGTTATTAAATCAAGCGCTTCTTGGGAGACAACCCAAGTCCAAAAATAAATTAGATTCATCACCACCGAATTCATTCGGAGGCAAGCTTGTCTCGCCTCTCAAGTACGTGTTCTAAACCCCCTTCATTAACATGTTATATTTCAAATGTTGAGATTCATGATTGGGTCATTGTGGACACAACCCATTTAAAGTTTAGGGAAGGATGTGTAGTATGCTATTATGTTTTATTGTCTAATTGTATGCATGCTTGTTTAGTCTAGTTAATGTGTTTAAGTTATGTTGTTGTTGTTGTTGTTGTTATGTGCTGAGTTTTGTGTTCATCTAGGCTATTACCCGATGATGATATTATCTCCTGATTGTTTGTCGTGGTCAAGGGTAATGCCCATTCATGTGTGTTCTGTGTGCTTGGCATGTCGTTTTGGTGAAAGTTATTGTGGATCCTAATTTGCACGAGCATGTAGACTTAATGTATAGTTATTCAATTGATTTGAGGCCGATTATCCATTAGCCAAACTCATGACAATTTAAGGGATTCTAGAACTTGATTCGAGGAAACTTGAGGCGAAATTTTAGGCAAGATAGTTCAGGAGACATGATTTAGGCATTCATTTTGTCGCTTGAGCCTTTGAAGCTTACCATGCTATATGTTTGTCCCTCGTTACGTTATTAAAGCCTATAATGCCGTTTCAATTCTGAACGCATAACAAATACCCTAGCCAATTGAGCTTTTTCCAAACCTATATCATTAAACCGAAGGCACAATTTGATTTAATCAAGTTAGCATTCATGTATGCTACTTGAAGTGAGCGGTTAGGTTTAGGGCGAACTTTTCATTAGTTCGGTATTCAAGTACTCACTTGTTATTTTTCTTCCGTTTTAACCACACCGGTGAAATTGTAATAATCAAATAAGTTTGGGGGTGTGGTATGTTAAAAAAAAATCATATGTAAATATAGTTCAATTTCCGTTTATTTTGACAAGTGCGTACGTCGTTCTTAAATGATTGTTCAGGGCTATTTCCAATTTATCTATGGGGTTTCGAGAGTGATTTTGTGACAAGCGTTGTGCCTTGGGTATCGTTAAGTTAACGACGTTAACCTGTTTTATATTCCTGAGATACCCTTGGCCAAATGTTCCAAACCGAACCAAGTCCTTTTGATCTTTATGGACTGCTTAGCTTACATTAGTGGAGAGTAGAACCCAATCAGACATATGGATATCCTCATCCTTTACGGTTTAAGTCATGAGCTTCGTTGGTAGATAATCCAATCCGGTCATTGAATAGTTATATTATGGAGTTTCGCACACACATGTTGACAGGATCTAGAATGATGTTTATCATTATTAAATGTCAAAATTCTAGAATATCACATGGTGCGTTTTACTCCTAAACTCGATATGATTGGGGGTTGTTGAGAAAAAAATGTTTTGGTCGATAATTGAATTCAAAACTCGCATATCGTTATATTTAGGTTGTTTATGTTTAGGTTGTTTGTGTTAGTTAATTTAGTTGTATTTTTTATTTTAATGTGAGTGTTTTGCTCGTGGACTAGCAAAATTTTAAGTTTGGGAGTATTTGATAGGTGTAATTTATCTATTTATTCTCAAGACGATTTTGATAGTTTTCGAGTATTTTTATAACGTTTTATTATGTTTTAATATGTTTTTATTTATTTTGTTACAAATCAGGTATTTGGGGCAAAAAGGGGACTAAAACGGTCCATAAACGAGTAAGTTGGTGGAAGAATGGTGGAGAAAAATAGCAAAAATATTAATATTGAGAACCTACATCCACCGCTGCAGCGGTAAAAATACAGAGAGTTGTTGAAAGTTCCACCGCTGTAGCGATAAAACCACTGCCGTAGCGGTCAAAATGTAGAGAGATCCACCACTGCAGCGGTCAAATCACCGCTACAACGATCACCCGCCAGAAACCTACCGACCTCTCCACCGCTGCAGCGGTCATCTACTAATTATTTTAGGATATTTTACGATATTTTGAATCCTACAAATATCATCCCTCTTCTCCCCAAATAAAAGTAGATGTTTTTCGGGAGTCTTGAGAGCTCCAAGGTCATTCAACCAAGAGAAGATCATCAAGGCCAAGAGGAGGAAGCGTTCTCAAAGCGATTTTAGCATCGGATCTTTGGATAACGGCTAGTCTCCTCGTTTCTTTCTTTATTTCTTAGTTTGGTTCAATGTTTTGAATATGTTTAGCTTATTTCTAGTTGTATATAGGGCTACGGCCATGTGTAACTAAACATATATTGTCCAGGGCTTGATTGACTTCATGAAAACGTCCTTTATATGAAATCTATGTTTTGTTAATAGTTGTTTGTGTTTATTCGATTGTGTGTACCGTTATTCCACGTTTATATGCTTGTTATGAAATATTGAAAATATGGGCTTTGACACTCGAGAGAGGTAACCCCGAATTCGGACTAGGGTTTAAACACAACGCGATGATCTAATAACCCGGGAGAGAGTTAGAAAGTGTGCAATCCATGAGGTTGGGGCGAGACTCATGTGACTAAGTGTCTTATAGACGCTCGAGGAGGACTTCGGTGTTGATACGAAGTCACATATTCATTCACTTTATACTCGGGAGAGGTAGTGAATGAGATTTCGATACCGAGATTGTCGGATAGGATGAATGTCGTTAATATAAACTAGATTGAAATGAACACGTTTAAGTGAACGAAGTTAATCCCTAGGCAATAATTTTCTATAAACGTCATAGTAGTATTAGAGTATATTAGTATAATTAGTTAATTAGATTATTATATTATTTATTAGCAAAAATATAAATTTAAGTCGCCTAGATAAAATTAAGTTATGACAATTGCGGTACTTAATGAAAATTCTAATCCAATCCTTATGGATACGAAAACCCTTACTCTTCCCAATCTATACTAAAACTTGACCCGTACACTTGCGGTGATAGTAGCGACGTATTTACGTGCTATCACTAGACGCAACCGATGGCGGCCGGTTTGGGACGTGATTTTGCTCAGGCATGCGCCTTTTGATGAGAGCTCATTTTCCCATGAGCTATCATTAGGGTCTGGTTCTTATCTAGAAGTGGAGCATTAGAGATATTCTTCCCCCGATTATTTCCTTTTGGACGAACGTTTTAGTTTGGGCTTTTGGGGAAAAGGATTTCCCCATTCTAAATGGTTTCTGGGCCTGAGTGGAATTAGCCTTATTCTTTGATAGGCCCACCACCCCATCACTGGATTAGTCTGAGCTATTTTTGCTTCTAGCATTTTTTCCCCTTGTTGGTTCCATGTTCAACATTCTTATATTGAAGGATGAACTTATTATAAGTTTGGGCCGACCCATTTGGTTTGGTCTTATTAAAACCAAAATTCCTTAATTTTTTGACTAAAAGCCATAGCCCAAACTCAGCCTTATCAGCTTGTTGAGCGGACATGATTTTCTCTTTTTCTTTACCTACAACAATGTTATCCTTATCCCTCACGTTAGTGTCCGCATTGCTAGACGTTTTCCTATTAAATTGATTTAACGTTTGAGTAGGGGTGTTACCGTTGTTTCTAGCCGATGGATTTTGTTCCGAATTTCTGGTTCCCAGAGCTCCGATACTAGTGGTCTCATCTTTGGTTTTAAATGGACGAAACTCTGCCCTATGTTTTACACACCCACAAGAGTAATATACTACATGAATACTTTCATAGTCCAACCAGAAAGTTTACTTTCAGAACTAATGGTTGATTAAGGTTGATTTCTACACAAACACAGGCAAATTTACCCCTAGAAGAGGTTGCTTATTTCCATCCATTTTAATGGGGCGCCTTAAGTAGTTCGCAATAGAATATAGAACGAAAGTTTCAAAATAATTAACAGGTAAGTCAGATAATATTACCCAAACAACAGTCTTAGAGTCTTGAGCTCTTTCTAGTTTGAACATGGGCTCCCATTTCCTTACCATAAGGTAGTGATCTTGGATGACCCAAGGTTCTTCCGTGAGAACATAAAGGGTGTCTGAAACCCTGTTGAATTTAACTAAGAAAAAACCATAATTTAAGTCAATAAGATCGAAATCACCTTGAGTTTTCCATAGGACTTTCACCCTTGATAGTAGCATTTTGTATCCAATGGGTCTCCCTATTTGCCTGATGATTAAAGCGTCTTGCCATTTCTCCTTGATACTTGCCCGAATCTGTCGAGGGATTAGGAAGGACGGGATCCTTAGACCTTATTTAGATGATGACGAGTCGTCCATAGACATAATTGGTTCCATAATCGGACGGTCCTCCAGGTCAAAATAGACATCATCCAGCTTAGTTTTCAGTTTAGTGATGCTTCCTTTCAGAGCATTCTTATACGATTTTGGGGTAGGAGTCGGTACTCTCGTCTCGCTTTACTGCATCAAGGCTTTCCTTATTTGTTCATTTGGTTTGAACGTTAGGGTTTTCCATCCCCGAGGTTTCCTGATCTTTACTTCCATTTGAAGTGTTAACATTAATCTGTGCGAGTTGTTGATTTCCTTCAATAGCCACCATAATTCCTTCCACCTCCATGGCCGATGAAGGAGAAGGTTTTTAGTTGTGCTTGAGTTTCTTGTTTGTTCTTCCCAATACATTACTTTCTTCTTTTGATAGGATTTTTGAGAGCGTTTCTCTCTCTAGCGGGATCTTCCGACAACATTGATTTTTTCATCTTACGGTTAATAAGTTGATGGTAAATTTTGGTTGTAATTTCTTTCCGATTACCAATGTCGTGTAGGGTATTATTTTAAAATAAATTGAAGATTTGTATGTTTACATTAGCATATTGTTAAGCTTTTCAATATTAATGAAAATTCCCTTAGTCAATTAAAGGATGAGATGCACTTTGCTCCGGTATGTTTGGTTGGATTGATGTAAAAATAGAGACAAAAAGAAATAAAAGAGTAATATTTGTTTCTATTGTGGAATGAATATTATTTTGGGAAAAATATCAAATGGTCTAATTAAATCACTAAATCTACAAGATGAACTCATACTTTTTTTTTTTTTTTTTTTTTGTACCTAATAGTCCTTAAAAAAGCGTTAGTTTGCACCAATTTTTTTTTTTTTTGAAATGACAATTTTATCCTTACGCACCACATAGTCCATTCGTTTTCCCTTCTTCCCTTGATGTCTTGAACGGGGCTGGTATTTTTCTTCCCTAGCCAGATCTGGAGGCCGATGGCAATGTCGACGGAGTGTTGGCAACAGTGCTGATGTGCGACGGAGGTGGCCAGATCTGGACGACGATAGAGATGGCAATCGAGTGAGTTTTGGCCGAGAATGCCACGACGAAGGTGACAAGGACGTTTCTACTCCAGATCAGAAATTCGAACGATTTTTGGGGGAGAGATAGCTTCGGCATTCCGGTCATTCTTGTGACCAAGTTGTTCGGCATTCTGGCATTCCTCCCCGCGTAGTCAAATTACTCCCTACGCTTTGGCAGCTCTCTCTCCCCATTGCCAGATTCCAGATCCACTGATGTGCTCTACAAGTTCTTGACCCAGTAGTAAGAATTGTTCATATTCGTTCAATATTTTTTCCTTAATTTAAGATTCATCTTATTCAGATTTGCTCAAGATAGTTCTGTTTTTTCCCCCCTCATAATTCTAAACTTGATGCATCTCTATTGAATTTTCGAGTAGATTAATTTACTGATATGAATTGATGATTTGAAATTTACATTAAATCCGAGTTATGGCATTTTGCAATGTGATTAACGAACTCAACATCTTGAAGCTACATCGCAAAAATGGCGTTATTCCATCCCTCTCGATTGTGTAGATCCAAATTCAAACAATCTCATCTCTTCATCATTTCACTTGCTTCACCATTCATGGTGGACTGTTCTTTTTCCATTTTAATTTAAATTGTTGTGAGGTGATTTTTATTCTGAATATGTGAGTTATATGTATGTGGAATTTAGGTTTCATTTGTTTGGATGATTTGGTTGGATTGATTTAAATTGGAATATAACACGGTCTCATGCCGGCCCCGAACTCGTTGTCATAAACGAATGTGTAAGAAAGCTAGAGAAAATGGACTTTGTTTATACCCCTGGTGGAGTGGAGTTGTATGTTGGTATATTGTATGATTGTTTTGGTGAAATGAAATAGGTATGGCAGTTTGATAAAATTTGAACGACGTGAAAGTGAAATATAACATGAGCTCGTGTTATATTCAACATGCGTAAAATCGCCACAAAAAGGCAAAATAACTATTTTGTAACATGTACTTTTAAAATGTGTATTTGAAAGTTTTGTTCTCATATAAGAATTTTTTGGTAGTTGCCCTTTTCATTTTTCTATTAATTTTGGTTAGAATGATGTAAAAGAAGTAAAATATAAATTTTCATGTTTGGTTAGGACAAAAAAGTGAGACCAACAAAAATAATTCACTGATTTAATTTACTATTTTACCTTCTTATATTACAAATATAAATTAAAATTTTTATTATCAAAGGCATAATTGTAATTTCAATGTCTTAAAAATAAGAAAAATCTCCTTCATTTTCTTTCAGTTTCCCTCTAAATTGTTCAAGATAAAAATTTACTTAAAAAAAAGCTCTATTTTCCTTCACCTTTCATTTTTTCTTCATATGAAACAACTCTTTTTTAATCACATTTTTGTTCTTAATTTTTTCATCCATATTTTTGTTCATCCAAATAAATGTACCCTAAATTTCATGTACCATTATATATTGCTATCTGAAGTTTGCATTTTTGTAAGTAGAACCCCAAATTCGATTTCGTTTGCCGAATTGAGCCAATCACAGGGCCCCAATTACTTTATCACGGAAGTAAACAGAAAATTGCAATTTTGGAGATATAATGTATAGAGATCTTAGGTTGCGTTTGGGTAAGAAATTTGATAAATTCAAGAGATTTGTGAAATGAAGGGATTTCAAAATTCAGAATTTTGAAATCCCTTTATTTCACAAATCCTTTGTTTGGATAGCTATTTGAGCTGAAGTATTTGAACGTGTAATTTACAATTCACTTGTTTGAATAAATAAAATATTTGTAAACAGAATTTACATGTTTATTGAATTTTAAGTTTATATAAATATTTAACAGCATGCTAATATTAATTCAAAATAATAAATTCAATGCAAAGGTTTTCCAAATCTAAATTACACACGATTGTCCACAAAAACAAAATTAAACATAGTTGTCCACAATTAGACATATGTCCCCAAAAAACAACTTAAAAACAAGTTAAGAAATATAGTCCCCAAAATTAAACATAGTTGTCCACAATTAGACATAACCTATAAATCTATTGTTTGGGCAAACAATTTAAGAGGTAAGTTTTTTCGTACTTGTCCGAGAGTCTTTTAAGTGTGTCAAATTTATGCTCATCTTCTTGAAGCAAATTCAATGCACAGCAAATGATTTCTTTGTCAAGCCCTGGAATCACAGTAAGAACTTCAAAAACTTTCGGAAACTTCGATGAGAGGGTCGAGGGGGTCGAGGTCTTTAGTTTAAAATAAAATTCAACAGCATCAACCAACCTCATAATCGCATCGTCCATCTTATCCTTCTTTCCTCCTCTCCTCTTTGGTGGAGATGTAGCAGATTATGCTAAATTTTCACGATTTCTTCGTTTAGAACTGTTAGTTCCGTGATTAGTAGATTCTACTTGGTCGTCATCAACAATTGCATCCTTCATAGACATGATATCCTCTACATCAAATATAGTTTCAGCACCTTCTCCTGTAGCTCGGTCTTTTGCACACAAGTCAACTATGTCATCCCAATTAGGTATGATTTTCCAACGAAATTGTTTCGCATCCTTATGAGACTACAAGTAGGGGGGAAAAAATATGTCATGCAATGTGAAAAATTAATTTGCGGGAGACTTCAAATAAATAAAAAAAGAAAATTTACCTTAACATATTCAACCCATGCCAACTCATTGTTAATATCAAGCATTTTCTTTGAATCGTTCCAACTGAATCCACTTTGAGACAATATGTCACTCACTACCGCATAATACTTCTTCCACATTTTTATTCGGTTTTTTATATTGTCGGTAGTAATATTTTGTCCAAATTGAGCTGATAGTATAGAAGACGCCGAATTGAATGCACTTGTCTTCCATCCTCCAGCTCCCTTATTTCCCATACTTCTCTCATCTCTTAGAACATTTGCTAAAGCACCTTCCATTTCATTAGTCCAACGAAAATAATTTCCCAACTTTTCGTCATCAACTACTTTCTTCTGCTTGTTTTTCCCAACTTTCATGCTAGTTCCTTCCATTCTCCTTCAATTTCCATTCGTAACAACTTCAAATAAATATAAACATAAGATATAAAATGATAAATAAATACATTAAAATGAAAGTCGAATGTTAAACATATCAAAGTCACAAATGATACGTAAAACATAATAAAGTCAAACACAATACATAAGACATAATAAAGTCAAACACAATACATAACATATAATAAACAATCAATTATGCCTAGCTCGGTAATCGTCAAACATATTCTTTGCCAGTGTCTCACGAAAGGTAGTCCATTCATCAGTAACTTGAACACATGTGATTCGTTCTTCATTGTTATGTTCTTGTTCCACTTGGTTCGTTGAAATTTCACCGTCAACCGAGTTAAGCAAATTCAAATATTTAGCTTGTAATATCGGATCGCAACATATTTCAATTGCTATATAATTGTGGAGTATACAACATGCATTGATTATCCATACGTGTGTCTTGATATCAAAAAAAGAAGGCGTTCGCAATATACTCCATCGCTTTTTCAAAATTCCAAAACATCGTTCATTCGCATTCCTAGCAATAGAATATCGAAGATTAAACAATTCTTTATAATTTTGTGGTGTATTACCACTCCATTCATTGAGATGGTATTGCGTGCCTCGATATGGAGCTAAACATCCTGGTCCATTGGTATACCCGGCATCCACAAGGTAATACGTTTCTACGCCATAAAAAAATAATCACATCACATGAAGAAGTTACAATAATTTGCTAAACTTTTAATCTATAATTATTTTTACCGTGCGAAATATGTAAACAATATTGTCTATTGATGGCATCACGCAGAACTCGAGAATCAGATGCAGAACCCTCCCATCCAGGCAACATGTACGTAAATTTCATGTCCGGGCTACACGCGCCTAACATATTGATTGAAATACCACCTTTTCTATTACGATATTTAGATCGTGTTTCCATAGGCACAGTTACAGGAATATGGCTACCAACCAGCGCTCCAAGACAATTCTAAAATGTATTAAAAAGAAATTATAAACCTACTTATATAAGAAAATAAGAATTTAATTATTAGAACATAATAACCGAGTAGCTGAAACCATTTCCATTTGGCTGCCTCTGATTCACTAAGCATGAAGTCATGCAACTTCAAGTAATCTTTGGCCAATTTCATCACAGCATGAAGAACACGGTTAAACTGCCTATGTATTGTTTATTTGGAACGATAATAGGTGTTATGTATAACCCTATATTTTAGGTTGTGCCCAAGAATATGGAGAAACATAGCAACGGCCTCTTCAATTGAGACGTGTTTTGTCCGTTTCAATTGACATTTATCTTCCAAAATTTGGCATAATTTCCTAAAACATTGTTTGCTAACACGAAGTTGTTCAAGACATTCAACATCATCGCCTTGATATAATCGACTCAAAAAGGCTCTTCGTTCAAACTGAAAATCACGTGAGGGCACCCTAGGTATAATATCATACTTACGCAAGTAGTATAGTCGAATCACAATTATTGCAAGCATAACCATAATGATATCAATTTCTTCTTCATCATCCTCGTTTCATAGGCATTTACGATTTCTTTACACGATTTGTTGATTCATTACTCTTGTAGAGATAAAAACAAAATAAAAACACCAAAAAATTATTCAATTATTGATGAGAATGAGCACAAAATACCGAAATCCACAAAATATACTACAAATCACCACAAAATGCCCAAGAAATTCATACTTTCACATAATAGATCTAGCAAAAAATTGAACCCTAATTTATTCACAAAATTAACAATATGCAAATAGTTGAACCCTAATTTATTCAGAAAATTCACAAAAATGCACTAATTGAACCCTAATTTATTCACAAAATACACAAATGGAACCCTAATTTATTCACAAAATTCACAAATGGAACCTAATTTATTCACAAAATGCACAAATAAAATCTATTATTCAGCAAAAGAACAAATAAACAAAGAACTAAGAGCTAGATCTAAGGTGAAATTGAAACAAAAAATTAGATCTACACCAAATTGAGCAAGAAATATGGAAAATAAATGACAAAAAACCTGTTCTTGCTGTCAAACGCCGTCGTCTTCAGCTCACAGGTCGTTGCCATTCAGATCTGTTTGTCCGACTGTGCGATAGTGGTTGTCGTTTAGCCTAGATCGTTGTCAGCTCCAGTCGTCGTCTTTATCACTGGTGGTCGTCGCCAAATCCGGTCGTCTTCTCATAGGTCGTTGTCGAACGTTGGTAGCGAGCTGAATGCTCTCGATTGATTTTCCAAATCCTTTACTTGAATGGATTTCTCAAATCCCACCTCTCCCAAATTCATTTCTAAATCCCTCCATTCACCTAAAAAAAGATTTCACAAATCCCTTCTCCTATTACCCAAACAAGGGATTTGGTAAAAATGGATTTCAAAATCCCCTACCCAATTGAAATCCCTCCTACAAATCCTTCATCCAAACACAACCTAAACTTTAAAGAGTAATATGCGACTGCATGCAAACCTTGATAAATGCTAAATATAAACTTAAGTCGTACAAAATAATGCAATTACGCTTCAGTTCATAAATGCAAAGGCTCAATCCAACTCATTTGTCTTAGGTTGCGTTTGGTACGCTGGAATGAAATAAAATGGAATAGAATTTGAATTACTATAATAATAGAATGGAATGACCATTACTATTCCTATTTTGAGTGACAAAAGAGATTAAATATGGTATTTGAATGACCATTCTCATTCTAATGTTTGATTAATGTTGAGAATAAATCAGGAATGTAATGCATTTGTGTAATAAAATCTCCACTTGAAAAACATATATTTTTTTTAAACAAAGAATATTTGAACTTAAACCAAATAAAGTTCCACATAAGATATATATATATATATATATATATATATATATATATATATATATAATAGAAGAAGAAGAGGGAGGCGGTGGACATGATTAGGGGGCCAGGGGTTGGGGTGGGAGGTGGAGTTACAGGCAAGTAGGGGTAATGGTACCGATGGTGGGTTAGTTAGAAGATGAGAGAGAGAGAGAGAGAGAGAGAGAGAGAGAATTTGATGCTAGTTACCAGTATCAGATTCTCACCTTAGAAGATGGTGTATGGAAGAAGAAAGATAAATTAGGGAAATGTAAAAATAAAATAAAATTAAGAGATATATTTGTTAAAAATTGAAAGGGTAAAATAGTGATTTAATTAAATTAAAATTCATTTCCATTTCCATATTTTGTTAGTGTTTGGTCACAATTTTTTGCCGATGAATGATTAAAACCTAATCCCATGTAATTAGGATTAAATAATACCTAGTTTACATTGTGATTGGTTAATTTCATATTTTGTGTGATGAGAAAATTCTTGGTATTAGGAATAGAATTAAATCACATGTTCCCAATATATATATGGAATGATTATTCCCATGACCATTTCAATCGCTTGTCTAATCCCATGTACCAAATATGTCGTTATAGCATACGAACCATGTCTTCTTGGATACAAGACTTGAAAATAACATGGTAAAATACAGTAGGTTCACTTTATGTAGAACGAGGGTTTTATAAGGCCCCTCAAGTTGTGAAATAATCACTTAGTACATGTTGGTGTCTAAAAGTAGTTAACACCCCTAGTTGGTCCGGTTAGCGTCCAAGTGAAGTTCAAGTCCTCGGTGTACTGTGTTTGCTGGGCGGTCCATGGTCAACAGCTAACATCTAATGTCTTCAAGTCCAAGCTTGTATCTGCACAAGGACCTCCTAGGGTATGCCTAACAAAATTGCTCTAACGTGAGAGTAAGAGCTCGAGGCTAAAAAAAAAAGATATTTTCTTTTAGTAGGAAATCAAACATTACCTTGAGCATTGAATACCCTAATATTTATAAGGGAGAAGAAAGATTAGATCTGCAAAATAAAGACCCTAAGCGTAGTGAATCTCGGTAACTCAGTGTGTGGCCACTAAAGAGGCTAGTGGCATGGATTAAGGCATTGGTCCTTGTCTTCTGGCCTATCTAGAAAAACCTATGGGTTGGCCCAGATGAATAGAAGAAAAAACCTTTATTGGTAGCACAGGAGACCATTATCTAGAGATCGTCGGTCGCAACCCAGCTCAATTGTCATGGTGAAAAACCCCTCAGCTATTCACTGGGCAGTGCTCTTCAAGATGAGATAAGCTAGCCCTTGAGCTCTAATCGTTGAATCACGATCGCAGGTAGTATTGAGATCAAGGACCACTCTCTAGTTATTGGTCGATGATTAGTAAACGGAACGGGTGATCCGGGTGACCCTTAGGAGGTCTAGTAAAAAAGGGTAGTAGATGTTGATCCGTCCCCTTCCTCTTTCGTGCCACGTGATAGGCAGTGGTTGGAGATCGGTGGCCAGTAAAAATGCTCCATATCAGTACCCCTGTTGTGAAATTATCACTTAATACCCTTTTGTTAATAATTGTTTTCTTTAAAAAAGTTACAAAAATCCTTTTTGTAATAAATAATTTTATTTTTGATAACGTTGGAATTTCATCAATGATCCCAACCCCAAACTCCTTGATCAACACTTGCAAACTTAGTGTTGGCCCAAAGAGCTACCTAAGTGGGGGGGGGGGGGGGGGGGGTAAATTGGGTAGTTACAAAAATTTAAACAATAAATTCAACACACAAGTTATAAATTTCTCTAATTAATTATTATTTTATTAAGCAGTGAAAATGTGTTTAGCTAAGTGGACATCCAAACAAACAAACAAAATAACAATGCAGTACGCAATGATATATCTTATACGGTAAGCTACTCTTACCTACATCAAGTCCCCCAAGATCCACGAAGATTCGCCATCTCCTAAACCCCGATTTCATTTACAGGTAGGAACTAAATCCTTACAATCATTTTCACGAGCTGAAAACTAACCTAATTATTTTTCCAGTCTCATAATCAAACCCTAACTATCCTGATTCTTTTCGCAGGCTCAGAATCAACCGTTACACACCTTATTCTTTTACAAGCTAAGAATCAACCTACCACTATATCATTTTCACAAGTTTAGGATGAACCTTTACAAGCACACTTAATTCAATTACAAGAAGAATTAAAACCTAATCTTTTCAATAGAAAAGAATAACCTAAGTTTTTTGTAGGACAGAGATCAAACCCTAATTTTTTACAGGAAAAATATTAAAATCCTAGTTACCCTGATTAGACACCGAGCCAAATGTGTCTAATATGCTCAAACCTGCAAATGCAAAAAATAGCAAGTTTCTTTCCACAAGAAGTTTCTACCACCTCAATATAGATATACACAATTAATGGCCCGAATAAAAACTATGTGATAGATCCAATGCAAGGAAAAATAAATTTGTTTACAAAAATAACAGGTAGCACACAAGTAGCACGTAATCAGATAATAAATAAACAATGTTTAAAATATTTTCAAGAATTAAGTTCAAAAATGATTTTTCTATAATACCTTAACCAAGTAATGAATTAATAACAATTTAAGAAAGCATTAAATAAAGCTTGGAAGGATCTCATTGGGACTAACCGAAAACAAGAAAAATTTCGCAATAAGAAATGTAAATCGGTGACAACGAGCTCTTTAGATCAAGAACTTGAATATAATCTATTTCAGAGATTTTAGAAATAATATCTCTCTTAGAAAGCACAAATCAATTGTTCTTAATGTATATATTTCCAATCCCGCAGGTCTTCATAAATAAACCTAAACCTAGACCTCCAACGGCTAGTTTTCAAATGGTATTACTAAAAAAAACATTTCACGACCCCATATATTAAATACATTCAAAATAAATCTTTTTTCATTTGAAAATATTCTTGTAAAATCTCATTTTGGTCCTTAAAACATTTTTAAATTGAAATCCATTGAAATAAAAAGAATTAAATCACTTTAATTAAAAGAATATTAAAATAAATGGACCAAATAATTAGGGGCCACATATCTAAAATAATTAAAATCCCTTTAAAAACATTCCTTGGAATCATAAAAAATGGATAGAATTAACCAGAACAACATCAATCAAAGATTTTTACTGACCATGTCAGTCGACCGACCTTTCGCAATCGGTTGACCGTTGTGCTAGTCCGGTCAGTTGACCGATTGGACCAGAAGGTCCATCCACCATCCCATTTTAGCTACTGTTCGCATCGGTTGATCGACCCATCTTGCCAGTTGACTTAATGGACTAGTAGGTCATGTATTTCATAACCAAAACACACTATTTTGGTTAGTCGACCGACCCCTTTCACCGAATGACCGTATTAACCCAAAAACTTATTATTTTAAGCATGAAAACCAAGTTTTCAATTAAGTCCTTAACCAAAATTATTTCAAATATTTAGCACATAAAAAACACACTTTAAACACCTGATTTAATCATAACACACATAAGATTAATTCTATTTTGCACTTGCTACATTTTCCTTGATGATTTTTCCTCAACGATTCATTTTCTTAAAGTACATGAACTTATAAATTTGAAATCCCTTTGTAAAAGCATCAGTCCTATAAAATATCAGCACTTAATTACCCATCAAAATATTGGATTCAACACTTAGGATAAGAGCTTGGGATATTGGTGTGGTATCGACCAAATAACTTCGGGAAAGAGAATAAGTTAATCAGGAATTTGAGTGATATTAGAATGATGAATGTAACAAGTATGTTACCCAATTTATAGAGCTGAGCTTACCTGAATCCCTTTTTTATTCTCTTCGATCCCTTAACTGACCAACGTTCATTATACATACTCAATCGTTAACATCTAGATCAATCATTTGAATATTTAGGCCTTACTAGATCATTGTCGATCTCCCATGGGTTGCTCTAACGCAATCCCACATGCAATTACTTTTATAAGCGAAGATATTCTTACTCATTAAAGCCCATCATATTACATTTTTCATATGATTATAGGCCCACTCAAATAAAGTCCACAATTTTTCACCTATTAATTGCTCGGCATAGGTCGTGGGGAAAGCACCCACATTATTTAGCCCCTTGTTTCCTTGGCTTGCTAGTAAGCCAGGTTTATTTTTCGGTGATCAATTTTTGACTCCTTACATAGCCTCTCTACTTTTCCTCTTATGAACGGTGTTATATTGTCGTAGATCATAATTGTTGGGATTCCAAATATGCATATGATTTTCTTCCACATTGTTTTCCCTAACTGTGGTGAATCCTTCTGCCTCTATCCATTTCATTAAATAGTCTATAACCACTAGCACAAAATGTTTGTTTCCTGGTGTTGGGGTAAACAATCGTCGGAGGTGAGACCATTGACGAAATGCCAAACAATGATGCAATGGCATGAGATGCTATCCCTACAGAATCATTACCTCAACCTTCAGATTAGGGAGCTGCGAGCTTAGGTAGTAAAAGTACAGGCACAAAAGAAGAAACTAAAAAAGCTAGGGGTAGATCAACATAATCTGCTTCGTTTATCAAAGATTTAGGAAGATTAAATCTTACTCCAGAATAGGAGAAAGATTCACATAAGCGAGTCCAATCATGTGAAGGTGTCCATCAACTCTGACTGGAGGGGGGGTTAACAAGAGACGATATGAAGCTAGCTGCAGAGATAAATTGAAAGAGTTGTTTAGGGAAATTGAACCTCCATTCGTTGAAGCAATAATGAAATAACCCTTCTCATGGAAGTTTGACCCTACCAACGTAGACATGTATGAGAGAAAGGCAAATTCGGCAAATCGCCTCAGACATTTTAGGCATATGATGTCTCTGTATGAAGTATGGGATTTATTATGTGCAACCATTTTCTACCACTCTCAAGGGGTTATCTCTAAAGTAGTTTCATGGACTACTTCCTCGATCAATTTGTTCATTTTTTGAACTAGGGAATCTGTTCATTAATCTGTTTCTCACGTGCTAGAGGATGAAGAAAAGAGCGGAGAACCTGTTAACACTAAGGTAGACAAAAGGAGAAATAATCAGGTAATATGTGGCAAGATTCAATGAAGAACTGACATACATCAAACTATGTGGATCTAACTTGATTACAGATACCTTTAGGACTGGGTTACAACATGGGAATTTCAAGAATTCTCTAATCAATCATCTACCTTTTGATATGAAAGATCTTATGGAGAAGCAAAGCCACAAATGAAGCTCAAAGATGTGAGAAAAGTTAGAGAATAAAGGTCTTATACTAATAAAGATTAGAATAAAGAGAGAAAATAAGATAATCGCAAGAGGCAGAAGGATGAAAGTTATAAATATGACAGAACAAAAAAAAGAAGCTCACGAAGGGAGCAGGACCCAGTTCTTCTTAGACTAGATGTCCTTGATTCTAGACAAAATAAGGCCTTTGGACAAGCTAACCTAGCCTCAAAGGATCTTTGCCCATCCAGATATGAGGGACAAAAATAGGTAATGCCATTTTTACTAGGATCATGGTCATGATAGAGATCTGTGCATACACTTGAAGAGGGAGATCAAATAATTGATTGAGAATGGGCCTCTGAATATTTAAAGAGATGTGGAAAAAAAGAATGGAGACCAAAAACGATAATCAAGATAAAAGAAGAAATGGGGATGAGTGCAATCGAATCTGTGAAGTGATTTAAATTATCAATTGTAGCTTATCTCTCACTAGAGAATCCAGTAGATTTAGAAAAAAAGAAAGTACGAGAAAAAACTATGGGAAGTGATTATGGTGACATTTTTTTAGTTTAGCCGAGGCAGAGTTTAGAAGGACCTATTTCTTTTTCTGAAGAAGACCTTCACAGAGTGGTTTATACAAATGATGATGCACTGGTGGTGACACTATGAATATAAAACTTGCAGGTAAGAAGAATATTAACTGATACTGGAATCTCAGCTAGCATTAGATAGGGTACCAAAATCAGATGCCATATCAACTTAAACAATCATGGTTGTGTTCAATGGTGAGTTGAGCTCTCTCGAAAGAAAGACGGTGCTATCTAGTATTTGTGGGGAAAGAAGAATCACAGATAACTTAGGCAACATAGTTCATGGAGATGAACTCTAATTCCCAATAAAATGCCATTTTGGGAAGACCCTGGTTACAAGTAATAAAAGCAGTAGCTTCCACATAATGCCTTAAGTTCCCAGGTCCTAAGGAAATATAGGTTATAAAAGAAGATCATGTAGAGTCTTGAGACAGTTAATTCCTTCCTTTTGAAAGAAAACTTACCATTTTGAAATACTTTTGGATAAGCTTACGTTTTTAAAATCTTTTAAAAAAATAATTCAAAGGCTTTTCAAGGCGTTACTTTTGAAATAGTTCTTTGCGTAGAGTTTATTTAAAAAAACAGAGTCGCCACCTAGCGTTGGGTTAAATAGTGTGCTAGATCCCCGAAATTTTTAAAAAAATTATTTTTCTTTTTAAATGTCCTAATATTTGACTCAAAATATTTATTGAGAGTGTTGTTTAAGGTTCAGGGGTCGTATTGGCCCAGTGATCTACCCAAGAGGGGGTGAATTGGGTAGTTATAAAAAATAAATCAAATTATAACACTTGAAAATTTAAATAATTAATTTTTTCATAAATTAATTATTATCTTTATAGCAGCGGATAAGTGTTATGTAAATTAGATGCACACCCAAACAACTAAAAATAAATAAAGTAAAATAGCATTACATCAAAATTTATACTGGTTCACCAAGTTACTCTTGCCTAATCCAGTCCTCTGATCTCCACGGAGAGTTGCACCCACTAATCACTATGATTCCTTTTATCAGGTAGGAACTAAACCCTCATAAAATGATTATTTTTTCAATCTCTGAATTAACCTTTACAATTTTCTTTTTTACAGGCTAAGGAAGAATCTCTATCTTTTTACGAGGCTAAAAATTCACCTAATTCTATTACAAGGAGAATCACAACCTAATTCTTTTTATACCTTAGGCTTAAGAATTAAACCTTACCAAATTTATCCAAGTATCCTTTTACCCGATAAAGATGGAACCGTTAAAAATTCACTCAAAATCTAATTCTATTTGAGAAGAATTAACACCTATCTCCTTTCACGGGAAAATAGTAACATACTCTTTTTATGCACTAGGTAATGATCAAACCTCATTTTTTTTTTATCAAAAGAGATTAAAACCCAGCTACCCCTGATTAGATATTTTCAATAATATTTAATTCGCACACAACTCATCAATTACAAGAAATTGATAAGTTTTTTTCCACTCAGAACTTCTACCACCTCAGATTAATTTAAACTCAATTAATATCCCGATAAATACTAGTGATAGAAATAAAGTGAGAATTTCAAAATCTGATTCGAAATAAATAACGGATAGCACATAATTTAGCACGTAATCAGATTTTTACAAGAAATCGTTTCAAAAATATTTTCAAGCAATTTAAGTTCAAAAAAACTATTTCAAATATCTAAATTCCAAGCAATAAATAGTAATCTCAAATATTAATAAAAAGTTCAAGCTTAGAACGATCTCACCAGGATATCACCGAATGAATGAAAATTGGATCGCAATGAAACTTTAAATCGGTGACAGCAACAATTTCCATACACTTCTTTAAGAACTTTTCTCAAATATAATCTCAAAATACTCTCAGTATAATTATAGAATAAAAACTCTCAGAAAGCTCGAGAACTGAATAACTCTTGAAAAATAATTGATTAGGATCTTTTTAAATGAAAAAACATAGGTCTATATATAAGGATTTGAAACAGGCCCTCCAACGGCTAATTTTCACATATCATGACACTTAATTGCTCTTATAGACCCTTTAAAATGATATGACTCAACCCTGATTTAATTCACTTAATTATAAATTTTAAATCATTCAATTTAATCCCTCAAATATTTCTCAATCTCAAATACATAGGATAGAAAGAATTAAATGTACCAATTTGAGAAATTTTAAAATATATGAACCATATCTTTAGGAACATCAAAATAATAACCATATATCTTAAATAACATCAAATCCATAAGATATCTCTCAGATTTAAACTATAAAACGACCAGTAACGGCTACTTTTTTTATCAAATCCACGAAATCATCTAAACCTGAAACAGACCAATCGGTTGACCGACCAAATTCCATAAGTCGACCAATCGATTCAGGTTGTAGCCCAAGTCAAAATTACTCGCCAGTCGGTTAACCAATATTCCATAGGTCGATTGACTGATCGATTGAGGATGCTCTCCAAGCCATTTCTTAGCTATGGTCGGTCAACCGATCGTCCATGATCTGTCGACTAATAGATTCAGAGAGTTTATATATTGGCCATAGGTTGACCAATCTTCCATGATCTTTCGACTGATCGATTTAGAGAGTTCATGTATCGGCCATAGGTCGATTGATCTTTCCTCAATCGGTTAACCAATCGATTCAGAGACTTCACCATTTTCCCAACTTCTCCTAATCGGTTAACCGATCCACATTGGTCGGTTGACCGATCCTTGCTATAACTTTTTCTCCATAGCTAATTTTAACTTCAATCTTTGACATTTTTGCCCCTTTAACCGATTTCTTTTCTCGGCTAACTTAATTGACACTTATTAATAAATTTTGGGCACTAATCTTTCTTAAGTCAATATTTCTTTTTCAATTTCACATTGGAGCAAATATGTTAACTAATTAGGATCCTAATAAAAGCACACATAAACATAAATTCATTTTGTGTCATGTGTGATTCTAATTGGGATATACTAAGAGTAAAAATTAACCTGAGTTGTTTTCTTCTAAATTCTTCAAAATCTTCAGTCTCTTAATACTCATCTCTTTGTCAGTCTCTTTGCACCCTCAGCATCCTTAACCATTTCTTCATGATACTATCCTCAATGGAGCTCTTACACTGAAACACTCAATAAACTTGTTAGTTCCACAAAAAATATCAACATTTAATTGTTCTTTAAAATCTTAGGATCAACAGGTCGATTATGCTCCAAGAAGGAGTTAGGCACCCCTAAGACACCCATTCAAAGATAGTACCTAGTTTAAATAAATATTTAAAATTAAAACAAGATAAATTTTATTTTTTTCGGTTTGGTTATCATAATTGTTGGCCCAGTAGAATACCCAAGAGGGGGGGTGAATTGGGTAATTAAAAAATATTATCAGAATATACTTAAATAAATCAAATAATTAATTTTATGCCTAAATAAATTATTATCTTTATATCACAGCAGAATTAAAATAAATCTAACTGCACACCCAAATAACAAAAATAAACAACTTAAGAAAGTAGCACACCAGAGATTTATACTGGTTCACCAAGCTACTCTTGGTTAATCCAGTCCCCCGAGCTCCACGGAGGTCGCACCCACTAAAACCAAGATTCTTTTAAAGGTAGGAACCAAACCCACACACCGATTCTTTTACAGGCTCAGAATCAACCTTTACAATTTTCTTTTCTAAGGCTAAGGAAAAATCTCTACTTTTTACAAGTTAAAGAATAACCTAATTCTTTTTAACACTTAGGCTCAAGAATCAAAACCTTACCCAAACACTCCAAATATCCTTTTACCCGGTAAGGATTGAACCTTTACAAAATCACTCAACAAAAAAATACAATTCTTATCCTCGAAAAATTACTACCTTAATCTCTTTACATGAAAAGACTAAAACCCTGCTACCCTTGATTAAATATCCCCAATGATATTTAATCCGTCACAACTCACCAATACAAAAATTGATAAGTAAATCTCACTCGGAGCTTCTACCATCCTAGTCAAATAAAAACTCAATTAATATTCCGACTAGTGATAGAAATACGTGAAATACAGAAATCTGATTTTAACAAGAATATGGGTAGCAAATTGGAGCGAATCATCAGATTCAAGAAATTGTTTAAAAGAATATTTTCTTCAAAAATCAAAAATAATTTCTAAGATCAATTTCCAAAATAAAATAATAAACAATAAATAATATCGAAATATCTCACCCGAAATCCACAGAAATAATGATTAGAACAGTATAGCTTCAAATCCGATATCAGCAAGAATAGATCGCAGTTGATTATCAGAATCACTCTTAGAATAGCTCACAATATCATAGAATGATAACTCTTATAAAATCTCTCAAAATGATATAAACTAATTAACTCTTAGAATGATTAACCTTTCTTAGAAAATTCGCAGGTCTATATAAAGACACATGTAATTAGCCTCCTAACGGCTAGTTTACAAGTGTCATGACAATAAAATACTCCTATAGACCCCTTATAACATAAGGACTTCATTTAGGTTCAATTTAACTTAATAACAACTTTTAAAACTCTCAATTAAATCCCCAAAATATTTCTCAATAAAAATAAATAAGTGTAGAATCCATTTTAATTACCAAATTGAGAAAGATTAATATTTAATGAACCATATTGAAAGGATTTAATTAATATATGAACCATATCTTAAATATTAAGAATATCCCTTAAATCTCTCTCAAATCCTAACAAAAACGGCTACTTTTGGATTTAAAATTGGATTAAACAATATCCTGAACCAGCACACTCGGTCGACTGCCCAAGGTCAAACCATCGCCGCTGCGATTATAGGTCGACTGCTCGGTCGACTCGCAGATTCAGAGAGTTAGTCATGCTTTCACTAGTCAACCACTCGGTCGACTCACAGATTCAAAGAGTTTAGAAGTTTTCACAGGTCAACCGGTCGGTTAACTCTTCAATTTTAGATGTTTCATCTTCCTTCTCTGGTCGACTCTTCAGTCAACTACCTCCTTCTGAATCACTTCTTTTATCTCATTTTTAACCTACTTTCTTTTACGATTCCGCCCCTTTATCCATTTTTATATTTAAATAAGCTCCACTAATATTTTCATATTCCATTTTAGTCATTCAAAAATATTTATTTTTAATTCACATAGGAGCAAATAAATATACTTAACAAAAACACACATAAAATATAAGATTCATTTTGTGCCACCAAAACACTTGATTGTTTAGGAAAAAACACTTTACCTGGGTAAACAACCCAGGTAAACAACCCAGGTGATTATTTAGGAAAAACACTTGATCAAACATTAGTTCCACCAAAACATCAATACTTAATTGTTCATCAAAATCTTGGGATCAACAATAATAATATCCCTTATTATTTTTTATGTATGGCATTTAAAAGAAAAATGTCTCATGTATCTACCGCATTTTGTCCTGACCATGCATGGCATTTCAAAAAAATAAAAATAATAAAAATAAAAATGATGACTTTTGCCGAGTCAATTATTCATGAATTTTGAGAATATCTAAATAGAAATGAAGGATCAATTCGAATGTTTTAAGAGTTAATTCAAACATGAATTTTGCAATTGGAAATCTTGTTGGTTTCATTGGAGGTTTGAAATGATAAATTAAGTCCCTAAAATTTAAATTAATATCTCACAAATATGATTAAGTCAAAAGGTTACCCAATTGAGGTTTTTTTTAATCAAAATTGTTCATTTTGAAAAGTTTTGGGACTAATTTAAAATTTTAAAAGATTGATATTTGGACCTAGAGTTTAAAATTAATCTTTGGAAAGTTCAATCAA
The DNA here is from genome assembly GCA_016647705.1 of Eucommia ulmoides. Lineage (NCBI taxonomy): Eukaryota > Viridiplantae > Streptophyta > Magnoliopsida > Garryales > Eucommiaceae > Eucommia > Eucommia ulmoides. The sequence continues at coordinate 27,893,752 of CM028340.1, read as the reverse complement.
TCTCAAACCAAGTTAAATAAAAGTCTCATAATCCCAATTAGGCCCCCGAAAGCTGATTGAGACAATTTGTTGAATTAGAAAGTTTAGGGGGCCTAATTGGAAATCTTGAGAAACTTTATATCGGGGCCCAAAAGAAATTGATTTTAATTCAAATTTTTATATAGAATCTTTTCAAATAATTAATTCTTGAAAAACTCAAATCGGAACTCCAATTGAAGTTCAGAAAGACAAAAGAGAGTTTCGGGATCAAAATGAAAATTCGCAAAAGTTATTTTGGGCTAAAATCTTCAAAATTTTATTATGTTTTATTTAAATTTTCAAGATATCAATTAAAACAAAATTATTTGAGAATTCTCATTTTGACCCTAAATTTGGACTTTTTAGAAATTCATGAAGATTGCAAGCAATTGAAAATTGTTCTGAATCTGATTAAATTTTAGATAAATTTTGTTATTGTACAAATTTAGGAAGATAACATATGTAAGGCGCAATTTTTGTTTGTGCATAATTCTAATTGTATTTTAGAACAATTATAAAATAATGGGGTCTATTGTGTTATTTAAATTTTATCTTAAAATTTGTTAGGGGTTATTATGGTATTTAAAATTTTGATTTCAAAAACTTTGGGGGTTTAATGTTAATTTCAATTTTTGACTTTTAAAAATTTAAGGATTATTATGTTATTTGAAAGAATTATATTTTAAAAATTTTGACAAGTAATTAATATATTCTTTATTTTAGGAGGGATAGTTTGTGTAAATAAATAAAGTAATATATATGCATGACATGTGTCTTTTCTATAATGAAGACAACACACACGCCATGTGTCGATCCCTTAGTCTTTGAAAGCCAAGCAAGCACACTTAATTAAAAAAAAAAAATTATTACAATTAGGTGGTAAAGTCCACCGTATATACTTCCTATATATACCTATATATGTTAAAAAACAAACAAAAAAAAAATAAATAAATAGTCTTTTAGTGGTACTAAGGTACTACTTATTCTCTCTCTCTCTCAGTCTTTTAGTGGTACTATACTACTACTTATTCTCTCTCTCTCTCTCTCTCTCTAAATATTATTAACACTTGGTTATATTTTTTTTTCTATACGATGAAATTATTAATTAGAATTTTTTTTATAATTGTTGTTATATTATTTTTGTACAGTTAATATTGACTTAAGAAATGAGATGTCCAACAAATTTCATACAACTAAGAAAATTTGGGAATGAAAAAATTGCATTTAGTGTTACGCATTTCACGCATTGCATGTCAGATTAGATTATTTAGATAAATTTTTTGTTTAGACCTTGTCATTGTTAGGTTCATAGGCCACGCCGACTACGTTAGTATTACAGTGGTAACATAATAGCAATGCAAATATCGAGGTGAGTGTATTGTCTTCTATGTAAATTGCCAAATTATATTTTCGTACAAAATTGTGTAAAGAAAATATTTATTAAAATAGATTATTGTTAAATGTATCAAGTAAATAGTTAAATGTGGAAAGTAATTTTTATTATTATCCTACTATGTCATAGTGTAGTCCCAACAAGAGGGCATGTCCTGTGGGATATTGTTGGTCCTAACATGAGAGCATGTCGATGGATGATGTTGTGTGATAACCCGACAGGAAGGCATGTCTAGCGGGTGTATTGTGACCTGATAGGAGGACAAGTCCTGTAAGTTGTTGATACATATTGTTGTTGTTGTTATTGTTGATTAGCAGTATGATATGATATTTTTTACCACAGAATGTGACTATTGGTATGATATGGTGGTTTTTACCACATATTGACTCCTACTATTTGAGATATTGAATGGCCTAACACTGACAATCTTAGATTATGCAATTGTATAAGTTACGATAATGTCATAACTCCTAATTGTGAGGTGAAATGATCCTATGGTTAGTAGTAAAGTATGTGTGTCGTATTTTATTACATATCAAAGTAATTTAACAAGTTGATTTAAATTTAGTTATTTTATTCTGATGATATATGTGAAAGTTTGATATTACTCAAGTGTGCAGTTATATTTATATTTTGAAAAGTTGTGTTTGATAGATATTCTCGATCCATAAACTATTTTTATATTATGAATACAGTACACCGATCAAATATTTTGTCTCTGGTACTCTAAATAGAGATGGGTCCACTACTGGCATTAAATAAAGTCAGATAGTGATGTCAATTTTTTTGTGGCTATTAGAACAGGCGTTGATCGCGGAGGGTTCGAATTTTATAGTTTTGTTATGGAATATTTGGGACATGTGTAATCCTAGAATTTTGAGTTTACAATATTAAAATTTAAGTCAGTTATCTAAGTTGTTCTGATTGCATTTGTTCAGATGGGGTAATATCAAGTCAAGGTCATGCCTGGCCTCGCGTCTCGGGCCCGAGGTGGGGTGTGACAATATAAATAAAAAGAAGTAAAAAAAATGAAAATAATAAAATGAAGAAAAAAATAGAGCAAATGCTCTAAGAGTAGGTTGGTAACAAAGTTATCCTCTTCCCAATTAGGTGGCCAGGGTTCAAATCTCAACAAGTGCAATTTTGAAATTGTTTAAATTTTATAGGGAAAAAAAAGGTGACACCTGCGCGCAATGCACAAGTACCTCACATGCGCTCAGGGCGTGGAAAATTGTTCACATATGAAGCAGGGAGTATGTGTTGCGCCCCTAGCTTTCTTTCTCTCTAATCAGTAAAGTTAAAAAAAATATTCTGGCAGAGAGGCAGTGGCCAAGAAAAAAAAGGATAAGTTTGCTTTCACAAAAAACATAACAAAATAACAAAAAAAAGTTTTTGAGGTACGTCAAATCATACCATATTTTAAAATTAGTAGTATTTCTCCTATTTTTTAATGGTTGAGGCCATCTTACTAACTTCTTGCCCGTCATTTGCATCAACACCTTGCCTAGTGGTGCTTTAAAGAGGTGAAGTTTGTGTAACAGAAAGGGGATCTCGACCTCTCGGGTATCTTATCAAACCTTTCTCGCTCCATGTTGCTTGTCGTTTTCTTCGACCTGGTATCCTCCTGACTAGGTCTATTCTAGCTCGATTCCTCGACCTTCGTTTTGTCTTTTTAGTCTTCTTCTTTTTGTCTCGGGATTGATAAATTTATTTGGCTGAGATAAATTAAGTTGAGAGGAAAAATGCTCATCTTTGGTAGTGCACGGGCTATCTGACGCACCCTAGATTTTGAAAGTAGATGAAGTAGAGAACTGGAAGAAAAGGAAAACAAAGTTTTGTTTCCTCCCTCTCAAAATCCTCAAAAATCCATTCATTTTTAAAATCTGTTTCAGGGATTTTTCTAGGCACTAGTTTTGAAATGTTCTTTGGGCCAGGATTTAGTTTAAAAATGGAGTTGCCACCTAACATGGGGTTAAATGGTATGCTAGGTCACTAAGATGTTTTGTGAACCATTTGTATCATGAAATGACCCAAGTTTTTTACTCAAAAATAGTTGGTCCTTACCCAAGATTTCTTTTAAGTTCGGAGGTTAGTTATGCTCGGAGCAGGTGTTAGGAACCCTAAGACAACCATCCGAAAATAGTACCTAAGTCTAAATTGATTTTCACGTTTAAACAAATCCAAGTAATTTCCTTTGATTTTGTTTTACACAATAATTCCCATTTTCAATGTTTTTGCCTTTTTTATGCATTTTTATGTAAGGAAAAAAGAAAAATTTACTTATTTAAAGCAACAACAGATAAAATTGATTAAATAAAATTATTTTATTTTTATTTTTTAGTGTCGACCATACCTGTAAATGTTGTTTACGTATCCAGTTTTCATGGGGAATCAGGTCGAAACGCAGTTCAACCTTTCAATATAATTTTGTTTAAACAAGTGACCGAACCCATTTGTGGGTTGCCTACGTATCTCAGATAGCTGAGAATTAGGTAAGTACGTAGTTCATCTTTCAAGATGAATGATTTTGTTTTCATTTTTTTAAAAAAATTATCTTTTTTTTTGTTTATTCAAGACAATAACATAAATGACACCAATGATAAGTGGATATACATGTTTGACTTTGTCAAAAACACTCCAATAGAACTTACTTACTTAGGCAAGTTTAGTGTTAAGGTTTATGTTATTAGTCCAAAAGAAAAGAAAATATATCATATATGTGCCAGTCCTATTCGTAACTAAGAAACGGAAATGTGTCTGAAGAAGGTGCACACTTGTCCCTGAAGGAATAGAGGTGCTTCCTTTATTATGAATTTTAGCCATAATGGTCTCGACAGAGGAATATACAGGGCGCAAATCCACGAGCTTGAGACATAGGCCAGGTTGTGATCTAGGCTATTGTAGTAAAGTAAATGTTAGTTGTTAGTAGTCAATAGTTAGTAGTCCTTTGTCAGTAGTTTATTTTGAATTCATTGAAGTTCGGTTTCATGTGTTCTTGATAGAATCAAAGATATTATGCATGAATCATTATGTTCTTGATATGGACTTGATATTTTTTATATGAACTTGATGTTCTTGATATGTTCTTTGATATCTACACTATATACATGATCTATGAATCTAATAACTAACCAAATATGCTATGTACAAGTAATATAATGGTATTCAAACAAAATCAAAGAAAGGTTTAAGAGGACTTACATAACTTAGGAGAGTGGCATTTCCCTAAGTATTTTTCCTTCATCTCCTTCTTTGATCTTCTTGGTTGTTCTTGATCGTTTCTCAACAACTTCTTGAGTTCTTGTTCTAAGAATCTAAAGAACACCTTTTTGGTATCGTTCTTGGTAAGATTTGAGAATGGTTATGAAGTAGAAAGCCTAAGAAATCCATAGACCCGAGAGAGAATTTTGGGACTGGAGAGAGAAGGTATGAGTTTCAACCTTCTTCCAAATGAAAAACATATTGCTATTTATAGGCTTAGGTAGCCTGCGCATTGGGGAATGCACAAGCATACCTAGCCTGTTCCTCAAGTTGTATTTTGTCTAGGTATGACTCTTTGATGTCTTTCACTTTTAGGGTTAGAGTCAAATATTGAAGATTTACTTAGATTCTCTAAGTAATCATTAGATTTTGTAATGATTGCAAAATCTTATAAATATCTAAGCAATCATTGCTCATGATTGCTCTTCATTGGTGACGCACCTTAGATTTTGTTTAGAAGCAGAGGAAGTAGATATCAGAAAGAAAAGGAAAACAAGTTTCCATTCCTCTCTCTCGAAATCCATTCATTTTGAAAATGGTTTTCAAGGGCTTTTTTATGCGTTGATTTTGAAAACTTCTTTGGGCTAGAATTTTATGTTTGAAAAGAAGTCACCACCTAGCAAGGGTTAAATGGTGTGCTTGGTCATCATGATTTTAAAAAAAATTATTTTTTGTTTTGAAATGGTCCGTGTTTTACCTCGTAAAAGTCTCATACATGAGATTTCTTTAAGTTCGGGGGTCGGTAATACTCGAGAAAGGTTTTACGCACCCCAAGACACCCGTTTAAAGACGGTACCTCAGTCTTAATAGATATTCAAATTTAAACAACACCCAAGTAATTTTCTTTGTTTTTTATTAATGAAATAATTCTCTTTTTAAAAGATTTTACCTTTTTTATGCATTTTTATATTTAATGAAAGCAGTAAATGTTATCAACTAATCAGCGACATCCAATGGCAATAAATAAAAACTGAAAATGTTTTTGGTATTTTTATGACTGAACCTTGTAAAGGTTGTCTACGTATCCCTGTAATCACGTGGAATTAGGTCGACACGTAGTTCCACTTTTCAAAGTGAACTTATTTTTATTTAGATAAGTGACCGAACCTATACGTGGGTTATCTATGTACCTCAGATCGTTGAGAATTAGGTTAGCACATAGTTCGTTTATGCAAAATTATACTGATTTTATTTGATTTTATCATTAATCAAAACATGAATCATACTATGATAGATGAATAATATATTTGATTTGTCAAGAACATCTTAATAAGATTTGTGTTTATGTTTGTATTGTTAGTTGAAAATGAAAGAAAATGCATAGTATATATGTCAGTCCTACTCGTAACTAAAAATAACGGGAACGTTTATGAAAAAGGGCACACATATCCCCGAAGGAATAGAGGTCCTCCCTTTATTCTGAATTTTTAGCCATGAGGGTCTCAACGGTGTAGAATACATACATACATACATATATATATATATATATATATACACACACACACATATATAAGGTGCCAGTCCACAAGCCTGAAGACTTAGTTCCAGGTTGTGATCTTGACACTTAGCATAAAGTAAAGTAAGTTATTAATAGTATATGGTTAGATTAACAGTTAATAGAGTTCGGTTTGATGTGTTCATAAGAGAATCACAGAGACTATGCACAACTCATGGTGTGATAGATGTTTTGGGTACAATCCTCCCATGTTCTCAGACATTCTTGATGTTCTTGATGTGGTTTGATGATTTTGTCATGATTTTAATGTTCTTTTTTACACGGTTTTGATGTTTTTTGCTTTGATTATAGTGTATATATGTATGTATATGAAATATAAGTATATAAACTATATGAACATGCTATGTACAAGAAAAATGAATGTATTTAAAACAATATTGAAGGATATTGAAGAAACATACCTAGTCTTTTCCTAAACTATTATATTCTTCTCCTTCTTGTAATATTCTCGGTTGTTCTTGATCGATTTCCATCAACCTCTTGAGATCTTCTTCCAAGATCCTTAACAACTCTTTCTAAATGGTATTTGGGCAGAATTTTGTGGTGTTTATTGAAGAAAGCTTGAAAACCCTAGAGACTCGAGAGTGTGTTACGAGCCTAGAGAGAGAAATGATTGGTTTAAGCTCTTGAAATTATGAAAACAGGCCCCTGTATTTATAGGCCTGGGGGTCTGCACATTGGGCAATGTGAAGACCATCCCAGGATGATCCCTGGGGTTTGTTTGGCTTATGGGTCATCTCCTCATGTCTTGATGTTGCTTTGGTTTGAACGAATTTAGAAGATCTTGTAAGATTTTCAAAGATTTGGTAATAATTATCAAATCTTTAAATATTTTTGTACAATCATTAGTCATCAATACCCTTTCTTGGATATGATTGGTTGTACATGGGGTAATTAATGTCTTGAAGTGATGTTTCCGGTTTGGTTTAGAGGCTAAGTATCGGTTACGTTCACTATTTTGGTTTGGTTGGCATTAATGTTTTTAGGGTTCAATGTATTTGGTCTTGATAAGTCATTAGGAATTTAATGCTTGACAACAACACTTGATTTGATGGGCCTTGAATTGGTTTGATTTCGATCGAATCGGTTCAGTTTGCCTTGTAACAGGTAGTTACATTTCAAGTGTTTTAATTAACACCACATGTAAAATCATTAAATGGTCACTAATGGACAAGATATTTGTAAGATTTGGTAAATCATTACCAAATCTCATGATTACCTAGGAAATCTAGGTAAATCTTCATCATATGGATCTAGTTCTAGCATTGAATGGCATTAACGGGTCATAACTAGCATTAAAATATCATGTGCAGCAGGTTGGGGAAGCCTAGGCATTCACTAATGCTCAAGGTACCATTTGCCTATGAATACTAACCTGTTTTCATTCAGAAAAAATTTAGCCAAGTCTCTTCTCTCTTTAGGATCGATTTTCTCTCTCGAGTCTTGGGATTTCCTAAGCTTCCTACTCCTTAAACACGCTTAAATCTTGCTAAAAAGGATCCAAAGAGGTGTTCTTGAGACTCTTTTAACAATAGCTCAAGAAGTTGTTAAGGAATAACCAAGAAGAATGAAGAATATTAAAGAATGAGAATAATGAAAAATATTTAAGGAAAGACCACTCCCCTAAGTTAGGTAAGTTCCCTCAAACTCCTCTTTAATTTTGTAGTTTAAGTAACTTTATATTACTTGCATGTAGTTGTTTAACCCAAGGTTTTGATTAACAATTAAGTATTGATGTTTTTTGTGGAACTAATGGTTTTATCGAGTGTTTAAGATTTAGAGTTCCATGCATTTAATTAAGAAGAAGTTCTGATAAAGAAAATATAAAGGGTGAAATATAGATATAATGAAAATAAGAAGAGTTTTGAAGACTTTGAAGAAAAATAGGTGAAAATAACTATTTGCTTATATACTCTTAATGCAACCTGAATTACGATCACACACGACACTTAAAATGACTTAATTCTATGTTTATCATGACAAGAAGTGATAAGTTTAAAATCCTAAAATGATATATTATATGTGCTCCTTATGTAAAATGGTTTTGATAATTGACCTAATTGAAAAATGTGTGTTAAAGTATACAAAGTTATGTTTTTTGGTTAATTCGGTCAACCAAAAAAAGCAATCAGTCAACTGAATCAAACAATGAGTTTTAGAGTTAAAAAGAAGCGTTACTGATCCAGTCGGTCAACTAAATGAAGAGGATCGGCCAACCATTTGAAATAGTAGCTGAAATGGATAAGAAAGTGAGCACACTAATCCAATCGGTCAATTGGATGAAGAATATTGGTCAACCATTTGAAGTAGTAGATGAAATGGTTAAAAATTGGAATACACTTATCCAATCAGTCAACTGAATAGGCACAGTCGGTCAATCGACTAGTGTAGTGCCAATGGCTAATTGGAAGTTCGGCACAGGTCGGTCAACCGAATGGAATGGATAGGTCAACCAACTGATTTAGTTGCGATTTTTGCTGATTTGGTCTCTCAGTAAAAAAACTATCCATTTTTTATGATTCTAAGTGAGGGTTTAGGGGATTTGAATATATTTCAGATATGAACAACCTTTTATGTTATCCCTATTGATATAGTCCGTATATTTTGAGATTCTCTTAATTTAACTTCTTTAATACTTCCTACTTCTGTGGTTTTAAATTCAAAATAGTTTTATGGACTTAAATGAGATTTGAAAGTTATTTTTAAATGGAATATACCTGAAATGAAAGGTAATGATATATAGGGTCTTAAAGTATTATTTAATAGCATATCTTTAAAAAATTGGTCGTTCGAAGGCTAGTTATTGGTCTATTAATAGAGACCTGCAGGAATTGAATGAATGACATCAAGAACAATTAGTTTGAGCTTTTATAGGAGTGAGATTTACGCTGAGAGTTTTATGAGAGATTTGTTATAAGTTCTTGATCTAAAGTGCTTATTGTTTGGCGTCACCGATTTGAGTTCTACTTGCTACATTATCATTGCCTTCAATGTTTTCCCAATTAAATCTTTACAAGCTTTATTAATTTGCTTCGAAGTTTTATATATCTTGAATTGCTTGGTATAGGATTATTAGAATCATTTTTTAACTTAAAAGTCTAAAAATCTTTTTAAGTGATTTTTATCTGATTATCTAATTAGGTGCTAAATTTGTACTACCCACTTTATTTATTAATTATATTTAAATTACCTCACATTGTATCTATCACATAATAATTATTCAGAATATTAATTGAGTATATTCGTGTTGAGGTGGTAGAAGCTCCTTATGTGAAGAAACTCATTTCTTTTTTGTATATGTGAGTTTGAGTGGATTAAACACGTTTAGGACGGTGCCTAGTCAGGGTAGCTAGTTTTGATCTTTTTCTTATGAAAACAATTAGAGTGTGATAGTTGTCATGGTAAAATGGTTAGGTTATTCTTTTCCCATTAAAAGAATTAGGTTTTGATTTATCCTGCAATTGAATTATTTTTTAGGGATTTGTAAAAGTTCATCATTCCCTGTGAAAAGGATAAGTGAGAGAGTGTTAGGCTTATCTTTAGTCTGGTAAAAAGATAGGGTTCATCCTTGACCCGTGAAAAGAGTAAATTGTAAAGGTTTGGTTCCTACCTGGTAAATTGTATATGAATTGTGAATTGTAAGGGTTTGGTTTCTACTTGGTAAATAAATCAAAGGATTTAGTGGATTGTGAATCTCTGTAGAGCTTGGGAGAATGGACGTAGGCAAGATTAGCTTAGTCAAACCAGGATAAATTCTTGTATGTTGCATTGATTTATTTTCTATCTTGTATTTGAGTGAGCACTTAGTATTAAACACATATCTACTACGTATCAAGATAATAATTGATTTTGGAAAATTGATTATTTGTGTTTAAATGAATTAATTGTTAAATTATAGTAACTACCTAATTCACCCTCATCTTGGGTAGCTCTTTGGGCCAACAATAGTGTTCACGGGTAGTTCTTAGAGGTTTAGAGAATGTACATAGTGTAAATAACATGTTTTATGTCAAGTACATCAAGAACATTATGGTTTGTGCATAACATCTTTGGCTCTGTCAAGAACATAAAGAACACCTTTGGCTTTGTGGAGCCTCTATAGAAGTCAAAATGGTGAAGAGGGTCCAAGGAGAGCGTGTCAGACTCTATTTCAAATAAACCATTCTCAGTTACAAGAGATTGAGGTTGAACTAGTATCCTAACACATCATTGATTCAGAACGAATGAGTGAACACGAAGGAGGAGGTATCATGGTACCAAGGCAAGCGCATGGCTTACATCTACACGTCTAAGGTGAATAAAAATAGCTCTCAGTATCTCTGTATTTGGGGAAAGGTCATTAGGCCTCACAGTAACAACGGTGGCATCCAAGTTAAATTCAAGTTCAATCTTCCTCCAAAATCCATAGGAGCTTGGGTTTGGGTTTTTATGTACCCGAGCAACATATAAGCAATTGTTGAAGCTAGACTCATATAATTGTTGATCTTCAAAAGGTTTGGATGTGTAGGCCAGATGAAGTTTGTGAGTGATTGAAGGGGTCTGCTTGTTGGTCTATAGTTATTATATCAAGATTTTGTTTTACTTTGTGGATTTATTCTAGTCTTTTTTGCTTTATATTTATTGGTGTTTGCTGTTCAATGATAAAATTGAGCGTGTCGTCTATTTTCTTCCAAAAAAAAAAAAAAGAAACACATGAAATCGAACTCCAATGAACTTAAAATAAACTTCCGATGAAGGACTACTAAATACTCACTACTAAAAACTAACAATTACATTTATTGCGCTTGCCTAGATCATAGCCTGGCCCATGTCTTAGGCTTGTGGACTAGCACCCTATATATACTATCATGTCTACACCCTTGTGGCTAAAAGTCAGAATAAAGAGAGGACCTCTATTCCTTCGGGGATAAGTGTGTACTTCTTCAAAAACGCTTATGTCTTCTTGGTTATGAGTAGGACTGACACTTTATATATACTATTATGTCTAGACCTTTGTGACTAAAAGTCAGAATAAAGGGAGGACCTCTATTCCTTTGGGGATAAGCGTGCACCTTCTTCAGAAATGTTTATGTCTTCTTAGTTACTAGTAGGACTAGCACATATATTATATATTTTCTTACCTTTTGCACTAATAAAGTAAACCTTCTTAATTTGGGGTATGAACGTCATTAGAGAAGTTACCCCTAAGGTGCTGAGTGGTCATCGCTTCATCCTGGTGGTGATTGATTACTTTACTAAGTAGGTGGAAGTTGTCTCCTTGACCTGAATGACTCAAATGTCAGTAGCTCGGTTCATCAAAGAAAATATTGTGTCGAGGTACGATTTGGCGCAAGCACTGATAACCGACAATGCCAAAAACCTTAAGGGCTCGAAGATACAAGAAATCTATCATCAGTTCAAGATCGAGCACAGAAACTCGTACCTTACCGTCCAAAGATGAATGGAGTAGTAGAAGCCACCACTAAAAATATAAAAAAAAATCCTCTAGAAGATGATCGATACCTATAAAGAATGGGATGATATGTTGTCGTATTCTTTGATGGCTTATCGGACTTCAATCCGGACATTGACAGGGGTAACCCCCTACTCTCTGGTCTACGACACGAAAGTGGTGATATCGTTCGAGGTGAAAATTCCATCTCTATAAGTGCTCATAGAAGACGATCTCTATAAAAATGAATGGGTGCAGCAGAAGTTGGACCAAATTTGCTTAATTGATAAGAAGCGGTTGACAGCGATATGCAATGGACAATTTAATAGATAGAGAATTACCAGAGCTTATGATAAGTGGGTCTGCCCTAGAGTCTTCAGGGCCGGTGAGTTAGTATTAAAGAAAATCTTTTATTTCGAAGATGAAGCCAAGCGCTAGTTTGTCCCAAATTGGGAAGGTCCTTTTGTTGTTCACAAAGCCTTGAGCGGTGAGGCATTAATTCTCTAGGAAATAGATGGCGATGTATTTCCTCAGCCTCTAAACTCGGATTCTGTAAAGAAATACTTTGTCGAAAAAATATATTTGTTTTCTAAGTAAGTTATTTTGATTTTGACTATCTATCTCTTAAAAATAAATAAATAAATAAATAATTAAAAAAAAATCCCAGACTCTGATCCACCAAGAAAAGAGGGCAAAAGAGGGAAATAAAATAAGTGTGACCCGAACGTGGTGAAAACTTGAAGGAGCTCCATGAAACAAAAATGTAAGGATACCACTAAGGCTGAGTTTCATCGACCGTAGAGATTTTTGTGTTCAAAACTTGATGGATTTTGAAGTAGTTTGAAATTAAGGAAATGAACATCGGGTTTGGCTTGAATTTGCATTGAAATCATACTTGTCAAACAATCAAGCTTTAAATCTCATAGCAATCCTATCTGGTGATAAAGGTCCTTGTTTTAGTAAGGTTTTATACATTTTCCATATTTTTGCTAAACCAGTTTTGCAAGATTTAAGAAATACGAATTAAGCAAGAGTACATGATCCCCCTAATACTGAAGGCGTCTGGCAGAAAGAAGGAAACAAGAATCAGCAGGCATAAGAAAATAAAGTTGATGGGAGATATCGTTCGATGCCAGACCCCACCAATAACCCAAAGAAAACCTCCACAGGTGCACCTATAGAATTGAAAAAATGATACGACAGAAGAATCTCTCAATACTACTTCGATCCAAGTATCATCAACTGAACGATTACAACCGAAAAGGGGGAACAAAATTGCGAGTCATCAAAGGTGACAATTTTTTAAGACTAAGATTTTGTTTTGGAAGTGTTATCCTACAGAGATCTCAAAAAGGCCGGGAGCATGGATTTCCTTATCATTAGGTCTTCGCACCTTCCTGCCAACTCGAATTGGAAATTTTTATTATTGAAAATTCAAAAGCTCTAAATGAGCACCCAAGTATGTGTTTTTCCCCTTAAAAGGGAATTCAGTGAACTACAATAAACCTGATTCTCAACGTAATGTTAAGGTACGTAGTTTACCCATAAATGTTCGGTCATTTGAGAGTCAAGCTCAACCATAGGTTGGGACACATTTTATATCTTTGATCTGTTATTTCTACCTAGCCATAAGTTGGGGCATATTTTATACCTTTGAACTTTCTTTTGTCCCTCCAGCCAAGAAGGTTGGGGCACGAGTGTCATTTTCATTACTCTAAACGATCTTCTAAACGAACACATGTTCGTTATGAGTATTGTCATGAGTGAGTATTATCATGAGTCATCTTCATTACTCTAAACAATCTTCTAAATGGACATCAATTCTTCATGAGTATCGTCATGAGTCATTTTTCTATCACTCTAAACGATCATTTAAACGGACAAGTGTTCGTCATGGGTATCGTCATTAGTCATTTTTCATTGCTCTAAACGGACAAGTGTTCGGCATGAGTATCATCATAAGTCATTTGCTTTACTCTAAACGAACACTTGTTCATTATGAGTATTTTCATGAGTTATTTTGATGTTTTATTTGTTTTGTTGTCGAAAAAATACTTTAAAGAATCCAAAAAATGGGACGATAAAAAAGACGTGGTCTCCTATCTTTGTCAAGCAAGTGAAAAAAAATGACAACTATGAACATGACATTTTGATAGTCTTGCAAAATTTTTATGTTTTATTTTCTAGTTTAGTTTATTTTTTATTTTGTTTTTATTTTTCAAAAAATACAAAAAATAGAGAAATAAAGAAAAAAAAATTGAAAAAAAAAATAGAAAAAAAAAAAACAAGGGAAAAATACCAAATAGCCTTGCTAAAAGACTAAATCTACCACATAGACCCACTAATTTTGTTTTGCACATATCAGTCCTACAAAAAGCGTTGTTTATTACCAAACAGTCATGAACTTTTGGGATTGACGATTTTACCCTCCGCCACCATATGAATGATCTCATTCCACCTTCACTCATCAAGACATCAGATTTGGACGAGCAGGAGGAATCTCGATCATTCCCCCTCATTATCGCCAACTCCTTGTTTGAGATCGTCCATTGCCTCGCTGTTGCCGTGCTCGTTCTCTTTCTTTTTCACTCTCTCTCTCTGATCTAGCCGTCGCGGCCAGATTTAGCCATTCTCTCTCCAAATCGCGGCCACTTGATAACCCATCTTCGAAATCCAGAGCTCAACCACTATTGCTACGAAAAAACCAGCAGATTTAAGATTGTGTGTGTGTGTTATACCGAAGCAGCGACGAATGTGGTCGAGCCGGAAATCGCATTCTTGAAAGCCTCTACAAATCCTCTTAAACAAATCTTCAAGCCGACACTACCTTTGCAAATCCTCAGATAGGGTAGATCGATTCGGATGGTGGTGGTGGAAATCCTCAATCTCTAGTTTCTCAAATCCTCGGTTGAGTCTGCAAATCCTCAGATCTTAAACAGATTTTGAACAAATTTTCGAATTTTATGTTCTAGGGTTTCTTTTTTTGTACCAATTTGATTTCAATCTTGCAATTATGAGGCTAATTCATTTTTTATTTTTTTTATCTTTTTTTTTATGTTTTTGATATGATTCATCATCTAATTGTGATATGGGAAAGTGCTTATGGAGACGGTCAAGTGGATGGGTTCTTGGTTGTATAAATTTGATTTGTATGGCGGTGAAAGTGGAGTATAATAATTTGAATGAAAAAAAAATAGAATGTAACACGACCTCGTGTTATATTCAACACGAGATTGTGTTCTTGGTTATATAGATTAGATTTGTGTGGCGGTGAAAGTGGAATGTAACAATTTGAATGAAAAAATTAGAATATAACATAAATGTAGGATAGAGGAATTATCAATTTGAATGAAAAAATTAGAATGTAACACGAACTCATGTTATATTCAACATGGAGATCGTGTTGAATGTAACACAATCTGAGATTGTGTTGAATATAACACGACCCTCATATTGAATATAACATGAGGGGTAAAATCGTCACAAAAAGGCAAAAGGACTATTTTGTAACATATTTTTTAAAAAGTTGCATTTGGTAATTTTATCCTCATATGAGAATTTCTTGGTAACTGCCCCAAAAAATAAAGGGAAGAGAAAAGGAGGGAGATAAATCATGAGAGAGGAAAGGGAGTAAGGGAAGAGAGAGAGAGAGGATCATGGGCAGCTTCCTTGGTCTGCCGACAGTGAGAGAGAGAAAGAGAGAAGAGGTAGGTGGACCCATCCGCCACTTGTCAACCGTATATGAGATGAGAGATAGAGAGAGAGGGGATAAGGGCTCACCGCCACGTGTCAAGCCGTAAGCAAGGAAAAGTGGGCGCGTGTTTCTCACATGCCCAGCGTCCAAAATGTTTGGTTTTGGCCTTTTTTCCAATTCTATACTTTCCCTGTCCAACATGGACTGAGTTTAGGCGGCCAAACCAAATATTTAGGGTTTCCTAAGTAATTTTCACGCCCTATCTTTCCCTATAAATAGGACCCTCATCTTCCTAATTTATTCATTCTAAAATTGATAAGAGCAACCCCTAAAATAGTGATTCTTATCGAAGGCCCTTTCGAGAAGCTGTCTGTGAGAGAGGAAAAACTTGGGTATCAGGATTCTTAACCTAAAACAAGTAAAAAAAATTATCTTTAATTCTTTTTTCAGCATATTTCTTTTTCTAGCAATTTAAATTTCTACAAATTTATTTCTTTTAATTGTCTAATGACTCAATGAAAACGCTGGGATGAGATTCTCCATTCTCAATTCAAACATTTGAGCATTTAGAATATGGCACCAATATCTCGCTTTTTTTTTTTTTTTTTAACATTCTTTTTATTTGTCGTAATTCATAAAAGAAAAACCTAAAAAACAAGGAAGTCGTCCGATGATCCGATAAAAACGCCGAAATGGGTTTTTTGTTCTTAAACTTAATTCCCGAGCTTTAGGTAAATGATGATTTTCATTATTTATTTTTCTATATTTTTTTATTTTTATCTCGTTATCAAAAAAAAAAATAGTAATAAAATTTTAATTTATGGGAATTAATCTTTACGAACCTTAGGATGAATCTAACAATTCGATAAAAATCATGAGAGGGTTTTCCATGACCTCGTTTCAATTCCCTAACTAGATTAGAATTTAGAAACAATTGGTTATCTTCCCTCAGTAAACCTTTTTGTGGGATTCTGCTTAAGTTTTAAAAAGATTAATTCCAACAAATTCAGTTCTGTAATCCTCCCTCAATCCTTACCTCCATAGAATTTGAGAGAATTTTAAGTCAAGATTCCTTTGAATTAATTGTGCAAACTTAAAATGGACATCATTTGCATTCATCTCGCATGTTTATTTCTTGTATCATTCAGACGGTATGTTTAGGACACTTTCACTACTTACACTTTTTTTTTTATATATATTCTATTTTATATAGTTTCTTTTAACTTTTTTATAATCCATATTTATTTCTTGTTTCATTTAGATAGAATGTTTAGGACACTTTCACTACTTACACTTTTTTATATATTCCATTTCCTATAGTTTCTTTTAACTTTTTCATAATCTATATTTATTTCTTGTTTTCATTTAGATGGCATGTTTAGGACACTTTCACCACTTACATCTTTTTATATTTCATACATATAGGTTCTTTTAGAATTCATAAATCCATGCCACTTCTCGTTTAGTCATGACACATACATATACTTGGACTTTTTCATATATATTAAATAATCAAATCATTGTCACGCATAATCATGTTAATCCATCTAATTCTCTAATTCATTCTCGCATTCACATCACTTGCATTGACATACTTAAATTATGACCATTTTGCATAAAAATCATATAAGTCATTTTTAGGGTATTACTTTTGCATAAATAAAAGTTTATATCACTTAGTTCAATATTATCTTTTCCATTTACAAGCGTACCTTCATATTTTTTCGCATATTTTAATTTGCACATTTAAATGAAAGAAATCTCTCAGAAACATACATAAAATCACCTCCCGGAGACTATTTTTATCGAATATTTAATCTTTGATAAAAGATTATACTGGGGGAACATTTCTAAAAATACAAAAACCTGTCCCATCTTATTTTTGAAAATATCAAAAATATTTCATAAGGAAAAAATTTCAAAATAAAATAAAATGTTCGGAGTTAAATTAATTGGATTTAATTGGACATAAGGTACCGTTTTTGGACGGGTGTCTTAGGGTGCCTAACACATTCCCCGAGCGTAACTGACCATCGAGTACTTAAATGAATCTTTGGTTTAACGGTGTTTTCAAGTCAATTTTAACTTAGGCCTTTTAAATTATTTTTTTCCAAAAATCCAATAGTCTAGCACACCATTTAAACTAAATGCTAGATGGTGACTCCTTGTTTTAAAATGGCCTAAGTACTTTTTGGAGAAAACCGACACTTTAAAAAAAAAAAAAAAAAAAAAAAAATCCTTCTCATTTACACTTTAATATTTCATATTTCTTTTTCTTTCGAAAAATCGGAGGGCGTCAAATGTGTTTGGTAAACAGTTTATGTTCCCAAATATTCTCAAAATTTTGAAAGTGATTCCTTAATTCCTTAAGGATTTGAGAAATAAAAAAAAAAAGTATCGATTCCTATTTACTCTCACAAAAATTTTCACAAACTATTTCCTAAAGATAAATATTGAGAACCACCACCACGCTGGCCACCACCTATTCCAGCCACAACCATGCTACCCACTACTACCATGCCGACCACAACTAGGCAAGCCACAACCACTGCTCCAGCCACCACCACGCTTATTCACAACCACTATCACATAAACTCATGTTCGGTAAACATGTTCTTATTTTCAAATATTATCAAAATTATAAAGTACTTCCGAAATTTCTTAGAATTTGATGAAAAAAAATGTTGTTTTTGTTCTACTCCCGCAAAAGCATTCCCAAACTATTTTTAAGTGCAAATATTGAGAATTGCCACCACGCTGGCCACTACCACCCACACTAGCCACTACTACCACGTCGGCCACCACCATCCACACCAACCACCACCACGCCAACCACCACCACCCGCAGAATATGTATATTTATTGTCATGCATTTAAATAAATAAATAAATAAATATTGACCAAAAAATATGTATATTTTATTGTCATACATTTAAAGAAAAAAACAAGAACAATTGATTCCAACCGAATATGTTTCTTTGTTTATGTTCTGATAAATTAAAGGAAGCAGTTTTACAACAATGGTCATTACTAAATGTGTTTTTGTTATCAGAAATATTTAAGTACGGAAATAGAATTTTCATCCCAATTTATTGATAGTAAAACAGAAAAATAGAAACACTAATCAAACGTCACCTTCTATTTTCAATACAAAAAAAAAAATGTGACATAAAGGCCATCCTATGCTAGCCCAACAAAAACTAAAATCGCTTTAAGAAAAATCCTAAAAACAATAAAATCTTTTATGTTCTCATAAAATAAAAGACTCAATTTCAGAATAATAATTGTTATTAAACGTGTTTATGTTACCCGAATAATCCATAATAAAAAAATAATTCCCATCACAATCCCAATTTATTGAGAGTAGAAATAAAAAAGACACAATTTCATAATAATAATTGTTACTAAACGTGTTTATGTTACCAAAATAATCTAGAACAAAAAAAATAATTCTCATCTCAATCCCAATTTATTGAGAGGAGAAACAAAAAGCCAGAATAATCAAGAACAAAAAAATAATTCTCATCCCAATCCCAATTTACATTCTGATAAATTAAAGGAAACAATTTTACAACAATGGTCATTACTAAATGTGTTTCTGTTATCAGAAATATTTAAGTACGGAAATAGAATTTTCATCCCAATTTATTGATAGTAAAATAGAAAAATAGACACAGTAATCAAACGTCACCTTCTATTTTCAACACAAAAAAAAAATGTGACATAAAGGCCATCCTATGCTAGCCCAACAAAAACTAAAATCGTTTTTTAAAAAAAATCCTAAAAAAACTAAAATCATTTATGTTCTCATAAAATAAAAGACTCAATTTCAGAATAATAATTTTTATTAAACGTGTTTATGTTATCAGAATAATCCATAACAAAAAAAATAATTCCCATCAAAATCCCAATTTATAGAGAGTAGAAACAAAAAAGACACATTTCATAATAATAATTGTTACTAAACGTGTTTATGTTACCAAAATAATCCAGAACAAAAAAAATAACTATCATCTCAATCCCAATTTATTGAGAGTAGAAACAAAAAGCCAGAATAATCAAGAACAAAAAAATAATTTTCATCCCAATCCCAATTTATGTTCTGATAAATTAAAGGAAACATTTTTATAACAATGGTCGTTACTAAATGTGTTTATGTTATCATAAATATTTAAATACGGAAATAGAATTTTCATCTCAATTTATTGATAGTAAAACAGAAAAATAGAAACACTAATCAAACGTCACCTTCTATTTTCAATACAAAAAAAAAAAATATGACATAAAGGTCATCCTATGCTAGCCCAACAAAAACTAAAATCAATTTAAGAAAAATCTGAAAAAAACTAAAATCGTTTATGTTCTCATAAAATAAAAGACTCAATTTCAGAATAATAATTGTTATTAAACGTATTTATGTTACCAGAATAATCCATAACAAAAAAAATAATTCTCATCACAATCCCAATTTATTGACAATAGAAACAAAAAAGACACAATTTCATAATAATAATAATTGTTACTAAACGTGTTTATGTTACCAAAATAATCCAAAACAAAAAAAATAATTCTCATCTCAATCTAAATTTATTGAGAGTAGAAACAAAAAGCCAGAATAATCAAGACAAAAAAATAATTCTCATCCCCATCCCAATTTATGTTCTGATAAATTAAAGGAAACAATTTTACAATAATGGTCATTACTAAGTGTGTTTCTATTATCAGAAATATTTAAGTACGGAAATAGAATTTTCATCCCAATTTATTAATAGTAAAACAGAAAAATAGAAACAATAATCAAACGTCACCTTATATTTTCAATACAAAAAAAAAAAAAATGTAACATAAAGGCCATCCTATGCTCGCCCAACAAAAACTAAAATCGTTTTAAGAAAAATCCTAAAAAAACTAAAATCGTTTATGTTCTCACAAAATAAAAGACTCAATTTCAGAATAATAATTGCTATTAAACGTGTTTATGTTACTAGAATAATCCATAACAAAAAGATAATTCCCATCACAATCCCAATTTATTGAGAGTAGAAACAAAAAAGACACAATTTCATAATAATAATTGTTACTCAACGTGTTTATGTTACCAAAATAATCCAGAACAAAAAAAACAATTCTCGTCTCAATCCCAATTTATTGAGAGTAGAAACAAAAAGCCAGAATAATCCAGAACAAAAAAATAATTCTCATCCCAATCCCAATTTATGTTATGATAAATTAAAGGAAACAATTTTACAACAATGGTCATTACTAAATGTATTTTTGTTATCAGAAATATTTAAGTACGAAAATAGAATTTTCATCCCAATTTATTGATAGTAAAACAGAAAAATAGAAACACTAATCAAACGTCACCTTCTATTTTCAATACAAAAAAAAAAAAATGTGACATAAAGGTCATCCTATGCTAGCCCAACAAAAACTAAAATCAATTTAAGAAAAATCCGAAAAAAACTAAAATCGTTTATGTTCTCATAAAATAAAATAAAAACTCAATTTCAGAATAATAATTGTTATTAAACGTATTTATGTTACTAGAATAATCCATAACAAAAAAAATAATTCCCATCACAATCCCACTTTATTGACAGTAGAAACAAAAAAGACACAATTTCATAATAAGAATTGTTACTAAACGTGTTTATATTACCAAAATAATCCAGAACTAAAAAAATAATTCTCATCTCAATCTAAATTTATTGAGAGTAGAAACAAAAAGCCAGAATAATCAAGAACAAAAAATGATTCTCATCCCAATCCCAATTTATGTTCTAATAAATTAAAGGAAACTATTTTACAACAATGGTCGTTACTAAATGTGTTTCTTTTATCAGAAATATTTAAGTACGGAAATAGAATTTTCATCCCAATTTATTGATAGTAAAACAGAAAAATAGAAACACTAATCAAACGTCACCTTCTATTTTCAATACAAAAAAAAACTGTGACATAAAGGCCATCCTATGCTCGCCCAACAAAAACTAAAATCGGTTTAAGAAAAATCCTAAAAACACTAAAATCTTTTATGTTCTCATAAAATAAAAGACTCAATTTCAGAATAATAATTGTTATTAAACGTGTTTATATCACCTGAATAATCCATAATAAAAAAATAATTCCCATCACAATCCCAATTTATTGAGAGTAGAAATAAAAAAGACACAATTTCATAATAAGAATTGTTACTAAACGTGTTTATGTTACCAAAATAATCTAGAACAAAAAAAATAATTCTCATCTCAATCCCAATTTATTGAGACTAGAAACAAAAAACCAGAATAATCAAGAACAAAAAAATAATTCTCATCCCAATCCCAATTTATGTTCTGATAAATTAAAGGAAACAATTTTACAACAATGGTCGTTACTAAATGTGTTTTTGTTATCAGAAATATTTAAGTACGGAAATAGAATTTTCATCTCAATTTATTGATAGTAAAACAGAAAAATAGAAACACTAATCAAACGTCACCTTCTATTTTCAATAAAAAAAAAAAAAAAAAAAACTGTGACATAAAGGCCATCCTATGCTAGCCCAACAAAAACTAAAATCATTTTAAGAAAAATCCTAAAAAAACTAAACTCGTTTATGTTCTCATAAAATAAAAGACTCAATTTCAGAATAATAATTGTTATTAAACGTGTTTATGTTACCAGAATAATCCATAACAAAAAAATAATTCCCATCACAATCTCAATTTATTGAGAGTAGAAACAAAAAAGACACGATTTCATAATAATAATTGTTACTAAACGTGTTTATGTTACCAGAATAATCCAGAACAAAAAAAATAATTCTCATCTCAATCCCAATTTATTGAGAGTAGAAACAAATAGCCAGAATAATCCAGAACAAAAAAATAATTCTCATTCCAATCCCAATTTATGTGATGATAAATTAGAGAAAACAATTTTACAACAATGGTCGTTACTAAATGTGTTTCTGTTATCACAAATATTTAAGTACAGAAATATAATTTTCATCTCAATTTGTTGATAGTAAAACAGAAAAATAGAAACACTAATCAAACGCCACCTTCTATTTTCAATAGAAGAAAAAAAAATGTGACATAAAGGCCATCCTATGCTAGCCCAAGAAAAACTAAAATCGCTTTAAGAAAAATCCTAAAAAAACTAAAATCATTTATGTTCTCATAAAATAAAAGACTCAATTTCAAAATAATAATTGTTATTAAACGTGTTTATGTTACCAGAATAATCCATAACAAAAAAATAATTCCCATCACAATCCCAATTTATTGAGAGTAGAAACAAAAAAGACACAATTTCATAATAATAATTGTTACTAAACGTGTTTATGTTACTAAAATAATCCAGAACAAAAAAAATAACTCTCATCTTAATCCCAATTTATTGAGAGTAGAAACAAAAAGCCACAATAATCAAGAACAAAAAAATAATTCTCATCAAACATAAAAGTAAGAACCAACGTCGCCTGAGAGATTCGAACTCTCGCGGGGAAACACCATGTACTTAGCAGGCACACGCCTTAACCCCTCGGCCAAAGCGACGCTTGGATAGATAGCGCTAATTTATATTTCAAATCGAAAAGCCAACAAGGAAAGGACGGCCGAGCGCCGAGATTCACTCTCAAACCGAGAGGCTCAAGTCATCTGCTCAAAGATCGACGACAAAGGAAGGGGGATCATGAGGAAAACAATGGGAGCTATGAAGGTTGTTCTTCGGTTGCGATAGATCCTTTTTATGTGGGCAAAATATAATTAACCCGCGCTTAACACCCTTCACTAATCAGCGTTTATCCTTGTTCCTCCCAGAAACCCTAACAGCGGAATCAACTCGGCTCCAGATATGACGTCGTTTGAAATTCTAATCTCTCACCTGATGTCGGCGAATGACGAAGAACCAAATTTACAGTGTTTCAACCAAGATTCCGGGGCTGGGTCCTTGGTACAAATTGTTGAAACTGAGGCCCCGGCAAAGTTGAAATAAGCCGTCGGGTCATGAGAGTTAGCTGAGCAGTGGTAAACCTACTAATGACTATGTGGATCGGTCTAAATTGGTTAAGATACTGCATAAGAATCAAGGGAAGAACCAGGTATGAAATCTACGTTTCATTAGTGAGCAGAAGATGTAATTTATTCTCAGGCCGGAGACTCTTTACCGTTGTTGGTATTGTGTTACTGAGTGATGATTTCTTGTTACATGACGAACATATCGGGAGCAGTTCATCTTTTTTCAACCGCATAAGTGCGTAATAATCTTGTCTTGTCAAAAAAATGTGAAGATCTTGGTCGGCCCACTTTGTTAGGATCTACCAAAAGTAGTAGGTCGACAACCCCAAACCTATATAGAACTCTATGGATCCCTTCCGAATGAGAGAGCTACAGAGGGGGAACTGCAGTTATTCAAAATAGATCGGAAGAAGTGGTGGTGGCTTAGGCCCCTATGAAGGGCCATGTTGAGATAAAGAGGGAAATAGAAACATTGACATGTGTCTTCTAATTGTATGCCGCTAACCTACTTTTTGGTTGATCCTTGCAAATTAAAATTCATGGAGCTTTCGGCGCGTTTAAGATCGCTTGACAACGTGGGCTGCCGGAATTGGGCGGTCCAACTTGCTTTTGCATGCTTCAAATGTCTTTATTTCATAGTTAGGAATGAAAATAATATACTTTTACTTCCGTTTTAGGTGTTTGCCCGAGTCTGCTGCAAGTGCTTAGGACGTGATTTCCTTAAATTCAGTCTGCTCAACTTTAATTACTTAAACTTGATGCCGGTTCAGATAATACAAGGTCGGTCTTCTATCTTGAATTTCACTTTATATTGTTGGGCGATTGAAAAAGATATAGGTTGGTTAAAATTAATTGCTGACAACTGTTGTGCAATTCTTATATGGCTGTCTAAGGTCATTGGAGCACGAGAAACTTGTGTCTGATGGGGGGAGATAATCCTGATGTCAGGGTGATTTAGCGAATCATAATGCTCGTTAAGGTCTGTCATGCTACATCAATTGACTAAATTACGTATCTCATTTCTCGCTTCTCTAAAACACCTAAAAAAAATTATAAACCCATAACCTAGGTTTACAGTTATATTAAATGCTCGTTAATTCCCGCCTGTTAGAAGCTGAAGTCGCTTTCCTGGTTACTTTCTCGATTCGATGAAAGGTTTTCTAAACCATTGCTTCTTAGACAAAATCATGGAGTAGTGTATCAGGGAGAGGTTCATAGAGGAGACGATCTTGGCATGGCTTTTGCAGCCTAAAATGGAGGATTCCCAAGTGGGTGGAGTTTGGTGGAGTTGGATCATCGCAGATTGCCATCTACGATGCTTGAGGCCATCTCCAAAGCTAGACGGTGGGGGAGGCAACAACCATGGGTTGGGTTCTCTCAGTTATATTGCATTATCATATCATGTAATAAGGTTATTCCTGTTAAACAATAAACGCACTCATACAAATAAAATCCCCAGGAAATGGTTTTGATTTGTTATCTCAGGCCCAATCTTGTCTTCACATGAGGTCAGAACAAAAAAAGTGGCTGTGCATTGAAGACTATAATCACAGGCGAACTATCCATCTTTCACCGACGGAGGAAACTTAAATCAAAAGAGTTAATGGTTTTCGAAAGGAAGACAACGTAATATCTCCATCCCATCGTCAACGACGATTCACAGTTGCTATGATAGTCATCGGGTGACAGCGGCTATGACTGAGGGTGTCGCTGCATTGGGACAATCATGGTCATAGGTTGACTGGGCCCACTAAAAGACTCCACCCTCAAACTCTGACTGTTGGATGCAGGTCTCTGTTGGTGCTTCCAGGCTATAGCTACTAATCGATAAACCGATCATTGGGATAGTGAAGGAATTCGGAATATGGAGGGATGTCGAACATTCAGGGAAAGCCAGTTTCATGGAATTAATTGGGAACATGTAAATTCGATTTTGGCAGTACCGATTTCTCATTCTACCAAAATCAATTTCAGGGATTTTTTGAATTTCGTTTTGGCCTTTTTTATAAGGCGGACAATTGGTTTTCCAAAAATTGAGTTCCAGCTAAAATCGAATTTTTGGAAAACTTACTTCAGAAAATTTTGTTCAAACCTAAAAATCGTTTTAAACCAAAAATCATTTTTTATTAAAAAAAGAACAATTTTTAAAAGGAACAAATTATAGTAAAAGCCTTTTGAAATCTTAACAACTACATAATACATACATGGTGATATATAGAATACTAGATTGACATGTAAAATACCAAGATTGTCTTTTTTCCTTATTTATCTACGTGAGATCATTTCAAAAAATAAGTTGAACCAAGGTTAACTTTAGGGATAATTGGTGATTAGTTCCAAATTGCAAATGTAATCTGTTACTAGTTCAATTTAACACATATGTTTTGATTTAGCCCTTTAAATTAGTTTTATATGCATACTAGTCCCGTATGTGTTCACGCCTGTGTAATATTAGTTATATGTAACTGTATGAGTTACATGTAATTATGTTAAATGTATTTGTGTAATATTTGTTACATATAACAAATATTATATTACACACAAATTAGTTACATGTAACTACGAAAATGTAACGCGTGAATTGAATCTTATGTCCTTATCAATGTGTGGGACTAAAAAGTTGCAATTGTATATGAGACTTTTTTGAAAATAAGACTAAAATAAAAAAATTGTTATAATAAAAACTACTAATTCGTATAGTCAAAATGCTCTTACAAATTCTTCAAAAGAAAAGGTAAACTAATTTGAACAGTTTGTTTGGTTTTTCATTTATGAAAAGTTGAATTCATCAAATACTGAATTAACGTTATTTTATTGCTTGGAATTTAAACATATAAAAACCTAACAAATGAAAAATAAGAGTAGATGATGAGAGCTCCCAAATTTGGCATATAAAAGGAAGTCACATGTTACAACCTCTCACCTACCTCATATCCATCTCCTTTAAAAGATAAGCATACAAATTGTTGTTTCTCATTTTGAAGCATAGTTGAAGAAGACCCCATCAATGGCGGGAGAACAATGGTAACAAATTAGAGAAGAACAATGGCGATTTTTTGTTGGTGCCGGAAGAGAGCTTGTTTGCATACTTCGTGGACGAAGGAGAACCCATCTCGGAGATTTTATGGTTGCGAAAAATATGGAGTAAGTAGATTTTTATTTATTTTTTTAAGTCTATTACCATTTTTTGACTGACCACTCTACAATCCAAAAAAAAAAAATGAAAAATTGATTTTTCGCTTAGATGTACTGGGGGGGGGGGGGAACTGATGGAAAAAAATTGCATTGGAAATTTTTTCTTACTATTTTACCAATTTATGGAAAATTGAATTGGAAATGATGAGCTCTAAAAGTGACATATTGTGTGTTTATTCTAGAGGTGAGGAGATTGTGGTTTTTTTATGTAGCATGACCAACCAATATGTGATAAAGCAAAACAAGTGATTCCAGATTTGATTAGAAAGATCGAAGCACATCAGAAAAAGGAAAAGTACATATGGGTTTGTTTGATCATGAGTTGACTAGCTCTTATTTTGGCAATGTATTTTTATTTTAAAGAAATGTATTAATTGTTATATTAATATTAGTGCAACCATATTGGCAATTGATTTTTATGCACGTTTGAGAGTTTGGTTGAACTAGTTTTTGGAGTTTGGTTGAAGTTATATGAAACTGCACACATGTTATTTTGTTTAGTATGTTTGGTTGGATGAATATAAAAAAAGTGAAAATAATATGTCTTAGAGAAGTAAAAATAAAACAAAAAGACAAAATATGCTCATGTAATTTACTAGTTTACTCCTATATATTAAAAATAAAAAATAAAATCTAATAGGAGTATCATGGTAATTTCAATATATTTCAATTTAATGATAGTCTAAGTGTAATGATTACACTTAAACCCCAAATGAGAAGCAACAAGTAATATTATGGACATGTTTACATCGGTTGTTTTGAGTTAAGTGTATCATTTAATATCCCAACTACCCAGTACTATCAAATGGTGCTATAAATAGCAAATCTCGAGTTAAGCATATTTGCTAAAAATAGAGGGAGATAGTGGTTGAAGTTCTTACTTGTAGGCCCTGTAAATAAGTTGTCCTTCAACAAGATCAAGGTATCTATTGCTCTAGGGCTTTTACCTAATACCATTGTTTTTATAGTCTGGTGGCACCGAGAAGTAAACTCTTCTCCTACCAGCAGAATTCATGCATGCATGATGCGTACATCAGTTTGGCAATTAAATGTTTAATTTTTTTTTTCTCTTTCTTTTGCCATTAAGAAATGTTCTTAAATATTGAAACCTTTTTTTCCTTTCAATTGTTTATTAGTTCGTATTATTTATTTACTTTTTTTAATTTTTTATTTTTGGGAGACCCTTGAAATAAACTAATTTGGCTTAAAAAAATAAATTAAAAGAAACACTATATGTTTATGTAGAATTCCTCAATCACTCTGTTTCGCTTCTTTTAATTCAAAAATTTTAATTTTTAAGCGTCTTGTAGTCGGTTATTGACAAGTACTCGGTCTTCACGAAATATTATGTGACTTACATCTAAATTATGCAGTAAATAGAGCAAAACAATAGCTGCTAAAGGGAAAGCACCCTTGATTGAATTAAGTGACACGGAGATGGATTCCAATGACTATGATGAAGTCTCTTTCAACCACCGGGAGGTGAAAGAGGTTATGAACGAGGAGAAAGAAAAGGCACCGGCCTCAAATCAGGGGTTGGATGAATTGTTAGACATTCAAATTATTGAGAAGACGTTTATGTCAATTCGACATGTGAAAATATTTTACTCTAACTACGCTAATGCTGTTGGCTTTTGCATACAAAAAAGATACTATAAACGTGATAAAGAAAAAAATATCGTAGGCCGAATGTTGGTATGTGCTCGAGCTGGGAACAGAAGGTCCGGGCTACAATTAGGCATTGGGTGCGGTGCCTGTCTGCGGGTCCAGTATGATCCGGAGGTAAACATTTTGTGGTTTGGAAATTTATTAGTCACCATAATCACGAAGTTGGGAAACATATCCCCTTTTGCCAACGAAAGATACATTGCGGTTTTTGTGAGTAATTGCCTTAATATCTCTATTTACTTATTATTATTATTATTATTATTATTATTGTTATTATTATTATTATTATTATTATTATTATTATTATTATTGTCATACACATCTATTGTTATGTAAAGTTCAATGCTATATAGGATGAGTAGTCACATGGCCCTACAATGTCCCACTTACGATCAAATTTCGGTAAAGGATTTTGATGTCGATGATTGCCGGCATTTGGCCGAAAGAACTAGTGAATGTATAGATGGTTCCGATGCGGTCATGCATCCGGACGACCGCACTATCGATTTCTTCAAATAGGTATTTGTAATCAGTGTAGTAAATCTTTTGCAACCTACAGTGTTTTGGGTTTTTGGATGGGTTTATTGTGAATATAAAAATCTCTTGTTATATGTTACTGTAATATTTATTTTGGATTGAAATGCCAATTTTTTTTTTTTTTTTTTTTTTTGCATATTTTCATTGTATTCACTTATTTTTAAAGTGTATTATTTGTCCCATCAGCATAATGAAAAAAAATCAAAAAATTAGATCTCACTTGGTTAATTATATGCGGGGGAAACTGTAATTTTGACTTCTTATATAGATATAGACATGAAAACTGGTTGTGGATGACACAATCAATTATTCTTGATGATAGTGGAAGCCAATGATACTTAATGATCAAGAAAAGAAAGAATGAGATTCATTAATGTCATTGGATAGCAATTTTATTTATTTATTTATTTTCATTTATTTATTTTTAATGTTACGTTTTAAACAATATAGTAGCTAATAATGATTAAAAAAAATCACATCAAAACAGAATATATATATATATATATATATATATATATATATAGTTATTTTGTCTAATTTAATATATCATATTTATTTCAAAATAATAGACATTTTTTTTTAATTAAAAGAAAATATTGAACTAGTTGGACAATTTATTAGAATGAGTACAATTAATATAAGTATGAGGAGATGATATATCAAGTGTGTAAATTAAAGATAACAAAATATAGATTATCGTAATCTTTAAATAATATTACGGGATTAAGCTTTATGCATGGGGTTAGATGATGGAATTAATGTTCATAGTTATAAAGATTTTATAAATTTTAATTTCCTATTGGAAATGAAACAGTGGCTTTTATTTTTTAACCATTGTTTTGATACTTTCTTCCTCATAGTCCAATATATTTAACATAAAAATCTATGCCCCCTTAGAGTACAAATGTGTTACATAAAATTACAGTAACAATTGAAAAATAAATTCAAAATATTACTTGAAAGTGTTTTATAAAGTCATACCCGATACAAGTATTGCAATTCGGGATAGTTTTCAACAAGACCCTTGATAGACTTCCACAACCAAATCTGTAAATAGCGAGAAAAAAAACTGTCTACACGTCTATCTATAACTTCAAATATTTCTCTTGTGGTTCAACTAACTTATAAATATGTAACATGTGGATACATATGGAGACTTATATGTGTGTGGATATATATATAAAATAAATTACGAAACCAAAACGAATATTGAACTCATCTATTAATTGACGTCATGCACCTATCATGTTTCAGTGTTCATTAAACTGAAGTCCTCTAACTGTTGGTGTGCAAGAGCATTTCATTTATCCAAAATTTAGGCTTAATGGCGTTATTAAATGTATGTCATTTCTTACCTACATACCGACATCATGCAGTGTACAAACTCATGGTACCGAACACTAGTTCAGGTTAATTGATCTTTGGGCCAACTAATTAAGCATTCAATCACCATCAAGGAAGCCCATTTGTTGGGGTTTGTATTCACATCATGAACCGCCGGTATAACTAGGAAAGAATGGCCAGAGAATGGCCCCTCACTTATTGCATTATTTAATGCTCACCAACCTCTTCCAAGTTGGTGAGCATTAGGTCTCTCTACAAATGGCAAGTACTCGTGCCTTTGCATATTACTCACTTGATCTAAGTCCACTTCACTCCACAGTCTTCAGAGGTTAGTCTAGCATTTTGAGCGAGCGGCCTATACTTCTATAAATAAATGGTTGACCGTTTGGAGCGAACGGTCCGTCGGTTCATACGAGACTATAGACAACTTGAAGAAAAAGTGATAAACTTGAGATGGAGGCTAGGATCGGCCCAAACTGACCTACGGTTCGCTGAGGAAGATGTGCAACGAGGGGCACATCGACTACTAGAAATATTCACGCTCGCTATAGATTTGGAAATGGAAGGGACCGACTACAAGCCGAAAATAAAAATATGCGACGTATGCTAGGAAACTGCCTTGAAAATGGTCACCAGGCAAATGGTAACCATTTGCATGGTGACCATGACGGTGACGACCATGGTAATGGTAACCATGCAAGTCCAACCATTTAAAAGTATGATCGTTTTTTGTAGGGGGGAAGGTTTTGAAACGGTTGGGGTGATGAAGAAATGCTTATAATAATGTATTGATTTTGATATGTTGAAGTATTAATTCTATGCTACAAATCATGTTTTGTTCTCTCTGGTTTGTCTGGGGATATGAACTTTCATTTATGTATTGTGTTCCCACCAAGATTAAAACTACTTTCTGTCGGTATGACAATTTTTTCCTTCGTTCACTTTAATAGTTGAAACATGAAGGGATCTTCGTTTGCAAATAAGTTGTCATAAACTGACTACACTTGAGGTGTAATTTAGTAGTTGTGAGTCTAATCAGAATTTGGAACTCAAGTATTAATGTAAACGACCTACGCAGTGTGACTAATCTAGGCACTTGCTATAAATATACTATTACTTCATCATAAAGATCTATACTTAGTGGTTTTTCCCAGATTTATTCTCATTGGATCGCAGATTCACTGACATGGACAGTGCAAGTGATATTTGATTCCCAAGATCTAGCATTATTGGAAAGGAACCTACCCTCCTCCATTTCAAACGATGCACTTCTTATAAATGGACTACTAGTTATATAAATGCACTTCATATGTTCTCCACAATTCATTGGCATTTCCAAATCTAGTTGTCACACCCCACCCTGGACACCCGTCACCCCGGGGCCGGCGTGACGTCGATATGACCTCTCTTGAACAATCAACCAACTAGAAACCACGTATAAACACATACAGGCACACAACCATATACAACCTCTCAAACTGGGACACATCCGTCCCTGAATATATATACAATAAAAATAGTAACAACGAAATAATAATGCTGAACCTCTCACGGGTTCGCCTCAGATAGCCTATTCCCAAAACAACGCTACAGCAGGACTCTACTTAGTGCCAGTAGGGGACCAACTCCTAGCCGCTGCATCTGAAACCAAAAATTTTATCGGTATACTGTCTTCGTAATAAAAACATTTTTGTATATGGATCAAGTATAATAATAATTTAAATACAACATTTCAAATAATAATACAAAAATCGCATACCACCTGGAAAACTCCGTTTTCCTGTCACCACAGAAATAAACTCATAGATTTATAATTTTCCCACCAAGCAGTGAAAATCCACCAGAATACTATATCTAACCAAATAGTGTAAAGCAACCAAAATAATAGATACACCAATATATATAGATACACCAATTCAGTGTAAAGTAATATATATAAATTTATCCAACTGGTTCACCGTATACGACAAAACACCACACCACCCTCCAATTAGTCATAGGATCGTTTTAACCTCATGATCGGAAGTTGCAACGGTATCGTACCACCTGTAGGATTTACCTTCCTAGCAGGTCACAACAACGCTTTATCGGACTTTGCCTAACAGATAATCAATGCTCTGCAAGATTATGCCTAGCAGATAAACAACGCTCTGCAGGACTATGCCTAGTAGATAATCAACGCTTTACCGGACTACGCCTAGCAGATAAACAACGCTCTACAGGACTATGCCTAGCAGATAAACAACACTCTGTCGAACTATGCCTAGCGGATAAATAACGCTCTGTAGGACTATACCTAGCAGATAATCCACATCCCTTTCAGGAAGAAATACTATGGCATAATCGGACCAAACATCAATTTTCACCTTAAAAACAAACAACTCGGTCCACAATCATTTTTTCACCCTTTTTGAAACCAACTAGATTCAACAAATCATTTTTCATCCTTTTAAAAACCAACGTACTCTACAAAACATTTTTCCACAAATACCCAAAACCGCTTGAACCATATAAGTTGCAAATTCGTCCAATTTTAAATAAACACATTTTCCATAATATATACGAAAATACAATTTGTAATTTACGTAAAAGACAATACACTCACCTCTTTCTCCGCACTGCAAAAACGTCACTGTCCAAACCTGCTGGGACGTTGGCGTCTGTGAACCTAACAACGATAGGCCTAAATTAATATTTTATTTAAAATAACCTAACACGCAATGCAGGCCCTAAATTTTTATTTTCAAAACTCCCCATTCCCCAAACTTAATTATACAAAATTGGTGTTTCATTCGTTTCGCTATGTTAATATTTACTATATGAATTTATTAAGATTAACGTTTATAAAAATATTATTACGATTCCGAAGATTTCAATACTTGATAATTTAATTTAATCGACAATAATACTCGATTAAATTTTTTACCTGTTCCAAATTGCCCACCGGCCGCGAATTGGGTTTTTGATTTTTATTTGGGGTGTTTGTGTAATTTTATTTTGTTTCCTTTTCATTTTCTTCTTCTTTCTTTTTTGCCCTTTTTCTGCACATGTTCCCATTTCAGCTTCAGCTCTCTCCCTCTCCCTCTCCCTCTCTCTCTCTCTTTTTAGGTTCGGCCGCCGACACCCCAAACTCACAGCCACTCACCGCCGGCGACCAGATACACACACACAATCACGTACAAAACACACACACATAGTCACGCACACACTCACCATTATCGTCTGAACAGAGCAGAAACACACACACACACCTACATGTCGGAACACACACATACAGTCGAAGCAACACACACACATACACATTGTCGAACACATACACACCTGACGATCAACACACCCCCTACGCCGGTAATCCCCCACGCCACCGGACGAATAGCGACACGCACAGAGCACGCTGCTGATCATTACCCACACACACACTCTGACAATCACCCATACACACACCACCACCGTTGACGATAACATACACCCACCGGACCGACGAAGGGACAACCGAAGAGACAACCAACACACACACACGAACAACGACTTAACAGCTCCCACGAATAGCACACACACCCTTACTGAACAATAGCGATGATTACGCACCACCGGACGAACGACGATCACACACCCACACAGTGACGATCGTCTGATCAACACACATGAACACGAACAACGATCGACAACACCCTCGTACACAACTGGACCGAACGGCGACGCCACACCGCTGAACGGCAGGCATCCACCGGCGACAAAACAACAACGATCACACCGCCAGACGAACGGAAGGCCACACACACACATATGCACCGCTGAAACACACACACATGATCAAATGGAGGAACCCACACCATCATCAGATCTCACCACCCCCACGCCGGCCGACCGCCTACTCTCTCCCTCTGCTTGTTGTAAGGTATATATGGATGTATATGTATATATATCTAAACGTAATAAGTGCCACCTGTACATGCACGTGTCTCTCTCTCCTGGTTTGGTTTTCTAATACATATCCATATCATCACTTCCTTTCATTGAGAAAGAAAGGAAAAAAGAATTTATTCGAAATTACACCAACCCCCCTCGATTTTATTTGAGTTATTAGTTAAACCCCAAAGTCTAAAATTAATATATTTTATTTTATTTTTATTTTATTTTATTTTATTTAAGATTACAAATTGACCCCTAAAATTTTAAATTGAATGATAAATAACACAATCCACCCCATTATTTTCTAAATGTTCTAAAATGCAACTTATGAATATGCACGTGCAGAAGTTAGGGTCTTACACTGGCACTTGCTACTTCTAAAGAAAATAATTGAAACACTGTCATAGGTGATACTGCCATCCTCGTCTAGCAACAGTAGTGTTTAATTTTTGCAGTATGTGTTACCAAGTAATGTCAATCTCGTACGTCGCATGGTAGTATATATGGTCACACGGGTTCAGGTAGACAATAATTAGTATGAATTCCTTGGTTAAAAAAGTTAAGAAAATAACTTGAAATTAGTTTTCAAATTTTAGGGTTTTGGGGTTCGGGTAATAAATTTCAAAGTTCCAAGTGTAAATCCAAACAGCTTCTAAAGACACTTAAATATAATTTTGTTCACATCTTAACCAGACTACAATACAATGGATGTACCGATATAGCCGCAAAAGTTACAAGTTCATGTTGAAGAAGTTGCAAGTTCGTCTAAAAAGTTACAAGTTATACGTTTCCTGAAAAGTTACAAGTTCATCTAAAGCCTTGTGACTTCTTCAACACACACTTGTAAGCTACAACAGTACAACCGTTGTATTGAAGTAAAATTCTAATATTTTTATAATAAAATCTTGCAAAACCTATTAGTAGTAATACTCATTATTTCAGGTCCAATGACATTATTTATGTATTGATGGTATGCAATTGCCCATTATTTTAACAACTGCTTACATAGTTGCGTTGAAAAGTTTGAAATTAACGTGGAACAAATTTTCTTAAATTTAACCACCGTTCAATAGCTTGATTTTTTCTAGTTTTGACCCCTAATATTGCAAGTTTGGATCCTAACATCCGCCGGTTATGGAATGAACTTGCAACCAGGATAGAGAAAGTGTAGCCTAAGACATGTTCATTGGTTTGTATTCATTGGTGTAAAAGTTGCAAGTTTATCTACGAACTTGTTACTTTTATGAAGAACTCGCAACTAGGAAAGAGAAATGGTACACCGGGTGTCACACCCCTCCCCGGGCCCCCAATGCCCAAGTCCGGGAGCGACGTCGACTTCACATTACCCGACCAACTCACAAATATATAAATATACACATGTGTTGTTATATAATTTCTTTTTTCCAAAAATAATATTTACCAAACTCAAACCCAAAAATACACGTGTCCCCAAAATATCCATAGCAAAGCTACAAAAACTGAACCTTTCATGGTTCACAGTTGTCCCGACTATCCTTCCAAAAATGACACCACCTTCTGACTCTACCTAGTGCCAATAGTGGATCCGCCTCTAGTTGCAGCACCTGAAACTAAATATTTTATTCGTGTACTATCTTCATAATATAAAAATAATTTATAGATCAAGTATATTTATCAAATACCACTTTTCAAACATAATATAAATATAACCGCACACCGAGCCAAAACCACCAATATTTCATTTTAATACTAAAACCGAACCACCAATATTTTATTTTAATAAAACCCAGAAAAAAAAATGGTTAGCGAGAGCTAACATGAGCATGATTAAAAAAAAATTCAAAACCAAACACTAAAAGAATTTGATAAAGCTACTTAAATGAAAAGTCATGCAATTTGCAAAGAATTTGCTAATGGTTCAAGAAATTCCAAAGCTCATTTACATGCTGATATGTGAAACCTCACAATCATAAACCATATAAATAAGACATAACTAATTTTTGCGTCAAGAAAATAATTAAAGGCATATGCCTAATTACAGATTAAATAAAATTTCCAGTAAAATTTCATGCGATAGTTATACTCGATTTGGCAGGTCAATTTTACAACAGTCAATAATAAATATGATTATTACAAATTAAATAGAATTCAAATAAAATTCCTGTCGCCATTTTATCTCACCGGCCCTAGGAAACTGGGTCGTTACATTTAGTATCAAAGCGAATTATCAATAATACTAATTTATTTATAAATGGTGAAACATTTGGGGCAGAATTCTCTATAGGAGAAATCAAGTGACGGCCCTGGAAAATCAGGTCGTTATATTAGGGCATTTTGCCTAGTTGCAAGATCGTTTCATAAAAGTTGCAAGTTCTTAAGCAAACTTGCAACTTTTATGGGACAAACTTGCAACGTGAAAAAATACCTTGTAACTTGTCCTCGAAACATGCAGGTGTAATAATCCAATGGCTAATAAGGAATTCGTCGATAAAAGAAAGGGAAAGATGATAGAAACCAATGAACCCAAGTACGATGGACATGAATCTTCTCAATTTGTGGTGGACGAAAGATACGTTAGTGGTATCACACCCACTCATTGAATACGTCATCAAAAAGCCTATCAAACCTACATAACGGTGACGATGTAGTTCTACAAACACGGCACGAGGATTCCGACGATGGGCTACACACCCTATCGCAAATAGATATAGTATCGATGACATTCACAACACTAGAGAATGCAAAAATGTTCTACAATATGTATGTCAAATCAGTCGATTTTAGCATATGGCGAAACGTGAGGCGTGTTAATAATGACAACGAGATTTTAGTTCATAATTGGGTTTGCTTAAGGCATGGTCACAGAGAGGAAAAATATTTGAAATTAGAGAGCCGAAAACGTCAACCAAGGGCTCTAACACATATGGGATACGGTGCGCATCTACGCATCCGATATATTACAAGTAAAGGTAATTATGTCGTCTCAACGTTCGAGATAAAACATAATCACGACCTTACTAACCTAAGATTTATTTAATTCTTACGTTCTCACCGCCATATCAACGAAGATAACGAAACACTAATGCAATCCCTGTACTGCATCAGTGTTAGAAACATAACTATCATGGATGTGTTGGTACAACAAGCCGGCTTGTATGACAATGTGGGTTTTTACCAAGAAAGACCTGGACAACAACTTGAGTCAAGCACAACGTTGATCTGTAATACATGGTGACCTTGAGTCGACTTTGGCTTATCTATGTGCAAAACAAGACAGCAATCCATCATTCTACTACCACTATGTCGTTAACCACGAAAGCCGGTTGAGTTGACTATTTTGGAGTTATTCAATTAATCGATCGGATTATGGATACTTTGGGGACGTTATTGCTTTCAACACTACAAACTGAACCAATACATATGAGAAACCTTTGTCATATTGGCAGGGGTGAATCACCATTACCAAAAAATAATTTTTGTGTATGCATTATTGGCGGACGAGACGGTTGAAACATACACATGGGTACTGGAGAAGCTGTTGATAGCTATAAATAAAAAATACCCCGAAGCAGTAGTGATTGATGGTTACAAAGCGATGAGGAAGGCAATAAAAGTTGTCTTACCATACTCACGTCACCGACTATGGAGCTGGCATTTATATCGTAATGCTATATCAAACGTTTGGCCTCCCAACTTCCTCCAGGACTTCAAGCGGTGCATGGAACTGACTGGAAGCCATGAGCAGTTTGAGCAAGAATGGCAAACTGTGGTTGATTGATGAGCCGAAACATATTTACGAGGTCATTTCTGCGACGGCATGAAGAGCACTCAACGTTTCCAAGGTATGAATTTCTTTTTCAATGCGTTCCTCAAGTGGCAATTGCAATTGTACGAGTTTGTTCATAGTTACGATCGCGCACTGACCAGGATTCATCATAACAAGGCAAGGATGGATCATGACATAATGAATACAACACCTATTCTCGTCACTTTCTTACTTCTGCTTGGGAAGCATGCCTCTAAAGTCTTCATGTGTACTATATTCAATATGGTTCGCTTGCAGATTCAAAACGAGAGCAAGTTTTTCATAGTGCATAGAATAAAACGCGAAGACTTAACAAGTTACTATCTGGGATATCGTGCTCCCAAATAATTGTCATCTTAAAGGTCAAACATCTAAAGAAAATCCCCGAAATGTCTTACTTAGAGCGATGGACAATGGGGGTAAAATCGAATTGCCTTTCAAAGTCAAACACTATTCCGGGGACAATTTCGCAGAAGACAAGACATGATTTTTTAGGTGGCTTATGCTCGAAATTGTGTTACTATGCATCGTAAAGTTTCCAAGCAACTGAGGTTGCTCATTCCAGGATTTTATTCTTAACTAAAAAAGCTAAATCAGCATATGATAAACAACAACACCCATCCACTTGTGTAAAAGGTTCAGGTACCCACTTCAATGTAGAAGATCCAAATATTGTAGTGACGAAAGGTGCTCCACACGTTGGAAAGAGTTGGACAAGAAAATCAAAATCACGCCACTGTGGATATCGTCGGTAAATTTCTTAACTTCTCTATTTACGTATGCATACGTTTCTTTATTATTTGGACATCAAGTCATTACCTGATATTGTACGCTTAATGTCTGAAGCTTTACCTAGGAAATAAATGAGCGAAAGGGTTGAATATAGATCTTAATATCACTCCTCAAAGAAGGGATGATAATTTAGCTGACTTGTTAATTCCAGAACATGCTAATGATGGTGTAGAGATTGCCCCGAACCTGTATGGGGTGGGTGCGACGACAGATCATGTTGATAATGACTTCGATTTGCCGCGAGAGTTTATCAGTCCCGATGATCCTGAATTCAATTACTTTCAATAGATTTTAATTAAGATTAGTAGATTTTGCACTCGACACGCTCATATGGTTTAAAAATTCTAAGTTAAATTTCTTGTCATGCTTGGTGCTACCAGACCTTAACCCACTCTAAGTCATATAGGGGGTATTGCAATGTACCTATAACGCTCACAGCCGGTGGCATGAGAGCACCTGCAGCTCTCTGCCAATAGGACACTTTGCAATAAAGATTGAAAATAAAATACATAAACTTAAAACACATCTGATACATAGTTGGAGGCAAAGAAAAATAAAGACACTAACTGTAATAATTTACAAGTCACATAGACAACAAAATTCAATTTTATTCCCCCAAAATAAGATAATTATCCATCCATGATTCAAATTTTTGGTTCACCTAAAAAGTAAGATCAACCGACTTCAAAATTCATAATAAGAAAACGTGTGCTATTTTTATCAACCCATTTTCAAACACCTGATGACATAACCAAATCCCTATATAATTCCAGTAGTTCTATAAGCTTGTTCTAGCAAGAAAGGAGGCTAGTGAAGAACTGGCATCAGGTAAACAAAAGAAACGACGATGCAAATTTGGAACAAAAAACACCAACACGCTTGCTATTAAATGGTAATCACGAAGAATAAACCTGAGATTTCAAAAATAAAATTAGAAGATTCATTAATAAATCAGCATAAGAAATTAACAGCAACACCTAGAACCAAACGAATAGGTGATCTCAGAAAATTTACAATCAACGTAAAGAATAGTAAGTTAAAACAATGTTATCATCCCCATAAGCAATATGACAAGATCGGGCATTATAAACATAAACATAAACCACGAGATTGTATGCAAATCGCACAAAACTTTATTTTAAGGGACAAATTGGCAACCGAAAGAAGAGCAGTAATATCCATTTATCCTTAAATATATGATTATATATCAAATTAAGAAAATTAGTGATACAAAAAAAATCAATTAAATAAAAACAAATAAAGTTCAAAAGTAGGGAATTACAGTTCAACCTTATCCTATGAATTGGTGTCAAGAACCAACATACTTTCAAGCCGATAACTTTTGGTTTTATAGGCTGGGGAATTAGACTACAAAATAGTGAAGAACTTA
The DNA here is from genome assembly GCA_016647705.1 of Eucommia ulmoides. Lineage (NCBI taxonomy): Eukaryota > Viridiplantae > Streptophyta > Magnoliopsida > Garryales > Eucommiaceae > Eucommia > Eucommia ulmoides. The sequence goes on along the minus strand of CM028340.1, from coordinate 27,853,811 downwards.
CATGGACTTTAGATTCAGCAAAACAGTATAAAAGACAGAAGAAATTAAGAATTGAAAAATCATTTATTGAACTTAATTTGTAAGGAAAACAACATAAGAAAAGATACAGCTACATAGCTGAATTGCCAATTTAGGGAGAATTTATGCATCCACGACACACATACTCCACCTTCAAAAGAAGCACTTGCTTTTCTACTGAATCACAACGTGCAATAGCTACATGTATGTTGGAGAAAATGAGCATAAAAAAATCCCAAAAAATAATTCATTAAATAACACTTAATGAGAAAACATAAGACAACGTTAAACAATTATAGAAGTGTGAGTCATTACCATTAATCCTCCGCCGCACTGTCAAACGTACAACTTTGAACATCTAGCGCTGAAGCGATAAGATTTTCAATGTCAACTATTTTTTGATCGATGTGAGAAATATTGTTCGAAAGTCGTTCTAGCATTCGTGCATACCCATCCTGGACCAATCTTTCCAATCTCCCCACCCGATAGGCTAAATCATCATTACTACGTCATGTGCAATGGGGTTTCAGTTTCAGGTCGTGGAGGATGGGGTATGGAACGTACCTCATCCGCCTCTTCTGGATCAGGCCATGTCCTATCATTAACTCTCTCCACGTCCTTGTCTTCAATTTTCATCTTCTGCAATGTCCTTTCATCAATGTAACTCTTAAGGGAACAACATTTCTCTCTCTCTAGAGACAGACCAAAATATTTGAATATTCGTGTTAATAATTTTGGGAATGACAGGATGAATGCCTTCCCTTCGTCGCTAACAACTTTGGTCATTTGTTTCAAGATCAAGTAAGGGACTGAGAGCCTAGTACGACATAAAAAATCATACAACACTATACGGTCAATGTACTTCACAATATCGTGGTTCCCCCCCTCCCGCCGAGGCATTAAATTATCTTTTACATATTGGTGAAGGAGGCGTACATGTGGTCTAAGCTTGGTAGAAATTAGTCAGCCACCTTCAAATGCATTTGTTGTTAATGCCCTATACATATCTTCGGTCTCGTGGTGTAGGGAACTATGCAAATCTAATTCAGAGTAAAATAGTACTTCCTAGGTTCTTTGGAGATCTCCAAGATTTTACACAAAACGGAACAATTCGAACGAATTACTTATCACACCCTACCCCGGACACCCGTCATGTGGGGCCGGCATGACGTCGACATGACACCGCCCAATTGACTAGCCAACATCAATACGTCAATAACAAAATTATAAATCTATACAACACATATAATAGTCTCATCTGATGGAGATACACTGTCCCGAATATAAATACAATCAAACAAATCCCCTGAACCTCATTTAGATTTCATTTCTGACATCTCGTCTCCAAAACTTTCCTCAATTGACTCATTTGCGTGACCTGCATAACTCTATCTAGCGCCAGTAGGGGACCGACCAACTCCTAGCTATTTTACCTGCAAGTGTACTACCTTCATAGTAAAAAATATTTTTAAGATAATAATTCAGTCTACAACATCTAAACGGATCAAGCGTGAATATAGAAACAGCACGTAACTAGTAAAATTCTTCATAATATAAGCAGTGAAAATAAAGTAATACATATAAGTTCCATTCCAACCCATCTAGTAAAATAATACCAATCACCATAATAATAAATATCAAATCAACCAATATATGTAAAACACCATTTCTCAAGCACACATCTCAAACACACACACTGGCCAGCCCTAGTGATCGTTTTAACCTCATGATCGGGAGTTTGCAATGGTACCGTATCATCCGTAGGATATGCCTTCCTACGAACACCCATCACTCTGCCGAAGCGGATAATCACTGCGCAGTATAAACGTCTAACATCATTATGCCGAAGCAGATAAACATCATTCCGCCGAAGCGGATAACCTCACTCTACCAAATAGATAAACACTATGGCAGGATCATCGAATCACAACTCAATAAATATCGTCTACTCAACATCGTCACATCACCACATCTATCTCTTTTCCACAAAATCAACTTTTAAGTCCAAAAATCATATTCCACACTCTCTTTTAAAGAAAACGTCTGATTTTATCAAAACCACTTTTCCACCCTTCATTTTTAGAAAACCAAGCATTCTTAGAAAAACAGATATCCTCTATTCTCTTTTAAAAACACCGTCTGATTTCACCAAATCCAACAAAAATTCATTTTCAACTTTATTTCGAAAACCATCGGAATCTTCCGGAAATCCAGTTTACCAACTCACCCAAATCATGCTTGATCCATATCATTTATAAATTCATACAGTTTAAGTAAACACATATTTCATCATATATATACATAGAAAAATAGTTTGGCAAGAAGACAGTACACTCACCTCGTTATCCTCTCTCCGAAACCTTTACTGACCATACTCTATCGGGACACCAGTGCCTGCGAACCTAATAGTGATAGAGCCTAAATTAATATCTTATCTAAAACATCTGAATCACGCAATGCAGACCCTATATTCCGAATCGTTACTATTTTATGTACCACGTAATTAAAATTAATTAATCGTTAGGAAATTGTTACGATTTTAGGATTTGTAACGGTAAATAAAATTTAATTTAATAAAAATTAATAATCAATTGAAATTTCACCTGTTTCCGAGTCGTTTGGCGACCACGAGATGGGTTTTTGATTTTCAGCGGGGTGGTTTGTGTAATTTTCTTTTTTTTTTTTCTTTTTCTTTTTCTTTTTTTTTTCTCTATTTCCTGTTCCGTTCCCAACCGTCCCCTCTCTCCTCTGTTTCTGTTTTTGATATTGGCCAGTCGTCTCCTCTTTCGAAATTTGTTGACGACATACCCACAAGGCTCACCGACAACCAACCAGCACACCCACACCCCCATCGACTCTCACACACACAGCCACACAGTCAGCCCACGTCCGATAGCCGACCATGCCTACACAGTAACACCCACACACAAGCAACCGTCGTCGTTACACACACAACCAACGGACACCATGGACGGAGCACCCACCACCGGAATAGCACGCACACACACACACACACACACACACACACACACACACACCGTCATCAAGCAGAGTACACACACGCACCACGTCGACAATATCGTCGGACCGAATGGAAAATCCACCTACACCGTCATACACATACCGGCGAACCAAAACAGACGAACAGAATCGAAAACGCACACACACCGATCACCCCCACACACTGCCGGACAGACTGAACAGAATACACACACACACACATGACGACGATGGTTGAACGACGGATACCCCCACGCCGGAACACACCACCTCCGGATGATCACACCGCCCTCTCCGATCATACACCCACTCGCAACCACCGCAGAAATCCACACCCTCGCATGAACAGCAAAGCCCCCACACAAACGCCGACCACACCCCGCCGGCGTCGAACCCGGCTGCTCCTCTCTCTCTCTCTTCTTTCTCTGTTTTCTTCTCTCTTTGATTTTCAGATTTGATGAGATTTTTTTTTTTATCATTACACATGAATATATGTATATATTGCATGTAATTAGTGGGTTCAATTCATCCAAATGCGCCACGTCGCTGCTCTCTCTTTTCCCTGCCGGCGGTTTGCTCATCTGATCACAACTTTCTTTAAATTTTAATTTTAATCAATTTCAACTTTTTAAAAGTTTCTAAGATTTTCAATTTCACCCCTTTAAGTTTCAATTAAGAGTTAAATGTCAATTTACCTCCCTAAGTTAGGATTTAATGTTTCTAGATTTTCAATTTGATCCAATTTCATCCCTAATTTTCATAAATACTCTAAAATATAACTAAAATGACGTACGTGTTAATTCAGAGTCTTACATTACCTTTCCTAAAATAAACAATGTATGAAAATAAATTCTGGATTTACATGTTCAATCACTTTCATATTGCTATAAAATACACGAATAGGCATTTCCTAAACGACAAACGAGAATCTACTTAAATTCCTAATGCCTTGGCCTTCCAAATACCTAAACAATAGACTTTTACAGGGACCCTTTTCAAATTTTAGGTCCCTTTCGTTTTTCAAGGTTTGTGAAGCAAAGATACGAACATACCGTTGTCTGGCAGCTTCATTTTCGAAGAACTTATAATGCCATTTGGCCGCGACCATCTTGTTTAACCCTCTTCCAAGAGAGTTGTCTCCTAGGGCAGACAATTGAACCTCACCCTCCTTACCACACGGGGTCGTCGCACCATCCACCACGTCAGTTTAATTTTGGCAAAACTTTTCATCCCCTTTGTCTGCGACCTTCTTCTCCTGTCTTCTATGAAGGGAGTTGTCACTTAGGGTAGATGATTGAACCTCACACTGCTTACCACATGGGGTCATAACACCATCTACCATGTCGGGTTCATTTTGGCAGAACTTTCCATCCCCTTTGTCTACGACCCTATTCTTCGGCCTTCTTTGAAGGGAGTTGTCTCCTAGGGAACACGATTGAACCTCACCCTCCTTACCACAAGGAGTCGTCGCACCATCGACCAAGTCGGCTTCATTTTGGGACAACATACCATCCTCTTTTACCGCAACTCTCTTCTTCGGCCTTTCTCAATGAAAGTTGTCTCCTAGGGAAAACAATTTAACCTCACAATCTTTACCGCACTTATCATTCCCACTATCCACCAAGCTAACTTCCACACCAGCCATCGTTCCAACAAGCATCATCGCCTGCGAAGCATTCTCATTTGCATATCCATCCATTGAAGAGTCTACCATGTGTTTCTTCGTTGATTTAGCACGTATAGTAAGAGCCATCGACTTAGGTTTGGAATTTTTGGTTCTAAATGGAGATGAATGATGAATGAAACCATAGGTTAAGGTTGAGAGGAGGAAGAGAAGAATGATTGTGTGGGTTCAAAGGTAAGAAGAAGCTTTTCTATGAAGCTTGAAATCCTATTTCATTCGCGGTCAATTAATTATATTAACCACCCATCGCCTTTAATATATGTCACATTAATATCTTCTTATTTTATCTACATAAAATAACCTTATAATTTTTGCTATTTCAATTTAAACCCAAATGTTTCTAATAAGGCTTGATTTACGCAATTATCCCAATTTATAATGTAATTGATCTTGTTAATTGACGCGTTATGTCATTGAATTGCAAAATTATCACAGAACACATCCCATAATCTAATAATTTAATTTCTAAATTATTTTTCAATAACATTGTAATTACTACAATTGTAGGGGTTTAGATCTAAGAATATTCAACTTCTATTACAATGGGTTCGAGTAATTACATTAAGCGCCTATATCCTTTACCAAGGTGACATTAATATCTTATAATTTTAGTTTTCTTAAATTAACCCCAATTATTTTACGAATTACCCGTTAATATTTCTAATATTTCATGATTTAAGAAAATATATCAATTTATATTGTAACGGATCACGTTAATTGACAAGTTAAGTAATTCAATTGGATAATTATTAAATGACACATACAACAACATGAAATCTTAATTTATAAATTACCTCTCCATCGTTTAATTATACCATAATTACTACAAATAATATGTTTTTATTCAACAAATGAATAAATGACCGTAAAATTGGGATTCAAGGTTTAGGGTTCAGGGTTCAGGGTTTAGGGTTTAAACATATTTCTCAATTGAAGGAGTTCATATAATAGTTAATAATTATTCAATTTATGTTAAACTGCTTATTTGATTGTCCAATTGAATGGTTCAATTTATAAATTAAATATTGAATTTTGATATAGTGAAATTATCTCAATTTATAACGATGGCATAATAGAAAATATTTATTCGATTTATACTCTACTTATTTGATCATACAATTCAACAATTGGATATGAAATTAATTGTTCAATATTGATATAAAGACGTAATAAATTTAATAATAATTGAATAACTTATATTTTTACAAATTACCCCCTAATATTTTATGCAATCGAGAATATTACATCAATTTTTGTTCTAATAGTTCAATCGTCCAACTAAACGTTTCACTTTACAAATTACATATTAAATTTTGATATCAAAAGGTAAAAAATTGGATAACATTTCAATGAATTAACTTTTAACAATTTAGCCCCTCATATTTATATTGATTCAAATTTATATCCTACTTACTTATTTAATTGTATGATCATTCAATTAAACCATAATTAGTACAAATATAATCTTTTATGTTGAAATTAGAACTCAGGGTTTAGGACTCAGGGGTTTACAGTTCAACATTTTAGGGTTTGGGGTTCAGGGTTCAGGGTTCTAGGTTTTCACATGTTTCTTTATTGAAGAAGTTCATATATATAATACAACATAATAATGTTCTACTACTTATTTTAATCATACAATTGAACACTTAAATTTAAAATTAATTATTGAATTTGAATAATTTAATAAAATTAAATTACTCAAATTTACATAACTTAATTTATTTTTTTACAAATTAGCCCCTAATATTTCTATAATAGAGAAAATTTATTCAATCCATGATCAACTACTTATCTAATCGTCCAATTGAACACTTCAATTTACCAATTACACATTGAATTTGATACCAACAACACACTAAATTTAATAAGAATTCAATGAATTAATTATTTCGAAATTAACACCTAATAGTTTTATAACAACTTAAATTATTCAATTAGTTCTACTTATTTTAATCATACATTTCAATACTTCAATTTACAACTCGAATTTTCATATCAGGAACATAATAGAACAATTTAATAACAATATAATAACTTAATTTTTCACAAAATTGCCGCTAATATTTCTAAATGTGATAATTAACATGAAAGTTCACAATTCACAAATTTGTTCCATAAACGTTACAAGTTTGTCTAGTAACTTGTAACTTTTATTGAAACAACTTGTAACTAGGAGAGAGAAATGGCACACTAGGAGAGAGTAATGGCACACCAATGTGGTTTTGTAAAGTTATAAGTTCGTTCCATAAATGTTATAAGTTTTTCTAGTAACTTATAATTTTTATGTAAACAACTTATAACTAGGAAAGAGAAATGGCACATTAGGAGAGAGAAATGACACACCAATGTGGTTTTACCAAGTTACAAATCTATTCCATTAAAGTTACAAGTTTGTCTAGTAACTTGTAAGTTTTATGGAAGCAACTTGTAACTAGAAGAGAAACATGACACACAAAGAGATAGAAATGACACACTAAGGTGGTTTTGAAAAGTTACAAGTCCGTTCCAAAAAAATTATAATTTTTTCTATTAACTTGTAACTTTTATGGAAACAACTTGTAACTAGGAGAGAGAAATGACACACCAATGTGGTTTTGTAAAGTTACAAGTTAATTCCATAAATGTTACAAGTTTTTCTAGTAACTTGTAATTTTTATAGAAACAACTTGTAATTAGGAGAGAGAAATGACACATTAGGAGAGAGAAATGACACACCAATGTGGTTTTACCAAGTTACAAGTTCGTTCCATTAAAATTACAAGTTTTTCTAGTAACTTATAACTTTTATGGAATCAACTTGTAACTAAGAGAGCGAAATGACACATTAGGAGAGAGAAATGACACACGAAGGTGATTTTGCAAAGTTACAAGTCTGTTCCATAAAAATTACAAGTTTTTCTAGTCACTTGTAATTTTTATGAAAGCAACTTGTAACTAGGAGAAAGAAATTATACACTAGGAGAAAGAAATGACACACCAAGGTGATTTTACAAAATTACAAGCCTGTTCCATAAAAATTACAAGTTTTTCTAGTTACGTATAACTTTTATGGAAGCAACTTATAACTGGGAGAGAGAAATGACATACCAAGATAGTTGTGCAAAATTACAAATCCGTTCCATAAATGTTACAAATTTTTCTAGTAACTTGTAACTTTTATGGAAGTAACTTGTAATTAGGAGAGAGAAATGACACACTAGGAGAGATAAATGACACACCAAGGTGGTTTTGCCAAGTTACAAGTTCGTTCCATAAAAGTTACAAGGTTGTCTAGGAACTTGTAACTTTTATAGAAACAATTTGTAACTAGAAGAGAGAAATGACACACTAGGAGAGAGAAATGACACACCAAAGTGATTTTGCAAAATTATAAGTTCGATTCATAAAAGTTACAAATTTTTCTAGTAATTTGTAACTTTTATGGAAGCAATTTGTAACAAAGTGATTTTGCCAAATTATAAGTCTGTTCCATTAAAGTTACAAGTTCTTAGACAAACTTGTAATTTTTTAGGCAAAACTTGTAACTTACCTGCTACTCTTGGTGACCTACTAGCCCAAAACCACCTTGGTTTTTACAAAAAAGGACATGGAATGGACATCAACGATTCAGATGGTGCCACATGGCTAATCCTACGATTCAGATTGAAACCCTGACATGGGCTAGATTCCATACAGTTGTACCATTAGCTGTAGGTTAGATTTTTCCTTAAATATAACTGACTAGAAAATGATAGTAAAGCATATAACTTTTTTTTTTTTACAACTAAAGCATATTACTAAAGGTGACTAAAAAATAGTAAAAAATACATTGAGTATCTTATGTTGTATTCATTTAAAAAGTAAACTAAAAAAAAAATACATTCAATAGTTTATGTTGCATTCATTTAAATAGTATTTAAAAAGAGATGTTGACCCCACTCCCAATAACCACAATTAATCCCCATTTGAACTCTAACTATTTTTGTAATTTTAGGACTGGTCTTTGTACACAATTATACTGCTCGAAATCGAATGGTCTTGCTGGCCTAATTTGTCCTCTCATGGAACTGTCGTCTCAAATGGTTGATACATAAAGTAATAAGATTGGTGGTGTAATTAGTAGCCCTAATTGTAGGAAGACATGATGAAAAACTAAAACTTCATCTTCTAATGTAAAATTTTACCTTTTTAATGGGTTTGACCATTTTTCCTTCCAAAACAAAAAATAAGCATTCATATAAAAATGAAATTTTTGACGATTTTTTTTATGACATGCAAAGGAGTTCAACTTTTGGTTACGAGCATTTATGCACTCAAAACTTGGGGGTTTCTAATTTGTAACTATAAATCGTAACACTTATTGTAACTACGGATTGCAACAGTTATTACCCAAATTTAGGGGTTTAAACTATGATAGATAGTTAAATATCACATTTTGTAATCACAAGATGTAATTACGAATTATAACATTTTAACTACGATTGTAATTCTTTATTGTAACCACCGATTATAACCCTAATTAGAATTTGTAAATATTCATTTTTGAAAATTGAAAAATAGAAAAATCAAATGACTCTAATTGTTAAGCTAAGATTTAAGAGCAATGAAATCCCAAATTTAAAGCATTTAATCAAATGACACTATTTTTGTTTTTCCATTTCTTCTCTCAAAAAACATAAGATGAGAATTATGTATAGTTCTCAGTAATTCTAGGAACATAATTGAGTTGAGTAAAGATAAATGTTCTTAAATTTTCATAATTTATAATAACAAACCAAAGTAATACGTTTGGCTACAACATCTCATTTTTTTAAATTTCACTTTAAATTTTAAAAAAATAAACTTACATATTTCTTTTAGGCAATCAATTTTCACAAATTATAACAAAATAAAAACACATATATAAGATCAATTACAACTAAATGGAGGAATTATAGGAGGGATTTTTACTCTTTAGACCAAATTTCATACTCTCTCTCCTCAACAAATCATTATGAAAATGAGATTATTATTTAGTTCTTTATTAAAACATTGTTATTATTTAACCATTTGCCTATAGTGAATTGACATATTTGCCCTTCTATATATATAACTAAATAACCCAAACCCTAAAACTTAAATTCATTTTTTAAAAAAACAGTCGCTGCCTCTCTCTATTTCTCTCCCTCAAATCTGCAATTCATCTTCTCCTCTCTTAAGAACACCATGTGCACAACCATCTGCTGGACACTGCCGCCACACTGTGCTCCACTTGATGACGACGCCACCTTCAATGGATACCATCAAGCCCTTCAAGGGCTACGGCAAGGTCAACCATGCCAAAGAGCAAGATTTCTGGCGAAAGAACCAGAAGCAACAGTCGACGTCTCAGTCGGCTTCTTCTTCTTCTCCAGAATCTCAAACGGCGTTGATCAGACCGGTTTGCAGCGTGACTCAGTATCAGGAATGGGAATCTAGCAGATCTGGAAAATTCCTCTTTCTCTCAATCGTTCCTCTCTCCCAGATTTGTTTTGTTCCCTCTCTTTTCCTGATCTGGGTTTTTTTTTTTCAATTTGTGAATGTTTTTTTTTAGTTGATTTCTCAGTGAATTGATTGGATTTTTTGTGAATATTCGTTGTGGTTCAGTGAACATTTATACCAATTTTTCAGTTTCAAGGTTTTCAATCGAGATAAGATCTGGAATTTTTGCTTCTAGAAATTGGGGATTTTCTGAAGTTGAATAGATATATGTTATGGTGTGGATTTGCTGTGATTTTTTCAAAGTTTTTTAATGTTCCAGATGTTGATTCATTTATGAATGAACACGTGATTTTCAATTATTATTATTTTTTGGGTATTCGCTCCACTTCTAGATTGTTTTGATTTTGTTAGTCTTTTTGATTTAAAGGAGTTTTTGGTTTATTTTCATTTGTGAATAATATTTTGGTGATTTCAAATTGAATATGCATATCAATTCGTTTTTTTTTTTAATGTTGTTGTGGTTCGATCAACCTTCATATCGATTTTTAGTTGTCGGGATAAATGTGGGTGAATGTTCATTTCGATTGTGTTTTTATTGATTTTGTATTCCTTGTTTGATTTTTTGGAGTTTGGTTTATTAATTGTGACTGTTTATGTTTAATCAGTTTATTTTTTTGAAATGGTCTTTATGAATGTTTACAAGTTCTCGGTGTGTTTTTGGTATTTTGATAACCGATACATCGGTATGTTTTGTTAATTTTTGCAAAATTTTTGTTTATTCACTAGAATTGTTTTTTGTTGATTTTGTTTTGTTCTTTTTGTTAATATTCATATGATTTTTTTCAGTGTTTTTTTTTATGTTTTCCTAAAAATGCACATCGGTATGTTTTGTGAATATTCATATCAGTGTTATGACGGTTTGGTGAAAATATATATCGGTGTATTTCGTGAAAATTGTGGGTTTGTAAATTTGTCATATAAAGAACAATGAACATTCATAATCACACAATACGGGCTAAAATATTTAAAATTAGAAAATGAAAAAATGTGAATATTCACATCTTTCTATTTTTACAAAATGACATTGTATGTAAATGATGAGAAAAAAAATAGTCAAAAAATAGAGGGCTATTTTCTAAGAACTAAAAACTTTATTACAATCATGGAAAGGTTCATTTTGTGAATTCTGAATCTGTTGAGGTCTAAACAATAAATTTCTCATTATAGAAAAATAATTTATTATATTTAAATTGGCCAAAATTAATAAATAAAACAAACAAAGAAAAAATAAGAGAAATTTACGTGCACTCTTTGAGACTTACAAGGTTTGGAGGGAGAACCTCATTAAAATTTTAAAAATACCGATCTCTTCTCTTCCCTCTAAGTGAGAATAAATTAGAGAACATTTTTCTCAAAAGTAATAGAAACAACTTTTTGGTTTCTCAAAATTTTGGGAATATCTAGATACATTTGGGAACAAAAATATCTTAATCAAATATGCTTCTGTTCTTAAATTTCAAAATTTTGAAAATGAAAACAAGAATTTAAGAACAAATACCCAAAACAACCAGGACCTCAGTTTTTGGTATTCCCAAACATAAGGGATGTATATTCAAACCAAATCAAGGGTAAAAAAATCACCATACATGAGTGAAAATTTATGGTGGGACTAACCGAGGAAATTTTGTTACAAAAGAAGTTTACAATAGACATTGTTCAAGTACTGGAATTAAAAATGAATGACAACATGAATTTTTCGTGTTTCAAAACAAGTAACTAAAACATGCATGAATGAAACTAAACATAAATGAATGTGGCTAAAAAAAATACATGAATGTAATTTAAAAATATACTAAAAAGTATAACTGAAAAATATACTCAAAAAATGTAACTAAAAACACACTAAAAATTGTCAACCGTCAATACAAACTCTAATGGGGAGCATTAAACATAGATAAAGGAGCATTGACCATGAGATTAAGACAGAAGATAAAACATAATGAACGAATTTATACTCAACTAAAAAATAAAATAGGATAAATCATGGATTAAAATGTGTAATTGAGAGCAATGACCGATTTTCCCTAAAAAAATATTCTTAAAAAGATTAACATAATAAATGCACATTTTGAAGAGTGAGTTTTTTTTTTTTTTTTTTTAAATAATAAATAAATAAATCTTTGTTTTGATGTTAATTTTTACTACTTTTCTTGGAGGACTAAATTTTTCAAATAATGCAGTTCTCAATGCACAGAACAAATAAGCAATCAAAGAACAGCTTGATTGCATGAAAAGACCTCAACAAGTTCAGATATTTTTCAACAAAAAAGAAAAAGGAAGAAAATCACAGTACTCACAAATGCATATACATCTTGAGTACATATTCGACTTCCATGAATATAATATTCACATAATCTGTGCACTACTAAGGAATAGAGAGACTTGGGAAGCAACGTCGGAGATCCAATTCACAGTTGTGCCGAAAAAAAGTTCCCAAAACCAGAGATCCAAAGCCAACACAGACGAAAATATAAGCAGTGACAGGGTTTCATACCTGTTTAGAGGCCAGCCCAAGACTTCAGCCATTGTCTTGAGAAAGGGAAAAGAATTGCTATTCAGGTTTCGGTACTTAATGGACCAGGCTGTTACCCAATGGACCCGATTTGGAATAAGGTCAAACTCCTCTCTCAATCGCCTACCCAAATCGGGCATGTGGCCGCCGCCATAGAGTATGGCAATCTTATTGTGACCGGAGTCGATGGCTCTTTTAAGGGCCTCTGTTGCAGCTCTATTTCTCTCGCCTATGATAACTGATCCCTCCTCTACGTCTGCCGTCACATTTGTGAACCTACAACAGTTTAACAGATGTTAGACAATTTCAGGCAATGCCTTGTTATTCAGAACCCAACTGTGGATTGATAAAGAACTAAAAAAAGAACTGAATAGAAGAACTTCAGCAAAATGAAGAAGGCAGCATGAAATAGGGTAATTACGTTAGTCAAATAAACAAAACAATTTGACCATTTATGAAGAAGCAAACAAAATATGTTTCTTTTCTTATCCCAAAAATTGACCCTTAAAAGCTGGAAACAAAGTAGAGATTTATTGTTTTTAAGTTAGGCTCCATTTGGCATTGTTTTTTGGGAAATTTGGTGAAAGGTCCCATTCTATAAAACTATCACTCTACGGGGTCCTGTAACAGTAATTTTTTAAAACATGACATTGTCCTTAAAAAGTGATTTTTAAGTTTTGGAACCTCTCAACAAGATTTCCTTATTTTTTTTAAGTACTTTTTACCTTTAAGCAAAATAGTACTTAATTTTAAAAGTAACATTTGTTTTGCACTTAAAAAAATATTTCCCAAAAAAAATTAACTTTTTTTTTTTTTGCAATTAAAACCGTACTTCTACAAAAAATAAAAAATAAATTATTTTAAGTACTTTTTAAAAAAAATAACAAAATAGTTATTTTTTCTTGGATTTTTCATATTATAAGAGATCTATGAATTTCAATGGACTAAGACCTCTCCATTTCAATCACCTATGATTTTTTTTAGGATTAAGAGATCATTCATGGACTAAGACCTCTCCACACTTTTGATCTTTGATTTATGCTTTCACTTTTGAGTAAAAATATCTTGTTCCTATTAACATTTTTTATTTTAGAACGTACTTAAAAAAAATATATTACCAAACGGTACCTTATTTATGCTTCTGAATATCTGTTCCATGATTTAAAGGAAAAGGAACAAAAACTAAACAAATGCCAACTGATTGATTAAAGGGGTAATGCCCTAGAAGTCCTTTTAATTAGGGATCCTAATTAATTAGGACTGTTGACTAGTTTTAGTAGCAAACAACCATGAACCATCTGAAGAAGTCATTTACTGTTAAGAATTTCCTGCCATATTTTTTTTTTCTTTTTTTTTGGGTATTTTTGGAGAGAACCCCAATTTCATCAATAAACTACAAATAGGCTACAAGCCCCAAAAAAACACGTAGACAAAACAAATTTTATGAAGAAAAAAAAGAAAAAAAATTAACTGATGTTTCAAAAATAACCTTTTTAAAAACTGTGACTGTTAACCCCAAGGGTGTAAAACACTAAGTGTGATATTTTAATGACAATAAAATATTCAATGGTTTAACGTATTTAACGTGGGTGTTGTGAGAACAGGCCATGCTACAAGAAAAAGATCCGAAATGGAGATCAACCCCACAAGAAAGGAGATCAAGATGGAGAAATAAGCCCAAAGAGTTTTCGTGATAAAGATATAAGTCAAAGAAAGAAGGAAGAATGATCAAGATAAAGTGACTGGGAAATCAATAAACCAAAGTGTATAATTAAAGATAAGGTAAAGTCAATCTCTTATATTCTACTGCATATTGACTCAACTAGGAAACACACATGCATAATTATGTGACATCTTAAATCGTGGTTATTATGTGTTTTCATCAAGTTAAACATGGTTAAAAAGATAGTACAAAGATTAGGAGTCAATTTGGTATAGAGTTGAACTACGAAAAGAAGTAAAATTGAAAAATTACACAGTCTGGTAGACCGATCCCCTACAAGAGGTCAATCGAACATAGCAGTAAGCTATCCGGTCAACCAATTGGAGCAGGGGTTGAGAAATTAAGTATACTAGAAAATATGTCAACTGAATTAAGCAACCGGTCAACCGATCAAAACAAGGACATAGGATCCCTTGGTTCGGTCAATCGGTCAGTTGACTGATTTGGCCAGAGGCTTAAATAGCTTCGAACTTTATCAATGTCGGTCAACCAAATGGGAATATTGGTCAATTGATTTACGCAAAGTTGTAAGCCTATTTGATTTTAAACTCAAAATTGAACACAAATTGTTGGTCAAATTAATTCAAACGTGATCTAAACTCAATTAGATGAATATACTGTTGTTTGAATTAAACTTTACGAATAATAGAGCAAGATCAAGGGGTCACTTATGCAATACAAAGTTTCCATTTTTCAACTCCTAAAATGTAGCATTTATTTTAGGATCTTGTCTCATATCGAATTCTTGCTTAATCAAGCCAAATTCAAATGTTGAAAGCGAGGGATTTTAGTTAGATTATATATCTCTAATGTTCACAAGCTTAAGTACATAAAGATTATATCCTAAATCAATCCAAAATTGTAGCAACAGTCAGTTTTTGTCAAGCACGATTTTAAAGTAAGAAAAGAGAGAAGAAATCATCTGAAAACAGATACACTCCTAAGAAAACACTCTGGTGATTTAAATCGAAATAAATAGTGAGATTAACCACTACCAAATTAAAAAAGTGTGTTTAATCTAGTGGGAGAAACCAAGAGTCGAGCTTTCAAGCCTATATTATTGTATTCTCTGCGGTTATTCCTCCAATTGAAAGCTGAATCTTGGTCATCCCGGAAATTTTAAACGCATGCAATTCATTCTCAAATCCAGTGAGTCAGTTCCATTATTCTTGATTTTTCAATTGCATTTAATTCTTTGAACTTGGAACATGATAAATTTGTGCTTAATTGCGAATATATCTAGAGCTGTATTATACATATTTATACTCATTCATCTGGATATCTTGAGTTAGATTACGAAAAATATTGCTTGCCTTACTTGATTGTGAATTCACATTGTGCTTAAGCCTTGCTAACTAAATTTCTTTTGTGAATTCAATTATTTGGAAAACCAGTTTATTGTTATATCTCCATAAACGTTTTCTTAAAGTTTTCAACTTAAGATCACGAATTCATTACTATCAGCAATATTGGAAACGGGAAAAACTCGGACCACCGGCGAGATTAAGTTACTCTACGAGATCTTCAATCCCCCGCGTACCGAATCCAACAAGAGGCAAGCTAATTGAACCGTTTCCACTGAACCTTATTGAGTTGTATTTGTGAAATAGAAAACAACTAAGGCCCCGTTTGGTAACCGTTTCCATCCTAGAAATTCTCATTCTATTCCTAAATTTTTGGGATTTCTGTTTTGGGAATAGCGTTTGGTAATTTTTGTTCTCGTTCCCATTCCATTCCCATTTGAGAATTGTGCCCACTTTTTTCTTAAAAAATGAGAAACAAAAAAAAAATTGTTTCTCATTATTCTCATCCCATTCCCAAAAATTGAAGAGAGCCACCGCCACTATTCATTCGCCATCCGGCCACTGTCTGGCAACTTCGGGTGCCGCCAGCCAGCCGCCGTCCAACCAAAACAAAAAAAAATGTTCTCAAAACAATTTTTTTTTTTTTTTTTTAGAATAAAATCGTTACCAAATGCGATTCTGTTCCCAAAACAAAAAAAAAAATTATCGTTACTAAACGCGATTCTACTCCCAAGAAGGAAACAGAATTCTCATCCCATTCTCATCCCACTGCATGAGATGGAAATTGAAATGGTTACCAAACGCCACCTAATTGTTTGAAATTTAGAATCAACAAAATCTGAATTTGGTCCTTGATTGAAATCTTGATTATTTATTCATTGATTCGACTTATCAGTTGTGCCTCATTGAAAATACTCATTACGTGATTAGTTGTACGTGTACTTGACTTGCATATTATTGTTAGTACACATTCTATTAAACCTATTGACTCAGTTTCTGGTGTATTGATTTTTAAGTTATTCATAAAAGCTCCGAGTAATAAACTCAAAACCTAAAATTGAATTGTCGTGAGGGTGTGAGTTATAACTTACACCAAGGCGTTGCTTTAAGTGAGAGAACATGTGAAGGTGTGTCAGAGTAAAGATGACCATTACTCTTGGGTGTATCGGTTTGGTCTTCAACAAGGAAGAAGATCAAAGTAAGGAAATACTCCGGTCACTTCCCAAGGTGTGGGAACCAAAGGTCAAGGCAATCCAAGAAGCCAAGGACTTGAACACTTACTCGATGGAACCTTGATCTAAAACTTGATAGCACGTAAGGCGTTTCTCAATGGTTATGGGGAAGAATCGAGTTTGAACCAGAAAAAAGCAATAGATCTTAAAGTGGAACATGATGAAGACGACAATGACGAGGAGAGCTTGGACAGCGATCAAGAGAAAAGCTTGGCACTTGTGACAAGGAACTTTCACCATTTTGCGAAAGGAGCTTTCAAAGGGAAAAGGCACTTTGAAACTCCAAAGTTAAGTGCTTCAATTGTCACATGAATGGACATTTCCAATCTGACTATCGGGAACTGAAAAAGGAATACAAACGAAGCGACAAGCGACATTCGCAAAAAGGGAAGAAAAAGGCCATCAAGACCACGTGTTGCTTGGAAAGTTCCAGCAATGAGGAAGAAATGATGATGCTTGCTTTAATGGCTAAAGAAGATGAGGTATGTAATCATTTCAATAGTAATGAATGCTCAAATTCCAATTGCATAAGTGATTGTAATGATTTGCTTGAAGCATTTACAGAAACTCGCGTCACCAAGTTGAGCAAAACTAATTCCATTTTGAAAAGTAATGTCAACAGTCTTCAAAAACAAAAAAGATATTTTAAACAAAAACTTTACGGAATCTCAAAACAAAATAAAATGGTTGAAAGGCAGAGTTGAGATTCTGGAAAAGTCAAATGATGATTTAGTATTGAAAAATCAGTCCCTTGAAAATGATGAAGCACGATTTCAAAATTTTAATCTGAAAACCATGTGTCTTGAAAATGATTTAAGCATACTGAAGGATGACTATCACGTGGTGGATATGAAAAGCTTTAGTCGTGAAGTTAACAATGGCATGTTGAGACATACTCTCAGATGCACAAATTGTGAACTTCATGAACTACGTGCCAAACATTCTCCTCAAGCCACACGAGATAATGATCTCCCTAAATGCTTATAATAAAGGATCATTACCATGTGTCGTGCCCTATTCGCAATACCCACACTAATAAGGAAGGACCCAAAAGAAAGTGGGTACCTAGATCAAACTCTGGTGTTTCAGGTAATAAGTCCACAAAGGCTGAGGAAATAAAAGAATCATACTCTGGAGCACAGTGAAAACCCAAAGGAAAACATGCCTGGAATTCAAATGCAATGAAAGACATAGGCAAGGGCAAAATGCACAAGAAGGAGTATTTGCCTCCTCTGACACTCGACGGTAAATCCATCCTTCCAAATGATATAGGTATATCTAAACCGTACTTGCCTAATTTTATTAAATTTGTTAAGGGATCAAATGTCTGACTTGCCGCTTAGGCGAGTCGACAAGTGATTCCTACACATCAATTTATAATGAACTATCCAATTGTATAAGAATCAGGGTATGTGTGATTCCGTCCGAATCATAACTTAGTATAGAAATTGCATGTGCTTTTATATGTTTATGTGCTTTAGTTCGTGCTAATTCTCTCACTCTAGAGAACATTCATGCGTTGTACAAGCCATCACATAATCTGCATTAAAATTGTTCAGGTGCACCATATCCTCTCATAAAATATTCTAACATATGCTTATATGCTTTATAAAGAGAACAAAACCGTCAGTATGTCAGTATTATGAATAGGAGGTGAAATTACTAATCATCAAACCCTAAGTATTGTGAGATCTTTAGAATATAAATTTTGGTTTTCAAAAGTTGATAAGATCCTTAGAAATCTAAGAATTCTTTGAATTTGAGTGAAAAAATGAAGTATAATAGGAAACAGGGCATTTTGGTTGACCGATCCTCAGAATCAGTCGACCGATCTATTACAGATAAAATAATTGGAGCCCCTGGTTTGCTCGATTGACCGGACCATCGATCGGGTCGACTGATGAGCGCAGATAAAATTCTCGCGCTCATATAAATAGGACTTAACCCATTTACTTTCTAATTCTTTCATATTCTCCCGTCTCTCTTCATCTTCCAAGTCCAAAACACACTCATTTTCACTCCCATTGATTGAATTTGAGTGATTTAGGTCGGTATCTAGGGTGTCTTCTCACGGTTCCACTCTGTTCTTGGTCAATGCTTCCTGATCTATGCTTCTAATCTGAATTTTGGTAAGTTCTTCCATCCTTCTTCTAGTTCTTGCATCTTAGATCGTGTCTCAAGCCTAGAATCGTGTTATTTCTGCCTAGTACACTTAGAGACACGTGCCCTAGGTCACTCGTTCCTGAAATATGCCCATACTCCTAGGAATCAGGACTTTTAAATCTACTGCTAAGAACTCAGGATGAGATAAACGTAAAAGAACAAAATCCCATCCTAGAAAAAATTCCGGTAGTCTACCTCCCTTTGATGCTACCATTTTTCATCCGTAGAAGACAAGTATCTCAATAATATTTTGGGAAGGAACTTAATTCCAATCCGACCTGTCAACTTTGGGACTATAAATGAACATGGCATCGATATTCTCACCCCCTTTCAAAATCTTGGGAGGGATAAGTGTTTAACAATCCGAGATGCTCAATACATGGGTTGTGTTAAAATGTTTTACGCTAATCTTCAATAAACAAACACTAGCTATGTCTCTTATGTCCATGGCAAGGAAATCGATCTTAACAAGGATCGATTGGCCATAATTTCAAAGTATCCCGTGGGGATATCCCCCCTACCAACAAGAACTAGTCTCTCTCTCTGTCTCTCTCTCTCTCCCCCTCCCTCCCTCCCTCCGAAAAAAAATAACTTTAATTTGAAAATATTAATTTTAATATTTAGGCAATGAAGCAAAAAAGATAAACGGACTCGACAATTGAGAATAACACATTATCTTCTTTAATATATAACAATGTTTCACATAGTTTCTTTCTTACACGTAAATGTCAAGGATAAAATTTTAAAATTCAAATTTAAAGAGACATTCTCGGACACATGTGGACACGTTTTGGGACACAACGAGATATTATTTGCTATTTCAAAAATATATAGGATAGTAAATGTAAATAACTTAAAAAATTAAAAGTGTAAATACCTAATGTCTAAACAATCTTATCCATATAATAGTTATTTCAAAAATATATAAGATAGTAAAGGTAAAATAACTTAAAGGGTTAAAAGTGTAAATATCTAAAAGTACAAACAATCTCATCCGTATAATAACTATTTTAAAAACATATAAGATGATAAATGTAAATAACTTATAGGCTTAAAAGTGTAAATACCTAAAAGTCTAAACAATCTAATCTGTATAATTGCTTATCCTCAATTTCAGAACCTATTTTCAAAATAATCTTATTCAAGCCCTAACCCTTTGTCTTCTCCACAGAACCAGAATGGCGATCCGAGCCTATTCCACTCTATCTTCTCCACCGAACCCGCAAACCCTAACCATGCAGAATCTCAATTTTAACAAATTAATCAGGATGTCTAAACGGTCCTAAAAAAAATTACGGTTTTAACAATGAATTAGGGAAAAAAAAAAAAAAAAGGGGTAAATTAGTCTTTTCATTCATTTCCGCAACAAAAGTTAGTTTTGCACTTCAGTCCAAAGTACAAGGGGATAAAGTGTTTGATGTTGAAGTATAAGAAAGTAAAATAAAAGTGGGTCAAAGTACATGGGGGTAAATAAAAGTGCAATTAACCCTAAAAGGAAAGAAAAATAGTTTTTTTTCTTTTTTGGTCTTTATTGGAGATACAAAAACTTGGAAAGCACGGTTTACACTTAAATACAATTATATGAATCAGTTAAGAAGAACTGACACACAAAAAAACAAATACAATAAGTGTAGATACTACGATAAGGTAACAAATGGACACGGTAACAGTTAGAATACAATAAAAAATGCACATACATATAATTATGTATGGAGAGAGAGAATTATATAAATTAAATGAATTAATCTTGGCCCAAAATAGAGTTGTAAACAAAAATAAATGATATATAAGAGCACTTCCAGCGTCGAATGACTCATATTATGAAGGAAAAATTACCAACTAAGCCTACACTAAGCATCAAACTAACAATTGATGCCAACTAGTTTAAAATGAATCAAACACTCCCATTTTACAAATTGTATGAACCGTTTAGTCCCAATTTCAAAAAAAACGAAAATTGGAATGACTAATTTGCCCTATGTGATTCGCGGGATTAAAATCTTTCATATTTAACAGTTTCAAACAAAATCATTTATTAAAATTAAAATAACTATTGTTATACACAATTTTTTTTACGATCTAATTATATATTCTGATTCGTCTGAATAAAATTTTCAAAATAATATCACATTCACTATTTTTTTTATTAGTTTCAAATTTGTGTTACATTCAACATGATACTTCTAGAATTTTAAGTTTTTATATTCGTGTTACATTCAACGTGGTACTTTTAGAATTTTCAGTTTTCACATTCGTATTACAATTAATACGGTCTTATACATTATCAAAACACAATTAAGTGTTACAGTCAACATCCAACTCACCTTTATCAGTAAATCATGTTATATTCAACACACATATAATTTGTGATATTATCAATATTAATTAATGTTATTTTTATTATATTGGATGTTATATTCAACATTCACAGGGACACAGAATGTTATTTTTATTATATTGGATGTTATATTCAACATTCACGGGGACACAGATTGTAGCGATGTTATATGTAACATTAACATCATAGTTAATGTTATATAAAACATTCACATGCATACTAATCTAGAACTCCCAAAAAAAATTAATATCTCATTCTAAAGATCATGATTTATAGATTATTGTGGTGTAAAAAAAATCATTGAACAATAATCACAACTGGGAGAAATTTTAGGTTTCGTGTTCAATTTCATTGTTAGGTTATTACCATATTTTGTTCTACGTTTTTAGGTCTTAGAGAATATAGGAAGGTATGGACTCATTTAAGAGGGGTAAATCAGTTCGCGAAATTACATAAGAAGTGATCGGTGCAAAAAAAAAAAAAAAATTGGGTTCAATTGGTAGTTTCCACAGCAAAATGGGAGTGGATGGTTAATGCCCCTATTATAACACCCAATAATTTAGTAGTTTCTTTAAAGGAGATGAACTATGACTTTTCCAAGAATATGTAATTAGGGCTTGTCTAATCTTTATATATTTTGTCACATTCAACCCTCTTAATTCCTAAATATTAAATGTATCCCACACAATGTCCTAAGTATCGGTCGTTATGTACCATAACGACCGATACGTAATGCTTTATCGGCCCACTGTTACAGCTACAGGCCCATAAACCATTCTTGGGCTGATTCACAACAGAATCGGCCTGTATCAGGTCATAACGGACTGATAATGGGGTTAAACCTGTCACGCCTTAGAATAATGGCCGTTATTGGCCGTTACACCCAATACGGGGGTAAAATAGGTGAAACACACCCATTTTACCCTATTTCAGCTAATATCCTTCCTCATTTCAACAACCAAGCTCGTGTCTCCACCTCTACTCTAAGCAGCGGTTTTATTTTGGCTAGATCCAAGCCTTCCAAGCCAATTTCTGCCATGTCCAATCTAAATCCAAGCCAATTTTTGCCATATCCAAGCTATACAAGTATGATTTACTTTTTTATTATGTTCGTGTAATATATTTTTCATTAAATGTTGTGTGCATCATCTTATTCTTTAAGATTGTTCAGTACGATGGTTTTTCGTCTTTTACTATATATTTATTGTGTTGTATATGTAGTTAAATGTCATAATATCTATTAGAATGTATTTATTAAGGGTTAAATGAGTAAAATAATTAATATTATTGAGTTTTTTACGATATTCTAAAGATTTTAAAAAATTCACAACCGTTACAGTCGATTCCCGCTACGGACAGGCTAATACTCCTAATACCATTACACCGTGACCGTTACCGTTATATGACCCGATACCGTAATTTAAAACATTGATCCCCCCAGTGTGTCTTGCAAGTGTTCAAGAAGTATCCAACCAATAAATTACCAAAAAAAAAAAGGATGATATTAAGGCATAGATTTACGCGTATGATAGCATAGATCTACCCATCTGATACATAACATAATGCATATATCCTTGCCAAACTTGCCTACGAGAAGAGGGTTGGTGCTTCCTAGTGAATCATGCTCCTCTTTTCTACTTATCACGGTGCAGACATACTTGGTTACATACGCTAGAATGAAGCATAAAGAATTTAATAATAATATACTTCGAGAAAAAGTTTGGGAGCAACGGAGTTGAAATACTGTTTAAACAAGATAATGTATGGTTTTCACTCGAGGTATTGACAATATTTGGGTTGAAAGGCAGAACAAAACAAACTGACTGATATCTGAATCAATCAACATAATTAATGTTACCATATTGACATTCAAGAAATGAGAAATAAAAATGAAAACACTTACTCAGATGTCAGCCTCTTTGCCAGGAAGACCTTCATTGCAGCACCGAAATCGAGCCTCGACAAGGCTTCCACTTCTGGATATTCCGTTGTCTCAGTCTCTACATCTGCACAAACACTTCCTATTATGACAAGGCCAACAAGAGGCATAGGTAGCACTCGAGAAGCCCACAGAAGCTTGGATCTCCATGGACCAAGTTCTTCCGGAACTGGAGCAGGTTCAACTATGGCTTTTGTTGATTTAAGTGTCATATCTCTTGCAAATGTGAAAAGGCTCTCGCCTTTCTCAACCTGAAAGAAATAATGAAACAGTTAGATGTTACTAACAAAGATGACTCCTTCATAACTTTAGAACAGCACACATTTTTTTATGGTGACATTTACAGCCCCTGAATATATGGTATAGATATGTGCGTGTGTGTGTATGTGTGTGAGAGAAAGAGAGAGAGCGAGAGCGAGAGAGAGAGTTAATCAATAGCTATCCTCCAATTTCCATCTTTTGCTGAAAACTGCAGAACTGCGGAATTGCTTAAATGGAACGGAAACTGCAGAATTGCGGGAAAACTGTGCAGTTTAAAAGAATATCTGTAATAATGAATTATTTGTACTCTGTGAGCACTCTTCCTCAAAATTTGATGAATTAAGAAGAAATTTCACAGCTCCTTAATTTAATTTAATTTAAGATAGCAGATGTTCCAAAAAGAAGTGTCACATTTTATCAATTCAACGAGGAGAGCAAAAAAGAATACAAACCTGAAGTAACTCAAAGGTTTCATAATCAAGATCTGCATGGTACCAGCTTTCAGCCTCGTAGTCAAGACAGTCCAATTGGAAATCAAGTGCGAGCAGTCTGGCTATCTGTCTCTGTATGAATCCAATAATATTGAAACCCCGTGACCTTGAACTTTTAAGCTTCATTGTACCAGCAGGGCTTCCGCTGCTCTGTAAACTCTCCCTGCTAACCACCATCTCATAGAGGACACAATCATATTGTTCAAGTGCCTTCTGTAGAGTGGCGAAGTACCTGCATGCAGGATAAGCTTCAAGCAGCATGCTTCAGAAAACAGAAAGACTGGTAATCCCATAACGCAAAATATATAGATATATGTATATATAAATATGTATTATAAAAAAGGACCATACTATGCCAAAGAAAATATTTACCACAAATGGCAAGAGAACTATGCACACCAAAGTAAATTTAGCACATACATTCAACACACAACAAGCTCAAGGAAGCACCTGGGGTGGGGGTTTTCATGGAATTGAATATGTACAAAAACAGTCCCCTAGGCACCTTGGGTAAGTGAATTTGAGTTTTAGTAGACTTGTAGTCCAAGCCCATGTTTGGTGATTGTGTTGAACTGCAGATAGTCAATTTCATATACCTTCTTAACATTTTAGGGGTAATAATTATTCTCCTATCTTTTATCTTTTTTATTTGTCTGCTTGCACACTACAACAATAACAACTAAGTCTTTGTCCCATTTATGTAGAGTCGGCTACATGAATCCATTTACGTCATAGTGATCGATCAAGGGTCATCCCCTCTGTCAGGTTTAATGTCATCAAATCATTTCTAATAGTCTCGTCCAACATCTTCTTAGGTCTACCTCTCCCTCTAGTAACCCCCTGCATTTGAACTAAATCATATTTTCTTACTGGTACTTCTATGGGTCTTCTATGCACATGCTCAAACCATCATAAACGGTTTTCTCTAATTTTCTTTTCGATGGGTGTTATTCTTAAATTCTCTCTAATAGTTTCATTCTTAACTTTATACATTCTCGTCTTCCCACTCATCCACCGCAACATCCTCATTTCTGTCACCCTAATTTTCTGAACATGATTCATTTTTACCGTCCAACATTCAAAACCATACAGAAGCGCTGATCTTATAGCAGTCTTGTAAAATTTTCCTTTAAATTTTAACGGAATCCTACGATCATAAATCACCCCAACCGTACTTCTCCACTTTAACCAACCTGTTTTGACTCTATGTATAATATTCTCCTCGATTTCGCCATTACTCTGAATCATTTAACTTAAATATCTAAAATGATCAACTTTCGGCACCTCCTCATCTCCAATTTTAACTGCCCCGCCATCTCTCCCTGCATTACTAAAATTACATTGCATGTATTCCGTCTTACTTCTGCTAACCTTCAAACCTTTAGACTCTAAAGCTTCACTCCATCTTTCTAACTTAGTATTAAGACCTATTCTACTTTCGTCAACTAATATGATGTC
Organism: Eucommia ulmoides; assembly: GCA_016647705.1. NCBI lineage: Eukaryota > Viridiplantae > Streptophyta > Magnoliopsida > Garryales > Eucommiaceae > Eucommia > Eucommia ulmoides. The sequence goes on along the minus strand of CM028340.1, from coordinate 27,828,189 downwards.
ATCCGCAAACAATATACTCTAAGGTATTTCATCTTGAATATGTTTTGTGAGCTCATCCATCACTAGAACGAAGAGATAAGGACTTAAAAATGATCTTTGATATAAGCCTATATTAATAGGAAATGCACAAGTATTGCCTCCTTTTGTTCGAACACTAGTGACTATATTTTCATACATATTCTTAATTACCTCGATGTACACATTGGATACATGTTTCTTTTCTCGTATCCACCACAAAACTTCTCTGGGTACCGATCATAAATTTTTTCTAGATCCACAAATACCATATGTAAATCTCTCTTCTTTTCTCTATATTTTTTCATTAATCTCCTGAGTAAATAGATAGCTTCAGTGGTTGATCGGCTGGGCATAAATCCAAATTGGTTCTCTTCTATACTTGTTTCATGTCTTATTCTATATTCTATCACTCTCTCTCAAAATTTCATAATATGACTTATAAGTTTTATACCCCGATAGTTCGTGCAACTTTGAACATCTCCTTTATTTTTATATATGGGCACTAAGATACTCCTCCTCCAGTCGTCAAGCATTCTCTTGGTCCTCAAAATGTCATTGAAAAGTCTACTCAACCACTCTATCCCAATATCTCCTAAACTTTTCCACACCTCTATAGGGATTTCGTCTGACCCTACTGTTTTTCCAATTCTCATCTTCCTTAGTGCTATTCTAACTTTTGAAACCCTAATTCTTCTATGAAACTTATAAATCTTATCTGAAGATAAACTAGGCAACTCTAATCTAAATTCCCCGGCGTCATTCTCATTAAATAAATGATAAAAATAACTTTTCCATCCTTTCATAATCTCCTTATCCTTCACCAGTACCTTTTCATCAGTGTCTTTGATGCATCTAACACTTCCAATATCTCTAATCTTTTGTTCACGTTGCCTAAGAAGTTTAAATATATCTCTCTCTCCCTCTTTTGTATCTAACTTTTGATACAAATTATCATATGCCCTAAATTTTGATTTCTTAATTACTTTTCTCGCCTCCGTTTTTGCATGTTTATACTTCTCCACTCTCCCGACTTCGATATTTTTGTCATTCTTTATAAGCTACTTTCTTGTTCCGAACGGCTTTTTGGACCTCCTCATTCCACCACCAACTTTCTTTATATCGTAATCTTCCTCCTCTACAAACTACTAAAACTTCTCTTCCTATCTCTCTAATACAACTTATCAGATCCATCCACATTTTGTTCACATCCTCATATCTCTTCCATAACTCATCATTATTAATTTTATCTTTAAACAACTCCATTTTTTCACCTCTTAGATATCTCCAACGCATTCTTACCTGCCTACCTATCTTAGACTCTCTCCAGGTATGACTTTACAGTCCTTACATATTAAACGATCACTCGTTCTAATAAGGACAAAATATATCTGGTTATTTCTCTGACCACTCTTAAATGTGATAAGGTGCTCATCCCTCTTCCTAAAACATGTATTTAGAAGAACTAAATCATACGCCATGGCAAAATCTAAAATCATCTCACTCATTGCATTCTTATCTCCAAATCCATAACCACCATGTACTTTTTCGAAAGTCCTCCTTTCCTTCCAAACATGTCCATTCAAGTCTCCTCCAATAAATATTTTTTCTTGATTAGGTATATTTTAAACGACTATATCCATCTTCTCACAAAATTCTCGCCTAACATTTTCTTGCAGTCCAACTTGGGGTGCTTACACACTACAGTAATCAAATAAAGATCTTATTTTGTTACTAAATAGGTTATTTCTCATAAATGGTGAACCCCATGGACATAATTGATTTTTCTAATCAAAAGAAATTTAAGTACTTGAGGAGAGGGTGTAAAGAGGGTGACACGGAATGCAAATGATTACTTTTGGTCCATGAATATTAACAGTCCAAGTACCTGTATACAGGATAAGCAATAACTATTGTGATTGAGAAAACACAACAGACTGATAATCCTCATCTCACCCCCCAACCCCCACCCACCCACCACCACACACACAAAAGAATAGGGAAATAAAACTGCACAATTCAAATAAATGATCAATTATCATATATAGGGTAATCTTCAATGCAGAAGGATAGTCTATTTTTCATATGCTCCAACAGTTTAGGAGTAACATGTATTCTCTTGAGTCATGATGTTTTATTCCTTTGCTTGTAGACTATAATCATATATAGATATTTCGTTCGTAAATGGGATATTTTCTCATAGTTGGTGAACTTTACTGATCAAATTGTTTTTCACAATCAAAGAAACATAACTTTGTGATTATGAAGTTTGAGTTCTTCAGATATAGATTCTACATGGACTCTAGAAGTGTACAAATAGATTTACTGCAAAAAGTTCCAAATAGATCATGCTCCCACGAGCCTACCTCGTACTCTTGATTTTGTGTTTCTTACATGTTAAGTTTGAACCTCACCATTGCTATGTTAGAACCTCACTTCCTCTTCCTCCAGTCACAAATAACTCTTTAGAGCTTATAGATAACACTCGGTATCTTATATTACTCAACTTTTAAGACGAAATGTTTTTATGAAGGAAAATATGGTATATGTACCATAGAACTTGTACAAATAAAATCATAATATCTTAGGCAAAATTGCAAATATGAATCCCTCTTCACTAGTTAAACACAATATTTATTTAAATGTGCGTACGCCTTTTATTAGCTCTAAACCTGTAAAACTCTTAACGCCGAACGTATCTCTATGACTTTATCCCCATTATGGTCAGATCTATAACCATGTAAAAGTTCATTTCAAAATCTAATGAATAATTTCACACAGTTTCCAAAGCTGGTAAGGTCTTCAGACCTAGAGGCTAGAGCTGGGGTACACCGAAGTCCAGCTCCAATATGTAGACTAAGACATAGCAATTGTACCAAAATCCAGCTCCAATGTCTAGGCTCTAGATATAGAAATAGTAGACGACTCTTTTCCTTTACGCAATACATGGTCATCCTCAATTCTTTTCCGTCCTTGAAAAGAATCAAAACATGTGGTAGAAAACAGTCCTGTCCTTGATCATTTCTATCATTGCCATTGTCTAAATTCAAACGTCAAACCATTGTCTAAATCTAAACATCAAACCACCCGACCATCAACGCTTGAAATGGCCATGGACATGGCTATACTTATCATTTTATAAATCAAAACAACAAACACTGTTATGTGAATATATCTGTTCTTGGCATATTTATGAAATTGTAATCGACAAGCATTTCCACATCAAGCACAAAAAAAAAAAAAAAAATTGTCTTCGTTCTAATCAATGAACTTACTCTTTGTCGGCAATGTGTATGGTTGATACCAAATCAACCTACAGAATAATAAAATAAAATCTTAATTAGAAAAGAAACGTGGAGTTTCAATAAGGGATAATTGGTCAGTATTTCCAATAGACGATCTAGTCCATAATTTATCGTATTTTAGTTTTAAGTTGAGCATAAATCCCTTCATTATGTTTTACCTTGTGTTTTAATCCCATATTCAATGCTCCCTCATATCCTTATACATCTAGTCAAATACTTTAATTGCCGGCAACCAGCGCCACCCTAAGTCACCGCCCGCCGTAGCCCTGCCGGAGGACCTCAGGCTTCCAGTCGTCAAAATCCGGATGTCGGAATTTTTTTAGTTACGTATAATTATTTTTTTTTTGTCTATTTTTTTAGTTATATGTAACTACTTTTTTAGTGTTTTTTTCACTTACATTTTAGTATTTCTTTCACTTAAATTTTTTAGTGTACTTTTTAGTTGTATTTATAGTTACATTTTTAGTGCATTTTTCACTTACATACTTAATTCCTGTGATTTTCTGGTGATTGACAAGGAAAAATTAGTTGAATGGAACTTTAAAAAAATATAATAAAAAATTAATAATATAACTAAAAAAAAGTCTCCAGCAGCCGGGAACTCGGACCAAAACTAAAACTAAATTATTTATTTAGTTTGAAAGTTTTTATTAATTTGGCGTGATTTTTAAAACCCACTTTTAATAAACCGCTAGATGATTATACAACATACAAAGCGTATGAATAAAAACATAAAATTCGTACTTGCCACTCGCAATATACCTGAAGAAATGGAAATTTACCTGAAGAAAGGGTTGAAGGAGGGACCAAGGGAACTTCTTTCTGTAATTAACAACGGCAGTCTGCAACTCGGCATCGCGAACTCCCACCGCATCAGGGATAGCGCCTCTCTTGAACCTCATGAAATCCGCAATCGAATTGTTTTGCAGAAACCTCTCCACACTGCCATCGTCTATCGATTGCAGGGAACGGAATCTGAACATCCTAGCTTGGGAGGGGCGGTAATACTGTGAGACTGAACTCATAGAAGGCCTACCGCTAGATTTCGAGAATTTGAAGGAACGAACCCTACGCAAAGAAGAGGAGGCTGTGGATGGAGGATCAGCGGTTGAATTTGAAGGAAATGAAGAAGGTGTAGAAGCCAATATGGAGAGAGAACGATTGACCATATCGGAGTTCTAGAGAGAGAAGAAGGAAGAGATTTTGAGGATGTTGTGGCCAGTGTCCGGGAATTTTCCGTTATCATATGAATTCCGTTACCACATGCTTTTGGCCACCAATAAAATGATAAATTACACAATTTCACCTTGTGTTTTGTTTGTCCGTTTATTTTATATGCAGATCCTTTTTTTAACTATATCTGTATAATGAATGAGGACCAAAATAAAAAGGACCCGGACAAAAACTTAGTTACATTTTAAATTGTTGAATTTTTTTAATTCACCTATACAACCAAAAATATAATAATAATAAGATTTATTTTTGAAATAAATCATCGTTATTTTTCAAAATAATGGATTTATTTTTCATCTAATTTTCTGTTTCTATCTAAAATGAGTGTTCGTTTTTATAAATAGTTCTATGAAGTTTGAGAAATTTTAAAATTTGTTATTGTTCCTATTTTCTCTATTATTGGTGCTTATTTTAATTTATGAAAAAAATCTGAGAATAGACCAAAGTTGTTCCCATATTCCTGTTTTTATTCAAAAAATTCTTAAGAACAAAAACACATAGGTAGCTTGCATTTATTTAGGTGGCGTTTCGTTATTGTTCCCACTTTTCTGAACCCAACTGAAATGGGTTGGGTTGAGTTGAATTGGGTTGGGTTGAGAATTTTAGAAACAGAATTGCGTTTGGTGACGACAATTTTTGTTTTGTGCTGAGAACAGAATGTGTTTGGTAACGATTTCATCCTAAAACTAATTTTTTTTTTTGAATTTTTTTTGTGTGTTTGGCGGCTGCGAACGGTGGCGACGGCGGCGTGTCAGACGACGACTGCGGCGGTGGTGGCAGGACGGCCGGCGGACGGTCGCTGGAGGTGGCCGGCGGCAGCAGAAGGTCGACGGTCGCCGAACGGTGGCCGGCGGCGGGTGGTGGTGGTCAGCCGGCAGATGAAGACGGAAGTTGAGAACTTTGGGTTGAGTTTTTTGGGCACAAAAATAAACAACTTTTTTTTGTTTCTAGTTTTTTTAGGATTTTGAGAATCAATTCCTATTTTTTGGGTTGGGTTGGGTTGAATTTTGTGTTTGCCAAACGCGTTCCCAAAAATCAAACCCAAAATTTTTGGGTTGGGTTGGGTTGGGAACACTAACCAAACGAGGCCTTAGTGTTCTGTTTCTTTTTCTTTCTTTTGTTCCCCCATACAATTCCAAATTTTTGTTTATGGTCCATGTTTGGCAGGACTAACATGTTTATTTTGTTGTTTTCAACTCAAATTTAGGTTTCTGTTCTTTTAGGAAATGGGAAACGAATGAATCTGCTTTTGTTTAGTCCCTAGATTTTAAGAACAAATTAGTTATAAAACCAATCAAATTTGATCTCGAAGGCCTGTCTTTTCAATGTTTTCTACGAAAGAAACACTAAAGTGGCATTTGTTAATTGTTTTTGTTCCCAAAAAACGTAGAACAAATACAGAAATCTGGAAACAATATGCTTTGTTCCCACAAAATTTATTGTAAAAATGTAGGAGTGGAGAAAATATTGTTTTTATGTTAATTTTTACATTTTTGTTCTCGGCACAGAAAAATAGATGTGCTCACAAATACACTAAACAAATGGGCCTTAAGCTTTTAAATCATACCCAACTAGTTAGGTGTATGTTCAATGTTCTTGTTCCCGGTTACACAAAGGCGAAAACATAAATTTGGGAAGAGAGTGATAAAGAAACGAGGCGTAATATATCACTTGTGAAATGTTTATGTTCTTAGTGTTTTGTTACTACTCTCACAAAACTTGAAACAAAAACATTAGCCCTGTTCTTTTCTTTTTTTATTGATTAGTTTTAAATTTTGTTTACATCTACGTTCTCAAATGACAATTTCCTCTTAGGGTAGCATTTGGGAGCACTGAATTGAAGCCATGAAATTGGAATTTGAAATAGGGTAAGGTTGTTGATCCCAACAAGCCCGAGAGGCCGGCTTCTTAATATTTACCCTTCATGTTAGCTTTTTGTTCAACAAAAAACTTGCATTAGATTATATTAATATGATCTTAGGTTGGATTTGGTTAGTGTTTTGATTCAATTTTTTTTTTTTTATGATCCCAAAAAAAAGAAATAATAATAGGATAGAAAAATTTAAAAACAAATTATGGTTTTTCGGTTATTAGAAAATTTTAATTTTTTTGTGTGTGTGTGTGCAATAGTATTGATAATTGCGAGTTTTGATAATTTCAACTATTTCTTACGTATTTGTTGAACCTACATGTTTTGATGGACAATTTAACGTTGTTGTTTTATAGAACTAACATGTTTATTAAGTGATTTCAGATTAAATGTTTCGTTTAAGCAAATGATAAAAAGATTGAATCATAAAAGATATTGATCATTGAAGGTTTACAAAGACAATATTTTACAAAAAAATTCAAGATGGTTGCAAGCGAAGACGTTAAAGAATTTTTGGAGCATTGATATTTTTTTGTATTTCTAGGTAAAAATAACTCAATATTTTTATGCTCTTAATGCAACCCAATTAAGATCATACCTGACACTTAAAATTGAGTATTTTTATGCGTACTATTGTAAGAAGAAATAAATGCAAAATCCTAAATATTTTTCATAAAGTGTTAAATCATAAAAATATTTTTTCATAAAATGTTGAATCAAGAAAAAGTTTTTAAAAAATAAAAAGAGATGATCTGGTTCATTCGGTTGACTGACAAGACGTCTCGATCAACAAATAAGAACAGTAACTTGAAAGAAAATATGAGGAAGATCTACTAGCCAGAACGGTCGATCACTAAAAGGTTTGGTCGACCAGTGAAAGGTTCAAATGACTGGAATTTGAACCGTTGCAAAGGGCCAGTTGATTGACAGGGGGTCAGGTAGATCGAAGTTGGTTGATTCAGCCTACTTTGACTGTTTCAATTTTCGAGATCTTTAAACCAAATTCTATGGTTTTGAATAGTAGAAAATCTTATTTTAAGGGGTTTGACTATATTTCAAATATCTATCATATATTTTAAAGATCCTATATATTGGTCATATTAATTGATTCTATTAGTTTAATTGGTAAAACTACTTTATATATTTAATGATTTTGAATCAAAGAAGTTTTAGGGATTGAATTAAGCTTTTCAAAAAGTATTTTTAAACAAAATACATTTGTTTTGAGAGAGTTTTTTATATGGGGTTTTAAAGTGCCGTAAATGGTCTTATGCTTTGAAAAGTAGCCGTTATAGGCATAATTTGAAAACCATATAATATGACCTATGTTTTTAACTTAACAACAATAAGAGTAAGAGTTTTAATCAGCTATATTTGTAAATAGAGAATTATTTTCGCTGAGAGTACTTTGAAGAGATAAAGTTCGCTTTGAAGAAATCACCATTCTTGTTATTTATTTGTTTTAGTCTTTCCTGCAATCTTCTAAAAGAAATCCCGGAGATATTGTTCTTGAATACTTGCTCAATATGATATGTGTTTTAATTGAGTTATATTCTTAAATTGAGCTAGTAGTATTTTTTATGTGAAAAATTGTTTTCAATTAAGAATGTCTTGGAAATTCTATAAAACAATTTTTACTTGTAAAATCTTATTTAATTTATCTGTGTGCTTAGATTGAGTAAAATCAAATTTATTTTATCACGTAATTCTATCACGTAATTTCGAGACATTAATTGAGCATATATTGTATTGAGGTGGTAGAAACTCTTGTGGGAAGAAACTGATTATTTTTTGTATTTGCGAGCCTAAGTAGATTAGACACATTTAAGCTAATGTTTAATCAGGATAGTTAGGTTTGATTTTTAGCCTGTGAAAAGGATTAGGTTTGATCTGTCTGTAATAAAATTATGTTAGTCTTTACCCTGGTAAAAAAATAAGGTTCTTTCTTAGCCTGCGAAAAGGAAAATTTGTAAAGATTTAATTTTGAGCATGTGAAAAGAATTAGGTTAATTTTTAGTCTGTGAAAAAAAAAAATCATAAAGGTTTGGTTTCTGCCTGAGAAAAGAATCAGGGATTAGTGGATTGCGAAAGCTCAATGGAACTCAGGGGACTAAACTTAGATAAGAGTAGCTTACTGAACTAGGATAAATCGTTTTGTGCATTTTTTTTTATTTCGGGTTGTTTAATTGTGTATTTAGTTAATTACGTTTCCGTTGTAATACAAAATAATAATTAGTTAGGGAAATTGGTAATTTGTGTGTGTGATAAATTAATTGTTTAAATATTTATCATTATCCAATTCAGCCCCCTCTTGGGTAAGATCTATGGGCCAACATTTGGTATTAGAGCTAGTTTAGTTCAAGAGGCTTGAAATCCTAGCTAAAATGATCACATGGTACATCTCATGAACACACTAGCTGAAGGGCAATCTATGCATCATCCTCCACTGTTTACAGGTGATAATTATGTATTCTAAAAGGCTAGAATGACTGCTTTCTTACAAGCAACTAATTATGAAGCTTGGTTAATTATTGAAGATAGTCCTTATTTTCCCAAAGCCAATGGTGTTATTAAAAAGAAAGAAAATTATGATTCGGAAGATATTAAAAAGTTATCTATTAATGATTAAGCTATAGTCTCTTATTATTTGCTTTAGATGTGAATTAGTATAATAGGATTTTAGGTTGTGAGTCGGCAAAACAGATGTAAGATACATTGCAAATCACACATGAGGGAACAAATCAAGTGAAAGAATTCAAAATCGATGCCTTGAATCATCAGTTTGAATTGTTTAGAATGGGTTATACAGAATCAATTCAAGAGATGTACACTAGATTCACTAATATCTGGAATAGTCTTGGAGTACTTGGAAAGCCCAACACTATGCAAGAGAAAGTGCAATAATTCTGCAATCACTAACCAAAGTATGGGAACCCAAAGTGACGACAATTGAGAAAGTTAAGGATCTCACCAAGTATACGGTCAATTAACTCATTGGTAATCTAATGACCCATAAGTCAGCTATTCATAGATATGAAGAAGGAGCTGGCAATAGTAAAAGGAAGTCCTTGGCCTGAAAGCTCAAAAGGTTGAGGAGAATGATGACAACGATGATATAAGTCTTGACAGTGAGCAAGAAAATGATGTAGCTCTTCTTACCAATAACTTTATAAGTATGACCCAACGAACATTCTGAGGAAAGAAGAATTTCAAAATGAATAATATTAAATGCTATAACTGTCATAAAATCGGTCACTTTCAATCTAATTATCTTGAGCCAAAGAAAAAGAAAAAACAAAAAGAAAAGAAGAAAGTGAAAAAGGGAAAGAAGAAGTCCATGAAACCCACATGGGATGACTCAAAATCAAGTAGCTCTAAGAAGTCTAGTTGTGATGATTCATCTATGCTTGCTCTAATGGCTATTGGAGATGAGGTTATTCTGAAAGCGTCATTAAGCTAGGAAAAATAATTCCTGGATAGTAGTTGTTCTCAGCACATGACGAGCGACAAATCTAAATTTACGCATTTAATACCTAAAGACGGAGGTCATGTAACTTTTGGAGACAACACCAAGGGTAAGATCATTAGTATTAGTAACATCGATATAACTCTTCTACTACTGAGAATGTTTTATTGGCAGATGGTCTTAAACATAATTTGATTAGTATAAGTCATTTACGTGATAAGGATTAAAATGTTATCTTTGATAATAATAGTAGCATCATTAAAAATAGTCATTATAGTAGTATCTCACTTGTGGCATCTCGTATGGAAAATATTTACATTTGTTCATTTAAAGATTTTTCTGCTCAAAATCTATCTAGTTTGAATGCTTTATCTGAAAATAGTTAGTTATGACATACACGTCTTGGGTATGCTAGCTTAGCTGGTATTTAATTGAGAATTGGTTTTGAAGTGGTTTGAGTGATATAACGCTTTTTTGTGACACAAAATGGCTTTGACATCCTATTAGCACAAATATATGTGAACGATATTATTTTTGGCTCTACTAATGAAGATATTTGTCAAGAGTTTACCAAGATAATGCAAGTACATTTCGAAATGAGCATGATGAGATAATTAACATCTTTTTTTATCAGGATACAAATCAAACAAATTAAAGAATGAATTTTTATCAATCATGACAAGTACACTAAAGAGTTACTGAAGAAATGCGACTTTGATAATGCTAAAGAATACAAAACTTCCATAGCAACAACTACAAAAATTAAAAAGGACGCGTACGAGTAAAAATGCCAATGAAAAGATGTATCAAGGTAATGACCGGTAGCCTATTGTATCTTATTGCATGTAGACCATATATTATGTTTGATGTATGTTTGTGTGAGAGATTTAAAGGGAACTTGTGATCTAGGATTATGGCATCCTACTGGGAGTCATTTTACCTTGATTAGTTATAAAGACGATGATTTTGTCAAATGCAAAGTTGAGCGTAAAAGTAAAAGTGGGTTATGTCATTTCTTAGGACATGTACTAATTTCTTGGTCTAATAAGAAACAAAATTCTATAGCCTTATCTACTATATAAACTGAGTATATGGCAGTAGGTAATTGTTATGCACAAATTCAATACATCAAACAACGATTGCATGATTTTGGTGTTTGAATGGAGGAAGTTCTCATCTATTGTGATAATAAAAGTGCTATACATTTAAGTAAGAATCCAATACAAAACTCATGAACTAAGTATATAGAGATATGTCATCATTTTATTCATGATCACATTTAGAAGAGAGATGTTTCTATGGGAATATGTTGATACTTCTAATCAATTTGCTGATATTTTTATTAAACCTCTAGTTGAAGATCAATTAGTGAAAATTATCCGAGGTTTAGGAATGATTAGGAATAATGATGTATGCATAGAATAAATGTTTTGATCATTCGTCCCCATTTTTTGTGATGACAAATAGGAAAAAGTTATATAATGTTTTCAAAGTGAGTGTGCTCTCCTTGCATGAATTCATGAAGATGATTAAAAAGTGGGAGCAATAATATTTTATGAGTTATATTACATATTTTTGAAAAAAATATTTTTCTCAATATGATTTTAACGAGTTAAAAATACCCACCTTCATATTCAGGGGGAACGTCGTTACATATTTTGTCGAGAAAACATCAAAGTAAGTTGTCATCATGAAAAAATGGGAGATTGTTGACCCTAGATATTTTTATGGACAATTTAACATTGATTTTTTACGGAACTAATATGTTTATTGAGTAATATCAGATTGGCGTTCCGATTGAGCAAATGAGAAAAAGATCGATTTATAAAAGATAATAATCGTTGAAGATTTATAAAGATGATATTTTACAAAAAGATTCAAGATGGTTGCAAGTGAAAACTTTGAAGAATTTTTGAAGCATTGATTTTTTTTTTTTTAATATTTCTAATTAAAACAACTCAATACTTTTATACTCTTAATGCAACCCAATTAGGATCATGCACGATACTTAAAATTGAGTATTCTTATGTGTACTGTGGTTAGAAGTGATAAATTTAATATTCTAAATGTTTTTTTATCAAGTGTTAAATCATGAAAATATTATTCATAAAGTGTTGAATCAAGAAAAACTTTTTAAAACATAAAAGGAAAAGGTTCTAGTTCATTCGGTTGACCGACGAGAAGTCTCAGTCGACTAACAAGAATAGTAGTTTGAAAGAAAACATGAAGAAGAGCTACTGGCCAGAACGGTCGACCGCTGAAAGGTTTGGTCAACCCATAAAAAGTTTAAACAGTTGGAATTTGAATAGTTGCAAAGGGCCGGGTGACCGACAGAGGGTCGGGTCGACCGAAGCTGGCAAATTCAGTCCACTTTGACTGTTTTGATTTTTGAGATCTTCAACCTAGATCCTATGGTTTTGAATGTTAGAAAATCTTATTTTAAGGGGGATTTGAGTATCTTTCATGTGTTTATTATATATTTTGAAGATCCTATTTATTGGTCCTTATATTAATTGATTCTATGAGTTTAATTAGTAAAACTACTTTCTATATTTAAGGATTTTGAATCAAAGAAGTTTTAAGACTAAATTAAGATTTTTAAATAGTATTTTTAAACCAAATATATTTGTTTTGAAAGTGTATTTTATAAGGGGTCTTAAAGTGTCATAAATGGTCTTATGGTTTGAAAAATAGTCGTTATAGGCGTACTTAGAAATCTATATAATAAGACCTACGTTTTTAACTTAAAAACAATCAAGAGTAAGAGTTTTAATCAACTATATTCATAACGAGAGAATTATTTTCGCTAAGAGTACTTTCAAGGTACAAAGAAGAAATCATTGTTCTTGCTATTTTCAGGTTTTAGTCTTTCTTACGATCTTCTAAAAGAAATCCCAGAGATATTGTTCTTGAATACTTGCTCAATATTATCTGTGTTTTAATTGAGTTATATTCTTAAATTGAGCTAATAGTATTTTTTATGTGAAAAATCATTTTCAATTAAGAATGTCTTGAAAATCCTATAAAACGATTTTTACTTGTGAAATCTGATTTAATTTATTTATGTGCTTAAATTGAGTAAAATCAAATTTATGTTATCACGTAGTTCTATCATGTAATTTTGGGACATTAATTGAGCATATATTGTATTGATGTGGTAGAATTTCCTGTGGAAAAAAATAATTTATTTTTTGTATTTGTGAGTCTGAGTGGATTAGACGCATTTGGTTCAGTGTTTAATCAGGTTGTTAGGTTTGATCTAACCTGTGAAAATGATTAGATTTGATTCAGCATGTAGTAGAATTAGGTTAGTCTTTAGTCTGGTTAAAAAAATAGGGTTCTTGCTAAGCTTGTAAAAGAAAAAATTGTAAAGGTTTGATTATAAGCAAGTGAAAATGATTAGGTTAATCTTTAACTTATGAAAAAGATTGTAAGGGTTTGGTTCCTACTTGGGTAAATAATTAGAGATTAGTGGATTGCGAAAGCTCTATGGAACTCAGGGGACTAGACGTAGGTAAGAGTAGCTTACAAAACCAGGATAAATCGTCGTGTGCCTTTTATTTATTTCTGGTTGTTTGGTTGTGCACTTAGTAAATACGTTTCCTCTGTAATACAAGATAATAACCAGTTCGGGAAATTGGAAATTTGTGTATTTGATAAATTAATTGTTTAACTTTTTGTCACTACTCAATTCATCCCTTTCTTGGGTAGATATATGGGCCAATAATATTTTTGTTGTTCCAATTTATGCTCAAAGTAGTTAACTTCTTCCACGTATCATTCACGTCCCATGATGTTATTGATTGTTATCGCAATTTATCAAGTTGGTAACGTAAAATTACGACATTAATAGATTTTTCAATTTTCAAATCTTTCTCCTAACAAAGTGGTGTTGTAATTATTGAGTTTTTAAAATATCATTTTTTTTCCATGTAATTTTTCATGTCTACTTTTTTTTTTTTGTTTTTTTTTTTTTTGTTTTTTTTTAGGGTGGAGATGAAATAGAAAAGAGAATTTATTGAAATCTCTATCTAGGTATATAAATAGTATGAATTTGTAAAGAATGTACAATCTTTCTATTTCTTATTGAGAATCAATAATATGGGTGAAATGATATTTATTTTCTCATATGATTTGCAATACAATTTATTTATTCCTTGCATATAACTTGTGTTATATCTCCTTATTTCATATCGGTACAAGTTTAAGTCTCAATTGTTAATTTTTATTGTTGTTCAAGTGTTAATTATTATTAATGTTTAAATGAAATAGGCACATATTTGTTATATTATTGATGTTCAAATTAAATAGGTGCAGAATGTTGTGTAGATTAAGGAAATTATGTCAATTCGTTTCGTTTTTTTTTTTTTTTTTTTTTTTTTTTTTTTTTTTTTTATACATCTGTGCCTTCAGTTATAGGCTACACGCTAGTATATTTATATAATAAAACAAGATGTACATAAACTCTTTAGGTAAATCTCAGTCACTCTTTATACCCTCCAAAAATAATAGTCCAGATTGATTCTCAAGATTAACATAAATATAAAATATATTTATTTTTTAGTTTAAAAAATTAATTCAAAAATTCCTTTTTTAATAAATTATTTCCAATTTTCATTCTTATTTCCTTATTGTGTCCTAATTTTCTCCAAGCCGCCCCTATTTCTCAGACCATTGTGCCCTAATTTACTTTCTACCCCATATAATCACCGAACCCTAAACCCTAGTTCTTTACACAAATAATATATTTAAAAAAAATCTGAAAACATATGTTTTCAAACTTAATTACGAAACATGAGTGACCAGGTGTTCGAAACACCGAGATCTTAGTCCTGGTGTTTCGAACACCGAGACCTATAGTTATTCTTTTTATTTTCATGGTCCCGGTATTATGAACGTCGAGACCATTTAAATAATAAACGGTGTATCACCGTTTGTTCAAAACGGTGATACACCGTTTAGGTTGGTTAAACGGTTGTACCGTTTGACCAACCCTAACTGCAACGTATAGGTAGCCTGTGCAGCTGCTTTGCAGACTGCCTGTGAAGGCAGTTTGCAATGGTCCTAATATTGTGAACGCCGAGATTAGGTCCCGATGTTATCAACACCGGGACCAAACCCCTATAGAAACTCCCACCGCCTAAACTTACATTTGCCTCCCTCATCCTTCATACTTCTTGTTGCTAGTGTCTATTTATAAAAAAATTCACAACTTCACAACGTCTTCCTCCTACTATAAAAGTAAGTTTAATTTATTTATTTTTTGTTAAATTTATTTGTTAGTTTGATTACTATATTTTTTACTTGTTTAATTATTTAGTTAATCTATCTGTTAGTTAGTTAGTTTATTTATTTAATTTGTTAATTAGTTAGTTAATTTAATTTGTTAGTTTAGTTGTTTAATTTTTTAATTAGTTTGTTAGTTTAATTTGTTAATTTAATTGTTTAATTAAAAACTATACACTTTGGTCCCTCAAAGTTTGAGTAAATTATACATGTGTGAGAAATTATAAATTGAAATATAAATTATAATATATTATTTTTTTAAAAATTATTAGTTAGTTACTTAATTTGAGTTTAATTTGTTAATTTAGTTGTTTAATTAAAAACTTTGCACTTTGGCCTCTAAAAGTTTGACAAATTACACATGTGAAAAAATATAAATTGAAATAGAAATTATAATAGATTGTTTTTAAAAACAAATTGTTAGTTATTTAATTAGTTTAAATTTTTAATGTAGTTGTTTAATTAAAAAAATGTGCACTTTGGCCCCTCAAAGTTTTATTAATTACACATGTGATAAAATATAAAAAAAAAAATTATAATATATTGTTTAAAAACATTAGTTACTTAGTTAGTTTAATTTATTAATTTAGTTGTTCAATTAAAAAATGTAAACTTTGGCACCTCAAAAAATGTTAGTTAGTTAGTTAATTTAGTTTGTTAATTTAGTCGTTAGTTAGTTTTTTTTTTTAATGTGTTTGAAAAAATTTATATTTCATTGAAAGTTAAAATTAATTAAATTATTGACTAACAAAAATGTATAGGAGAATACTTTGATTTTAATAACACTTTATAGAAATAAAATTCAAGTTTATATATGAGATATGTTATATTCTATTACATAATAATATGAAATTAAAAACAAATAAAATGAAAATGATTGAAAAATGTACACGATGAGAGAATTGTATCGTTCAATGGGACATCACTGGCTTTTGGAAGACGAATTCTAATACTATTTAGATTCAATAGTTTGTTACTCTTCACAGTGGGCTGCAAGGATACGGAAAAAATTCACTTATCGTGTCAACCAAGTAGAGATTATGGTGGACGGATGCAGGCAATATAATATTCCAATAGTGTGTCAATTGGTGAGAACAATGCCAATAGACACGCCCCATAACCTTTAGATGGCGTTGCATCGCTAACGCGAAGAAAATAACCGAATTCAAATTCGAATGTTTTGACATGAGCTTGAAAAGACGGCACGTGAACGTCTCAAAGAAGGTTTGGTTGCTGAAGTACGTACTTCCATGAGATGCGCAAGAAAACCTCAATATCAATCAGATATTGAAATGTCTAATGATAAGAGTAATGTTTAATGTTTTCGCGTTGGTAAATTGCAGTTTAACAATGTATTTCCTTTGAAGTCTATTCTATCGCTTCTATGTTAAATTATAATAACGCTACTTTTACCAAACAACTGACTTTCTCTCTTTCAATTGATAGGTGATATTGGGTTAGCTTGTTTTTAGTTAAGCCTCGTGTACATAGGTTCTAAAACATGATTTTTCAGTAATTATGTTTTAAAAAAATTAATTTTTTGTAAACTCATAATATGCAGTATAATATTTGTAAAAAAACTATTTAGTCTATAATTTTCATGATGTCTTCACATATTAATTCAAGTGAAAAAAGCTCATTTGATTTTTCAAGTGAGGAGAACTCATATGGTGTTTGGGGTTTGTCTGGACTGTGGAATCACCAAAGATGTTGGATTCTATTACCATATTATGATGACTACTGCAGTAATCAAGACACCAACCCGATAGAGTATCGCGTCGATCTACGCCAAGAATAGGAATACAGGGTGAATGAATCTAACAATCTTGTATATTATTTGAGAGATCTTAATGCACTAGTTCCGTATCGTCGAAGTTGTCAAATGCCTAGATGATGTATAATTGATAACACAATCGAGATCGAATATGATATTACACGAATTCGTCTAGAGAATAATCAAATGTTGTTTCACAAAAATCGATATCATCTACTATAACTAGCCAATGAAATGGTTGCCGCAAGCAACAGAGCACTCTCTCCAAACGAATACCATAACGTGATAAATAACAGTGAATATTTGTCTGAGAGGTACATGTTCAATGAAGAATAAAGAATTTTGGCAATTCAATTGTCTTTTTAAGTGTTTTCTTGTCACTATTTTCGTGATGTTATGTACTGTATTTCTTATGTATTGTCTTTGTTATGAGTTTTGTAACAAACACCATTAAACATGTTTCTAATTTATGTAATATATTTTTTTTCTTTTTATAACTAATTGTACTAGTTAACGTGTTTAATTTCAATATGATGTTTATGATTATTTTAAGTTGTTTCGCCTTTAATATTATATTCTTTCAATGTGCTCCATAATGTGTTATGTATTGTCTTCATTATACCTTGTTTATATCATGTCTTCCTTCGGAAAATAATTTTTCAATTCTGGATCCTGTTCGACTAGTCCAAGTATTAAGTTCAAAATGACACTAGAATCAAAATTTTTATAATCTACAATAGTATGATCATAGAAGCATCTGTGCTGCTCCTCATACTGCGTAATCTGAAACATACCGTGGCTTTTTTTCATAATCGCCCGCAACCTCCAACCGCATCCATGCAAACAATGAACCGACCAGATCTTCTTGTTCATTTCCAACACATAATACTCTTTATTCTTCTTGAGGTAGTAATATTTTATGGTCTGCTAGACATGTTCCTTATCCTTAAAGACCATACCATAGAATTCCTCTATCTTCGCTGTCTAGAAATTCTTTCGCAACTTCTGCTCGTATTTCGCTATGTCATCGTCGTTACCCCAGTCCAAGTTATTGAAAAATGGAATAATCATGTCTAATGAAATCTATATATATTAACCTGCATTTTGGATAAAAGTAATCAAGAACAAGAGTTTTAAATCAATCACTTTTAAAAGAGAGAACCATTTTGCTAAAATATACATTTGAGAGACATTTTTGAAGAAGATTGTGATCGAGGCATTCATTGTTTTTGTCACCAATTTTTGTGTTATATTCTTGTTACTACTATTTTCAAAGAAACTCCGCTGAGATCTCTCCGATTACTTTACATACTCTATATACTGTGATCTATATATATATATATATATATATATATATGTGTGTGTGTGTGTGTGTGTGTGTGTGTGTGTAGCTCGTAGTAATCTATTTTAATAAAAATAATTTTCTATCTTTGAATATCTTGTGAAATAATTTTTGCCTAATAATCTTATTTGCATTATATTTGTTCTTTAATTGAGTAAAATCATATTTTTATCACATAGTATATTGGGATATTAATTAAGCGTATCTTGTATTGAGGTGGTAGAAGTTCATATGAGAAGAAAAATATTATTTTTTGTATTTAGTGAGTGTGAGAAGATTAAACATATTGGGCTAGTGTCTAATCAAGGTTAGTCTTGAGCCTGGTAAAAATATTAAGTTTAATTCTTAGCCTGTAAAAGAATTAAGTTTGATTCTTAACCTATAACAGGATTAGGTTAGTCTTTAACCTGGTAAAAGAATATATAAGTTTGATTCTTAGCATGCAAATGAATTAAATTCTTCATGAGCCTCATAAAAGGAAAATTATAAAGGTTTGATTCTGATCCTGGTAAAAGAATTAGTTTAGTCTTAAAAGTTTAAGAATGATTGTAAGGGTTTGGTTTCTACTTGTGAAAGGAATTAGGGTTAGCGGATGGTGAATCCCTACGGGGGCTCAAGGACTAGACGTAGGCAATGGTAGCTTTTCGAACAAGGATAAATTGGTGTGTTCAATTTCTCTATCCCTATTTGTTAGGTTGTGCATCTTATTAAATACGTTTATGCTGCAACTCAAGATAATAATCGGTTAGGAAAATTGGTGATTGATTCTTAATTTGTTTGTTTAAACTTTTATAAGTACCCAATTCACACTCCTCCTCTTGGATACTTCTGTGGGTCAACAGATGGTTCAGGAGTTTTTATAGGCATCGATTTTGAAATTTTTTTTTTTGGGGCCAATTTTTATTAAAAAAAAAAATAGAGTCGCCTCCTAGCATTGGGTTTAATGTTGTGCTAGGTCACCGGATTTTTTTGAAATATCTTTTGAAATGGCCCAAATTTGACTAAAAATATTTTTTCTCTTAACCAGAATATTCTTTGAGTTTCAGGAGTCAGTCTTGGGAAATGTGTTAGGCATCCTAAAAAACCCGTCCAAAGACAGTACATTTTTTCTAAATATTTTTCAAAACAAAATTAATTCCAATAGTTCTTTTTTATTTAATTAAGATAGTTTTTCCCTTTTTCATGTTTTGCATGCAAATTAAAGAAAAATAAATAAAAAAAGGGTCCCCCTTTTAGACCGTATATTGATTATAAGTAAATCAACAAGTTTGGTATGGGCGAACCACCCCATCAACTTTTGGTTAAGATATTTTTTTTTTAAGTTTTTTAGTATGTTTTTATGAACATAATGGAAAAATATGACAGGAAAATAAACTGCAGGAAATTTAAAATACAAAAAAGGCGCAAAGCAAAAAAATAAATAACAAAAATTTAAATGATGAAAATATAAATGACTGAAATATAAATGAATGAAAAGTAAATGAATGGAAAAGTAAAGTGCGGAAAGGCGCAGAGCAAAAATCTAAATAACTGAAAAGTAAAGTGTAGAAACGTAAATGACTAAAAATAAAGAGCAAAAAAATATTATTTTTAGCGTTCACTTGAGAACATCCTCTTAAGTTATGGTCGATTTTATGTCTGTCTTCATGTTGGTTAAGAAGGATAAAAAATATTTTAGGGGGTTTATAAAAGACTTACCTTGTTTGAAGATAGGTGTCTCCTATTTTCTTCATTCTTCTTCTTTTTCTTTTCTTCCTTTTAATATTTTATGAAGATCCTCTTTCTTTTCTTATCTGAAAATGAGAAACTAATTCTAGAAAGTTTTTCTTAGAGAGAGAGCGTTTTGCAAGAGCTTTTGAGAAAATGCAAGCATATGTGTGTGAAGTGGTCTTTGGAATAGAGAGCATAGCTGCCTATTTATAGGCAGCATGCTCTCGCGCACTCACTAGGGTCCCACGCCTTCACTAGGGCGCGTGCAATGGTAAGTGCGCATACGATGTTGAACGCATCAACCATCCCTTGTGATGGGTGGCTACCCCCTAAACCATCTTAATCACCTTTTTAGTCCACTTATTTCAGGTAAGTAGTGTTAGGATTTCTTAACCCATTAAGTCTTACTTTAAGTGGTAATGGCTTGGGGCACTCCCTAGGTTGCTATTGTGACTCCCGAGGTGGCATCCTATGCTCCATTTTTTTTGTTAATAAAATAATTTGTTTTTTGTATTTTTGTGCAACTAAAATGCAAAACATGAAATTAAAATGTCCAACATATGATTGGAATGCATAATTTTAGAAAATGCAATGCAATTGTCTGTCAATTTAATGAAATTGGCTAAAAAATACAATTTGGGGTCAAAACACAATGTATAAGGAATTGGCGTCTTAGAGTTAAAGGGTGAAAATCGAATTAATATACCAAAAGTGGTATTTTATGAAAAATCACTTTCAATTTAATCAATTTGACATAAACTTACTTCCCAAAACTTTATTTTTCGCGAGGATTCATGCAAATTATCGATTTTCTTATTTTTATCTATATTATACATTATGTCAATTAAGCATGAGAGTCTAAGATGAAAATTCATCTCTTTAAACATCAGTTTAAAGTTTGTCTAAATTTTCACCTTAGACCCAAAATATTTTATAAAATGCAAAATGGGTAGGACAAAATGCATTATCTACATCAGCAACAAATCTGTACCATGTAGATACCGCATTTTGTCCCTTCTATTCAATACCGGATCGAAAGTATAAATTCAGATAAATAGCAAAAAAAAAAAAAAAAAAGAACAAATAGCAAAAAAAAAAAGTCAAATTTGACTAAATTCGATATAAGTAAAAGTTTTGGGTCAATCTCGAAATTCCTAAAGTTAAGGGTGACTAAAATAACATTATTAAAAGTTGATTTTCATGAGATAACCTTTAATATGAATACAAATTAGTTACTACCCTTTAATTTAATGATATTTCACTAATTACCTTTGTTACCTATTTTGACCCTTGAAACATTTACTATTATGGGTTTCGTCTTCCTAACACCAAAACACTTTTCTACTTCTTGTTTAAAGCATCAATCCTCCATAAATCAAGCCAAAACCTTGATTAAATCAGAGAAACTATCATGACAAGGCTAGTTACCCAAACTAACTAGTGCTTAGAACTTGGTTCGAAACCAACCAAACTGAAGTCATCATGACTAGCATTCAAAGCCCATCACATCAAAGGCCCGATCCTGCATTTAATGACTCATTAATGAGAATTAAATAACCAATATATTTTCTACCAAAATATCTAGGATGGAAACCAAGTTACTTGAAAAGTAACTAACGGTTACAAATCTAACCGATTCATTTTCCCATCAAGTAAAGCATTTAATGAGCTATCAAATCAAATATCCCATCATGCATTTAAGGAGACTACATTCAAAGAACCTATATTTTAAGGAAACCAAATTATTTGAAAAGTAACTAAACAGTTACAAAACTAGCTAAACCAATTCAATTCCATCAAAGGGCATTAAATGCCCATCAAATCAAGCGTCATAATCAAGAATTGAATGCAATATGACAAGAAGAGGCTATATTCTTTGAACCTCCAATGCATTAAATGCAAAGTAATCGAACTAGTTCAAGTAACTAATACTTAGCAAACAAACTAAATCGAAAAGTATCACATCAAGCCTTAAAGATCCCATGTGCAAGCCAATCATGAGTAATGATTGCCAATAATTTCTTGAGATATTTTAATATTTTGTAATCATTACAAAATCTTAGTGAATCTTTCAAATTTGTCTAAAACCATCAAACTATAAGGCATCAAAGGGTCATATCTAGACCAAACAGCCCCTAAGGAGCAGGCTGTGATACACTACCCATTGGCCAATGTGCAGGGTGCCCAAGCCTATAAATAGGCAGTCTATTTTCACAATTTAAAGGGCTTGATCCAACACTTTCTCTCTCTAGTCATAAATTCATCTCTCGAGTCTAAGGAGTTCTCAAGCCTTCTATTCTAAAACACCCTGAAATTTTGTCAAAATACCTTCCAAAAGGAGTTCTTGAGGATCTTGGAGGAAGATCTCAAGAAGTTGTCGAAGAACGATTGAGAACAACCGAGAAGATTTAAAGACGGAGAAGAATGAAATCGCTTAGGGAAATACCACTCCCCTAAGTTAGGTATGTCGTCTTAAATGCCCTTCGATCTTTTGTCTTAAATATGGTTATATTGCTTGTATATTGATTATGTAGTTCTTAGATTTATATTCCACTTACATAGTATATATATCAAATAAACAAGTCAAAAATGTCAAAAACATGTCAAAATCATCAAACTATGTCAAAAACATCCAAAAATATGTCAATAACATCCAAAAATATGTCAAGAATATCAAGAACATGTGAAGAACATGACAAAAACATCAGTCACACCATGAGTTGTGTATAACATCTTTGATTCTCTCAAGAACAAATGAAACCAAACTCACAAAAAACTCAAATCAAACCTCTAATTAACTGACTGCTAACCATTAACTGCTAACAACTAACCTTTACATTTTTACAATAGTCTAGATCACAACTTGACACGAAGTCATCAGGCTCGTGGACTGGCACCATATATATATACACACACTACACCATCGAGACCCTTATGACTAAAAATTCAGAATAAAAGGAGGACCTCTATGCCTTCGGGGATATGTGTGCACCTTCTTCAGAAACGTTTCTGTCTTTTTTAGTTACGAGTAGGATTGACACATATACTATATATTTTCTTTTCTTTTTGGACTACTAACTTAAACATAAACACTAAATTTGCCTAAGCAAGTGAGTTCGGTTGGAGTTTGTTCACAAAATCAAAGATTTACATCCACATATCATCGGTGCGATTCATGTCCTTGTCTCATACAAACAAATAAAAAACAAAATATAAGTCATCTTGAGATGAACAACGTGTTGATTTGATTCTCAGTTACCTGAGACACGTAGGCAACCCACGTATGGGTTCGGTCACCCGTCTAAATGAAAATCAGTTCATCTTGAACAAATGAACTACGTGCTGACCTGATTCTCAGTTACCTAAGATACGTATACAACCTACGTACTGGTTCGGTCACTTGTCTAAATACAATTTAGTTCATCTTGAACAGATGAACGTACGTAACCCGTGTATAGGTTCGATCACCTATCTAAATAAAATTCAGTTTATCTTGAATAGATGAACTACGTTTCGACCTGATTTCCCCTGAAAAATCGGGATACATAGGCAACCTTTACAAGGTTCGAGCAACATAAAAATACAAAAAAAAAAAAAAAATTATTTAATCTGCTTTATTTGTTGCTGCTGATAGATAGTAATATTTCTTACTTTCCTTACATAAAAAATGCATAAAAAGACAAAAAAGTTAAAAAAGAAAATTATTGTTTTAAACAAAACCAAAGAAAATTACTTGGACTTTGTTTAAATGTGAACCTCTATTTAGACTGAGGTACCGTCTTTGGACGGGTGTCTTGGGGTGCTTAACACCTTCTCCAAGCATAACCAACCCTTGAACTTAAAGAAATCTCTGGTAAAAGACCTTTACGAGTCAAAACTCAAGCCATTTCAAAAATAAAAAATCAATTTCTAAAATCCCGATGACCCAGCACATCATTTAACCCATGCTAGATGGAGACTCCTTTTCCAACATAAATCCCGGCCCAAAGGACGTTTTTAAAATCAGAGCGTAGAAAATCCCCTGAAAACTCATTTTGAAAAATGAACGGAATTTAAGGATTCTGAGAGGGGGGAATGAAACTTTGTTTCCTCTTCTTCCTAATCTTTACTTCCTCTGCTTTCAAAAAATCCGTGGTGCGTCATAGGACATCGCCTCTCGCGATAGTTTTCCTCAGCCATTTCTTACCTCTCTCTTTCTCTCTCCTCTCTCTAGAACACCAATTCTCAGTCCTCTTGATTGTGGGTGAACCTATGGGGTTAGGGCTCGATTGATATAGCCGACGATGGGACGAGTTAGACGGGGCTACACACATATACGTGGTGGACATATATGTTAGTATAGCTCCGCATAGGAAGATAGTTGTTCGAAAATGGGGACACACCATGGTTCGCTCAATTTCTCTCTCTGGAATTAGTGAAAAATAGAGGGTATAGATAGAAAATTAATGAAGCAAATATATAGTAATTTATCAAATTTATAAATTTACGTTTTACGTGAGAGAACTTGTATTTGAAGGCTTCAACTTGAATAAGAAAAGTTGGAAGAAAATTCGTTTTTCACTTTTTGGAACTACCGACTTCTACTGCAGAAGACCAAAAAAAAAAAAAAACTGCATTTACGTCAAATGCCTGGTCGAACAAAAACTACAATTCCTGGTTGAAAAAAACTTAGTTAGTGTTGGTTGTCCTAGAAAAATGGTTTCTGGAATATGGTAATTTTTTAACAGGTAAGATACTGGTTGATTATCTTGAACCTATACATTAGAAAGCTCACTACTTGATATAGCAATATGCATATATGAAATTGCATCTGTATGTAATAAGATGATCTTTACCTTTTTTGTAGGACGATGTTTTTCGTGATTCATAAAAAATTGTTGCATTTGATTTTGATGGATGCCTTCCAAAAATATCAGTCAAAAAGTAAATTGCTTGCACTCTTATAGTTAATTCCTCTTGATTTTGAGAATATGTTAGAGCCAATAAGACAATTGGATTATATAGGTCAAGTGGTCATCAGTTCGTTTATTTGTCAATTCTCTTTAATCTTGGTGTTTTTAAGAAAAAAAATTTATTGAAAAAAAAGAAAAGAAAAGAAAAGTATCATTTCATCTGCAATATGTGGACCACAATTATAAAATTTTTGGACCACGATTTAAAAAATTTATAATTTTCTTTATTCTGACCCTGAAAATAATTTTTTAGAATCATGAAATTATTTCTAAATTTTTTAAATAATCTTTTTTATGTTAACCCCTTTTTGGACAACAATTTAAAAAAAAAAATTGAGGTTAAAATAAAAATATATATATATATATATATATATATATATATATATATATATATATATATATATATATATACAAAAAGGATCAAAATAAAAAAATATATATTAAAGTTATTTTTGGACTAAATTGATCAAATTAAAATAAACTTAAAATATTTACTATGTTTTCTTTGGTCAATTCTAATTTCTAAAAGTTAATCAAGTGAAATTTGAAAAAACAAATATTTTGATCCCAAAATTTTGGGTATACAATAAAAAATTATTTTTAAATTTGGAATAATTCAATTTTTTGTTTTCTCTCAATTATTTTAAGAAGATGGTGATAATAACTAAAGAATGTAAAAAATATATATAAAAAAATACAAAAAAAAATAAACAAAAACATATATTGAAAGAAAGACAAACACCTTGGGGAAGGGAGGTAGCGGGAATTTTCACCCAATTGCGGTGATGTGTAAGGGGCTTGCCCCCTGCCTCATTTTCCCCCTTAATAAAAAGGGGAGGGGGCACTTGAGCATAAAGAACCGGTTATTGCATGGTCGATTCTTTATGTATTTAAAAAAAAATTAAAATCGACTGTTGTACTGTCAGTTTTTAAAAAAATAAAATAAATAAAATATTTTTTGTTGAATTCGGTCGTGGGAGGACCGATTAACCCTAAAATAAGATTAAAGTTTGAAGGAGCTCTAATCAGGTATTTAGTCATTTTTTAAGGGGCATGTACTAGGAGGTCCCTTTTAGCTTTGCAAAGTACAGATCCATCCTAATTGTTTTTTTTTTTACCAGCAGCTCCTTTTGTATTTTTCTGACCAAAATACTCCTCATTCAATAAGAATGTAACTCTTAATGCTAACATCAAAATACACGATTTTTTTCATAGTTCCAGATATTGTAAAATTAATATTTTTACACTGTATTAATCAGTAAAATATCTTATTTTTTACAATATGCAGATCATATTTTTTGGATGTATGAGTCGTATTATGCGTGGATGTTACATATAGCATCCAAATGAAATGCTGAATGTAACATTCAAGCGAACAGGCAATTGTATTTTTTTTTATCCAATATTGCGATACATCTGATTATCCCCTTTGTGCCGCCTCTTTCAATGTGTGTGTTGAATGTTGATTGGTGTGATCTACCTACATATTTCCAAACCGGTTTGGTTAGTTTTAGAGTAATTTTTATATTTATTTTATTATGTTTTAATTAGTTTTTATACTTTTCGTATAAATCAGGTGTGTGGGGCGAAAAGATAGGAAACTAGAGTGAAAACGATGAGATCGAACCAAAAATGGTCGAAGAAAGACGGAAAAAACGAGCAAGGAGGCGGCAATCTTCTGAAAGAAGCCCACCACTGCGGCGTCCATACCTCCGCCGCAGCGCTGAAAATGTAGAGACTGGCCTATTCTTGCTGGACACTCATCGCCTAGGCGGTGAAACTGCAGGATGTCATCCTAATCCACCGTATTCTTCGCCGCCACGGCGATCAGCCAACCGACCTACCAACCGCCGCAGCGGTAGCCTCTGCACAGTTTAGATATTTTTATTAGATATTTTGAGATATTTTACCTCTATATATCCCCTCTCCTCCCTCAATTTCTCTCACCCTACGGCCATTAGAGCCCCTTTAGGGCTTAGTTTAGAATATGTAGAGGAATTTTAGAGGGAGAGATTACATCCCGAAGTGGAGGAAGACGGCGGTGCAATCGTTGAACGGTTCTTAGCGACAAATCTTCGGACGAGGCTAAGTTCTTTGATTTCTTCCCTAATTTCTTTAACTTAGGATATTGTGAGTATGTTTAGCTCATTCTTTATTTGTAAATGCGGTTATCGTCGTAGTTAAACATGGATTGTATAACGATTAACAAATACATTTATAAATATGTGAATCGTATGATTTTGATGTTGCATTTATGTTTGTTCTTCGTAGTTTGATTGTGTATATCGTATTGTTATATTTATTATGCTTAGAATGATATTCGGAGAATACGGGGTCTGACAAACCCCGGATTCGGACTAAAGTAAACATAACGCCAATCGATGACGTTGGGGCAAGACTCACGTGACCTAGGGTTGTTAAGACGCTGAAGGGGACTTCTTCATTGACTCGAAGTCATGTATTCCCCCATCTTACACTCAGGAGAGGTGATGGTAGAGTTTTAGAACTGAGATTGTCGATAGGGTAAACACAACGCACGATCCAATAATCCGATCGAGAGTTGAATTGTGTGCAATGAATGATGTTGGGGCGAGACTCAAGCGACCTAGGGTCGTTAAGATGTTGAGAGGAACTTCTTCGTTGACACGAAATTGCGTTATATCTCCCGTCTTACACTCGGGAGAAGTGGCGGAGGAGTTTTAGATACCGAGATTGTCAAATAGGTCGAACATTGATAGGTGTGATCTACCTACATATTTCTAAACCGAATTAAGTTAGTTTTCAAGTATTTATATAATATTTTATTACTTTTTAATTAATTTTATTATTTTTTGTATAAATCAGGTGTGTGGGGCAAAAAGATAGGAAACTGGAGCGAAAACGATGAGATCGAACCAAAAACGGTCGAAGAACAGTAGAAAAACAAGCTCGGAGGCAAAACTGTGAAACAGGCCCACCACCGTGGCATCCAGACCACCGCCACAATGGTGAAAATGCTGAGAAGACACAAATGATATTGACGGACCATCGCCTAGGCGGTTGACGGACCATCGCCTAGGCGGTAAATCCCACCACCTAGGCAGTGAACCAGCAGAATATTTTCCAAATCCACCGTTGTCCTCACCACCACGGCGATCAACCAACCAACCTCCTCCACTGCCGCAGCACTGAATCCCACGGCCGCAACGGTGACCCCCTGCACAATCTAAGATATTTTTAGGATATTTTGCTTATAAGTACCCACTCCTCTTCCCTCCTCTTGACCCCCTGGCCATTTGGGCACCTTAGGCCATACTTAGGCTTAGGTTTAAGAGTTTTAGAGGTGGAGCTCACATCCTGAAGTGGAGAAGATAGCGAAGCGATCGTTGAGCGTTCTTAGCGGCTAATTTTGGACAAGGTTAAATTCTTCGATTCTTTTTCTTATTTCTTTAACTTAGGATCATGTGAGCATGTTTAGCTCGTTCTTTCATTGTAAATACAGTTATGGTTGTAGTTAAACATGAATTGTACAAGGATTAACAATAAATTTATGAATATATGTTTGGATGATTTCGATGTTGCGTTTATGTTTGTTCTTTGTAGTTTGATTGTGTTTATCGTATTGTTTATTTATCTTGCTTAGTTAGATACATGGAGAATACAGGGTTTTGACAAACCCTGGATTCAGATAAGGGTAAACAAACGCCATGATCTAATAACCCGATCGGGGTTTAGATTGTGGACAATCGATGACGTTGGGGTAAGACTCATGCGACTCAGGGTCGTTAAGGCGTTGAGGGGGACTTCTTCATTAACACGAAGTTGCGTTATATCCCTCGTCTTACACTCGAGAGAGGTGGCGAAGGAGTTTTAAAACGGAGATTGTCGATAGGGTAAATATAACGCACGATCCAATAACCCGGTCGTGAGTTGGATTATGTGCAATCAATGACACTGGACGAGACTCACGTGACCTAGGGTAGTTAAGACGTTGAGGGGGACTTCTTCATTGACTCGAAGTCATGTATTCCCCTGTCTTACACTTGAGAGAGGTGGCGGTGGAGTTTACGTACCGAGATTGTCAAATAGGTCGAACACCGTAAACGTGAGTAAATCGAGATCGAACACGAATTTGTAAACACGTTAATCCCTAGGCGATTCTTTCCCCTAAAACATATTAGTATATTATTATAGTTAATATAGGTTATATTAGTATTAGTTTAATTAATTAATTACATTTGTTTTTAGCCTAGATAAAGTTAGGTCATGACAAACGCGATACTCAATAGTAACGACACCAATCCCTGTGGATACGATAACTCGATCTTTTACGATCACACTATATTAAAACTTTGACCTCGTACACTTGCGAGTAGTCAATACGAGGAGGATGCGAATCATCTGCCGTACAAACACCATGAACGTAAGTCAATTGAGATCGAACGCGTATTTGTCAACCACGTTAATCCCTAGACAATTATTTCCCCTAAAACATATTAGTATATTAGTATAGATAATTTAGGTTATATTAGTTTAGTTTAATTAATTATTTACATTTTTGGTCGCCTAGATAAAGTTAGGTCATGATAATTACAGTACTAGATAATAACAAACACCAATCCCTGTGGATACGATACCCGATCTTAAACGATCACACTATACTAAAATTATGACCTCGTACACTTGCAAGTAGTCAATACACGAGCGCATAATAAACGCCCCACCGTACAAGTTTTTTTATCTTAGTTCATAAACTCCCCCGCCACCTCTCCTGAGTGTAAAATGAGGGAATACGCAACTTCGTGTTAACGAAGAAGTCCCCCTCAACGTCTTAATGACCCTAGGCCACATGAGTCTCGCCTCAACGTCATTGATTGCACACAATCCAACTCTTTCCCGGGTTATTGGATTGTCACGTTGTGTTTACCCTATCGATAATCTCAGTTCTAAAACTCTACCGCCACCTCTCCCGAGTGTAAGACAGGAGAATACATGACTTCAAGTCAACGAAAACGTCTCTCTCAATGTCTTAACGACCCTAGGTCACGTGAGTCTTGCCCCAACGTCATAGATTGTCCACAATCCAATTCCCTCCCGGGTTATTGGATCATGGCATTTGTCTATCCTAGTCCGAATTCGAGATTTGTCAAACTCCGTATTCTCTATATATCTATCTAAGCATAATAAACAAACAATATGACAAACACAATAAAAATAACGAAGAACAATCGCAAACAAAACACAAAGTTAACTAAACAACATATTCATAAATTTATTAATAATCCCTAAACAACCTATGTTTAGCCAATGGCCATAAACAACCTATCAAATACCCCTAAACTTGGAATTTTGCTAGTCCCCGAGCAAAACACACACACGAAAATGAAAAAAACACAACGAAATAAAATAACAAACATCCTAAAACAATCTAAACATAACGACATGCAAGTTTTACATTCTTCTAACGACCTATTTATTTTTCCTTCAACAACCGCCAGTCATATCGAGTTCAGGCAGTACCACACATCATGTGATGTTCTAGACCGTATAGGACTAGGATTTTCATATACCTGATTGGGGTCCACTCTCCACTAATGTAGACTTGGAAGTTCATAGAGATCAGAAGGACTTAGTTCGGTTATGGATTATTTGGCCAAGGGTAATTCGGAATAGAAAATAGGTTAGCGTTGTTAACTTAACGTTACCCAGGGCTCAACGCTTGGCACATTCACTCTCGAAACCCCATAGATAAATTGGAAACAATTCTAAACAAAAATTGTAGACTGATGTACTCACTTGTCAAAAACAAGCGGAATTAAACTTATATTTACATATGTTGTTTTTTTGTTTTTGTTTTTGTTTTTTTTTTCAAACAACCACACCCCCAAACTTATTCGATTATTATGATTTCACGGGTACGGTTAAAACGAAAGAAAAGCATCAACTGAGTACTCGAATACCGAACCAATCCAAAGTTCGCCCTAAACCCAACCGCTCACATCAAGTAGCATATATGAATGCTAACTTGATTCACTCAAATGTGCCTTTAAATTCAGCGATATAGGTTTGGAAAAATATTAATTAGCCAGGGTATTTTTTTATGTGTTCAGAATTGAAATTGGCATTTAGGCTTCGATAGGGTAACGAGGGATAATCAAGTTATAAGGTAGGCTTAAAAAGGCTCAAGCGACAAAGAGAATGTCTAAATCACGTCTCCTGAACTACCTTGCCTAGGATTTCGCCTCAAGCTTTCTCTCAATCAGGTTCTAGAATCCTTAATGTATCATGAATTTGGTTAATCGATAATCGTCCTCAAGTCAATTGAATAGAAATACATTGAGTCTATGTGCTCGTGCAAATTAGGATCTACAATAATTTTTACCAAAAAGCATAGTCAAGCACACAGAACACACATGCATCGGTATTACCCTTGACTTCGAAAACAACCAGAGTAATTTCATCATCGGGTAACGGCCCAGATGAACGCAAAACTCAGCATGCAAACAACAACACAAAAACATAAACACATTCTAACCTAAACACACATGCACACGGAAAAACAATAACACATTCTAATATCCTACACATCACCGCCAAACTCAAAGTGGACAATGTCCTCAGTGAACCCAATCATCATTCTCAATATGTGAAATTTAAGCATGTTGACGAATAGAGTTTAGAACACGTACCTGGGAGGTGAGAGAATCTCGCCTCTGAAAAAATTCGGCTGTAACAGATTTAATTTATTTAACCTTGGGTGGCCTCCCAAGAAGCATGTAGTTTAATGTCCTTGGCCTGACATTTTTAGAATGCCCTCAAGCTTAGCGAGATATTGCACTGGATGGCTCGATCTTTCAATGACACGCCTCACCGGCTTAAGTGCATGGCCACACACTATAAAATGACTTGGAATCCCGTCGAAAGAGATATATCAATACTCGTCGATCTAACATCGCCAAGTACCCTTCATAAGAAATAAAAACAAAACTACAAAACAAAAATTATATCCAAAAGAAATGCCTAAAGTAAAATTGGGTCATTTACTCACAATATCTATAATAACCAACAAAACAATCCTCGGCAATTGTTACCAAAAACTTGGTGGCGATCGCCGAAAACTGTATTTGATAAACAACCAATCCCTGGCAGCGGTGCCAAAAACTTGTACGATGGGGCATTTGTTGCATGCTCATGTATTGAATACTTGCAAGTATACAAGGTCAAAATTTTAGTATAGTTTAATCGTTTAAGATCGGGTATCGTATCCACAGGGATTGGTGTTTGTTATTATCGAGTACCATAATTGTCATGACCTAACTTTATCTAGGTGACCAGAAATGTAAATAATTAATTAAACTAAACTAATATAACCTAAATTATCTATACTAATATACTAATATGTTTTAGGGGAAAGAATTGTCTAGGGATTAACGTGGTTTACAAATACGCGTTCAATCTCGATTGACTTACGTTTACGGTGTTTGACCTATTTGACAATCTCGATATCTAAAACTCCTCCACCACTTCTCCCGAGTATAAGACGGTGGATATAATGCAACTTCATGTCAACGAAAAAGTCCCCCTCAACGTCTTAACTACCCTAGGTCGTGTGAGTCTCACACTAATGTCATTGATTGCACACAATCTAACTCTCAACCGGACTGTTGGATCGTGCGTTGTGTTTACCCTATCGATAATCTCAATTCTAAAACTCCACCGCCACCTCTCCCGAGTATAAGACGGAGGAATACATGACTTCAAGTCAACGAAGAAATCCCCCTCAACATCTTAACGACCCTAGGTCACGTGAGTTTTGCCCCAACATCATCGATTGGCCCTATGTTTACTTTAGTCTGAATCCGGGGTTTGTCAAACCCCGTATTCTCCGAATATCATTCTAAGCATAATAAACATAACAATACTATATACACAATCAAACTACGAAGAACAAACATAAACGCAACACCGAAATCATACGAATCATATATTTATAAATGTATTCGTTAATCCTTATACAATCCATGTTTAACTATGGCCATAACCGCATTTACAAATAAAGAACAAGCTAAACATGCTCACAATATCCTAAGTTAAATAAATAAGGGAAGAAATCGAAGAACTTAGTCTCGTCTGAAGATTTGTCGCTAAGAACCGTTCAACAATTGCTCTGTTGTCTTCTTCCACTTTAGGATGTGAGCTCTCCCTCTAAAACTCCTCTACATATCTTATACTAAGCCCTAAAGGGGCTCTAATGGTCGGAGGGTGAGAGAAAATGAGGGAGGAAGGGGGATATATATAGGCAAAATATCTCATAATATCTAATAAAAATATCTAAGTTGTGCAGAGGCCACCGCCGTCGTGGTGGGATTCAGCGCCGCGACGGTGAGTAGGTCAGTTGGCTGATCGCCGCGGTGATGAAAAAGACGATGGATTAGGATGACATCCTGCAGTTTCACCGCCTAGGCGGTGAATGTCTAGCAAGAATAGGTTAGTCTCTACATTTTCACTGTCGTGGCGAAGATTTGGACGCCGCAACGGTGGGCTTCTTTCAGAATATTGCTGCCTTGCTCGTTTTTCCACCGTTCTTCGACTGTTTTTGGTTTGATCTCATCGTTTTCGCTCTAGTTTCTATCTTTTTACCCCATACACCTGATTTATACAAAAAGTATAAAAACTAGTTAAAACATAATAAAATAAATATAAAACCTACTCTAAAACTAACAAAACTGATTTGGAAATATGTAGGTAGATCACACCTATCAAATGTAACACTGTTTAATATTGTCAAAATTCAAATTTCAATGTGCGTGTTGAATGTAACATTGTCTAATCTTGCCAAGATTAAAAAACAATATGCATGTTGAATGTTGAATGTAACATTGTCTAATATTCTCAAAAATTAGCTTTTAGTATACTTGTTGAATGTAATCTGATTGAACCCGGTTGTTTCGGAATATTCTCAAACATGTGTATTGAACGTAACATTTTCTAATAAATCGCAGTCGTTGTAAAATTGTGTGTGTTGAATGTAACATCATCTAACTGCCGATAGTCAAACAACTATGTGTGTTGAATGTAACATTGTCTAATAATCGCAGCCGTTGCAAATTCGTGTGTGTTGAACAACATTTAAGATCAGATCTAAAGCAAACATTCAAGAAAATCGTTGAAATCGACCAAAAATAGATCTAAGCAACGATTCAACGATTTTCAAAAAATTGTTAGATCTAAGTAACAACGATCTACTGAAAAACGTTGAAATCGACCAAAAACGATAAGATTTAAGTAGATCTAAACTAAACAGAGAAAATAAGATAAACTAACATTCTTTTTCAGCGGTAATTGAACATTCCTTTGCTTCAAATGCAAATGCCTAAGAATTATCCTCATCCTCAAGCTATACCCAAAATACTGAGGAAATTAATGTAATTCCTCAAGATTCCTCTTCATCTCCTACACCAAATACTCATACTTAGGCATCAAATTATGCTCTATACTGTAACCGATTCGCCGCAGAAACCAAACCGTCTCTTTCAATTTGTCGATGCGCGTGTTCAGGAGATGCGAGTTCAACGTCATTGGCAAATTTAGGTTTTTCAGACCTAGGTTTTGAAGGTAGAGAAGCGTTGGCCTTAACTAGAACTTAGCGTTCGATTTGAGAAGTTTCGGGCACCGTATAATCAAACCGCGAGATTCTTATGCCATTGCGCCTAAATCGACAGTTAAGAATTCAAAAACTAGCTCGAAGTCGTCGAATTCAAAGGCATGGGAGAAGATGTCAGGGTAGAAGAATGTGGATGTATGAAGGCAATAGAAGAAGACAACGGAGAGAACGTCGGAATTTCTTTCGACGGCAGAATAGGAGTTTGACAGAGGCTTGTATAGTGAGAGATAGGTTTCGGCTGTTGTTGGTGTCGGAAATGGGTCCGACCAGTAGTATGGTCCGGCCACCATTCGGATGGGATTGAAGTTAATCCCGAGATGATCTTCGTCCTTTCTGGAATCTTGGGTCTGGGATGGACGGGAGTTATCGGGCCTGTAGTCCGAGCCGATATCTTCTTATCCGATCCGTTGTCCAGGCTAAGCTTCGATCTGTCACCTGCACACAGGACGAGCCGGGGTGTTCCCGGCATGTCTCCTCTGGCATGAGAGTAAGAGTTTTGGGGGAAAAATCGAGACGTTTGAAGATTATTACCTTGACCTGTTAGGGATATTTGTAGCAGCTATTCTCTCTCTGTTTAATGTGTTTATGAAACCTTATATTTATAGGCAGAGAAGTGATTTACATTTCGCAAGATTAGGGCCTTAAGCTCAATTTAGTGTTAAGTAGTGAGGCGCATGGCCGACACGGCAGATTAGAGCTATGGGCCTAGGACTTGGGCCTTCACACTATATATGGAGAAGCCCATGGGCCAAGCCTGTTAAGAGAGACAAGTCGGCCCGGGCACTGAGATGCATGTCGAGAAGAACGCGCCGAACTGCCCACCGTGGCGACATTCTAAGGAGATTGCGTCTTGACGATCCTAGTGCTTCATGTTGGCTAACCTGACTAGGAACCCTGGCTATCTATTCACCAGACTAATTAGGTCGTTGCTATATGGCACTGGTGATGTAACAAAAATTGGTCCAGGTGGTGGACACGTGGAGCAGGTCCGATTTTACCAACATCAGTTGCGCCCCAAGCCTTAACATGGAAATAAGACATATATCTTTAGATCCATATGGGTTGTACCCCGACGAACAAGACTCATACATAAAAGATATAAAGAAAAAAAGATGAAGAGAAGAGAAAGAGAAGTACCGTGCTCAGAGGTCAAGTGGAGCTTTCACGTACTCTGGTAAAGAAATGCGAAAGAATGAAGTGTATATTTATAGAGAGGTCGATAAGTTAAACCATCACGATGATCGAACGATTCGCAGAGTGTCGATTCACGCGCCATCAGCCACGTGTCGCGCATTCGGCCAGTGTGCCAGTCAAACTTCCTAAGGAAGCCGCAAGGCCTATGCTTCCGTCCTACCGGGCCTGCCTATACTTCTGGGCTTTGTAATCACAGACCCGAGTCCATGTTCTCCGTCAAATTGGCTGACCGCCCCAGATCGTCCGACATCAGAACCCTCAGCAAGGGAAAACAGTTAGAGGACGGCTCAGCATGACGGGCTGCTCGTCCTTGCCTTCGACAGTTGATGGTTATTCTTTGTATTTTTGTGGAGAATGGACTGGAGGACGGCTCACCCCCGGCCTCTCGGCACAAAGGGTTTCTCGCCTCCGCCTTTAAACTTGGAGAATTTGGAAAACTAGGAGAGTTTCCGAACTAGAACACCCTTTCTCATTAATTTCGAATTTTTCCATTACAATTTTCCAAGATCAAAATAAAAAATCTTTTGACAAGACTAAGGGGTTGGCTCTTCTCTCAGATAGTAGCGTTTCAAGTGTTCGGCATTCCAGGGGTGTCTCAACGGTACCCTTTCTTCATTTTCGAAATTGTAAGTTCCAGGCCAGGCTACTTGAGTGACCTGGTAAGGTCCTTCCCAGCTCAGTGCTAGCTTCCTGGCATTTTGGTCCTTGGTGGCCTGCGTGACCTTTCTTAGGACCTTGCCGGGCTACTTGAGTGACCTGGTAAGGTCCTTCTTAGCTTACTGCTAGCTTCCTGGCATTTTGATCCTTGGTGGCCAGCGTGACCTTTCTTATGATGAGGTCGCCGACATCAAAGGATCGAGGCCGTACCTGGTGATTATAGTATCAGGTTATTCTTTGTTGATAAATGACCAGATGAATCTAGGCCACTTTCTTCATTTCTTTAAGCAGATCAAGGTTGAGAGCCAGGCCAGCCTCATTTTCAGCTCGGTCGAATGATCAGGCAGCTTGGGGCAAATGTATGCTTATCTCAACCAGGATGACGGCCTACGAGTAAAATGTTATTGTGAAAGGCATCTCGTGCGGTAGGAGTCTAGGTTGTTGTATGGTACGCCCACAATACGGGGTACAGGTCTTCTACCCATAACCCCTTGGATTTGTCCAACCTGGTCTTCAGGTTTTGCAAAATAGTCCGATTAGTGACTTCAACCTAGCCGTTAGCTTAGGGGTAACCAGGGGAGGAGAAGTGTGTTCTGATCCCCAACTTGGCAAACAAGTCATTTCTTAACTTCTTTCCGTTGTCCGAGACGATGGCATTTAGGATACCAAACCAATAAATCATGCGCTTCTAGACAAAGTCCCGGATCTATTGTTTGGTGATTTTGGCGAGGGGCTTGGGCTCTACCCATTTGGTGAAGTAATCGATGGCGACACCAGGAATTTTCTCTAGCCGGCCCCCTGAGAAAACGGGTCAAGGAGGTCAATCCCCTATTGGGCGAATGGCTACAGGCTAGACATCAACACCAGCTCAGTCGGTAGGGTGTGGGCGTGCACGATGAATCACTGGCACTTGTCACATTTCTTTACGAATTCCCCCACATCCTTGAGCATCTTGGACCAATAGTACCCGTTCAAGAGCAGTTTCTGAGCTAACGACCTGCCCCCTGAGTGATTTTCACAAATGCCTTCGTGAACCTCTCTTATTACGTATTTGGCCTCTTCATATCAGAGGTACCTAGAGTACGGACCTGAAAAGGACTTGCGGTATAGAACATCGTCGATGAGGGCGTATCGTGCCGCTTGGTACCGTATTCTCCGGGAAGGAACTTCATCTTTCAAGAATGTCCCATTGGTGAGATAGCTCACTATAGGATCCATACAGGTCGGTCCGGAGTTGAGGGTGCCAATCGTGGCGATCGTGTCCGAGGAGACGGTGCTCGGCTCGGCCAAAAATTCCACGGGAACCGTCCTCTTGAGTGTATACTCCATCGTCGAGACTAGGTTAGCCAATGCATCAGCATGCCTATTTTTTTCTCAGGGTATTTGCATAACATGCACTTTCTCAAAGAGTTTGGTCAGGTTCTTTACCCTCTCTAGGTAGGCCACCATCCTCGGGTCCTTTGCCAGATATTCACTATTGACTTAGTTAACCACTAGTTGGGAATCGCACATTACCAAGTGGGCTTTTATATTAAATTCCCGTGCTAGTCGCAACCCAACCAACAAGGCTTCGTACTCAGCCTTGTTGTTTGTAGCCCAGAATCCGAGTTTGAGGGCGTATTCAATTTCCTCTTTGTCTGGGACAACGAAGAGCATCTCGGCACCCAAGTTGCTTTGATTGGGAGACCCATCGGTAAAGAGCTGCCAAGAACTAGGGCCCAGGTCGGAGCATATCCTGGTTGATTCTTTCGAGCCGCTGGTCTGGTTTGTCGTCGAAGAGGTCTTTTTGGCATCTTCTTAGTCGGCAATGGGCTCTTCTTCTGGGAAGGTCATCTCAGCTATGAAGTTAGCCAGGACCTATCCCTTTATCGCCGTCCTAGGGAGATATTCGATATAGAATTGGCCCAACTCAAGGTTATACTTCATTAATCGCCCAGAGACATCAGGGGAGTAGAGAATTTGCCTTAATAGTTGGACGATCAATACCACTATGGTATGAGCCTGAAAATACTGCCTTATCTTCCTCGAGACAATTAGTAGAGCGTAGGCCAATTTTTCAAACTTCTTATACCTTGACTCCACGTCGGTGAAGATCCTACTCGAGTAATACACCGGGTTCTCCACGTCGACATCTTCTCTAACCAAGACGGCACTCACTGCCATGGTGGAGGCCGTTTTGTATAGAAGCAGGTCTTCTCCTTTCTGAGGAGTGGTGAGTAGGAAAGTCGACGAGATATACTCCTTTAGCTCTTTAAAGGCGCAGTCACACTCCTCAGTCTACTCAAATGCCTTATTCCCCCGAAGGATTTTGAAAAACGGGAGGCATTTTTCAAACAACCTGGAGATAAACCGGTTCAAGGCGGCTAACAGACCTGTTATCATCTGAACCTTCTTCTTATTTTGAGGAGAAGTCATTCTGAGCACCGCGTTGATCTGGTCGAGATTGGCATCAATGCCACACTGGAAGACCATAAAGCCTAGGAATTTACCAACGGACATGCCAAAGTTGCACTTTCTCGGATTCTGCTATATGTGGTGAGCTTGGAGCTTATCGAAGCAGGCCTGGAGATGACAAAGGTGATCTTTATCTTGGTTGCTTTTCACGAGCAAGTTGTCGATGTATACCTCCATCGTGTTCTCGATTTCCTCCTTAAACATTTTGTTGACAAGTCTCAGATAAGTCGCCCCTACATTGCGAAGGCCGAAAGGCATGACCTTATAGCAGTAGGTGCCCTTGTCTGTGATGAACGAGATTTTACTCTTATTCGGGGGACACATGGGAATCTAATTGTGCGTAAGCATTGAAAAAGCTGAGCCGCTCGTGCCCCGCCATAGCGTCGATCACAATGTCGATCCTTGGGAGGGGGAAGAAGTCCTTTAGGCAGGCCTTGTTCAAATCCTTGAAGTTGACACAAAGCCACCATTTGTTTTTAGCCTTAGGGGCCAAGACAACGATGGCAAGCTAATCCCGAAATTTGACCTCTTCCACGACATTCGACCTGACGGTTTATCCATCTCTTCTTCAATTATCCTTTGCCGATCTGGATGGAACTTTCTTTTCTTCTGGAGAGCAGGTGGGTGGTGCACGTCGGTGTGAAGCCGATGCATAGCAACATTGGGATCGATCCCGGGAACTTCGTTGTGCGACTAGACAAAAACGTCGCTCGTTCTTCAGGACTGAGCTAAGCCTCAATCCTTACCGTTCTCTCAACTATGGGGTGGGGTGAATGGGGGCATTGATCAGATCTTTATGAGGTCGGAGATGGGCTCTTCGTCTTGGGGATCATCGATCAGGACGGGCTCACTTCCACCTGTTAGGGCCATAAGCTCTTCGTGAACTCGGCACAGAATACTCAGCTCGGGCCCTAACTGTAATTGTTATTTTCTCTTCATGGCCCTTCTTGCACAGGCCTAAGTAGCTTCTTAGTCTTCTCGAACTTCTCCTACCCCAGAACCTGTGGGGAATTTCATTTTCTAGTGATATGGAGAGCAAACGGCCTTCAGAGCGGCCATGGTAGGCCGACCCATTATCACGTTGTAGGGTGACAGCCTCTCCACTATGAGAAACTAAGACCAGACAATGGTGGTTTTGTGCCTGGAACAAACCGTGATGGGCAGCGAGACCCAGCCGACTAAGCTAACCACATCCCCACCAAAACCAATGAATGGGGGATTTTACAAGCTGCACGGCATTGGGGTCTACGCTCATCCTGTCAAAGACCCATTTAAAGATGATATCTGCTATACTACCAACGTTGATAAGTATCCTCGCCATCTTGAAAGGGTTAACTAGGGTTGAGATGACTAGGGCGTCATCGTATAGAACGTGCACCCCTTTGAGGTCGGCTGAGCTAAAGAAGATGACGTTATGCGAGGTAGCATCTATCGTTCTGACCTCATAGACATCATGCTCGGCCTTTCTCTTGCCCTTACTTTCGTATCTTTTTCGGGATGAGGGTGTTTCGTCGCCGAGACCAAGGCCTCCATAAATGACGTTAATTTGGCCATCGACGCTCAGGTCGGTATCATTACCGACACGGTCTTCTTTGGGTGGAGCTCGATTGTCATTCCGTCTTTGGCGCTGTCCACAGTGCTCATCACAACAATCACTTCCACCAACCCGGTCTTCATCTGGTTGGCGAACATAATTTCCAAGGTAACCTCGTCGGATGAGGGCCTCTATTTCTTCCTTCAATTTGAAACAGTCCTCGATGGCAGGACCGTGACTCCTGTGGAAGTCGCAGTACTTATCGGCCGACCTTCCCAGAGATTTCCCCCTCAGGGGAAGGGCAAGCGGGAAGATTTTCTTCCTGGTATTTTCGGCGAAAATGGTGGTGACAGATGCGGTAAGAGGCGTAAAATCATGCTGGCAGGGGCCTGGGGGCGGCCTCTTTTTGCCGGGTAGAGGTCCCAATCGTCTTTCTGCTTGGAGCCTTCTAGAGGCTTAAGATCGGCCCGTCCCTTCATCGGGTCGGCCCTTCTTCCTGAGGAGATCTTCTCTCTCCCTTTTTACTCTATTGGGGAGATTGGCTTTGTAGTAATTGGTGCTAAGATCCAAAGCTTCGCACAGGTTGGTGGTCGGCCTCGAACTTAGGTCATATGAGAGTCTTCGGTGACATAACATCCAGAACCTGTGCACATGGTCACCCAAATTCTCGTTTTGTTCCTGCCTAATGGCGAGGATATGAGTAATGGTCTTGGGCCTTTGTAGTGATCGGTTGAACCTCTCCAGGAACTGCTGTTCGAGCTGGAGAAAAATAGAGATTGAGGCTAGCGGGAGGTCGTTGAACCACGTCCTAGTAGGACCAGTCAGCCCAAGAGGAAAGAACTTGCACCTTACCGTGTTAGAGGCAGCATGCACATTCATGTGGAAAACGTAAATGGAGAGATGATCTAGGAGATCAGTCGTCCCATCGTATTGGGCCACCGGCAGATTGGGGAATCGATACAAGACTGGTTCGTTTGCAATCTCCGTAATAAAAGGGGACCTGACCCCAATATACAGCCTGACTATTCCTCCGGTATTACGTATCTGACTGAGGACGACCTCCATCTCAGCCATGTGTCACTCCATAGCGGTCTCCACCCTTACCGGGGCGACGACCTGACTGGCGACAGGCCTAGATTCCTACCTCCAAGACGGTGGTCGAGAGTGGAAGTCTACCTCTCGAACTTGGAGAGATCGGCGTTCAGGGCGATCTTGGCAGCTGTAATCCCATGCTGGTGGTGATCCCGGCCTGTCTTTAGATCGTCACCCGCGAGCTGATTGCGAAATGGATCCCGAGGAAACATGGGGGTCGAGATCCCTTTTCCTGGGTGCCCGGTTTGCAGCCTGAGACCGGACTCGCGCTACTTGTCCGTGAGAGGTGACCACTTGATCATCGAACTCCTATGGATGGCCTCTCTCCCCTGCGATATAGGGATCCGGTCCCCCTTGAACCGGGGCCGGTGGCAGGCGAGAGATAAGGATATTGAAGTAGTCTTGGAACTTACCGAGCTGGCCTTCCACGATATCGATCCAGGCAGCATTAATGGTCCTAGAAGCTTGGCCTGGGCAGACTCCCGAGGCTGGGATTGGGGGACATGATTGTCCCTCAATATTGATATTTCGTCTCTCGATATTGATATTTTCTCCATCGACTATTCTGCGGGCTGTAGCCTTGGTTTCCGATCTCAATGCTCATGACATATCTTCAATGGGTTACCACTCACCGCGGCGTTCTAGTTTCCCAATCGTAAAGAGTGTCCAGACCTTGTGTTCATCAAACCTTAGCAAAGCAGGTAGCTAATGATTTGGATAAGGCTTTTAGCGTGCTTCCCACAGACGGCGTCAAACTGTTGGTGTCGAAAATGGGTCCAACCAGCAGTATGGTCTGGCTACCCTTCGGATGGGGTTGAAGTCGATCCCGAGATGATCTTCGTCCTTGCTAGAATCTTGGATCCCGGCTGGACGGGCGTTGTCCGGCCTGTAGTCCGAGCCTGTATCTTCTTATCCGAGCTGTTGTCCGTGCTGAGCTCCAATCTATCACCTACACACAAGACGGGCCGGGGTGTTCCCGACGTGTCCCCTCCAGCGTAAGAGTAGGAGCTCAGGGGGAAGAAATTGGTACGTTTGAAGATTATTACCTCGACCTGTCTGGGCGATCTGTAGTGGGTGTTCTCTCTCTCTCTTTAATGTGTTGATGAAACCTCTTATTTATAGCCAGATGAGTGATTAGCATTCTGCAAGATTAGGGCCTTAAGCTCGATTTAGCGTCAAGTAGTCAATCGCATGGGTGACACGGTGGATTAGAGTTATGGGCCTAGGTTTTGGGCCTTTATATTATAGATGGAGGAACCCATGGGCCAAGCATGTCAAGAGAGACAGGTCGGCTAGGGCACCGAGATGTAGGTCGGGCAAAATCCGCCGACCTGCCCGCTGTGGCGACATTCTATGGAGATTGCGTCTTGACGATCCTAGTGCTTTATGCTGGCCGACCTGACTAGGAACCCCGGACTGTCTATTCACCGGACTAATCAGACCGTTGCTGATGTGGCGCTAGTGACGTGACAAAATTTGATGTGACAAAATTTGATCCAGGTGGCGGACACGTGGAGCAGGTCTGATTTTACCCATATCAGTTGCGATTAGGAGAATGGAA
Organism: Eucommia ulmoides; assembly: GCA_016647705.1. Taxonomy (NCBI): domain Eukaryota; kingdom Viridiplantae; phylum Streptophyta; class Magnoliopsida; order Garryales; family Eucommiaceae; genus Eucommia; species Eucommia ulmoides. The sequence continues at coordinate 27,785,101 of CM028340.1, read as the reverse complement.
GAGAGAGTGAGAGCACGACTGCGATTAGGATTAAAATGAATTAGGGGCAAATTAGTAATCTTGCAGCTACGATTTTTTTAATTTGGAATTAATCAGTTCATGAAATCTACAGGACAAGAATTTTTGAGTTATTATATATTAATTAGTATTTATTTATTGATAATATGGAATTGATTTTAGGGGAAAAGACCTTTTTGGTCCTTGAAAGATAGCGAAAGTGTCCAATTGGCCCCTAAGATTTGAAACTCGACATATTTGATCTCAACATTTCAAAATTGTTCCAAATTGGCCCTTGGGTCGGGTTCTGTTAATAAAATTTGGGAGAATTGGATGGAAAAAGTCATGTGACAAGCACATGACATTTGGCCAAGGGTATATGTGTCATTTCATTCTTATTAATTTAGTGGGGTCTATTTGCATATGTTGTTAAACTAAAGGGGTCAAAATATTTTTTTTCAAACCATTTTCTTCTTTTTTTTTTTCTCTATTTTTTTTTTTGGCTTTTTTTTGGCTCCTCCGTTTCTCTGCACCACCGAGCACGGCCGAACAATCACCACCGCCGAACGCACCGCTGAACCAAACAGTAGCCATCACGGCGGACAAGATGTCAGGGCTCACGCCATGGAAATTCATCCAGGCGTAACCAAGATCGTGGAGGTCGAAGTTGTCTTCGTCTTCTTCGCCATCACCTGCGTCGTCTTCGTCGTCGTCTTCTTCATCACGTGAGTCGTCTTCGTCTTGTTCTCTATTTCCATTTAGATTTCGAAACTAGGTTTCGATTTCGAAATCGAAATCGATTTGGGTTTCGATTTCGAAATCGAAACCTAGTTTCGAAACAGGGTTTCGATTTCGAAACCCAAATCGAACAAATCGAAACCGTGGTAGTTCGATTTGGGTTTGGAAATCGAAACCCAAATCGATTTCGATTTCGAATAGGGTTTTGATTTAGGAAATCGAAATCGAAACCTAAATCGAAACCCTATTTCGATTTCGATTTCGATTTCGAAACCGTGGTGATGTTCGGCGATGTTCTTCGATTTCGATTTCGAAACCGTGGTGATGTTCGACGGTGTTCTTCGATTTCGATTTCGAAATCGTGGTTCGATTTGGGTTTCGAAATTGAAACCCAAATTCGATTTGGGTTTCGATTTCGATTTAGAACAGGGTTTCGATTTCGAAATCGAAACCCCTAGGTTCGATTTCGATGGTGTTCGTTGTTTTTGTGGCGGTATTCTTCGATTTTGATTTCGAAATCGAAATCAATTTCCTGTTTCGATTTTGAAATATAAATCAAAACCCTAAGGTTTGATTTCAACAGTGTTCGTCCTTTTGATGGTGATGTTCGGCGGCGTTCTTCGTGCCATGTTCTTTGGTATCGATTTCGAAATCGATTTCGATTTCCTATTTCGATTTCGAAATCGAAACCCCAAGGTTCGATTTCGGCGGTGTTCTTCGTTTTCGATTTCGGTGTTCATCGGTAGTGTTATTCGTTTTGGTGGTGGTGTTCATTGGTGTTGATGTTCATTTTGGTGTTGATGTTGTGTTTTAATATGGGAGCCAAAAAAAAAAATATGATTATGTTGTACTATCTTATTTTTAGCACAAAATTCTTAGAATATAATGGAATTATCCCTTAGTTTTGTTCTTATTTCCTCTTTCATAGATGTTTGTATTTGGTTTTGTTGAATATGTCATTCTTTTTGTATTCCTTGGGATTTTTAATTCCCCTTTTAATGAAAAAAAAAATCAAATAATATTTCCAAAAAAAAAAAAAAGTTGTTTTACTCCTATAAATTTGTTGTTCCCATAAATTTTGTTTCGTTTCCATAAATTTGTTGTTGAAATTACACATTCAAATTTAGCAATATTTACATTTGCCGACGAAGAAGAAGACGACGAAATTTGTTTGTTTGAATATGGGAGGGTCCTATTCGTCAGCTTCAAAATTTGTTCCCATATTTTTGTTTCAATATAGAAGGGTCCTATTTGTGTTCTAGATTTGTTCCGAGATTTGAGTTTCAATGAAGAATAAACAATTAATATGGGGGTAGGAAGAGTATTTGAGTAAGAATGATAAAAAGAAATAGAAAAAAAAACATTTTGACCCCTTAAGTTTAGATAACTTTTTAAAATTAACCCCTTTGAATAAAAAGACTAAAATACCCTTAATGAAACGTTGACCGTCAGTTGACTTAACGGAATCTGCCTCAGGGGCCAATTTGGAACGATTTTGAAATGTTGAGATCAAATGTGTCGAGTTTTAAATCTTAGGGGCCAATTGAACACTTTCGCTATCTTTCAGGGACCAAAAAGGTCTTTTCCCCTTGATTTTAGGCTAGGTATTTTTATTTTTTTAATTCTAAAAATGAAAAGAACTCGGAGTTAAGCGGGATGACTAGGAAGCTAATGGGAGGACGTTGTGTCTGAGTTGGCAAACTTTATTAATGTAGAAAATGAACTGTTCCAGTTCAGCAACATGCATCACCATGTGATTTCTTAGTTGTACTCTGCTTGTGTCCTTTCTAATAACAATAAAACTATTTCCAAGTGTTATGCACAAATAAGAAGAAAAAAAATAACCATTAACGCACATTGAATTTGTGAAAATGATCGCGGTATTTTTTATTTTTATTTTAATAAATATCATTGAGGCTCTGGGAAAAAATTTTTGATTACCATTTTATCCTTATATAGCATTTTAAAAAAAATAAAATTATATAATTACTACTTTGCTCCTGTCTATATATTTTTATAATTAATTTTTTTTTTTCTCTCTCTCCAATCTATTGTGACCCACCACAAAACCCACCACCCCCCTTGTTGCCACCAACTCCAACCTAGCTTACCACTATCTATCACTACCACTAGTCTCCCTCCATCACAATTGTTCGGCACTAACCTTGATCTGGGTACTACCAAACCAAATCACCCAAACCAATTCCTCCCCAATTCACAACCACTAGTGACAACTTCTCACCAATAGCGATTTTGGCAACGGCGGGCCAATATTTGAAGAATCCACGTTTTTTCGCATCCGATTTTTTATTTCCATACAACAAATGATGAGTCTAGCAATTGGAAGAAAGATCAAAACAAAAACCTTGATTTCTCTCTCGAAACTCCATCTAGTGAGAGTAATATATGGTCTTCACAGAAAGTATGACCAAAACTCACCTATGTTATTGGTTTTTGTTGCAAAGAAGGTTATGACCAACAACAATGGTCGTGATGTTGGTGGCTAGGTAATCTGCTAGAACATAGGTTTCTTACCCATTTTTCTGCCATGAGGACATTACTCGAAAACCGATTAAAATGTTCATTTTCAACAGAAATCGCAATAAGAACACCTGTATGAGACAATGCATCAACCGCCATGAGAGTGGAGTCATACATAGTCAACCGTTCAATCAATTCTTGAGTGGTTCCTATAAATAAAACAAAGAAGTTATGAAATTGGTTTTTTTCCAGAAGGGGAAAGAAAGCATAATAAGTGCCAAAATGGCATAAAAAATTAGGCATTTTGAACTGCATGTAGAGAGTGTCATTGGCTTACTATTAAGAGCAAAATGAATGAGAAAAAGATGAAAGGACAAGACAACATCAACAATTTGGGGTCAGAAGATTTAACTGGATTCAACGAATTCACGTTTTTCGTATCCAAATTCTAATGCTGGTACGGTGATGATGGTGGGGGCATGAACAGTGATGATGGAGGGAGAATGTTCAGCTATGTTATAGAGAAAATAGAAAGAATTAAAAATAATAAAAGAATAGAAAAAGAGAAAAAGAAAAGAAAAAATCAAAATTCAACAAGTACCTTATAGTGAAGGAAGGCAATTAAGTAATTTTAAAAATAAATTTTATATTATAAAATTAAAATTTGAAAGATAGCATTTGGTGTTTTGATTAAAAAAAATAATAGATATTTTTTATATTTGTCATAAAACGAGTACGTGGTTATGGTATCAAATACACGTTCCGCACAAATAATATAACATTATGGCACAATTTCAGGAATTGCAGGAACCTTCACTACAGCTGTTACAATCCCATCCAAATGCAAATGGAATTCAAGGAGCGGCGGAAATAACCAACACGGCTGTCTGATTCGGTGGCCGCGTGAGTGTCGGTGTGGGACGCTCTTTCATTTCCTTTGTCTTTCCACACTCCACGAAACGACCACTACAATCTCTTTTTTCTCTGCGCAACCCCTTCCGGTGAGGTTAGGATCGGCGACGGCCGAAGGATGCAGAGGTCGCAGCATCAACGCTCAAGATCTGCCAAGACCACCACCATCCATGGCTGTGCGCAGTCCGGGAATCTAATTGAATTCCAGAAGTTACTTCGAGCAAATTCTTCACTTCTCAATGATCGAAACCCTGTTGTAAGATTTCTTTCTCTATTTGTTAGATTGAATTAAAATTTGCATTTGTGGACATCCTTTTCTTGAATCAGCCTTTTCTGTCGCATTAAATGTGTTCATTGGAGATATTTAAATGCGCGGGTGCGTCAATATTCTATTTTGATTTCTCATATAAAGTTTTGTAAATTTTTGTGTTTGATTCGCATCACAATGCCTTACCACTAGCGTTTATCTCTCCATGTTTGTATTTATAATGGAGGTTTCTTTTCTCTTATCATTTTGGTGAAGATCTGTAGAAAAACATTGTGCACACGCATAGACACATTGCGTGTGTGTGTTTAGGGGGAGGGGGGTCTGCATTTTCATTGTTGAATGGATTCGTGTATATAATTGATCTTGGAATGTCGTAGCCTTGATTTACTTTGTGGTTTGGAGATAGGCCAACTCTCACCCTTATAGATGACTGAAGAAATGGGTATCATTTGATGGTATTTGTTGATGGATTAAAGTTGGTGCATCATTTGCAGAAGTATTAAGAAGTTTGCTGAGTCATGCTCACGGCTCTTTTAGGTTTCATCTTCAAAAGAATTGATATAGAATTTTAGTGCGCGCATACATTGATATGTGTGTGTGTGTGTGTGTGTGTGTGTCTTCCGTGGAGGATCGACTATTTTTGCTCCTTATAACGCCTAGCCGTTCTTTGGCCCTCACATTGATTTAGAAGGCGTATTTACATAGGTTTGCCGGAATCTTTTTGCTTCATTGCAGATGGCACAAACACCACTTCATGTATCTGCTGGTTACGATAATGTTGAGATAGTTAGGTGTTTGCTTAACTGGAGAGGGCCAGAATATGTAGAGTTAGAAGTCAAAAACATGGTATGTTAAAGTTTACTCTCTTTTTTACCCTGGAAACTGTTGTCCACCTATACAATTTATCCTGAAAACCAAATATATATTGAACCTTTGCTTGTTTCCGTGTGTTAATCTGTTGCCTTTTGAAGTATGGAGAAACTCCATTGCACATGGCTGCCAAGAATGGGTGTAATGAAGCTGCGAAATTGCTTCTTGCTCATGGTGCTGCTGTTGAAGCCAGAGCAAAAGTATGTTTCTTGCTGCTCTTTTTTTTCCCCGTTGATTTTTCGGTTGTAGCTGGATAGAAGGTTCTATTTATTAAGGCACCATTTGCTAACGCATTCTTAAGTCCTTTTTTTAATTATTTTTTAGCCAAAAAAAAGTAAAAATTAGATAACGTTTGTTTTACACTTTAAAAGGTAGTTTTTAAATTTAAAATGTTAAGAACATGACCTTTTTTCATAAAGAGAATTTTTTCTTCTTCAAATTTTTATTTTATGAGATCGATTCACTAGGAGTCTAGGACCTCTCTCAACCCAAAGTCTTTCTACCATTTATGAAGTTCATTTCATCCTTTCAGCATTATAAAGAACTTTTCTTCTTTCTTTTGAATATCTTGCAGAATGGTATGACTCCATTGCATCTTGCCGTGTGGCACTCACTCCCATCTGAAGACTTTTCAACCGTCAAGACATTGCTCGAGTACAATGCTGATTGCAGTGCAGCAGACAATGTGCTTTTGATTTTCCACATTAACACGTCTAATTTTGTTCATTTAGGGTGCGTTTGGGTAAGGTATATGAAGAAGGATTTTGATTTGAAAAAGGGATTTGTAAAATTTTGTCAAGGAAATTAGTTAAGTAAAGTTTACAAATACCTTTGTCAAATCAAATTCCATATCAAATACCTCACTCAAACATAACTTTATTGATTTGAAAATTGTTTTGATAATTGAGACTTTTTTAAATTCAGGAGGGCATGACTCCTGTCGATCATCTTTCCCAAGGGCAGGGAAATCAAAAACTACGGGAACTTCTACTGTGGCATCATGAAGAGCAGAGAAAACGTAAATCCATTGAAGCATGCGGTGACATGCAAGCTAAGATGGATGAACTTGAAAAGGAATTGTCAAATATTGTGGGTCTGAATGAGCTTAAGTTACAACTTAGAAAGTGGGCAAAGGGTATGCTCTTGGATGAGAGGCGTAGGGCTCTTGGCCTAAAAGTTGGTGCTCGAAAACCACCCCATATGGCCTTCCTTGGCAATCCAGGAACAGGTATTTGATGCCCAGATTTTCCTGGTATTCTTTTTCCTTTTTTCTTACTCCCTCTAATTCAAAAACAGTGTCCAATTTGACTTTACTCAAAATTTTACATAGTGTTTGAATACTTTTTAGTTTACGATATTTAGACACTTATATTGGGCCAGGTGGAGGTAGTATTTGGCCACATTTGGATGCACGGAATATAAGCTATGGAACTGAAATTTGAAATGAGCAACGTGCAAATACTTAGATTTTTACATGCGTTCATTTTCATTCTCAAAGCCGAGCAAGTCATACCTTTCCTGGGTGAAACTATAAAGCCATGTGCTGTTTCCCTTTGTTTTTTGTTTTTTTTATGATTTTTCTATTTGTCGAAATGTCACACTAAGCACAAAAACAATATTTAACCTTTTCGGCATCTCATGGACTGTTCGTTTGACCTTTTGGTTTCTCTGAAGTTCTGTCGATTTTTGTGTAGTGGTTAGAGATGTAGGTACCGTTTAATTAGTGTTCTTCTCTTCGTACCCTGAATATTTGTTCTTTCTTTTTTCTTGTTCCAAGTTTTCTTAGAATACAGAGAAACAACAGAAACACTAATCATACAAAACTATAGTTTCTGTTTTATGAGAAGTGTTTCTTGTTCTATTATAGGTAAAACCATGGTGGCCCGAATCCTCGGTAAATTACTTCACATGGTTGGCGTTCTGCCGACTAACAAGGTGACAGAAGTTCAGAGAACCGATTTGGTAGGGGAATTCGTCGGTCATACAGGACCCAAGACTCGGAAAACTGTATGTTCTTTACATTTCAAAACATATATTGCATACTAGTGGCATTTGTTTAGTGTTATTGTTCCCAGATTTTTGTTTCTTTATGTTCCCAATATATTGGAACAAAAACATAAACTTGTGAATTTTCTGTTTCCGTAAGTTTGTTCTAAAAGTCTGGGCGCAGAACAAAAACTGTAAATTTTTTATCATGCTTTTTGGGAAACAGAAACATAAATCTGGGAATCGAAACAGTAAATAAACGGGGCCTAGATTATCAAGCCGAAAATCAAAATTTGTTTTCGCTGCAGATAAAAGAAGCAGAAGGAGGAATTCTATTCGTAGATGAAGCATATCGACTCATACCCATGCAAAAATCCGATGATAAGGATTACGGGTTGGAAGCATTGGAAGAGATAATGTCGGTGATGGATAGTGGTAAAATCGTGGTCATTTTTGCAGGATATAGTGAACCAATGAAGCGTGTGATCTCATCCAACGAGGGGTTCTGCAGAAGGGTGACCAAGTTTTTCCATTTTGACGACTTCAGTTGTGAAGACTTGGCAAGAATTGTTAATATGAAGATGAATAATCAAAATGAAAATAGTTTGTTATACGGATTTAAATTGGATATGAAGTGCACAATAGATGCCATTGCTCAGCTGATAGAGCGAGAAATGGAGGAGAAGCAGAGGAAGGAGATGAATGGAGGTTTAGTTGATCCGATGCTGGTTAACAGTAGAGAGTATTTGGATCTGAGGCTGAGTTTTGAATGTATAGATTCAGATGAACTGCTTACCATTACTTTCGAGGATTTAGAAGCCGGGATTCGGTTGTTGTCACAATGATAGGCAAAAATCGATTTGCCGAAACCATTCTTATATTTTTTTTTGGAAGTAATTTTAAGATTTTTCGTTTGTGAATTTTTTTGATAAAATGAAAATTGTTCATTTGTTTTGATATATAGCAGTGTATTATATATAGAATAAAGGGAAAAGTACGATTTAGACCCTTTAACTATTGACACATTTCTAAGTGTTCCCTCTAAATTTAAACATTTCATTTTAAACTCTCTACATATCATAAAGTTTCAAATTCGTCCATCCGTTAGAGATACCGTTAAAACTAACAGAATTTTAGGGACAAAATGGTCTTTTCACGTTTTTAAAATTTTTTTAATCATTTTTAATTAAATTTTTTTTCTTTCTTCCTCCCCTTCCTCTCTCTCTCCCGCCACCTCCCTCTCCCTCCTTCCCTCTTCCCGCCACCTCCCTCTCCCTCTTCCTCCCCTTCTCCTCTCTCCCTCCCACCCCACCCCACCCCCCCTGCAACAGGGGGTGAAGGAGGTGGCGGGAGAGGAAGGGCCCTGTTGCAGGGGGTGCAACCACCCCCTGTTACGGGGGTGGGAGGGAGAGAAGGGAAGGGGAGGAAGAGGGAGAGGGAGGTGGCGGGGAGAGGGAAGGAAGGAGAGGGAGGTGGCGGGAGAGAGAGAAAAAAATAAATAAAAAATTAAAAAAAAATTAATTAAAAATGATTAAAAAATTTTTAAAAACGTGAAAAGACCATTTTGCCCCTGAGATTCTGTTAGTTTTAACGACATCTCTGATGGAGGGACGAATTTGAAACGTTATGATACGTAGAGAGTTTAAAATGAAACGTTTAAACTTAGAAGGACCACTTAAAAATGTGTCAATAGTTAGAGGGTCTATATTGTACTTTTTTCTAGAATAAATGTCCATTTATTCTATATTTAATTATTATAATAAATTGATTATTTGTAAATTTAAATTGATTTATTATTATTATTATTATGCTCTAATAAATTAAGTATTTATATTTTTAAGAAGCGATTATAAATAATTAATTTTATTAAAAATAATATTTTATTTATATAGCTCTTAATCATCAAAATTTAATTAAGAAATACTTTTTTTTAAAAAAATCTCGATTAATCTCGTGAACAGTTCGATTATTAAATAGATCAAGTTTGAATACAAAATTTCAAATTTGGCTCGAACTCGAATAGTAAAAAAAATATAAATGATTTTGAGATTTCAAACCCGATTTGATACCAAGTGAATTCCACGAAAAAACAAATGTCAGCGTCATATCAAAGTGGAAGAAAATCTAATAGATGAACTTTTACGGTCAACTAGCAAGATAGTTCTACCATCAATAATCAAAAGCACATCACAGAGATGAACATCTTATTATTTCATTTATGTCCACTGTTGAATCCCACGTCCTGATCCTGAGCTATATACGAAGTCGAAGGCTAGCTCACTCTCAAAAGACGCTTTTTAAGAGGAGAATTACCCTCGGCTTTATATACAGATCAGGATCAAGTAACAAAAGCGATGTGGGATTCGACACGTCCCCTCACGTGCAAGGTGGACTTGGACAAACCACTGTAAAGGGATATTGGGGAGCCCAACATCAATGTGGGATTCAACACTAACAGGTGATAAACGTAACGTGTCAAATAACGTATATATTACTTATTGGATTTAGATATCATCAAAATAAGGGGAAACAAAAGATTTTTATGAAATGAAATGCGCCGACAAATATGAGAAGGAAGCAGGGGTACACCATATAGAGAAAGTGCTTTGAACGGTTACCATATTAAAATTCTAGTAATTGATGTTTTGTTTCTTCTACTAGAACTAGAAAAAGGCCAAGGTTGGACGTTGGTTCTCAAGAAGTCTAGCTTTGTGCCTTCTCTTGAAGATGTCTTGCCTAAATTTCTTTGTCTCCCTGTGTATCTCCATGAATGGCTTCCTTTCTATGTTCTCCTTCTCGCTTTCTATCATTCTTTGCCTCTTCGCCACTGCCACCACTGCACCCTCATCCCCCTCCTCTTGCCGTTCTACCTCCTCCTACACATCATTTTCCCCCCCTTTTAAACATTAACTTCCATTCCCTCTCTTTTGACAAATGCCAAGAATGGTCTCCACTTTCACACATTACCAAAATTTAAATCATCAAGAAGAAGTCGATGAAAATTAACAGTCTGTTTGGTTTGCATTATTCGAAACCGAAAAAAAAAATCACCTACTTTGTCTCTTTTCTAAACAGCTGGAAAACTATATTACAGAACAAGCATCGATTAATCACAAATCACCTATTTTTAAAATTATACTTTATTATTTAAAAAAAACAAATCTCTCCCTCGCTCTCGTGCACACATTTTCAATAGTTACATCTTACCCCTTTCTCTCTCTTCACATTATTCAAATTTCCAATCAACCACATTACTCTATTTTTATTTTTTAGACAATATCAATATAGATTCTGGTCTGAAAAAGAAAAAAATACCTTACCAAACCAAACAAGTTTTCACAATTTTTAAAAACCATTTTGGAAACTTTAGAAAGCTGATTTCGAGTTGTATGCCAAACGGGGCCCAACTCTTGCACTATGATTCACAAATGACGTGCTTCAACATTCCATTTTAGACCAACTAAGAAAGATCGTCATAGCCTAGTGGAGTCAAATTCAACATATAAAAATAGGGAACAACAAAAACAGACCTGAAGATCACGAATGAGACTATCAAGGGATTTGATCTTCCGATGCGGCCAACGAGGAATTCCAAATTCTCTGCACTTCTTCTTAAGTACTGTAAGTCCAACTTTCAAGTTTTTTGAAGCTTCAACGATTGGGAGATCAAAGTATTTTGCAAGATCTTCAAGCGCAAGTCTAGCTATATCTTTGGTTGTGGCTCTCTTCTTTTTCTTATCCTCATCACCTGCAATCTTCCAGCGAATCTGTAAGATGCAAACTTAATCATGACAACAAAGTTCCTATGCGTCACAAAAAATATGTTCTTTTCCAACCAAAAAAACAAAGGCTAAACACGAAGCCTCGACCAATTAGGATAAGGGTAAAAGGGAGAAACTGCCAAAGTTAGATACCTCTAATTGTTCGTTAGATTATTATGTTATAAATGTTTGTGTGGTTTTTAAAAAATATGACAGCATTTTTTCCAGTCATAATAAAATCATCTTTTTCCGAATTATCTTATTCCGAAAACACCAAAAGGAGTAAAATATAAACACCCTTGACTTTCTCATGTAATATATTTTCAGAAAAGAATGAAAATGAAAAAAGAAACCCCTCTTAATTGTTACTAAAGGCAATGGCTAACACGGGGCACGATGACACACCAATTTCTACAGATTCAAAGTAAATACACTCAAAACTAGAATTTAAAAGAAACCAATCTTACAAAGCTTGAGATAATATATAAATTTATTGCACAAGTTCCATTAATTGCCCCAAATAATCCCAATAGCTGAACATAACGATATTGGATAATAACATTTGAAATAAATAACAAATAAATGGCATGCGCTATGACAAGAAAAAGATTGTAATTGTGTTCATGGTTTATAACATAAGGTGGAAAAACCCACGGGTTTGACCTTAAAGAGTTCTATTACATGGATAAGAACACAAACAAAGTCACAACTACAAGTGTTGGAACATCCCAAACGGGACCTTTCTCAATTTTTTGCTTTCACCCTCCTGTTTGTATGTGTTAAAACCAGATCACTTCTATCACCTAATCTTTGTCAATTTCCACATGTATAAGTTGATGTTGCACATAAGGGTGGATGTTAAATCTTAATTGCTTTAATGAGAGTTCTTAAAAAATTCCTTTTTTTTTTCTCAATTTTTTTTGGCTAAGAAAGAATTTCTATTAAATGATGCAAGGTGCGTCAAACGTCATAGAAATTTGATTTAGGCAAATACCAAATCCCCTAGAAAACCAATAATTGAAGAAAACCCAGAGGACAATGACCCTTCTCCCAAAAAAGCATACATACAAACAATTTCATTTTTCTATCAACCAGATAATAGAAAGTTATGAATGTAACCTGATGCACTTTGATCGATTTCATTATCAGAATCTGGGTAAGGGAGAGAATTAAGATCCAGAAGAAACGATGACTGCTGAGTCCTCTGCTGATGCTCTTTTCTACTATTTTTGAGACTCGTTTCATCTGTAAGAGTTTCAGTTGGTTCTCTGTTTTCAACTCTACATCCAGACTGAGATATCATGCGAAGATCATTGGCCAACGTTGGAATTGATTCCAGCTTAGGGTTTCTAAAAAAGTCAAATATTTATCAGCAATAACGGAAAAAAAAAGACTTAAACATAGACATTAACAGAAATAAAACGCTTTTGAGATTTTTTTTTTTTTTTTGATGTGCTGAGAGATGAAACTGATTTATCCGTATTCTATATTATGTTCACAAGAAGATACTAAAAAAGGTGTTACAAGGAGAAATGGAAACCCGTGGAAATGCGATATGGTCAAGCAAAATAGATGTTAAATTTATTTTCTCAATGAGGCAACAACATGGATAGAATCAATGCCTAATTGATCCTCACAAATTCAATGTGGGATTCTAATACCCGTGCAACCCCGCCTTGTACGTGATGCAATCAAACAATAAGAAGAGAAAAGACAATCATCCAAACAATTGTACAAACAAACAAAACTTCCCAAAACTAGCTCTGATCCATCTTAGGAGGTTCCAACCTAAAACCATATGGAGTAATTCCTTTCACATGCAGACTACTTTGGGGAAGCGTCATAAATTCGATGTGGGATTCTAACACACATAATACAAATATCACTATGTTTGGTTTAAGGGGCGTCTGGGAGCACAACATTGAAGCCATGGAATTGGAAAGAAATCAGGTAAACTTTTAGATTTTTTCAAAGAAGTTCCAATTCCAACATCCAATTGCATGCAATTAAGCACTAACTAAGCTAATCTCAAAGTAAAATCCCCACGAAAATGAAGTACCCCTATACACTCGAAGCCACCGTTGGGAGTACTCAAAACAAATAATTTTTCAAACTCTATAATTGCAATTTGGGGCAACCAGACAGACCCCAAAACGACCTATCCTTGTCCTTGTTAATTCAAAATACATCTCTTTCAGATTGAAGAATTTCCCAAATCAAAAGAATGGCTCAGCCCCGAACACAAATGAAAGAGAGAAACAGAGACCGCGAAGAAATGGAGAACCTGGAGATATGCAGTATGGTAGGAATGCGGTTCAAATCAGGAATGGAATGCCGTTCAGCATCAAACACATAAATGCAGAGCCACACGCCATTGCGAAGACCTTCGGACTGCGCTGAAACCCGAAATGTCTGCAGCGTGAAGACATCACAGAACCCAATTTCTTCGTACTCTCTATCGTGATGAAACACATACTCTCTCTCCACCTGCTTCTCCTCTCCTTCCTCCGATCGGTACACATGCACAGTCCTGATCAGCTCTGAAAACCAAAAATTCATTCCAAAAGAACAAAATTTTGATTCAAAAAAACAAGTTAGGAAACAGATAAATCAAACAGTGCGAGAAGAAAACCAGAAGAATCAGCACAAAATCACAAGGAAATATGATAATTTTAGGTTTACGATGCAAGAATCAGGAGGAGAGAAACAAAAATGTGGAATTGGCTAACCATGATACATTAAGTTCCGGTACGCAACAAGAGCTTTCACAGAATGGGACTGTGATGAAGCCATGGGAAGCCAGAGATCATACTTCTCTTAGCAGAGGAAGAAAAAACTGATGGGTTAATGAAGATTGGGCAGAAGAACAAGATGAAGAAAACACCAAAGGGTTTTTATTACGAAGGTCTTTGCATGAGCCTCAGTTGTCACTTCGTGGTCAGGAGAGAGAAGAAAAAGTTAGAATTTATTATAGGGGTTTTACCATTTCTTCTCCAATTCTTGTCTAAAATTACAAATATTTTTTCATCATTTGTTGACTAACTCATTTTTTTTAAGGAGAAAATACAAATACTTTTGTCTTATTTTCAAACAAAATATATAATTTTATTTTTTTTAAATCACAAAAATTATTTTTTACCCTTTAATTTTTTTTAAATAATTGTTTCCCCTCCTCACCGCACCCACACATCTTCGAAATCTGATCGACAGGGAGAGACAAAATAAGAAGAAGACGACGACGGCGAAAAAGAAAAGAAAGAAGGAAAGAGAGGAGGAAAAAAGAGCAAAAAAAGGGAATGAAGGAAAAAGAGGAGGATGAGGAGGAGATAAGGGGTGGGGGTTAAAAAATTGTAACAAACTTTAGAACAAAAAAAAGGAAAAAAAAAACTTGAAGGGATATTTATGCAATGGACCCTAGTAAATCAGAAGCCCATAGCAAAATTGAAAAAGGAGACCTTTTAATATTTTTTTCAAATACTCATAATTCTTGTATAAAATTAAAATATAAAAAAATAATTAATATAGTTGTTGGTGTCTCAAAGTAACCAACACCTTAAATATGCTTCAATCAGAAATAGGTAGGTTCTCTTGCTGAGGTGAAGTTGCTGAGTCGGAGTTGGAGTTGAAAATTCTTCGAATGAGCTGTAACTGACGACCTAGGGACTAACTAACTGGTGTTCAGAGTCCTACCTTTCAGGGAGCTGTACCTGCACGAGGCTGAGCCAGGATTTGTCCCGACGAAACTCCTTCAACGTGAGAATAAAAACTCAAAGAGAAAAGGTTACAGAAATGCGTCAAGTACGTAAATGAGCATTGAGCATTAGGGTTATCTCGGACTTGCATAACTCCTGATATTTATAGGCGTTGGAGATTATTAACTTTACCTAATTGGCCTAAACACGGCTAATTAAGCAAAATCATATTTTTAGCTAATAATTCGGAGCGTTTAAGAGATAATCATTGAGATTGGGCTTTTGGGCCCATTTGGAAAAGTTCGCGGGCCTCTGTCGAGTTAGGCCTGTGGAGTTGTGCTGGTAGAGGAGTAGAGAGCTGTGGAGTTTTGGAATAAAAACTGACTGAAATGGCGTGCAGGTTGAGAAAAACGGTTAAGTCCTTGAAGTTGGCCCTCCAAAGGCATGACATAGAGTTCTGCATGACAACGCCCCAGCAAGGCACACTGCTCCTTCCTGAGTACAAAGGAGATTCCAGGGAAGGAGTCTTGATCGGCCTATGATCTTGCATGGTATTTTGAATTCTGGAATGTGGTCACGTCATGATGATGGTGGACACGTGACTGAGACTTTGGTGCTGACTCGGTGACGCCTAAAAACATCTTCATCTTTTTTTATTTGACATAATATATGAATATAAAAAAATTGCATTTACTTTGAAAATTACATATTAGTCTAAAATTATTTTATTTGACAATATATGTAGATCGATCTACGAAATCGGAGTTAAATATCTTATTATAAATTTATTTACACTAAAAATTACATATTAGTCCAAAATTATTTTATGATTCTTAGATATCATAAAATTGTAACGTGGAAAGATAAATAACATAGTAAAGATTATACTTGTGGAGGCTACGTAATTGATGAAACGTGAAAAATTTGTTGACTAATCTGACCCTTCACACTTATAGGTCCTAGGATAAATTTTACCTTTCTTCATGGTTTAAAATTGGAAAATTTTCAATTTTGTCCTTTAAATTTGGGGTAGATGTTTAAGTGGTCCCTAAAGTTTTGTACTCAATACATTTGGTTCTTCAAATTATAATTTTATTTCAATCTGGTCAAATTGGAGAATTTGTTAGGAAAATTGAACGGATTGCCTTTTGTACAAGGGCTTTTTCATCTTTCCAGGATCAAAACTTAGACCGTCCCCTATTTGTTTTTCATGTTTTGCACCATTCCTCCACTTTACCAGTTACAAGGCCCTATTTGTTCATTGAAACTTTAACTTATGCTAGAGAAAGCGTAAATAATAGATATTGATCATATTTGTAATTGTGGGCCGATATTGTTGCAAAAATAATATATTTGCCCCTGCTAACAGGTCACGTGCTAAGCACATGACAAATTCATCTAATTTTTGTAATACTGTTTACAATTGGAGTGGATTATAACCACATTATAATTTGAGGCCAAATGAGTTAGGTACAAAATCTCAGGGGTCACTTAAATATGCACTCTAAACTTAAAGGTGAAAAGTGTAATTTTCCCGTCAAAGTTTAATGCGTTGGTTTCATTTATTTCTCTTATGCGAGCAGATGGTGTTAATGACAACTTAAAGAGTACCCTATCATTAATGGTTGATTTCACTTTTACCGGCTTTCATTTATTGAACAAATTTAATTTATCATTTGAATTTGTTTCGAAATTATAAAACAAAGATACTGAAATTGACATTGTAGGTATTAAAAGCTTTCTTTTCTTAATAACGTGCTCTATATTACAAGATATGGGAGTACAAAGAGTTGTTTACATTATTATTATTATTTTTTTAAAACAAAAATACTTAAATAGTGTAGTTTGCAACTTATTTACAGAACTAATGTTACCCGGGATTTTGATCCCTGGGTATCTAAACACGGGGTTCAGAAACCCGTGTAGACAATTTGGGTGCCGTATACCCGGGGATCCGTTCCCCGGGTATAATTTTTTTTTTTTTTTTTTTTTTTTTATACTTCATACCCGGGAATCCGATCCCCGGGTATACATGGTACACGGGGATCTGATCCCCGTGTACAAAAAAAAAAAAAAAAAATAATTAATTTTTGCTCGGGAATGACGTTTCGCCGTTCCCGAGCAGCCGCTGCAGGCTGCCTGCCTGCAACGGACGGGACATGAGATGACCCTTTGAAGGGTCATCTCATGTTGACCTGAATAGTAAAAATTATATGGTAAAATTTTAGTTCTTTCACGTCCGTTCCTCTATATAAGGTTGAGTTAATTTTTTTTTACAACTTACCTTCGATGTTGAGAGTTTGAGTAGTTTTTTTTTTACAAGTTAGAATTGAGTTGAGATTGATTGCAGCTACCATTTGATTTCGTCTTCTTCACTTCGGTTTTTTCTTCCTATTAGGAGGTAAGTTTATTTATTATGTTTTGTTTAATTTATTTATTAGTTAAATTTGATTAAATAGTTTTGTTATGTTTTGTTTAATTTACTTATTGCTATGCTACATAAATGAGTTAATGAATTAGTTTAGTTGTTAATTTAATTAGTATTAATATGTATGCATGCTAATTAAATAATAATTTAAGTAGTTAAAATGTGTACATGTTAATTAAATGATAGTTTAGCTCGCATAGAACTTTACAAAAAATAATTTGAAGGCATGTGGAAAGTAGACTTAGTAGATGCTCACGTAAAAACAAAATAGTTATTTTGAAGGGTCACACCAAAAGGTCTTTATTTTGATAAAAATAATAGAGGGTTCTACTCATAAAAGAGGGTTATAATTATTTTTTTTTAAGTTTTTTAAAACAGAAAAAAAAAATGGAAAAAGAAAAAAAATCATATTATTTTTTTCACTTTTCGAAAACAAAAAACGTTTTTTTTTAATTTTTTAATTTTATT
Source organism: Eucommia ulmoides (assembly GCA_016647705.1). NCBI lineage: Eukaryota > Viridiplantae > Streptophyta > Magnoliopsida > Garryales > Eucommiaceae > Eucommia > Eucommia ulmoides. The sequence goes on along the minus strand of CM028340.1, from coordinate 27,767,500 downwards.
TTTTTCAAAAAAAAATAAAAGAATTTGTTAATAAAAAAATAGGGGAAAAAATTAGTTTATTTGAACTTTTTCGAAAAAAAAAAAACGTTTATTTTAATATTTAATTTTATTTTCCGAAAAAATAATGAATGTGTTATTAAAAAAATAAAAACAAAATTGTTATAAAAAAAAATAGGGAAAAAATTTAGTTTATTTTATTTAATTAAATTTTTTTAAGTTTTATTTTTTTAACTTTTCCAAAACAACAACGTTTTTTTTAATTTACTAATTTTTTTTTTCGAAAAAAAATAAAAGAATTTGTTATCAAAAAAATAGGGAAAAAAATTAGTTTATTTTAACTTTTTCCAAAAAAAATCGTTTATTTTAATTTTTAATTTTATTTTCCAAAAAAATAATGAATGTGTTATTAAAAAAATAAAAACAAAATTGTTATAAAAAAAATAGGGTAAAAATTAGTTTATTTTATTTAATTAATTATTTTTAAGTTTTGTAAAACAGAAAAAAAAAAACGGAAAAAGAAAAAAATCATATTATTTTTTTAACTTTTATAAACAAAAAACGTTTTCTTTTTAATTATTTAAATTTTTTTTTGAAAAAAAATAAAATAATTTGTTATTTAAAAAATAGGGAAAAAAATTAGTTTATTTTAACTTTTTCCAAAAAAAAATCGTTTATTTTAATTTACAATTTTATTTTTCGAAAAAATAATGAATGTGTTATTAAAAAAATAAAAACAAAATTGTTATAAAAAAATAGGGTAAAAATTAGTTTATTTTATTTAATTAATTTTTTTAAGTTTTGTAAAACAGAAAAAAAAAAAGGGAAAAAGAAAAAAATCATATTATTTTTTTAACTTTTGTAAAACAAAAAACGTTTTTTTGGAAAAAAAATTAAAGATTTTTTTTTTAAAAAATAGGGAAAAAAATTAGTTTATTTTAACTTTTTCCAAAAAAAAATCGTTTATTTTAATTTATAATTTTATTTTTCGAAAAAATAATGAATGTGTTATTAAAAAAATAAAAACAAAATTGTTATAAAAAAAATAGGGTAAAATTAGTTTATTTTATTTAATTAATTTTTTTTAAGTTTTGTAAAACAGAAAGAAAAAAAGGGAAAAAGAAAAAAATCATATTATTTTTTTAACTTTTGTAAAACAAAAAACGTTTTTTTTAATTATTTAATTTTTTTTTTTGGAAAAAAAATTAAAGAACTTTTTATTTAAAAAATAGGGAAAAAATTAGTTTATTTTAACTTTTTCCAAAAAAAAATCGTTTATTTTAATTTATAATTTTATTTTTCGAAACAATAATGAATGTGTTATTAAAAAAATAAAAACAAAATTGTTATAAAAAAATAGGGTAAAAATTAGTTTATTTTATTTAATTAATTTTTTTTAAAGTTTTGTAAAACAGAAAAAAAAAAAAAAAAAAAAGGGAAAAAGAAAAAAATCATATTATTTTTTTAACTTTTGTAAAACAAAAAACGTTTTTTTTAATTATTTATTTTTTTTTTGGAAAAAAAATTAAAGAATTTTTTTTTAAAATAGGGAAAAAAATTAATTTATTTTAACTTTTTCCAAAAAAAATCGTTTATTTTAATTTACAATTTTATTTTTCAAAAAAATAATGAATGTGTTATTAAAAAAATAAAAACAAAATTGTTATAAAAAAATAGGGTAAAAATTAGTTTATTTTATTTAATTAATTTTTTTAAGTTTTGTAAAACAGAAAAAAAAAAGGGAAAAAGAAAAAAATCATATTATTTTTTTAACTTTTGTAAAACAAAAAACGTTTTTTTTAATTGTTTAAATTTGTTTTTGGAAAAAAAATAAAAGAATTTGTTATTTAAAAAATAGGGAAAAAAATTAGTTTATTTTAACTTTTTCCAAAAAAAATCATTTATTTTAATTTATAATTTTATTTTCCGAAAAAATAATGAATGTGTTATTAAAAAAATAAAAACAAAATTGTTATAAAAAATAGGGTAAAAATTAGTTTATTTTATTTAATTAATTTTTTTAAGTTTTGTAAAACAGAAAAATAAAAAGGGAAAAAGAAAAAAATCATATTATTTTTTTAACTTTTGTAAAACAAAAAACGTTTTTTTTTAATTATTTAAATTTTTTTTTCAAAAAAAATAAAAGAATTTGTTATTTAAAAAATAGGGAAAAAAATTAGTTTATTTTAACTTTTTCCAAAAAAAATCATTTATTTTAATTTATAATTTTATTTTCCGAAAAAATAATGAATGTGTTATTAAAAAAAAAAAAAAAAAAAATTGTTATAAAAAAATAGGGTAAAAATTAGTTTATTTTATTTAATTAATTGTTTTTAAATTTTGTAAAACAGAAAAATAAAAAGGGAAAAAGAAAAAAATCATATTATTTTTTTAACTTTTGTAAAACAAAAAACGTTTTTTTTAATTATTTAATTTTTTTTTTTGAAAAAAAATAAAAGAATTTGTTATTTAAAAAATAGGGAAAAAAATTAGTTTATTTTAACTTTTTCAAAAAAAAATCGTTTATTTTAATTGATAATTTTATTTTCCAAAAAAATAATGAATGTGTTATTAAAAAAATAAAAACAAAATTGTTATAAAAAAATAGGGTAAAAATTAGTTTATTTTATTTAATTAAATTTTTTTAAGTTTTGTAAAACAAAAAAAAAAAAAAACGGAAAAAGAAAAAAATCATATTATTTTTTTAACTTTTCCAAAACAAAAAATATTTTTTTGTTTTTTTAAAAATAAAATAAAAGAATTTCTTATAAGCGAAATATGGAAAATTTGTTATAAAAAAATAGGAAAAAAAAAATTATAAGGTATCTTTTTAGTCCGTAATTGGCTAGGATTAGTAACATAAATATAAATATTATTTTAATAAATAAAAAATGCATTAATTGTAATGTAGTATCTCTTTTATTTTTATTTATTTTTGAGTTCAATGTTGCTAGTAAAACCAAACACTTCTTCGAGCCAAATAAGTACCCACTCATTTATTGACACGTGTCACCCGATTTTCTTTTTCTAAACACATAAACAAACCCCCAATTTTTTTGTAGAGAGCGATGGAATCAATTGGCTTCCATCTTGGCCTTTTAGCCCCTCAAAAACCATGTCACATACGCTAATTACAATAAACCCCCTTTGATTTTATAACCGTTTGAAATGAATCCTATTATTTTAATTTATGTCAGTTAACTCCCATAATTTTTCAATGTCTACCAACAATAAACTTCTATTTTTTGAATCGCTCAAAAAGTTACATGTCTTTGTTCCCTCATCAATATTAATGTGGCCACTCAATCCAAATACATGAAAACAAAATCAAAATTAAAACTTACACCTTACAAGAATATATAAGAAAAACCTAAAATTTTGAACGCTGAAATAGATTTCTTTGGGTAAAAACATTGGATATTCTCCTTGAAGCTCAGATATTATATATAATCAACGATTCTGCTAGTTCAAGGAAAATAACCGTTGACTTGGAGGTCAAATTTGTAACATTCTTGATGCATCAATTTTAATCATCTATTTGTATTGCTAAGCATGCTTTTCACGAGATTAACTTGTCGAATTTGATTTCAAAAACGAGTTCATTGTCATAATTGTAAGAGTAAATGGACTTAATTGACACAAATTAAAGTGTTAGAATTTATTTGAAACAAAAGAAAAAAAATTTGTTTTTTTAACTTTCTTTTAAAAAAATAAATTTGTTATAAAACAAATAGGGAAATTTTATTTTAAAAACAATTGTTACAAATAGTTTTAATTTTTTTTATCATAATATTTTTTTGTTTTGTTTTGACTTGTGAAATGATAGCCGCTTGAAATGGATTACGTTCGGTTGTTATTTTATTGGGGTGGGAGAATATTAGAAGGTACTGAATACGGGGTTTCTTATAGTACATTATCAGTAAAATATTTGATTGTCCAAAGGGGAACAACCTTGAATGAATTGATTGAGATGTTAAAACCGTGTGTTTTTGAGGATGGGGCTACTGGAAATATAAAATTAAAGTGTAGGATGCCGATGGCACTGTTGGGGGGAAATTTTAAATATACCTTGTTTTCTATTGGGGACGATTTAGCATTAAACCAAGTGGATGAATTTTACAACACTAAAAACGGACAAGTGAATGAATTTTAAAAATCGCCAAAGTTGACAAGATGAGCTGTTTCGATAACGACGGAATTTTTTTGGGCAACTTTGGAATTAACAAAAGACTGCATGTCCGTAACAAAAATGAACCAATTTTTTTGTGCATAAATTACGTTCGAAACACTCCATAATACTTTTTATAACACTAAAAACGGACAAGTGGATGAATTTTAAAAAATCGCCAAAGTTGACAAGATAAGCTGTTTCAATAACGACGGAATTTTTTTGGGCAACTTTGGAATTAACAAAAGACTGCATGTCCGTAACAAAAGTGAACCAATTTTTTTGTGCATAAATTACGTTCGAAACACTCCATAATACTTCTTACAACACTAAAAACGGACAAGTGGATGAATTTTAAAAAATCGCCAAAGTTGACAAGATGAGCTGTTTCGAGAACGACGGAATTTTTTTGGGCAACTTTGGAATTAACAAATGACTGCATGTCCGTAAAAATGAACCAATTTTTTTGTGCATAAATTACGTTCGAAACACTCCATAATACTTCTTACAACACTAAAAACGGACAAGTGGATAAATTTTAAAAAATCGCCAAAGTTGACAAGATGAGCTGTTTCGATAACGACGGAATTTTTTTGGGCAACTTTGGAATTAACAAAAGACTGCATGTCCGTAACAAAAGTGAACCAATTTTTTTGTGCATAAATTACGTTCGAAACACTCCATAATACTTTTTACAATACTAAAAACGGACAAGTGGATGAATTTTAAAAAATCGCCAAAGTTGACAACACTCCATATATTTTTTTTGTCAAGAACTCTCTCTCTCTCTCTCTCTCTCTCTCTCTCTCTATATATATATATATATATATATATATTCATTTTAACAAATTTCCACTTTGTATGCTTTCTAACAATTTCTTATTCGATCTCCCATTTCAATGTTTTATCCATTTCAGAAGCAATATACACGGTAGATCAACACCTTTCTATGGAAATGTAAGTATAATTAATTATAAACATAAAAAAAATATTACATAATTTAGAATCATGTTTAGCAGTGTTCGGTACAAAACCCATAAAAAAGACAATAAATAAGAAATGCAATATATAAAATCAAGAAAATAGTTACAAGAAAACACTTAAAAAGACAATTGAACTACAAAAAAAATATTTATTCTTCATTTGACATGTACCCCTCAGATAAATATTCATTATTATTCATGACGTTATGGTATTCGCTTGGAGATAGTGCTCTGTTACTTGCGGCAGCCATTTCATTGGCTAGTTGTAGTAGATAATATCGATTCCTGCGTAACAACATTCGATTATTCTCCAGCCGAATTTGTGTAATTGCATCTTCGATCTCGGTTGTGTCATCAATTATACATCGTCTAGGCATCTGAAGACTTCTACGATAAGGAACTGGTGCATTCAGATCTCTCAAACGAGATACAAGGTTGTCAGACTCATTCATCTTGTATTCCCATTCTTGGCGTAGACCGACCCGATACTCTATCGGGTTGGTGTTTTGATCACTCCAGTAGTCATCATAGTATGGTCGTAGAATCCAACATCTTTGGTGATCCCATGGTCCAGGCCAACCCCAAACACTGTACGAGTTCTCCTCACTTGAAAAACTAAATGAGCTTTCTTCACTTGAATTAATATTTGAAGACATCACGAAAATTATAGGTTGAATAGTTTGTTTCCAAATATTATATTGCATAAACAAATTAGATTTTTTAAAAACATAATTATTAAAAGAGACTTATGTACACGAGATTTAACTAAAAAAAACTAACCCAACACTACCTACCAATTAAAATAGAGAAAATCAGTTGTTCGGTAGAAGTAGCGTTATTTATAATTTAACATTGAACCGATACATTAGATTTCGAAGGAAATACATAGTTAAACTGCAATTCATCAACGCGAAAGTATTAAACATCACTCTCATCATCAGATATTTCAATATCTGACTGATATTGAGGTTTTTTTGGGCATCTCATGTAAGTACGCGCTTCGACAACCAAACCTTGTTCGAGACGCTCACGTGCTATCGTTTCAAGTTCATGTCGAAAAATTCGAATTTGCATTCGGTTATTTTCTTCGCGGTACCTATGCAACGCCATCTGAAGATTATGTGGCGTGTCTATTGGCATTGTTCTAGCCAATTAATGCACTATTGGAATATTATATTGCCTGCATCCGTCTACTATAATCTCAGATTGGTTGACACGATAAGTGTATTCCTCCCGCATTCTTGCAATCCACCGTGAAGAGTAACGAACTCTTGGATCGAAAGAGTATGAGTATTCATCTTCCAAAAGCCAATAACGTCCCATTGAACGATACAGATCTCTCACCGTGTACATTTTTTAATATTTAAATTTTTTAACTGAAATACTAAATTATTGAAGAAGTAATTTTTTTAATAATAAAATAATTTTTTTAAACACATTTAAAAAATAAAATTTAATTAAATTGATAGAGAAACTTATAGAGAAATTAATTAACTAACCAATTATAATAGATTAAACTAATAAATAAATTAAACAAAATACATAAAATAAACTTACCTCCAATAGGGGAAGATATTTTGAAGAAACCAATTGTGCTTAATGAAGAAGGAGAAAAAATTATCAAAAGAATAAATTTGATAGAAACAATTGTAGAGAATTTATAGAAAATTTATGCCAGACTTCGGACTCCCAACGGTATAAAATTTTAAAATTTTGTAATTCAAATTTTTGAATGAGATGACCCTTCAAAGGGTTATCTTCGTCCGCTGCAGCCTGCAGCGGCTGCTCGGGAACGGGCGAAACGCCCGTTCCCGAGCAAAATTAAATTTTTTTTTTTCTGGTACACGGAGATCTGATCCCCATGTACCATTTATACCCGGGGATTGGATCCCCAGGTATGTAGTATAAAAAAAATAAATAAATTTATACCCGAGGAACGGATCCCCGGGTATACGGCACCTAAATTGCCTACACGGGGTTCTGAATCCCGTGTTTAGATACCCGGGGTTCCGAACCCCGGGTAACACTAGTTCTGTAAATAAGTTTCAAAGAACACTATTCAAGTAATTTTGTTTTAAAAAAATAATAATAATGTAAACAACTCGGAGTACAAAAGGTATAGATATTTTTCATGTATATAAATATATTAATAAATAAATAATTACAAGTGCTTCAATTTACTCTTGCTATAAATAGAAACATGTCAATGTATAATAATTAATAATTATAATAAATATAAATACCAAATTGAAAGATAAAATATACCAAAAAAGATTGAGTTTCTTTATACGATACTTAAAAAAAAAAAAATTGTCTCTGTGTCAAATCTTTTTTTTTTTTTTTTTTTTTTTTTTTTTATAATTACAATTTGCATTTTAATCTCACGCATTAAACATGTAATATAGTTACATATAACTAATATTATACAGGTACATGTAACTAATATTACACAGGCGTGAGCACATTCAAAACTAATAAGCAATCAAAAGCCAATTTAAGGGGCTTTAAATCAAAACTTATGTTTCAAATGAGATTAATAACGAATTACACCCGCTATTTGGGATTAATCACCAATTATCTCAAAAATAAAAATAGTGGTCGCTTAACATGAGTTTTTTTTATTACACTTCCCGTATTTTAACTTTTAACGCATTTTAGATAATTTAATTTTTTTTTTTCCTAATATTGAATGTGCACAAAATTTGCTATTTTTTTTTGTGACATTCCGCTTTAAATCTATAATCTATTATAATTAAGAGTTCTACACATTTTTCAGTCGTTTGATAATTTAGGAGATAAAAAAATGGTATAATAAACTAAAATATAATATAAATATAAAATATATTTTAATATTTAACCTTATATATCATATATCTAATTGAGAAAAATAAATTAATAATTAAAATTAATAATTAGTGATAGTAATATTTATTTTATATTTTAGTTAAAATTCCATATATTAAGGCATAATTTAAAAAAATTATTACAAGTAAATTTAGTAGCAATTAAAAAAATTCTCTTCAATTTTAGTTTTATTATATTTCAAGAAATAATATTAAGAAGTTACTTTAAGTAAATTCAGTACTAATAAAAATTACTTTTAATTTTTAATTTTACGTTTGCCTCCTATATTTTAAGGAATAATTCCACAAAATTATTATAAGTAAGTTTAGTACCAAACTACTAATGAATATTACTTTTACTCTTCAATTTTATCTTTGCCTTCATATTTTAAGGGACAAAAAAATGCTACAAGTAAATTAAACATTGATGAAAATTATTTTTATTCTTCAATTTTAGTTTTGCCTCAATATTTTAATCAATAATTGTAGAAAATTACTATAAATAAATTTAATATCAATGGAAATTATTTTTAAGAGATAGTATTTAGGGTTTATGTATAGAAATTAAGAAATTTATCAAAATCCTCTAAATATCCTTAGAACACGTACCTGTCTCTTTCCCTCTCAAATCGTACAAGGTCTCTATTGGTCACCGTATGTCGCCTGAAGATTTCCGTTGGCCAATTGAAGGTTGTCGTTGGTCATCGTACTCAACATGAGAAGCCTCTAAACATAGGAAATTGTTGGTAGCGATTTTGCTTCGCTGGAGAGTTCTTGCATTCTCTCAAAATTCCTAAACTATTTCTCAAAATTCGATGTTGATCGCCTTTTCACTTCACTAGTGAGTTTAATTATTGATACTAAAAACCTATTTTCTATGTCATTTTTTATTCAAGTCCCCATCAAACAAAGCAAACCAATTTTTTATGTCCTTCAAGTTTGTTTGGGCCCGTTTATTTCTTTCAATTTTGCAAAGAATTATATTATACATCATCAATCTGTGGTTATGTATTTTAAAAATATCAAATTACCGTATCTTTGTTTTATTTAATTTTTGGACACTTATTATGTGTTGGTGTACAATTATTATATTTCTTCTAACAAAGTGCAAAACAGTTTATGCATAGTGATTATTTTTTTAACATGTAGCAAAATTATTACAACTCTATAAAATAAAATATAAATTCAATGGATATTTTTCAGTCGTCCAATATCATGTGATACAAAGAACAGTTGTGATTAAAATGTTGGAATATTTTTTATGGGTTAACATTAATTGAATTAATTGTTTTACAAAAACGGGTTGATGGATAGTCTATTATTTTTAATTAATCCAAATAATCAGTGATCATATTTTGATTTGGGCTGTGACATTAGCATCTTTTATGTAAAAGTCCAGTTAAGTAGCAAGTGTAAGTTTTGAGTTTCGTTGAAACCCGTTATGGGATGGCCCAACAAGAAACCCTAATATAAATAACTAGGTCTCCTCCCTAGTCTAGATTAAGGGGTTTCTTCCAATTGAGAGCCGTCACCACAATAATTTAGATCATAGAGAGGAAGACCTAGTGCGTATTCCGTTGCGACAATTCAATCTTTTACAATGGTCGAGACAGGTACGTTTTCGATTACCGTTCTTTATTATTGTGTCTTAATATTCATGTATGCTTTAATTTATTAATTACTGTTTATTTTTGTTTTATTGTGAATATGAGAAATAATCAACATAAAACATACTTAAACCATATTTTTTTATTTTTATATAAAAATGTTAATAAATAGATAATTACACAAGTGGTTTAATTCACTCATCATATAAATAGGAACATGATAAGACTATAAATATAGGTAGTGATTAATAATTATAATAAAAATATAGAATTGAAAAATGAAAAAAAACCCTTCTCTCAACAACGTGAAACCCCCTTTTGTTTGGTTGAAGGCCAAACTAAAAACTTTTTAAATTTTCTTTTTCTAATTTAATTTTTGACTTCCTATTTTTACTAATAGAAACACAACCAACATAATGATTAAGCATAATTATGTTTTAGTGATTATATTTTTCATTGTAAATGAAATTTTTTAAAGGAAAAAATATAGCTTATCTTATCCTTGCTTTTCAAATTAGTTTTAACATTTTAAATTATCAATGAATATATCTATGTAATAAGATAGGCCGGGTATAAGAGGTTTGCATGTATATTCTTTTGTTGATTTTGTTTTTCTTTTTATGTTTTTTTTTTTAAATTTTTTTCCTACCATCAATGGAGGGTTCTCTTTTCTTTATTATATTTGGATCACATATGTAATCTGTATGATAATCATTTGTTTAATATTTTTTGTTTTATTCTTATTATTTTTTTAATTATAGAAAACTTTGAACTAAAATATGGGAATAAGTATGTTTTTCATCAAAACCTTTTTCATTTTTAATTAAGGTAAATAGAGTGTTTGGAATGTCTTTCCAAAAGACAATACATCAATTCCCAATTTGCTTAACATATGCTACCACAATAAATAAATCATAAAGATAACCAATAAAATTTGTTGCAAATTATTTGACTACATCAGTTTTTAGTTATGATCAACTATATATGATCTTATCAAGATGTACATCTTTTGATTAATTAAGTATACTTCTCTATGAAGATGAATCTCTATCCATAACAAATATTCTTAATCTATAAGTATTATTATGATTCTCTTAAATTATTGTAGTTAAATTTCTATTGAAAATTATCAATTTATTAAAGAGTAACATGGGTATTTTGCTTTATGACACAAATTTTAACTTGATTGTATGGTTCATAGAGATTCTATTGTGTTTTACAATATATTCAATTACACGCTAGTTATTTAATATGTCATGTCAAGTATTTTTCAAAGTAAATAGGTTAATATGTTTTGTTGGCCCAATGATATATCCAAGAGGAGGGTGAATTGAGTAATTAAAAAATTTAAACAAATAACTTTAATAAATAAATAATCAAATCACTTCAATTTTCCTAACCAGTTGTTATATTGATATTAGCGGAAACGTGTTTAACTAAGTGCACAACTAAACAAATAAGGATAGAGAAATTGACACAAATATTTATAGAGGCTCGACAAGCTACTCCTGCCTATGTCCTCTCCCCTAAGCTCCACAAGGAATTCACAATCTATTAACTCTTGATCTTTTTCCTAGGTAGGAACTAAACCTTTACAATATTTTTCACAGGTGCACGATCAACTTAATTATTTTCTCAAGTTCAGAATCAAACCTATCTTTTTTCCAGACTAAAGATTAACCCTATCTTTTTTTCCAAGTATAGTATTAACCACCCTGATTAGGCAGGGTCCTTTTATGCCTAATCCACTCTCACTTAAATAAGGTACGTGTAGGTTTAAGTTATAACTCACAAATACAAACAATAATAAAGTTTCTTCTCACATAAGCTTCTACCACCTCAATTCAAAATTAAACTCAATTAACGTCCCGATAGGTTAGTGGTAGAAGTGTTTGAGATAATAAATCTAATTTATAGCAATTAAAGCACAAATATTTTTACAATAAGATTTTTAGACAAAAATCGTTTTAAAATATGTTCAATGTATTCAGTAATAAAAAATATTTTCGATAACAACAATAACAAACTCAAATTCTCAAGATATATATGAATCAAGTATACCACAATTAATTTGAGCAGGAAAAATAACTAGGGAGATCTCACCAGGATTTTCTTAAAAAGATGTATAGAATATCACCGTAGAATCAAATCCGGAGTTTTCGCAAAGATAACCTTGGTCTAGATTTTCTTAAAAATTCTCACAAAAAATATATTTCAGAAAATATTTTTTCCCCTTTAAAAAATATGATTTGATATGATATTCTTGATGATTTGACAGATGAAATTCATAGGTCTGTATATAAGAAGTTTAAATAATGCCTATAACGACTATATTTTGAAACATATGCCCGTATATATAGACCCCATATATCAAATAGATTCACATCAACTTTATTTAACTAAGAATAGAACTTTTAGAACACTCAATTTAGTCCCAATTTTTTTTTTTTTTTTTTTTAAATTTAAAACCACAAAGGATAGAAAGAAGTTTATCCAATATAAATCATCAAATCAAGAAATACATGAAGTAAATCAAATGATCTTGAAAATATATGATATATTTTTGAAATTGTTGATCCCAAGATTTTGATGAATAATTAAGTATTGATATTTTAGTGGAACTAATGTTTAATTGAATTGTTTTAGTGATTTAAAGTTTCAATAATGAAGATGTAAAATTAAATGGATACTAAATGAAGATTTCAAGATGATGAAGAAGAATTAAGAGTTTGAAAAAATTAGGAAAAATAACCCAAGTAAATCTTAACTCTTAATATCCCATTTAGGAACACACACATGATACAAAATGTATTTTATCTTTCATGTGTGTTTTGATTAAGTTAAATTATTTGCTTCTATGTGAAATAAGAAGAAATAATTTAGAATGACTAAAATGAAATATAAGAATATTAGTGGAGCTAATTAAGAGAAGAAAATGGTTAAAGGGGCGAAATCGTTAAAGAAAATAAGTTAAAAATGTATTTAGAGAATAGATCCAGTGACAACAATTGACTGATAAGTCAATCGATGAAAGAAGGCTGAACTCTCTGAATTAAGGAGTTGATCGACAGGTTGACCGGTGAAAGAAGCCTGAACTCTCTGAATCAAGAGGTCGACTGATAGGTCGACCGGTGAAAGAAGGAAGAACTCTCTGAATCTACAAATTGACTGGGCGGTCGACCTATGCACGCAGCAACGACCTAGCCGTTATAAGGTTGATTACATATTCCTTTAAATAGATCTGCCAATTTTATTTAAAATAAATCATTTTAAGAGAGAGAATCCATCTATTATTAAGAGAGATAAGAATTTATCAATTGAGTGAGCTTTTCTAAGAGATATCTTATCGAGAATTGAGTGAGTGTTTCTAAGAGAATCATTTGCTGATCATTGCTGCTACCGATTTGAAGTTACATTGCAATACTATTTTCTTTTGATGGATTCCGAGTGAGATATTTCCATATTGCTTATCGTTTGTTTATTATTCTATATTTGGAAATTGATCTTATAAATTATTTCTGATTTTTGAAGAAAATATTTTTTACAAACAATTTCTTGAATCCAATTACGTGCTCCAATTTGCTATCCATGTCTTGTTAAAATCAGATTTTTGTATCTCACGTATTTCTATCATTAGTTACGATATTAATTGAGTTAGTGTTTATCTGGGGTGGTAGAAGCTCCGAGTGAGATTTACTTCTTATCAATTTTTGTATTAGTAAGTTGTGACGGATTAAATACCATTGGGGGTATTTAATCAAGGGCAGTAGGGTTTCAGTCTCTTCCTGTAAAGAGATTGAGGTAGTGGTTCTTCCTGGATAAAAATTGCATTGTGAGTGATTTGTAAATGTTCCATCCTTACCTGTGAAAATGATAATTGGAGTGTTTTGAGAGGTTTTAATTCTTGTGCCTTAATGTTAAAAAGAATTAGATTATTCTTTAGTCTGTAAAAAGTAGAGGTTATTTCTTAACTTGAGAAAATGATATTGTAAAGGTTAATTCTGAGTCTGTAAAAGAATCAGTGTGCATGTTTGGTTCCTACCTTTAAAGGAATCTTGATTTTAGTGGGTGCGATCTCCGTGGAGCTCGGGGGACTGGATTAACCGAGAGTAGCTTGGTGAACCAGTATAAATTTTTTGTGTGCTGCATTACTACTTTATTATTTTTGCTATTTGGGTGTGCACATAGATTGATTATATTATTCCGCCGTGTTATAAATATAATAATTAATTTAGACTTAAAATTAATTATTTGATTTATTCAGGTTTTATTTTGATAAATTTTTTAATTACCCAGTTTACCCCCCTCTTGGGTATTCAACTGGGCCAACAGAAATATAATCAAAATTTATTAAAATAATAATTTTTAACATTCAAATGCTTGAAAATAGGTGGAAGATTTTTTAAAAACGTTCTGGTTAAAAATTGAAATTTGCCAGGTTGGTTGACTGGCATATCACGCAGTCGACTAAATGACCTTCAATGGATAGATTTCTAATCGTTTCACACAAGACAGTCAACCGAGTGGTTGACCGTTTTAGGCCTTGAATCATCCGTTCAACTTACCGGTCGACATGATAGTCTAAAACCCCGTAAAATGCCATCCTGAATCTTTTAGTCGACCTATCTCTTGGGCGGTCGACCGTTCAGACCAATTTTTTTTTTTTCTAATTTTTAAAACATTTTCTTGATTAAGGAATTAGGAAAATCATTTATTCAATTAAATTTATCACTTTTGACTACTTCAAAAATATTTCATATTAATTTCAAGTGTCGTGCGTGATCTAATTGAGTTGCATTAAGAGTTTAAGAAAAATTGAGTTGTTTACTTTGTAATACAAAAAAATAAAAATAAAAAATATCTTCAATATCTTCATTGCAATCATCCTAATTTTAACATTTATCTTCATAAAATTTTCTCATTCAAACACCGGAGCTAAAATCTGAAACACTCAATGACCGCATTAGTTATGCAAAACAACAATATTAATTGGTTCATCAAAACATCTAGTGTCAATAAACTCTTTCTTTTTTATGTTGACAATTAATTTTGATGTTTTCTCAAAACAAATATATAATTACACTCCCCTGAATATAATGATGAATTTTTTTAATTAAAAAACTATAATGAGAAAACTTTTTTCAAGATTATGTAATGAGATTTTAAGAACTTTTCAAGATATGACAAAAGACTCCCCATTTGTTATCTCAAGCATAAACAAGAATAAAAACATCACTTTCTCACCCTTTTTGTCATCTCAAAAAGTGGAGAGGATACATCAAAACATTATTTAATCTAAAGCAAATATTGTTGTGCCTAGTAATTCTCAAACCCTGAATGATTTTTGAAATCTGATCTTTTGCCAAACGTTTTGAAAAAATGTTGGCCAATTGCTCCTGTGTGTCAATATATTCAAGTATATTGATATCTTAGGATAATAGTTTGACAATGTCATGTGGGGTTATTTGATTGTTTTAATACAGTTATATAATTTGAGAAATAAATTATTTATTTTATTTATTTGTTTATTATATATTGATTGTTTATACTATTAGTTTTGAAAACATGCACAAATATAAATCAGGTAATAATATTTAGTATATAGAAGGAATATGTATTTTTTCTAAAAGGATTTTGCTATTGAACAGTGTCGCCTTCGACAAAAAGATTTCGTTATATAATTGTATTTTTATCACAAAAAATTATATTTAATTAAATTCGACATCTATTTAAAATACATATGGTGTTCCTAATTAATTTTAATATGTCAATATTTTAGATATCTATTTTTAATTAATGTATATTTTTTTGAATTTTGTATAATTTAATATTTATTATCATACATTAAAGAAAGAATGAAAAAAAAAAGAACAATTATTAAGGAAAAAATTCTAGAATAATGTCGTTACCAAACGTGATTCTGTTTTTAAAAGGAAACAAAATTCTATCGTTACCAAACGCGATTCTATTCTGAGAAGGAAATATAATTATGTTGTGTTGTTACCAAATGCCATTTTGTTTTCAAAAGGAAATAGAATTCTCATCCCATTCCATCTCAAATGAAATAATAAAAGTGGTGGAAACACTAATCAAACACGGCCTTAATTACCTGTGCAACTGGTTATTTTCATCCAAATTAACAGATTATTTTTAATCAAAAGTGTCTTATTGTTGTGATTTTAAATTGAAGAGCTATGTAGAAAGAGTTTTACTTGGAGGATTAAAAATGTATTTCGCATATCAAAAAATGCTTTTGTAAGTGTAACTTTAAATTCAAAATTGAAATCGCTATTTCAGAAAGTGTTTTGAACTTCAAATAATGTCTTCTCTTCTGATGTTTGTCGAATATAAACATCCCCGGCATGAGAGATCCATACCGAAATTATTGACATGGGTTCGTCGGAACCCGAAAATGGAGACAGCATGCCGTCATTTCGACGCTGGCGCTGCGGCCATGTTCTTTGTCAGTGAAGATTTTTACGCTGCCTACGGGAGATTAGTTTTTGGTTTATATGCAAGAATCGACGAATGGATAGAAAATCATTCCGTGTTATATACATGAAAAGGATACGGTTTTGGTCCAGATGTTTCACCGACCATCTTCCGGACTATTTCGCCGGTTCTCTCACTTCACCTCTAACGCTGAACCTATTTCGTTTTTATGTCGTAGTTCGTCGAAGTTCAATTCAAACAGAGAATGCAAACAGATCCATGCTAAGCTGGTACTCTCGCAATCCCTCTCACAAATACATGTTGCGAACAAGCTACTGCATGCGTACTCGAAGTCCGAAGATCTATGCAGTGCACACCTTTTGTTCGATCAAATGCGTCAAAAAAGTGTTGTGACTTGGACGTCGTTGATTTCAGCCTACGTTCATCACGGCTTGTCTGAAACTGCACTCCAACTGTTCGAACAAATGCTTGGCTCGAATGAGATGCCAAACTCGCACACATTTTCTATAGCCATTCGCGCTTGTTCGAGTGCTGGTTTTGTCCAACTGGGTATGCAAATTCACGGTTTAATTGTTCGTTTCGGTGTTGATCAGAATGAATTCGCTGGGAGTTGTCTTGTGGATTTTTATCTTTCAGTTGGTCAATTCGATGATGCGGTTCATATTTTTGATGGCTTGCATATAAGAGATTGTGTTACATGGAACACTATGATTTCTGGGTTTGCTGGGATTGGTGATAACAGCGAAGTGCTTAGATTGTTTCAGGAAATGCAGGTTGTTGATTCCTTGAAGCCCAACGATTTTATCTTCACGAGTCTGCTCAAGTGTTGTAGTTTTGCGAGAGAGGTTGAACAAATTCATGGGTTTGCCTTCAAATTAGGCATGGAATTTGATGTAGTGGTGGGAAATTCTTTGGTCGATTTGTATGGCAAGTGTGGGAATATGGACTCGGCTCGCAAATTTTTCCATTCAATGAAATTAAAAGACATCTTTTCTTGGAGTTCTTTTGTATCCGGTTGTGTAAAAAATGGAAGTGGAGAAGAAGCTCTGTTTTTGTTCAATGATATGTTGAGGCTGGGGATAAGACCTAATCAGCATGTATTATCAACTGTGTTGAAAGCATGTGTGGAGATGGGGGACAATATCGAAGGAAATCAGATTCATACCCAAATGATAAAATTAGGGTTTCAGAGTGATTGTGTCGTCACAAGTGTTCTTATAAGTCTCTACGCAAATGCAAATGAGATCGTTGAGGCAGAGAAGTTGTTTAGAAAGATCGCAAATAAGGATATTGTGGTCTGGAATTCAATGATGATGTGTTATGCGAATTTGGAAGAGGGATTGGCTTCCTCTTGTTTTA
This sequence comes from Eucommia ulmoides, assembly GCA_016647705.1. Classification (NCBI taxonomy): domain Eukaryota; kingdom Viridiplantae; phylum Streptophyta; class Magnoliopsida; order Garryales; family Eucommiaceae; genus Eucommia; species Eucommia ulmoides. The sequence continues at coordinate 27,750,090 of CM028340.1, read as the reverse complement.
GTTTTTTCAGGAAACTTCGCCAAACAACTACATTAGAACCTGATGAGTACACTCTGATTTCTCTTTTACGATCTTGCCAGAGTAATGGAGATCCAACCGCCAGTAGTCAAATCCATGGCATGATAATGAAATTAAGCTTGAAGCATCAAACCCGTATTGGTAATGCAATTATAAACGTGTATTCCAAGTGTGGGGCTGTTGAAGATGCTTATAAAGCTTTCGATGAAACGACACAAAAAGATGAAATCTCATGGAGTTTGGTCATTGGAAACTATCAACAGAATGGATTTGGTTTAAAGGCATTGGAGCTGGGCAAAGAAATGTTGGCAAATGGGATAAAATTAACCAGCTTTAGCCTTCCGATATGCATTGCAGCTTGTGCAGATCTCTCAGCTATTGATTACGGTAAACAATTTCATTCATTGTCGATCAAATTGGCTTTTGTTAGTGATGCTTATCTACAGAGTTCACTCATAAATATGTATTCGAAATGTGGAAACGTGGAGGATTCTCGCAAGGCATTCTATGAACAAAAGGCACCCAATGAAGCCACATTCAATGCTTTGATCTTTGGGTTTGCTCAAAACGGAAAGGCCACTGACGCCATGGAAGCTTTCAAAGAGATGGAGATCTTGGGATTGATTCCAAACGAAATCACCTTTTTAGCAGTTTTATCAGCTTGTGGTCATGAGGGACTTGTAGAAGAAAGCTTATTTTACTTGGATTTGATGAATAATAAGTATGATATTGAACCGGAGCCTGAGCATTACGCTTGTTTGGTTGATGTGTTTGGTCGAGCTGGAAATCTTGAGGAGGCATATCGTATTATAGAACATTGTGGGAGCGTTTTAACATGGAAAACGTTACTTGGTGCTTGTAGGAATTATGGGAACATGAACTTGGCGGAGAAATGTGCTGAAAAGGTGATGGAATTTGATCCATGTGACCATGCTTCTTATGTTCTTCTATCGAACTTGTATTCGGGGGAGGGGAAATGGGAAGAAGCTCTTATGTTGAAGCAGAAAATGGTGTATAATGGAGTGAAGAAGAAGAATCCAGGAAGCAGCTGGTTGACATAGGAAAAACAAATCATATTCAAGACATAAACAATTCAACTCCACTTATTTGAATTTTACTAAAATCATAGAAAAAAAAAAAAAAAAAAAAATCATATTTCAAGATGTATATCCCAATAATATATGCTTGAAATTTTATGGGTATTTGACCATTTGACTCACTACAATTTGTTTTGTTAACGAAAGTGAACGTTAACTAATAGCATGTGAATGATCACTAGAAATTTGAACGTTCACAGAATAACACGTGAACAATTCAACTGATAACATATAAACATTCACAAGAAAACATTATTTAAAAGGTAATAAACACAGTGTGATAATATCACACATCAAAATGTTTTTTCAAGTAGGGCTTAGATAATAAAAATCTTAAATTGATTGTATCTTAGCAAATGTCCTATTTGAAAAAATATTTTGATATTTGATATTCGGTACCTATTAAGTGAATGTTCACTTTTTGTATTGATATATGGATTGCACACTCATTTATAAACCACAATGTCATGTTAACTGATATATACATGTTAATGGGGGAGTGTATAAAATTGCCAACAACTTGATGAGAACCAACAAGCAACATCAAAGGACACATTGCATGTCCCGGTTGGGTCCATTACTAGGGCAAGATCCAAGAAGATCAAAAAAGCGCTTAATGGGCTAATTCAAGAGCTTTCGGTTGAATCGAAAATAATAAAACCCAAATTAGGCCCAAATGACGATCAAGACTTAATCCATCTCATCAAAACAAGTGAATGGGTTTAGACATGAACTCAAATAGACCAAGGCTTGAGGACCATGAAATTCTCAACATGTTTATTTTATTTATTAGTGTTTTATTTTTAATTTAGTTATTTATTTGATAATTTGTAAGGCAAGATTGCCAATTTAGCCTTTTCCGTTTTAGATTAGGAATTAGTTATTTCCTTTTTAAATTAGGAATAGAGTTTCCTTATTTCTCTAGGATTCCTTAGTCCTCTAGGGTTTCTTTTTAGTTCTATTGTGGCCACCACTATTCATGTACTGTTCACGGACACTGTTCACGGCTGCACTATTCACTAGCTAGGGTTTTTCTTTTATCTATTTAAGAGACTTGTATCCCATGGAAAACAATACATTACTTTGATTAATAAAAATTGTGAGAGTTTTCTCTTTAGTTCTTTAGAGAATTTTTCCTGAACCTATCAAGAGTTTCTTGTGGCGTTCAAACTTATATCTTTGATTCATGATTCATTATAATCATTGGGTCAAGATCATTATACCATTGGTTCGCGTTTCGTTCATAAACGTTGGGTCAAGGTAATCTATCTTTCAATTTCTGTATTTTTAGCTCGTTGAAAATCTGATTTAGTTTCGATCTTCGCGAAGAAACCCTAAGTTGGTTTCGGGTTTCACTAATCCTTGGTGAGATTCGCATCATTTGGTAATTAGAGTAAGGTCTAAATCAGATTTCATCTATCCTTTTTCTTTTTCGTTCTTTCATATCTATTCCTTCATAATTTTTTTTTTCTTGACCAAATTATATCATCAGATCTATTGTGTTTCTTTTTCTTTTCGTTCTAATTCAAATCTGGTCCAATCTTAAAAAAAAAAACGCGGTGCATCTTTGTTCTGATCATATTTTTCGTTTAAATATTGTGCTTCTTCAAATCTCAATTTAAAGTTGTTGGTTTAAAAAAAAAAAAAAAAATTGAGAAAATTCAACACCCCCCAAACAAAAATTGAGAATAATTTCTTCTTGTTCTACTCTATAAACTTTTCTTTGTGCTATTTTTGTTCTCTTTGTTTCGTTCCTAAAATCTCATTCTTAGTGAATCAAATTATTGAGTTTGGATTGTTACAAGGAAATTTCTTATTGAGATTGGTTAAATTCAATAAAGAACTAAAAGAGGAAACTAAATAGTGAAAAAAGGTAAGAGAGTGTGAGCTTATAAGAGGGTAAAAGCCGAATTTGAGTGATACACGAGTGGAGTGACATAGTTTGAGTGCAAACACGTGAGAGAGTATTTGTGAGGTTTGCTAACCTTATTTTGCAGGTTACTAAACATGTATCGAGAAACAAACAAAGGCTCGTCCGATAAAGCACATGAAAGGATGGACATAATGGACGCAAAAGTTTTCTACAAGGCCTTGGAGCAAAAGTTTCAACAGTTGAACTTGCGGTTTGATGAAGTGCATGAGCGGCTTGACAAAGTTGAGTCTAGCGCACAAAAGGGGCAGCCACTGAGAGCTCCTAATGTGCAACGAAGAGAGAGAAATCAGCCTCGATTCGTGTATGAAGATGATTATGGGGATAACCTAGATGAAGACGATTGGGCCTCTAATGCAAGCTTGGGCAGATTTGGGAGTGGACATGGGAATAGAGGAGATAGACATGGGGAGCGGATTGATAATAACTTGAGAAGTATCAAGGTGAAGATACCCTCATTCCAAGGGAAAAACGATCCCGAAGCATACTTGGAGTGGGAGAAGAAGATGGAGTTGATCTTTGAGTGCCACAACTACTTCGAGGAGGAAAAGGTAAAACTCACTGTGATTGAGTTTATTGACTATGCTATAATATGGTGGGATCAACTTGTGATAAACATGAGAAAGAACCATGAGAGGCCTATCGTGACGTGGGTGGAAATGAAGGCCATCATGAGGAGGCGGTTTGTCCTTAGTCACTACTATAGGGACTTGTATCAGAAATTACAAAGCCTTACGCAAGGCTATCGGAGCGTGGATGATTACTACAAGGAGATGGAGGTCGCAATGATCCGGGCTAATGTCGAGGAGGATAGAGAAGCTACCATAGCAAGGTTCTTGAATGGGTTGAATCGGGACATTGCCAACGTGGTGGAGTTGCAACATTTTGTGGAGTTGGAGGACATGATTCACATGGCCATAAAAGTGGAACGACAACTTAAAAGGAAAAGAATTCGGTCATTTCAAAATTCAAGCTCCTCTAATTCATGGAGGCCGAATGGGAGGAAGGACGAAGGGGCTGTTTCAAAGTCCAAAATCGAACCCCCAAAAAGGAGAGATGGTGTTCCCATTGCCAACAAAGGTAAAACCAAAACCCAAACTCGTAACCGTGATATTAAATATTTTCATTGTTTGGGAGTAAGTCACATAGCCTCACAATGCCCAAATAAGAGGACCATGATTGCACGTGTTGATGGAGAGGTGGAAATCAAAAGTGAGAGTGATGATAACCAGATGCCACAACTTGAAGATGCTTGTGATGATGATGTGGAGTACCCGGTGGAGGGAGATTCACTTGTGGCAAGGCGTGCTCTAAGTGCCCAAGTTGCGGAGGATGACATGGAACAGTAAAGGGAGAATATATTTCATACTAGATGCCACGTCAACAACAAGGTATATAGTATGATCATTGATGGGGAAAGTTGCACTAATGTGGCTAGCACTACTTTAGTAGAGAAACTGAATTTACATACCTTGAAATACTCTAGACCTTATAAATTGCAGTGGTTGAATGATTGTGGGGAGGTTCGGGTAAATAAACAAGTGTTAGTTTCCTTTTCGATGGGGAAGTACAAGGATGAAGTACTTTGCGATGTTGTTCCAATGCATGCGGGTCACATATTGTTGAGCAGGCCATGACAATTTGATAGGAAAGTTATTCATGATGGGTTCAAGAATAGGCACTCATTCGTCAAAGACAATAAAACCATTACTCTTGTGCCGTTGACTCCAAAACAAGTGTATGAGGATCAAATGAAATTGAAAAGAGAGAATGAGTTGAAAAAAACTTGTGAGACCGAGAGTTCAAAAAAAGATGAGAAAAAAGAGAGTGGAAACATAAAAGAGAGTGAAAAGTAAAAAAGAAGTGGAAAAAATGAGAGAAAAACAGAGAAACAAGTGAGTTTTTATGCTAAGGCGAGTGATATCAAGGGTGCTTTGTATGCAAACCGGCCAATATTTGTACTATTGTACAAAGAGGCGTGTTTTAGTGCTAACGAATTTGACCAATCTTTACCTAGTGTTGTTGTTTCTTTGTTGCAGGAATTT